>OY720432.1:81546700-82179582 GCA_963082735.1 Pocota personata | reverse complement strand
AAAAAGGAAAGGAAAATGGGCCAAAACTATAGAGAAAGACTGTCGCAAAACGAATAAGTACATACTTAACAAGTAAAAGAGGAATAATGGTTCCTGGATTTAAACTGCCGGAACAAGTGGGCCACTCACTTAAGCTACACACAAGCACACAGAACTCCCTCTAAATCGCTGAATGGCTGAATTGCTGATTCGCCGAATCTCTTTATGTGTTTTCTTTTTATTTTTGTTTATTTTCTCGTGGTTTAGTGTCTCATTTGTCTATGTTAAATCGTAACTGCGGGCGTTTTCGCTTACAGCGATAAATTTTCATATCCAGGCTGGGAAGGGGGTGGCACCAATTTGTTGCCAATTTTTAACGCCATTTTGATTGCATGGAAAAACTTCCGCACTTCCGCTCTGTGTGTATTAACTCCTTTTCCATAAGGACGAGGGGACGTGATTGAGACCATTTTCCGCTGCATGGTAAAAAAAGAAGTTTTTATTTGAAATATTAATGTTTATAGCTTTGAAATGGTGTACCGCAAGCTTAATCCCAGCTAAGAGATAAATTTTGCCTCAAAATTTTATCGGTCCTTCAGACTGGGGGGGGGGGGGGGGGGGGAAGCAATGACCAGGACGACACAACGGACAGCAATGTACAACTCAATACAACAAATATTTGATTTTATATGCGGCAGGGTAAGCAGCTCAATTTTTGCTTGAAAGGATAAAATGCGGTAAACAATTTAATAAGATGCCATTCATCAGGAAGTTTACTGGATGGTACGAGTCCATCGTCACCGCATTTCCCTGTTTTATTCATTATTTATTTCCATGGAAGTTTTAGAGATGAGGCCACTAGCTAAGGGACTTGTGTTTGCTCAATTGACTTTTAATCAAAGAGCTTAAAATACTTTGATTTTAGGACGAAACCGAGGAGTGGGCTGTATAATAATCAGTCACCCTTGTGGACATAAAAGGGATGCTAGTTGAAAAGACATAAATATTCAGGTCATAGATTCTGTGAAATTGGCTTAAAGATTAACGAAAAACTTTTCATCGACGACAAACTTGTTTTGATCTGCTTAGGGTATAGGGGAGTCACGCAAACGATATTCTCAAGTGTTTTATGGTTAAGTCGTTAAGTTTTGGCCGGTCTATGGGGGTTGTGACTTTTTTTCTTGTATCTGGATGGCGGAGGGGGATAACTACTGACTATCTAAAGCAGATTAAGGCGGTGGCAGTAGCGCAAAAACCATGTTCGTAATCAAGTGTAGAGATGAAGAAGGAAATCTTGTAATAGAGTCACAGTCGGTGCTGAGAATATGGGAAAACTTTTTGGCAGACTGTATAATGGATTATTCCGCTATCAGGCAGAATAGTCCATTCAGCATAGATGGCGATAGCCAAAACTTCCGTCCACCTGACCAAAACAAAGTGAGGATAGCAATATCCAAGCTTAAATTTAACAAGGCTGCTAGACCTGACAGCTTACCAGTCGAGCTGTCCAAAGCAGCTGGAGATGACTTGGTAGAGAGCATACGCCAAATATCAGACGAGTCTGCCTACAGCAGCGTTTGCCCGATCCCCAAGAAAGGAGACCCTCTCAACATCGCGTTTAAGATCTTTGCTGCTATATTGTGTAATTGCCTGAAACCCTTCGTCAACAACCTGATTGGCCCCTATCAGTGTGGTTTTAGGCCAGGAAAGTCCACTGTCGATCCCAGTCGATACAAACCTTCTTTTTATCGATTTTGAAGCAACATATGACAGCATTTATAGAGACGAACTATACAGAGGCATGTCTAGTTTTGGCAACCCTGCCAAACCTGTCCGTTTGTGCAAAATAATGACGGAGAATGCCCGCTGCTCTATCGAGGTGGGTAACGACCTCACCGAGACCTTTGATGTCAAAAAAGGATTTAGACAAGGTGATACGCTGTCATGTTAAAAGAATTGTGCGAAACTCACAAGGCACTATCTTTCAAAAGTCTGTGCAACTAACTAGCGTACGCAAAACCATGTATATGCCGTCAACAAGAAGGAACACACAACATCGGCGAAATGGACGTCACAGTCGACAGCTATAACTTTGAGGTAGTAAGGGACTTTGTCTACCTTGGATCTGGAATGAAATCGGACAATCAGCAGAAATAAAACGAAGAATAACTCTTGCCAATCGCTGTTTCTTCGGGCTGAGAAGGCAATTGGGTAGTAAGGTCCTGTCCCGAACACCTAAGGAAATTCAATACAAAACCTTTATTATTCTAGTCCTGCTTTATGACGCTGAAGCATAGAGTCTAAGCGGATGATATCCTCGATCGTTTGGAGAGGAAAATTCTTCGGTAAATATTCAGTCCCATTTGCATTGATTGCATTGGAGGAGAAGATTCAACGACGAACTTTACGAGCTGTACGGCGACATCGACCTAGTCAAAAACTTCACATCAGTCACCTAAGATGGCTAGGACATGTAGAACGAATAGACACTAATGCTACGGCCCGCAGAGTCTTCGAATCTAACCCAGAGGGACTTGGAGTAAGGACCGGACTAACTAGAGAGCCTTATTGGTGGAGGCCTAGGTTCACCCCTAACTATAGCGCCACCTAAGTAAGCAATCAAGTGCTTGCTTAACGTTTTCGATAAATTACTTGAACATACAAGCGATCTGGCTTTTCGCAGCCACTGTCCGGTATAAAGCTATCGAAAAGTATTAGGTTCGCCTCTCATGAGAACCACGAGAAGCAACTACCCTGCTGTCATGGTTATATGCGATTATAATGCTCTCGGTCATTGATTAATTGTCACCTTAATTTAAGTTATGTTAGAGTGGTTGTTTACACCTCTGTTCAGGCACATTTAGACCAAAGGTCCATTCTAATGCCACGAATTTGGTGTTATTGAACTCCTTAAAGAACCAACAATTATGGAAATTGTTTACTAGAAAAAAAGAAGACGCGTGAATGATGTTTCGTGCCAATATGTATTTAAATTATAATTTTGCGAAAAATAAGGCTGATTATCTTTATTTTTGGAGATAAAATTCTCCGTAAAAAAAAGGCCCTTATCAAATTTTTTTTTTTTTTTTTCGTAAAATGAAGCATTTCGAGTCGTGAAATGCCTTGAGCTTTATAATTAACACATCTGTACGCAATAAAGAAATTTTCATCTTCCCAAATGATTTCACTTCAGACGAGCAAACTGTGGAAGGTGATAAGCCGGAAACCAGGGTTGCCACTGAAAAAATTGAAGAAGTCGCAAAAAATGGGTCATAGAGCAAAAAAAGAGTGTTTTTTTAAATACTTAATTGATCCCTTATAGTGGATTTTTTCAATTCTGAATGATTGCTTATAAGTAGAATATCTTCTGAAAAAATGAATCTTATACAAAAAATTGTCAAAAAGTCTCAAACGAATAGAACCAAATAGAGAAGTTTTCCGACAGGTCTCTTGACGTCAGAAAAAGATCAAATTGCGACTAAATTGCACAGCAGCAACCCATAGTACTCGTACTTAGAAATATGTAACTTCACTTTACTGGAAAACTAACGGCTAAAACGCAATATCACATTAGATTGCTTTCGCTCTGATACTCTTTGAGAAACTCTATTGAAACTGTATACAACATTAGCTTGAGCTGTTATTTTGTAAAACAAACTTTAAACGATTGGACGTTTTACCACACCCGAAACCATCGAAAAAGTGCATGTTGGACGATAGGCAAGTGAAGGTGAGTGAGATAGCTGAGGCTGTGTGTATATCGGAAGAGAGGGTGCGAAATATCTTGCACAAAAACTTAGGGATGCGAATGCTCTGCGCAAGATGGGTGCCGCATTTGCTGAATGCCGATCAAAAGCAAATGCGCAAACGATTTTCGCGGCAATCTTTGGACCGATTCAATAGGGATTCGACCGATTTGTCACCATAGATGACACATGGGTCCACCACTACACGCCAGAAACGAAACAGCAGTCGAAGCAGTGGATGGAAGCCGGTGGTTCAACGCGAAGTCGATCGCATCTGCCGGAAAGGCCATGGCCAGTGTGTTTTGGGATGCGAAAGGGATCCTGTTAATTGATTACCTTGAGAAAGGCAGAACAATTACAGGCGAATATTAGTCCAACTTTCTTGACCAGCTGGATGCCAAAATTCGCGAGAAGAGGAATGGCTTGATGAAGAAAAAAAATCATCTTTCACCAGGACAATGCACCTGTACACAAGTGTGCGTTGGCGTTGGAAAAACTGCGGGATTTGGGGTACGATTTGCTCGGCCATCCCCCCTATTCACCTGATTCGGCACCCTGAGACTTCCATCTGTTCCCAAACTTGAAGAAATTTGTTTCGCATCCAATGCAGAAGTTGAGAGGGCCGTAAATGAATATTTTCACAGCCTTCCAGACTCTCACTTCCGATATGAAATGGTGTCCAGAATTGATTCTGGCAATGGCTAATCGAAATTTGAAAAGTTTTCAATACCAGATTTTACTTAATATGTATTTCTTAAAAATTGTACCGATGTAGTCAGCAATAATACACATTATCCTGGTTGCTACCATTCTGTAGGACCAGTGAAATACATATGCTATGTGGGCATATCTAGTAACTATTTGTATTCAGATATGAAGTGTTAAATGCTAGTTCTCATTCCCCTGAATTGGGCATCCTGAAAAACTTCCCGGCAGTGTAAAGATTTCTCGACGGAATACCTATCGCCGAGAAAAATATTGCACAAAAAATATTCCAAAGTTTACTTTCTTTATTAATTTTTTTTATTTTTTGTTTTACTCTATCCCACCACCAAACAAATACAATTTGCCGGCTAAAATCAACATCATATGCGGTTTGTTGTTGACTACACCAAATCTATCCGGTTTTGATCATGGAAAACATTTTTTTTATTCTCCTTCCATTTTCGGTTCAATTAATATTTTTTTTGTTTTTTTAGAGTACGAGTAGTTATACACAAAAAGAAATAAAAAACAAAATGACAGACAATAGGTCCAATGAAGCAGACTACCATTTCGATTCACATGAAATGAAAACATTTCAATTTTGTTTTTGTTTTTGTTTCTGCTTTATTCATGAAGAGGAAATGGAGCAGCATTTTTTTTTTGCTGCCTATCATGCACATACGTACTAGAGAGCCTTAAAGTCTGAAGTTTCTCGTATAAATAATCAAAACAGACTCATGCATCATACCATGCACGATACCATCACGTTGTATGCTCCAAGCGATTGATATGCGAGTAAAGAGAGGTTTTTTTTTTAATTGTTCTCATGGATAGAATAGCTAAAAGTTAGACATTATTCAAGCCTCGAAAACTATTTTTTTTTTTTTTTTTTTGTGGTCTGACAGTGAGTTGCGGCGGAGTGATGGAAGGAATATGTACTCAATTTTTTGGTTAATTCTAATCGATTTCTACTTTATGGAAATGTTACTATTTGCTTATCTTAAATGGCGAACGGGGCATAACCGATAGGCAAACCGAATTTTGATGTCTGACTACTGAACTCGATGAAGTTAATTCGAAAACGATTGGTGCCAAAAGTGAAGCCTTTCCATGGTTGAATTATGTAGGTTCTTGTTTATTCATTTCGAGGTTAGGAATACCGAAGAATGTTTTGAGTTCACCGACAGATACTTTGAAGTCATGCTTGTTTTTCTGAGTCGTGTAAGTCTGCGAGTATTAAACAATTATGGCGAAAACTTCCTCGGCAAATACTTTTTCAGAAATTTGCAATGGATTTTGATTTCTCATGTCATCCAACAATTTATCGAGATGCGTTGCACATTACCTTCAGTGGAAACTATAGGCTCATAGATAGGCTCTGTTTTACTCCAGCGAGGTTCCCCAAAATTGTTTCTACGTCTCTTAATTTCAGCGAGCGGTTCGTCATCGCTACTGTCCCATTCCTCTTCACCTCGATTCGTGAATACTTCGACTCTAGTATGTCTCGCGGAATAGTATTGCTCTGAATATGGTCCCCATCACCTTCTTCTTCATCGGTAAGCACACTTGGTTCTGGGGGAAGTGCTCTGTAACATCGTCTTCCTCAAGGATTACAGCATCAACTGCGTCTTGAAGCCCGAGGTAGTCGTTATGACTGCTGAATGTTTGTTTAGCCATTGTTTATACTCGTACAACAATTACGAATATCCAACCATCTGTCATCCATAGCGACAGGTAGCCATTTTACAATATGGATCGTTTAACCCCATAGAATGCGCATAACATACACTGATTGGGTGCTAGAAAATTAACAAATTGACGCCGATTTTTCGAACAAAATCTTTTTCAGCGATGAGGCCATTTATCGCTCAGCGACTACGTAAACAAACAAAACTGCCGATATCTGAGTTCTGAGAATCCATGGATAGTGAACGCAGCCAGAAGCGGTAATTAGTAGATCAAGAAAGGTTCCGGCAGCGACAAATTACCATCATATGGAATTTGAAAAAAAAAAAAAAAAACCTTAGGCATTAGACAAGCAGCCGAATAGCTATGAAGTACATAGGTCTACTATTCATGGAAGAGTGGAAGAAACAACTTGGAAACTGGGCCCTCGAGTCTTTTCTTTGAGAGGAATGAAGGCAACATTTTGCAACTGGGTTGTAAATATGTGCAACAGTTCCTTTCCCTCACTACACCTAACAAAAATAAGTAAAACATAAGACAAATTATGGTGCAGCATTACCTCGTGCTAGGTTATTATTATTTTAAAAGAAAATTTGGAAGCACATCCCAAAATCCTGAATCTTCTAACCTACTACATGCCACGACAAACCTAGAAACTAAATTCCATAAAATTCATTAAGAGGATTCTTAGCAAGGCGCGTATTGAAGTAGATTTTTCAAGATTTTTCCGTTTTTGATGATTTTCAGAAAAGAAAAAAGATTCACCATTTCGATTTTAATGACTTTAGAATGGAACCTTATGCGTACCAGTCCAAACTATTAAATTTTATCAAAATCCATTCGCTGTTCTTGAGTTCGAGGAGTTACAGATACATAGATTGTTTTTCAAAATGTTTCAAACTAAACCTCCAAAATCTTATCACGATTTCAAGAAATGCTAATAAAATTCATCTAATTTCTACTAGGCGTACGTGGCTTCGTTGACAAGCTCAAATTCTGAAGACCTTTGACATTAAATCCGCAATTTTCTACAACCCCTCTCTCCGCTAGTAATGATTTTTATATGGGACCACATAGGTCGGTTCCTAATGCAGAAAAAAAGCAAAAGCAATAGACAGACTAACTACTCGTTCATAGTTATAAATGTTTTGTATATAAATCGTAGTTTATCTTCTTTTTTCAAAAAAACCAACAAATTTGTTCGTAAACGTAAACAAACTCGCTGACGTGAACATGCGTAGTTTTTCATAGTTCGCATTACCGAGGGTGTCCCAAAATTCACGCAAGATTTGAATTTTGCGCCATTTGTGCGGTAAAGTGTTGCCAACGAAACAAAAAAAAAAAAAAAAAAGACAGCGTCACAGCTGACAGTTCACGATTATTAAAAACGGAGTGCTACACGAAAGAACAACGCGTTTTCATTGTTGAGCAATATTTTAAAAATAATGAAAGTTTGGCAGCTACAGTTCGCAATTTTCGTACAAAATATGGTCGGAATAGTGATTTAACTTCATCAATTGTGAAGAGATTAATTCAAAAATTCAGGGAGACTGGATCAACTAGAGATCTTAGACACCCTGGCCGTCCTTCAACAAGTCGTTGAACACAAAACATCGAAGCAGTTCGTGAGAGTGTTGTTGAGAGTCCAGGAACATCATCTATCTACAGCGTATCCTCACGAAAGATTTGCATCTTCATGCATACAAAGTGCAATTGTCTCAAGAACTGAAGCCTACTAACCACGCACAGCGAAGAGAGTTCATTGAATGGTTTACTCATATGGATGTTAATTTTTCAAACAAAATCATCTTCAGCGATGAGGATAATTTTCATCTTGATGGCTTTGTTAATCGTCAAAATTGTTGAATTTGGGGTTCAGAAAACCTACGAGTTATTGCTGAGAAACAAATGCATCCAGAACGTGTCACTGTTTGTTGCGGATTTTGGGCTGGAGGCTCCGATGATGCCTCCATTCTTCTTTGAAAATGCTTCTGGTCAGGCAGTAACAGTTAATGGTGTTCGCTATCGAGACATGATAATCCAGTTTTTATGCCTAAATTGCAAGATATGGATATGGCCGACATGTGGTTTGAACAAGACGGTACCACATGCCATATAGCCCGAGAAACAATTCAATTACCTACTGTATTAGTTATTTAATGGTCAGAATTGGCCGCCCAGATCCTGCTATTTAACGCCGTTGGACTTATTTCTTTGGGGTTTTCTGAAGTTAAAAGTTTATGCCAACAAGCCCACACCTTGAAGTATCAACAGACATGGAAAATTTCGACAAAAGAGTGCGTACGTGCCAGCAAAGCCGTAAGGCCATTTATCCGATATGATATTCCATACAAACATTATATTCTAATTGAGTGTATATATTACAACAGTGACATCATGAATTATTTTGCACCTGCAGCCATGCGATATTGGAATTTTGTTTTAAACCCACATAAGTGCCTACATACTCGTATGCCTCCATTTACAATAATAATTTTCCATTAGAAATAATGAGGACTATATTGCGCAGATTAAAGTTTTAATGCATACCAACTGTCTTGCCATATTTCAACACTAATTCCAAGAACTTCTTCAAAAGCACATTTCAAAGCAATAACAATGATCATATAATCTACCAATTACTCCCATATGTATACACCGCCTAACGAACTAAACACTTTGATATCGGCTATATCGTTGAATTACCAAAAACTTAATACATCAACTTCAACCCCACCCAAAGCTCCTAATTACTAAACAAGACACACAACGATTATAAGTCGCAAAATAAAATTACTCCTCATAAACATTACATACTCGTATTAGTTCGTTTTTGGCAATAAAAACTCAGACAATTTTTGTGGAATTACTTTGGTTACTGGTAAACAACAAAGTTCATAAACATCGCCGGTAGACAAACAAACAGACAGGATTTAGCTGTTGAATAAAGGATCCGAATTGATGGCGGCAACAGACGACATCGCCATCATACCATCACCACCAGAGACCGACCACACGCATCCTCGTATCATCGCAGCTCAACACAGCACGCATCCTGCCACAGATTTTGATAATATCGACGCTGTGAAGGATACTGAGCCCGTAACCAAACCAGTGAGCTAAAGAATATTCATCTGAATTGTACATAAATTAGAGTTAATTATGTGGATCTGGAGGTTGGAAGGTAGATGAAATGAAATACATATGCTAACAAAACATGATTTTTTTTTTTTTGGCAGTAATGTCCAACATTATCGCTCCCCCCACCCATGGTTGCCCATTAACTCTTTTAATGGATCAAAATAAGGACTCAGCTAATTGCTTGTTTTGAAATGAAAAGTTTTGTATTTCTTTTGTTGCTGTGAAAGCGGAAATTCGAACAACCACAACCATCTACAGTCGAACTTTGAATACGAGTATCTAAATTTATGCCTTGGGCCGGATAAGAAAGGATAAGGAAAGGATACCCGATGTACACACTGCTGCCAGTGCAAAAATATTGATTTTTTTTTTCGAAACATGTGTGGGTTGGTATCTTTATGAACTGAATATGTCATTGTTTTTGCCATGTTGAATGGAAACTTCTAAAGAATACAACACTGTACACAGATTGAGATACAATACAATAGTCACTGCATGCTAGGCTGAATAAATAGTTCAACGAACAGATACAATAGATACCGTGTGAGGTTGGGAGCAATGTTCCACCGGAGATTATGTAAATGCACATGGGCATGGGTGTATGTGTTGGAAATAATTACTTAGAAATATACAGGAGCTGGCTGAAGTCAATCGATTTTGTTAAATTAAACTATGAAAGTAGAGCGAAAAGGAATTAAATTTAGGGTCTTAAATAAAGAGGTACAAAGATAGCACAGAGATCAACACAACACCACAAGCGGGTTTAGAGATGATGCTAAATATCCCTCCCCTAGGTGCAGTTGTGCACCATCAACTGCCAAAAGTGCGATTAGTCTCAAACAATCGGGCTTATGGGAAGCAAAGCTCCTAAGGACACGGATCTATACTCAATAGGTACAGTATAATCGACCTCGACAGAACAACAGATTATATCATACCCTGCATAGATTTCGACAAGAACTACTCCACTTTTATTCCCGAAAGACAAGAGTGGGATTCCAATACATTAATTACAGGACATTCAGCTCTAGACTGACGGGTCTGAAATGGATATCGAAACTCTGGCTCTACTCATACAAACTCCCGGATGATTGTAACATCTTTCAAGCTGAGGTCTTCGCCATTAATAGGGCTGCACAGACTATACATAGCAAAAAACTAAATCCTTCAAAGATTACAATTTTCAAGGCAATCAAAGCACTAGACTGCATGGGAGTCAGATCGAAAACAGTTTCCAGATGCCGTAATAAGTTGAACAGAATATGCACCACTCATGCTGGGTTCCTGGACATAATAACATAGAAGGAAACGAGACAGCAGATGAACTAGCTAAAAAGGTATCCGCATTGGATTTCCAACATACTCGGATATCAGTAGAAGCTCCAATAGGTGAACTAAAAAGGAAAGTAGATCTAAAAGCAAGAGAACTGATTAACTCCACATGGTCCGTCAGAAGAGACTGTGTCATATCTCGCAGCTTATGGCCGACAATGAACAAAGACCCTATTGGCGATGAATAAAGAAGAAATTCTAATCTTGATAGGCGTGCTGACAGGACAAACTAGGCATTAACACACCCGACTACTGCAGGAGCTGCTAAGATATAGAGGAGACAGAAACCATCAAATACTTGTTACTCGTATGTGATTGCTCAAATCTTCAAAACCTCCGTCACATGGGAAACAGGTTTTCTGATGAACTAGAGGATCTCGAACAAGGTCCACTTAGGAATATGATAGGTTTGGCTTGCAACAGAATCCATCGCAAGACAAAGGACAAAGACACAACAAAAAGGGAAACACAATGGACCGTATGGCCCCCATGATAACCACTTAGGTGCACTACCCTCCAACCTAACCTAACCTAGCTGCTGCAGCGTCTTGAAAATCGAAACTGTGTTCACACCACACTTATGAAGCGCTACGACAAATATGCGATTCACTTTCTCAATCCATTCCACAGCAAAACCGTTAGCAAATTTGAAATACTTTTATAAACAATCAATTGAGAGGTTAAGTGCTACAAATGTTATGTCAATCTCTGGGCGCGCCAAGGGTGTAACAAATCTAGTAGCAGTATTTTCGTCCCTACTAGGTACGAGTACATATAATCATTTGTTTATTTGGTTATTTGGAGCTGTAGAGAGTCCAGATAAGGGAGATGATAACGATGAAATAGAAGTTGTACGAGTACCTTCAAGGGCTGGAAGTAACAGTCGAAAAGAAACTCGTAGGTGTGGTTTGCTTTGTAACGAATTAGAAATTGTTCTAATGAAAAAATATCGACATATGTTTGATCTCCGAAACCCATCTAACAAGCAAAATCGCAAATAAAGAAAAGAAGCTACGCTGGTTATCATGCCTATCATCCTTCTGATAGAGCGCGGGGCGGTTCGTCCTTATTAATTAAAACTAACATCGAACACTCGGTCGATATAAACATAGAGCTCGAAAAACTTCAGTTGTGCGCGGTACAATATAGCGTCTGTCTAGTAGACAGTGTCTACTGTCTGCCGCGAAGCTCGCTCGAAAAAGACGACTACTTTCGTGTCTGCAATACTCTTGGTTTAAATTTCCTTATTGGTGGAGATTTCAACGCGAAGCACACCTTCTGTGGTTTAAGATGTACATCTTCTAAAGGAAAAATTCTCTACGAAGTGGCAAATGAATTGATTTGATGATGAGCCAACCGACTCAGAAAAAATTCCCGATCTTATCGATTTTTTCGTTTTAAAAGGCATTTGCGAGAAACTTATTACAGTCAAGAAAGTTTTGATCTCTCTTCTGACCACTCTCCGGTAATTTGATTACTAGGTAAAGTGTTGATCAAGAAAGAAGGACCTCCAAGTCTTACTAGCAATAGAACAAACTGGGAGGGTTTTAGAAATGACTGCGAAAGAAATATTGCCCTAAATGTATCACATAAAACACCTTGTGAACTGGAGGACGAAGTTGATCATTTCGTGGAAGCAATCCAAAGAGCGGCATGGAGAAACATTCGTTCTAGAAGCTATAAGATTAACCGCATCCAAGTGAAATCATAGAACTGGTGAGGGAGAAAAGAAAAGCACGAACGAAATGGCAAATCATTCGTGCACTGCAGCATAAGGTCCTTAATCGAGATAGTGTTCGGAAATTTTAAAGCAATAAAATAGCGACCTAACTTGAAACCCAAATTATTCACTTTGGAAAGTGCTAAAAGGCATCCGAAAACTTCAGATGCAAGCGCCACCAATTCGGAAAATCGATAGAAATTGGGCCAAGTGCGACAAAGAAAAGGCAGAACTTTTTGCTTTGCACTTAGAAGACATGTTTAAGCCATTCGATGGCCCTTTGATATCGCCCGACTCCCCAGTCACGAGTATGACATCTGACAACTTTAAAGTAAAAAAAGTTGCATTGATTAAAATGAGGGAAGTGATTAAAAATTTAAAGACGAAAAAAGCACCGGGTTACGACTTGATAACGGCGCAGGTGACCAAGGAATTACCGAATAAAGCTCTTATCAAACTGCTATATTTGATTAACGCTTCGTTCAGATTGCTCTACGTTCCGAGACAATGGAAAGTCACAGAGATTATAATGGTCCCGAAAGCGGGCAAACCTTTGAATGAGAAGAAATCATATTGGCCTATTTCCCTATTGCCGGTTATCTCTAAAATATTCGAAAAACTACTTTCAAGACGACTACAACCCGTAATCAACGAAAGACGTCTCATTCCTGACCATCAATTTGGATTTAGAGTCAAACATTCAACAATCGACCAAGTCCACAAAATAACTGACGTGATTGAGAAAACTCTCGAAGAAAAAAAAAGATTTGTTGTGGTGTATTTCTTGACGTCTCACAAGCTTTCGATAAGGTTTGGCACAAAGGCTTGGAGTATAAATTGCAACTTTACTGCCACGGCAACTATTTCTAATCTTACGATCGTACCTCACCGAAAGTCGTGTTAAGCACGGAAATGATTACTCTGACTTGAAGGAGATTTCGGCGGAGTCCCACAAGGAAGTGTCCTTGGCCCGATTCTATATGTATTCTACACGCGTGATATCACGCAGGAAAGAAACTGAGTCGTCGCCACGTTTGCGGACGATACGGCGATATTGACAACGGGCGATACAATTGAAGCAGCAACTGGAAAGCTGCAACATCCTGATAACAAAGTCCACGCTTGGACGAATTCTTGGCGTATTGTGCTGAACGAAAGCAAATCTACTCACGTCAACTTTACCTACAAAAAAGTGGACAGATTACCCGTATATATAAACTCGGCTCAAATACCGTACGCGAACGAAGCAAAATATCTAGGTATGACTCTAGATGTTAAGCTTATCGCACGTAAAAAAGAAACGTGACGAGCTCGAAAACAATTACCGTCAATTGTACTGGTTACTCGGAAAACATTCAAAGTTGAGCCTACATAACAAAGTGCTAAAGCCAGTGTGGACGTATGGTCTACAACTATGGGGTTGTACCAGGAAAACCAATAGACACATCTTACAAACTTTTGAAAATAAAGTTCTTAGAACGATCGTTAGTGCACCGTGGTACGTACGTAACGAAGATATTCATCGAGATCTGGGAATTCCCAGCGTCGTCGAAGAGATAACAAAATTTACTCGTAAACACAAAGATCATGTTCACGGCCATTGTAACTGTACCGTCATTCAACTACTTCACGCGAATAATTCAATTCGTCGTCTGCAAAGGACAAAACCTTTTGACCTCGCGTCATAGTATATGCCTGTCGTGAAAACCGCAGGCACTTTCATTGGAATTTAACCTGCCTAAAGTGCAATATCCTTTTTAATTACTGGATAAGCGTCGGCTTAGTTGTAGTACTAATCTTGAAGGCAGTGAGTAAAAATCTCACACTGCTATAAGCACTCGCGGTCGGGCTGTATGGTGTCTTTAGAAGATTTTCACCCTCTCGACAAAAAAAAAGTTCAAACATAGCCGCATTAATTTTGGGGAACACACTAGCTAACCCATGTACCGTAAATTTCTTTTCCACTTTTTCAGTTCTTTCCTCTCCTCATTTGTTAGCTCTTCATCGGCATAATCCACTAGTTCAGCAAATGTCATTGGCAAGGCCCATAATTGTTTGAATTACATCAGTTTGTTCAAGATTGTCACAAATCGATATTGTTCGCGATACACTTATGTATCTGTCACTTCGTCCTAAGCTGATTTAATGTTTCTACTGTACGATTTCCAAAAATCACATAAGAAGAAGATTCAACTTTCTTAAGGACGGGCTGGACAAATGCTGTTTTCCATCTACTCGGAATGATCCCTTAAAAGTAGGATAGACAGAAAAGCTTACGCAGACGTTTTGCCAGCGTAGAAGAACATCTCTTCAAAACTATGGGGGGGGGGGGGGGGGGGGATACCATCTGGACCAGCGGATTTGTGTATGTTAAGACCTTTGAGTACTCCTGCAACTGTCCGAGTGCGAAAGTGGACTTGTTCCATGGAAAATTCGACGCTCTCAAGTACAGGCGGAGACAAAGCATTATCTGGGAGCGTGGAATTCGCTGCAAAGTGAGCAGCAAGCAGATTGGCTTTGTCTAAGGAGCTGACAGCTGGAATGTCATTGTAAATGAGCGAAGGGATGGCAGACGAGGCAGAATTTTTAATATTTTTGATGAATGACCAAACATTTTTACTACCTGTAGGATTTTTTGCCTCAATTTTTGGTCAATTTTACACGTCGAATATGGGCATTGAAGTCTTTTCTGGCTTGTTTAAAATTCTTTCGGTTTTCCTCAGATTTGTTGGCTTTATAAGACCGAAAACTTACTTCTTTCAACCTGATAGCCTCTTTACAGCTCAGGTCAAACCACGAGTTTGCCTTAGGTTCAATGCTCTTTATTCTGTTAGGAATAAAGTCATTCATACCAAAGAGTATAGTTTTAGTGATCATATCAGTTGGCTTTCTCGTATTGCCATACTTTTCTTTTAGGAGTTTTTTCTTTAACAGTATGGTTAGAGTACAAGAATTTAGCTGATACGATATTGTGGTCAGACCGACCTAGAGGCGCTAGAATATCAATGGTGTATTTATCAGGGTGAGAAGTAAGAAACAAGTCCAAGGTGTTGGCGGAATGACTTTCAATGTCCGGTATGCATTTAGCCTCGTTTACAAACTGAGTCAAATTGTCTATCTCAGCAAAAAGTTCAACATACCTTCCTTCGGGAGTTGTCTGGCCAGAATGATGAAGCCAATCCGAATTGTGTATACTGAAATCGCCCGCAATGACGAATTCAGTTTGAGGATAAAAGGAGACAATTCGAGTGATGGAATGGGACAACGTATCAAATTCATCAAAAGTTGAGTTTCTTCATCCATACTAGGGCTTCTGTAAATAAAGCAGTAGTTAATTATTTGCTTACGGACGGTGAATTTTAGCCATTTGAAATTAAATTCCGGGTTGGAACAGTGGCCATACTGTGGTGGAACTTGGTAAGCAATATCACTACGGACGTAAGTGGCGAGGCCACGGTGGGGAAAGAATAATGACACAAAGTTATATACAGGCAGTTTCAAATCGGAAGATTCGTTTATGGGAATGGGCGTGGGCGTGGGCGTACATATCGAAGAAATTCGTTCGAAGCCCACGAATGTTGGTAAAATCAACCCTAAATTCCCTCATCACTACAACATAGAAACACAAACACGTTATGTAAATTTGTACATCAAAAACGCTTAAACACAATTATTAGTTGCAATAGTGTTCGACAAGCGACGGTTTTCTGTGAATCCGCCTTGTGACGAGTGGCAACAATCCCTTCAGACTATAATTACTCATCTTCCTTGACAGGTGTTTAATTAAAGCCTTACCTAGCACTCAATGCTGGTCAATTGAACGCAAATTAAAAACCTTAATTGATTGAACGTCAACACACGTTGTCATGTTTCTTTGTCGACAATTTGCGGTCAGTATGAAACATCCTGCCACCCGTTGCAACAATGTAAATTGACAAGACACCATGTTTAACAGACAAGGCCAACAAATGCCACAAAAAAAAATTATAAACTTCACAATCTCCTCGAACATTAAAACTAAATTACACCACTGAATCAATGAATGTGACAAATCTCATTAATCGCGTTATTTGCAATCAAACGAGACTCATCAAGAATTGTGCAAAATTTACAAAAGTAATTCATCACAAAATTTCTTAGTAAAATCTACACCCACATCCCCTCCTATACGAGTAAGTATGTATTTCACCGAGATGCGAAGATAGAATTGTTCTCAACAAAGACGTTGATCAAAGTTAAATCAAAATTCTGTCATTAAGCGGAGACGAACTAGCGGAGAAAGAAGGAAAGAAATGATGAACGCTTCTACCCGAAACCCATTTCCCATGAGGAGCATAAAATAATCTGAATCTATCGCTCTCTCATCGGTACGGATTTGAGATGCGAAAATGAGTGAAATGTAAAATCGTAATGAGAACAGAGTAAAACAAAAGCAGGATAGTCGGATAAATCCTTGAAACTAATGCAAAAAAAAAAAAATAATGGAAACGCATTCCAACGAACAAAAGATACGCCAAGTGAATCCGAATTGATTATCCCTTAATTCAGCGTGGGGCTTCTACACAGCACAGTCCAATCAACGATCCGTGATGCACCGAACCGTCATTGTCTCTGAACCTTCTGTGTGTATCTTCGACGGCTTCTCTATTCGTCCTTGTGCGCAACTCATTTTCTGATTGATTGATTTCCTTTCAATCAACATTCAAAGCAGCATCGCAATCCCCTCGGCTTTGGGTGGCAGGCAAACGCATACTTACCCGCACCATGTATCTTTTTGTTCTAGAATATGAGGATGGAGAATCCAACAGATGTTCAATACGCTGTCCTGATTTAGATCCAGGAGAAAATTTCAAATTCGCGTGCGAAAATTCATCATCAGTCAAATGACACTTACCTACTCGTACTCGTACACCCACATGTACAAGTACTTTTTGGAACCATAACCTCTGGATGAGGGGCAACCTCATTTCATTAAACTGAACGTGGTGAGAATAATGGGTGTTCAGCGTAGAAAAGTGGTATCCTGTATCCATATTTTTTTTTCTCTCCTTTTTTTTTTTTTTTTTGGCTGCTAAACGGAGCGTAAATTGTGCAATTTTGATGATGTCCTGACACCGATAATGTGATTTGGGGCATGGGACGGCGCGGTTCGGGTCGCTCGTATTCTCTGCCTGCTGGCGTTAATGTGGAAAGGTGTGAACGTGCACCATAAATTCCATGACATCCTGCAAAATCCTCACGTGTTGAGAAGTGAGTACTCGAGCAGATAATTGATTTATGTATGCGCGTGGAAATTAGCCATTAAAAAACATGCTTTCATACGCAGAGAATGGGGGAACAAAAAAAACCTTGGATAAATTAATGCACTGCATTTTTAACATGTTCAACCTCTGTTAGGTATAATTGTGGTTGAAATAGAATGTCATGTGGAACGGTGCTGGATGGGATGTTATATGGAGGCGGCAGATGTTCCACCTGGTACTAGTAAAGTTAATCATTTGCTGAGTTTAAAAGGCTGGAACAATGGTGGTACTGCAATGCGTTGGAAAAATAAAAATAAAAAATTGTAATGTTGTTTAGCACATTAGCGCAGACAGAACACGCTAAATAGAAACTACGCAAGGAAGATTCAAAGCTTTGCGTGTTTTAATTGTGTAGTTTTATGTCAGTACGACTGTTTCCGACAGGAGTAATAGTTAGGTACATTGCAGTGTACATTGCATTACAACAGCTGTTAGACTAAAACGATTTGTAAGTTATTTCATTGAATACAAGCACAGAGATTATAGCACTTTAACTAAATAAAAAACGGCAGTATCTTTCAACATACTTATGTAACTATGTAACACAATCGCCTGAAAAGATCCGTTCATCTTCTAACCGATACATCTAATAAAATGGAAGAGGCGTTGTGAACTTTTTGATTCAATTGCAATGACATCTTTCTACTCAGAGACTATTATCGCAGTTATAAAGAGATTTCACCAGATAATTTGTTGCTAAAATGTGTCCATAGAAGAAACCATCACCACAGAAAGCTTTGAGAAAACAAAATACTTTTTTTTTTTTAGCAAAAACGCCCCTAAAAAATGGGCGTGGTAATACATACTGCTTGGACGAATTATAGAAAATAGCAACGTCTGCATAATTGTGTAATGTTTTAAGAAGGTTTGATTGGGTATAAAAAAGTCCAGAAAACTTATGCCACTAGGCACAGGCTGACCCACCCGTTAAGGATTAAACGGGGCAGTACCGATTTTTAATCGTTGTCACAACCGGTTTTTGGTTTGTCCCGATTTTCAAGGATAGAGATCATGTAAATAAATAAATATTTTGGCGCTTCTCGCAGCCACTCGTGTTGTGCGCCTCATGAATGGTTGGGACCTACAGTTTTATGCCGTTTCCGAAGTGCAATTTTTTCGATTGAAAGAAGCTTTTTTGTCGGACGTTCGCGAGAGGTGCAACCTTGAAAAAAATTATTTTTTATTTTTTGTTTTTTTTTTTGGATTCGAACCTTGATGAACCTCTCGCTCAGTGATCGCCCAATTACTCACTGAGCCACGGCTCCCACTATGGACTCCATGACCATCGAAAAATATACCACAAGTGTCAGATGACTAGAAAAGCGATTCGAAAACAAAAACGATGCGAATTTGAGTGATTTTATAGTTGAAAGAAGACTACAGGAACAAGTCATAGCTTCCCAACCCGTTACTTGGCTTTTTACAGATTCGATTTATTTTAATTTTGTACTATGTCTTGCCACTATTATGAAATTGCGATTACTTTTGGACATGGTTTAGAACTATCAAAATGTATTTTTCACTCACAAAGAAGGTTTAGCATCGAAACAACCGCAAGAAACTGCACAGTGATCGAGGCTTCACCAGTTAGAGTTGTAACACCACAGCACCCAATATGCACAGCCACAGAATTTCTGGGTTTAAAATTCTGCCAATTCGGAAATAATTGTTCAAAAAGGAATGTGCGTAAGCGAATAGAGTGATGCATTATCGCTGCAAAACAAGATCTGGGCTACTCAAGAGTCCTTCTAAAGACGGAAAACATGCGATATGAAGAGCACGAGATGAGTCTTTTAGTTGACTTGTAATTTATATTGATGTGGTGGATAGATCAGTTTTCTGAGGTTCTGGGTATTAAAGACAACCAACCTGGAAGATCTACAACCTATACTGAGCACAATGCACAAGAATCTCAAGTCTATTTATCGACATAAAGTCTGCGAAGGAGAGTGTTTATAGAGGAGTTTTTGCTTTGAATACCGAAAAAAGTTGTCCGAATATGTGTCATGACAATGGATAATGCTTGCTGCTCTATAAGAAAAGACAAAAATACAACAGAACCTTTTAACATAACTGGAGGACTTGCACAAGACTACACAAAATTGTACGAGTTTATCAATATTGCGCTAAATCAGACAAGGATACATAGGTGCGGATAGGCAATGTCTTGCTTTTTAGGTCACTGTAGTCTCCAAGGATGTTAACGTGTTTTGCAGTGCAAAAAGTTTTTCTATGGTCGTACGACAGAGTAGCGAAAATCAAGCGAGATCGTATGAAATATTCTAATTACACTGTTCTTACTGTAATCATAACTCGGCAACCATTATAGTTAATGAACTAATAAAATTGACAGTAATTGCGTTTCATTCATTTACGCATGGATAAGTGCGTACTTCAAGGACTCAATATAGAACAAGCCATTGCTTCTAAAATAGACCACAGCTTGTAATCCAAAGGATTGACGTCTGGACTGCCTACGGCCAATCATTTGCTCCTATGAAGTCCGGCACATTGTTTTGGAGCCACCCAGTGTTATGTTTGCCTTATGAACTGGCCCGGAGTCTTGTTGGAAAATCCACAGGCTGTTTGAAAACAATTGTTGGTCCCTTCAGTCCCTTCACAACACCTTCCAGAACAACCGTATGGTAGATTTTTGTTTTTACTCCCTTCTCACAAAAATGAAGGTCGGTAACGCCACCCACCAAACCATTACAGATGCGGAATGATGGCACCGTTGAACTCGCGAAATGAGTTCTGATGACCGGGCACAAACTCTGTCATTTTGCTTATTGAATGATTCCTCATTAGTAAAAAATTGTGCATCTGTGAACAAAATTTCACTATTACCATTTTGCGCGTACGTACCGGTGGCGTAGAGCTTTCGATCTTTCATTCCACTCTTGCTTTAGTTGGACTGTGAGTAAGTGGACAGTGTGTCTTTTATATGCGTTAAGTCCTAAATCTTGCTTGAGACATGGATTTCTGCGATATCTTCATTTCTCGTGACAAGTTTTGATCTTCTGCGGAGTTCTGACGATGTGAAGGCATCCGGTTTTTTGACCACCAGTGTCCTCAAACAATTTATACAAAATTCCGGGTCCAGAAAATATAGCCTCTTTCCAAATCGCCCACTCCATATTTACAAACGATTTCTGTATAAATCTTAATATAAATGTCACTCATTGAATATCTGTCAAAATAGAACAGGTGTGTTCAATACTAGTTTCACGATGAGTGCGTTTAAACGTGTACGAGTACTTATGACATGACTAGGTATCAGGTTGGCAACTAAGTAATTGCCGATTTCACACATAGATGTCTTTGGCAATATTTTTTTCCTTTTGACATTTATTAGCTGTCAGTCTTACTTTGCTTTAGAAGCAAATTGCGCGTATTTTTGTGAAAAGATATTAGTTTGGCGTCAGTTTTAATATGGAGTGCAAAAACGAGCATTTTCCTCATATTTTACTTTTTTATTTCCGTAAAGCAAAGAACGCAGCGCAAGCTGCTAAAAAGTTACGGGATGTTTATGGTGAACAAGCCTTAAAAGAAAGACAGTGCCGGAATTGGTTTGACAAATTTCGTTCCGGAGATTTTTCACTGAAAGATGAGCAACGATCAGGTCGTCCAGATGAGCTTGATGATGATCAAATTAAGCCCATAATCGAGTCGGATTGTCATGTAACTGTAGTTAAATGTGTCACATACAGCGATTGAGAAACATTTAAAACGTATGAAACTCGTTAAATAGTTTAATATTTGGGTTCCACATGATTTGAAAGAAATTCATTTAACGAAGCGGATCAACGCTTGCGATTTGCATCTTAGACGCTATCAATCCGACCCTTTTTTGACGTTTTCCAAGGAATCAAACGATCAATTTGAATGTGTACTGTCAACAACTAACCAGATTAAATGCAGCGATCAACGAAAATCGGCTAGATTTGTTCCATCGAAAAGGTGTCAAAAATTATTGGAGCTTGGTTGGGAATTGATATTACATCCACCATATAGCCCTGACCTTGCTCCATCAGATTGCCATTTATTTCGATCTTAGCAAAACTCTTTGGATGGTAAAACTTTCAATGATGATGATGCTGTGAAATCGCACTTTATTCAGTTTTTTGCCGATAAAGATCAGAAGTTCTACGAACATGGAATTATGAAGTTGCCAGAAAGATGGCAAAAGGCCATCTAACAAACTGGAAAATATATCATTGATTAAAGTTTATTCGTTGTATTTAAAAAAAAGTGTTTTATTTGTCTGAAAAAATCGCCAATTACTTGTTTGCCAACCTGATACATTTTCTATTATTATACTCGGCGCATAATCGTAAAACCCATGAATACAATTTCAACGAACGAATTAGTCAACCGAAATTCACTCATATAATAATGAAATTAATATGACGCGTGTCGAATTAAAAATAAACCCTAAACGTTATTTCGTGAACGTGAACGTGAACGTGTCACTTTCTATCGCAGATCCTCCAGTGTCCATTCGTTGCGGCCATTTAATCAATGCCAACGATGCGTTTAACGCAAACATTTTACCGGATATTTTATTTGATATTCGCTTGTGTTTTGCAATTGTTGTCGAAAATGAGATATTAAACAGCTACCGAAGAAAATTAAACCATAACGAATGGCAGTCGGAAAATAAGCGAACAATTGAACTTCCCATTTGGCCGAGACTACAGTGTACTTTGGCGCAATAAATCGAACATGAATTACCAAAATGGGAAATTATAGAGCACAAACAGCCATGTAGTGATATGTTGCTACAAACGAATATAAAATTCGCAGGATAATGAATGCCCGAGCAATTACAATGGCATCAGGGGGCGGGCTACACTGTGGTGGTGTCAGGTAACCTGCATAAACCAGAATATGAAACTTTTGCTTTTGTAGGATGTAACACCTGGCGTTGAATTACATTAATATTACAGGTGTTTCCGATGTATTAAAAGGAAGGCAATATATATGAAATAAAAAAAAAAAAACTTGATTTATATACCGCTGAATATATTAATATATTTATTTCATTTTTTTGTGGTGATTTATTCTCATAATTTCTGCACATTCTTTTTATTAATGTGGATACTACTTTGTTATTAATGGGTATTTTAGTTAAATGATGGAATACATTAAGGTATCCTTCGTACGGCGATGTGAAATTGATTTTTGGATGGATTTTCTCTGTCAATTAGTTTTGGATACATTGTTAATGGAAAATTAATGTTAAAGAATATTAACTGAAAATTTTAATGTTTGCCTTTCTTTATAGGTGAACGGCATGTACTCGCATGTACCTATTGGTTGAAGTGAAAAATGTATGACCTAATTTCTGTCGGTACGTGTACAGTCTGTTGCTGCCTGAGCGTATGAACGAATGTACTTCAAATTTCATAATTTTATATTTGTGATCGCAATACGACAACAAATTATAACTTCAAATCGATTTTTAAACAAACAAATAGTCTGCACCAGTTTTATTAAAATTTTATGATTGAGTGAGGTTTTGGTAGGTAGGTAGATGGGTGTCGTATGACTTGCTTGTCACTGCTCACTTAGACCAACAGTCGGGTCCATTGTGCAAATATGAGGAACCTAAAATGAAAGAAAAGCCGCCGATTTAGAACCTCCCAGATAAGGATATGAATCTCAAGAGGTTTTCCAGCTCGATTTTGTCCTCCAATTCCATGAAAAAGTGACAGCCACGGGACCTCATTGTTCTGATAACAAGGCCAGGACATTCATATAGCAGGTTATGAACAGACTCAATTTCTGCTCCGCGTGATGTCGGAGACGAATCGTGTGTTATTACCATTTAGCTGAATAAGAGAGAGAGATAGAGGGAGAGATATTTTCTTGTCATATACCGGTCATAGTGTTCTAGCCGTCACGAATGTACCAAAGTTGTCCCAGCACCTGTTGGCTATGCCAGTGGCTTCGTCGTCGATGAGCTTAATTATAGACCTAATGGAAGTATTATAGACCGTACAAAGGGGAGAGCCTAAATATGCAACCCTGATCAAATCCGTCAGCTCTTTCATTACCTGGAATATCCATAAGCCCTTGTACCCAGCAAAAGGTCACCGTATTGGCTCTCGATATCTCATTTAGGTGTCTTCTGTAGGTGCTAACTATTCTTGATCTGGTTACCGCGGAGTCCAAAGCCTTAACGGCTGCCTAACTGTCACTGTACACCGTAATTAACTTCCCGACGAAGCCTTCTGTGTAGAAGGCTAGTTTATCTTTGGTTGTGACTTATTGGTTCCTCTAGTCGCTTCTGTCAGGAATTCTGATATTGAATCTCCTGTCAAAAGCAAATGTCAGAGTCACATAGCCAGTTTTTATCAGGCTGGAAGTAGTTTCGCATCGGGTTAGGATGGAAGTATGACCGTATGTTGCTGATGACCAGTTTCTTTAGTTTTAGGAACGAATTTATTGCAGTAGATATCCAACGGAATGAGATTCAGCATGATTTCCATTACCATCTAATAGGTCCTGTAAATCCGATCCAAGCCATTCTTTGCATCTTGGTGAGCTTTGAAAGATGGTATTTTTTCTCAAGTGCCTTCCATCACACTGTCGAGCCGTACATTGGAATACCACAGCTGGTTTGAAACCCCAAATATTGCTGAAAGTCTTTTTGCCTGTATAGAAGGCGACACGTGGTTTCTTAATGCTATCCTCGATATTTTCTTTTCAGTACAGTTTGGAATCTAAAATTACGCCCAAGTATCTTGCTTACCTTGAAAGATTTAGTTCAACTCCTCCGATAGTTGGCGGTTTGAATACAGGGATCGAACATTTCCTAGTAAAAAGAATTTTTTGAACCCTTTGAAGGGTTGATTCCGAGTTCTCGGCTACTGGCCCAATTTTTAGCTATTAGTATTAGTAGCTGAGGCTCTCACTAAGGACTGGAAGAAATTTTCCTAATACCAGGAGACAACATCGTCAGCGTAGGCGTTGAAACCATTTTCTTTCAGTGTGCCCAAAAACCTTATCGGAGCCATATAAGTGGTGATAGACAGCCATCCTGAGGAGTCTGCTATTGAGTTAGGTTAGGAAGATATAACAGCGGTACCTGATCCTCAGTAGAGAGTAGGTAGGTGGCTTAAACCATATCTATCGTAGGATCGTTCCCAGCAAATTTCCCAACAATGCTCCAATCTTATGAGTAACATTTGAGGTTCACGCATTAAAAAAATTCCTTGCATGACTGCTTTATTCATATGGTAATTGTTAGTCAAAATACAAACAAAAATCATCCTCCCCCCAAAGTGTAAGAGGTGAATTTATGGATTTTACTGCAAATAGTACAATGGATGCAGGAGGATTGTAGGGTCGTTTCATTAATGCAGCAATTTATTCATTTTTAATGGGATTACATGTACAACTATAGAAACTTTTTGGAAAGAACATCAATGTGCTCGGGAGAGCTAGGTACATAAGCATTTAGATATCTCCGAAATAAATTAACTGAATATGCTCAAGGATGGGATGATACGAGTAGCAATGCATGTTAGCAAAAGGAAAGATGGTAGAACTATGTCCACGATGAATGACAAAGCCACAGCCGGGGGCTCAGAAGGGCTAAATCTAATTCGTCATGTCTTCAGTATAGGGGAAGTACCTTATAATATCCGCAACTAGTTTTGACATTTATGTTGAGTAGTAAATGACATTATCTAGAAATATGTTTACTTTTATAAAAGGTTGGTCTACTGTTCAAAGGTGCGCCCTAGGGGTTGGAAGGATTTTCGTTTAAAGTATTACCCACTAGATACTCAGGCAAAAATATACATATACTTTTCTAAAGCAAAACGATACTATACCCTCATACGGTGAGAAAGATAAGTATACGTGTACTTTATTTCCTTATAATTTTGCCCTACTTCTACATCACACAATTACAACAATCCCTTACAACAAGCAAATGAGCCTGTAAGCAGTTAGGTAAAGGATGGTGCGACACCTTTCAATACGTACTAAGGTGCATTTCTTGTTTGTTCATACAGAGTGTTTTTGTGACTGTGGACGATTTAAAACTGGCGCCATTTCTCACAGAAATGGTTTTATTATGTGAAAGTTGGCAGTAGTGTTCAGCTGTCAATGCCATTTCATCGTGGTTGATGCCATAACAACGCGTTTTAGTGATTAAACCATTTTATCAAATGATTCATCAATTATTGCAATACGGTGTAAATTACGTAATTTTTTTTGGTCGACAACCTTTACACAGTAAGTGATTTACGGAAGCCTGTACCACGTCGTACAGCGCATACACAACA
Organism: Pocota personata; assembly: GCA_963082735.1. Classification (NCBI taxonomy): domain Eukaryota; kingdom Metazoa; phylum Arthropoda; class Insecta; order Diptera; family Syrphidae; genus Pocota; species Pocota personata. The sequence goes on along the minus strand of OY720432.1, from coordinate 82,153,670 downwards.
AAACATTGATGGAGTGAGGGACAATGTGAGTGAAAGTCCGGAAGCTTCGATTCGTCGTTGTGCTCAACAAAATGGGATTTCTCCAACGTGTATGTGGAAAATTATGCAACGCGACCTGAATTTTTTTTCCGAACAAAATTCAAGTAATTCAAGAACTTGAAGAAAATGACCACCAGGGACGTTAGTACTGGAGTACAAAAATTTACCAAATGAATATAGATGACCCTGAATTTTTCCAAAAATTGATTACACGAGGCGTATTTTGGCTTGAGTGGAGTTGTAAACAAACAGAATAGCCAAATATGGTGACCGGAAAACTCACGAGCGATTCATGAACGACCTATTCATCATCGTAGAGTACTGGTGATTTGAGCTGGTGGGATAATTGGATAATTTTTTTTTTTTTCCAAAATTATTACTGTTACTGGTAATCGATATCGCGCGATGTAGCAACATTTTTTGTTTTGCCATAAGTGCTCCGAAACATGTGGTTCCAATAAGACGGTGCCACATGCCATACAGCCAGATGTTAAAATTTGGGGATATGAATCGGCCGCCGCGCTCACCAAATTTAACAGCCCCCGACTTCTTTTGTTGGGTTTACTTGAAGGACCGGGTTTAAGCTACCAACCCAACAACATTCCAACAATTAAAAGGCAATATACGCAACGCATTTACAGATATTCCGGATGACATGCTACAGAATGTGAAGAAACATGTGATCGAAAGGGCACGCGTTTATGCCAGTGCAAGAGGTACCCATTTGGCCGACATTATTTTTCATCATTAATGGCATTGAATACGTAATGTATTTATAACAAAACCCAAATTTAAATTCCATACTGTGATAGGTACAGATTTAAAATCTTTATTAGGCATACAATAGTGAAGAGATAAATCTCAAGCGCAACTTAATATAAAATATAAATTACTTGATGCCCGATTCACTATGCAGCGTGAGAGAGAGACTAGAGCGAGCCGAGAAATCCTCGTCCTCATAAAATCATTTCCCAGTTCACAATGAAGGCGATACTTTTGACAGCCAGCCTGTATTATCTATCTAAAAGCAACAACGGCAACACACTACCTTTCTCTTTCTGGCTACATAACAAAGTCGCATCAGCCTGCTGACAGGCTATCACGTCGCGAGAGTTTTTCAATTTTTCAAAAAGAATGCCTTGCTATAGAACGAGTCTCGCATCATTGTGTATTGTTTCATACATTTGCATAGATCGAAACTTTTTTTGACAACTCGCGCTAGACTCGTCTCGCTCGCACGCTACATTGTAAATCGGGCATGGACCACATTTCCATCTGAAAATAATCTAATCCGAGTTTAAAAAAAAAGGTTCAGTTATTCTTCTAATAGCGATATTCAAAGTTGACCCTATTCAAAGCTGCCCAAGTCTTCACTACTAAACCAAGATTTTATATCTGCTTTCAGCGCTGGATCACTTCAAAGAGGTTAGGTAATGGAGTGTGTGCAGAAACTCATCAAATGTGCGAGGAAAATTCAAGTGACATTGGAAGACTTAGATAAGGAATGATATGAAAAAGACAAAGCCTCAGGCATATTGTCAGTCTGAACAGTTTCCTGCTCTTGGTAGAGAAAAGCACAACCAAACGATAGAAAACAAGCCAAAATGACAATGGAAATATCAGTAGGGCTGCTCCACAAAAGATGGAAGTTCAAACAACGAAACGACAAACATGTTATCCACAGGATGCATGTGGTATTTTTAAGTATCTCCTAAAGAAGGTGGAGATTCTGGTAGATGATATGTGTATATGAATCAATTTTTTCAAAAACGAAGATTTAACTCCATACGCAGTTTTATTTGGATACACGTGTCTAAAATGACGTAACAGGAAGCTTTCTTATAAAGAAAAATATGTAAAATCATGAAAGCGGAGTAGATTTTTTTTACATCCACAAAAAGCGAAGTAGATCTACTCCTATCGTAGTAAAGTGGCAACGCTGGTCATGCTCAGCGAGTTTTGCATTCCTCAACAAATGTTATGATCAAATATATTAATGAACGAGAAAGTACATGTGAGTACAGTGTATCTTCTACAACTTCATCTCAAGCAAACCATTTCGAATAGACTTACACTTATAAAAAATTGATGTACCAGAACTGTTGACGCCTTGAATATAACTTCGTAAATTTAAGCGTCACAATGTCACGAAATTATAATTCATAGAAGTACATGCACCCCAACCAACTTGAAAAAAAAAAAAACATAATTTCACTACAAAATAATACTCTTCTGGGAATGCCTTAAATTTTGATTGATCCGACAATGATTTGGGTCGGCTACTGTCAATTAAATTTCATTTTCCGGACATCAATCTTATGTCAACAGAAGTGTCAACAAAGCCACTCGCAGCAGTAGGCACTCAAATTTCAAGGACTCCACTCTCCACACTACCTTTTTTTCAATCGCATTACTGCGTGTAACACAATTCTATAACATTTCATAAAATTGCCATTTTAATATGTTCACACGGATAGGGCGCATAAAGAACCATTATAGCTCAGCTATTACCCTCATTACGCCTACAATTCTCGTAAAAAGGACATTACTTGAAAAACGCCACCGCCAGCCACCGTTCGGTTCGGCGAGCACGTTCTCAATTTTTTCTACTCCGGTATTTATTTTTATTATCCGGTACGTAGGCCCCGCATCGTTGTGTATAGTATGTAATTTCATTGAATTCAACCATTTGACACGTTCAATGCCCATTGTCCGTGTGTAACAGGGACTTTATCATGGCGAGAACAATAAATTACAATCCATGTCAACTGTGTAGCTAAAGTTGACGCACCATGACACTTGCGTTGTGCGCTCGACCCATTAGTTGGAGACGACTGACGCCACCGGCATCAACATAAATTCTACTTAATGTTTGTATCCTTTTTTTTTTTCTTGTACAACGCCGGAGAGAAAGCAAAACGAATTCATTCAGATTAATATAATCGCTTGGAGACATCGTAAAATGAAAATTATTCTACAATTATCCTGCCCAAGACACTTTAGACAAGTTCGTCAACATTTGGAGTGCTTAAGCATACATTTTGCTGAGGATAATCATCACAGTAGAAAAGGTTCCAGTCCAGATGCAATATAGCATGGTCCAAGCTCCATATGTCAGTCAGGATATCAATTGTGTATGGCTGGCATGGCATAAGGATAACCAAAAGACAGGCGTGAGGTAGGAAATAACAACAGACCATCACCGCCATCACGTTCTATAAATACATTTCCACTTGGAAATGGAAATATGTGTGGCTGATCCATTGGATCGCCTCTATTCTGTCCAGTAGTAGTGAGGCAGGGTCCTCTGACGTGTTTCTATGTTTTCACTCAGCAGCTTGTGAAACACAATATGGTTTTTGCAGCCTGCTAGTATATACAATTTGAAGGGATTGTATTTGACTTGTGGATTGCGGTGGTGGTGGCGGTGGGTCTTGATGGTTACAGGAATGCATTTCTGAGGACACGAAATAAAAGAAAAAAAAAAAAATTGGACAGAAAATCGAGAGAAGGAGTACTCGTACGAGTACAGCACTATGACTGGCATTCAAAGTGAATGGCAATTTGTTTTGTTTCCCGACATAGCGCTAGGATAATCCTCCTACTCCGTGTGTGTTCAAACGCGAGCACAACAGACACTTTTAGTGGTACTTGCCAGTCGTCATCCTATGCGCTGGATTGGCATTGGGGCACAGCAATTCGGTCGATGATTCTGACAGAGTGTCGCAGTTGTACAACGGACGACAAATGCAATTCGCTTGGCGACAGTTTTATGGCCGAATGGATTTTGGGGTGTCTAGCTCGTTCCTCGAATGTATAAAGAAGGAAAATACATACGAGCACTTTGCATGTAAACAAGCTTTTTAAATTGAAACTTTCAGATACAATTTGTAAGTAAGTGATGCAGCACATATCTCTCCAACATTTTAGATATACACTAAGCGTGCCACTCCGGGAAAAGGATAAATTAAAATGGATGTGTGTGCGGGAAACGCTTGACAAGAACAATCATGCTGAATTCACAACTATTGGATGCAGAGGACATGACTGGACGATTGATAGATTATTCAAAGGGTTAGGCGATGGTAGACAAATGCATGCAGCTTGAGGATGCAATTTGGTACGGATGGAAGGCAAAAAGAGTTCAAATTCTTTGCTGAGTAATTGGTAGTTGCATGTTCAATTTTTTCATTGATTCTGAATCACTTAAGCTATCTAAGCATTTGGCGGGATGAGCTTTTGGATGGATGATAACTTCTGGAATAAAGTTCAACAGATAGAAGCGGCTGATAATGTAACGGTAGGAATGTGCGGACAGCAACAGATTTAGACAATGCCAACACTTGTACCTACGTTTCCAGTATTTACACTTCGATGTTTGAAATGTAGTTACATACGAGTACATAGGTTGAACGAACAGTTTTTGCTTTTAAACAAGCTAGGAACTGCGGTTGGAAATGGTCCGTTTAACCAGTCAGCAATGCCTTCTTTAAAAAAAAAAAAAAACCCAAATAAGTGGACGTGGATACAAATATACGTAACGGGAACATTTTAAAGTATACCAAAGCATGTGTATAAACATTGTTCGGCAAACTGATGAATGTGCTAAATGTTGATAAACTTGCTAAAAATTGATGTTCTGTGGGTATAAGACCGCCTGGCAACTCATCATAGTCTGGAACGTATCGATACCCTATACATCATCTTGTAACACATCCCTAATAAAGTGAACATGGGGTTCTTAAATTTTAAATTCGAATTCCATAAAAAGCGTATCTTTTTAGTCAGAGTACACTTCTGCGACATTTTATCAGATAAATTGATTTTATGGGTTTTTCTTACAAGAAAGTGGGCATGGCTGTAACTATCATATAAATATAATCGAAGTTCATGGATTATGAAGAGATATTAAAAATAAGGCTTCCACTGTAAGTAGCTTCAAAAAGGTAATATAAGGCTAATTTTAGAAGAAAACGTCCCTCAAAACTAGGAGTGACCTTATATATGTAGGGTGTTTTTTTTTTTTTTAGAGGTATAGAACTTTAAAATGAAATAAAGTACATAAAAATCATGGTAATAGCCATGGTATTGGCTTTATGGGAAAGATAATTTTATGCCATTAGTGCATCTCATGAGCCTCATCACTGAACAAATTTTTTTGATGAAAATGATGATCAAAAGCAATCTTGTTTTCAGCACATTCATCGAACACATGATTGTCAAGTGGCTTCAATTCTTGCACGAGCTGGATCTTGTAAGTCCGTAAACCAAGATTTTTCCGCAAAATCATTCATAAAATGGGTGGACACAGCTCTAATTGTTTTGCATAATGGCAAATTGACCCATTCGGGTCTTCCTCAATACTACGCTATACAGCAACAGATTCTTTGGTGCGCACTGTTTACGCGTTATCCGAATTACTTGCTCGGATGGACGATTATGTGACCGTGAAATGGTCATAGAGGACGGTAAGTTTCGCGAACTGAACCACGATTTTCGAAATAAATTTGCACAATTTGCAAGCGTTGTTCTGACATATGTACGTACTTTCATGGTGAAATTGGAAACCAAACTGAACATAAATCAGCTGTCAGCTGTCAAATTGGCTGTCACTGGAAAAAGTGTTGCCAATTCCAAAAACAAACCTCTAAAAAAAAAAAAAACACCCTTTACAATGTACTCGTATGGACGACTTGTATTCTTAAAGCAAAAATGTTGGAAAAAGATAAATTTTTTAAAAAAGTATCTGTGTGCGAGTTCTAAAAAACTGATATACAAAATTTCATATTCCTAGCTCAAAAGGTAAGGTCCAAAAATAATAAAATAAATATAGATCGACTTAGCTTTCGATGTTGGTCATAAATGTATACCTATTACTTTCAAACTATATACCCTATGGCATATGGCATAAAATATTAATTAAGACCTTGCACGGTTAATGTTCTGTACCGCTATTTTAACTTTACCTTGGGGTTAGGTCAAACAAAAAGAGAGATCAGCTCAAGAACTCCCAAATGGGCTTCGATGAAATTTGGCATGTAGGCTGATACTTTACTAATTCTACTTGAAATTGATCGAAATTGAATGGAGTGGGAGTAAGATATAAGAAGGCCCTTAAATTGTTTTCCAATCATCTTTCGCGTATGCCTAACTCAAGAACCACTTAACGGATTTTTACGAAAACTAGGATTGGGTAATATTGTATAAGTAGATACGTCTGTCTTACGAGTATAATCATCAGAATTGGATGAAGATTTGGTAAGATATGGTGGGGTGGCTTTCAACTACAATTCCGATATTTTTCAAGAACTGTTTGTGCCAGAAAATTTGTTATAATTTTCCCATTACCTCCTCGAAAATTTGCATTTTCTAAATTATTTTAAAATTTTTCGAATTAATAGAGGGGTGCCATGGCTTTTGAGTTTTTTTTTTTTTTTTAAGAGAATTCATAAAAAATAATATATTTTGTTTTATATCTTTGGACTCCTTGGAAATTCAGCTTTAATTAACATATTTTTCTTCTCGGGGTGCATTATGTCCCCAAAATTCCCCTCATAAAAATAGCAATTTGTTTCTATATTATTTTTGACCCGCCACGTACTATCATTGTGCAGAATTCCAGCTATCTAGGTCAACGCGTGTGACTGACATACGGACAGACAAACAGACATCGTGTTGAATCCATTAGTGTTCCGTTTATACCATTCTGGTAATAAATAGCTTTGGTGTAATGGTTTAATTTTACTGATTATTTTGCTGCAGAAGCGGATGACCAAACTCCAACCAACTCCAGTTCAGCAATTAAAGATAATATGTTTTGGTTTTGGCAAAATTCCCTATGTATAATGTTCAGTAGCTCTTAGACTAATAGTCCTCTCAAAGAATAATACTGCAAATGTGTATAAACTTACTCAAATAGGGAAATGATATCCAGTCATATTAAAACACATATTTGCTTACCTGGAAGTAAAAACAAGATAAAAAATAATTAATAAATGGTTTAAGTGAAGTTAATTTTAAATATAACAGGAAGTATGTATCTACTTGTAATCAACTACATAGCTATCAATAAAAACAAGGTACTTCCTCCTCGGAGGAACTCTATTTAAACATAAAAACATTCACGAAGCTACCTGAAAGATACCGAAATGTGACACAATGAATTTCCGACGACGCAGGACATACCAGATTAATCATGTGCTAAGAGACTCGCAACAAATATCTAAATTGCTTGATGTCATAAGTTACAGAGTTGCCAATGTCGATTCCGATCATTTTCTTGTGAAAGCAAAAGTCCGATAGAAGATAGCGCCACCGTCACAACAAACAGTGTTGACAAATGGAATACGATCCGCCTTAAAGAAATAAACGTAAAACAACTATATGAGAATGAGATGAGTACACGAAAATTCTGGGAGTGCAGTATTCGGAATCGCATGTAGGAGATAGCTGAAAGAACAGTAGGAACGGTGGAACGTCGATAAATGGTTCGAAGAAGAATGCATAGGAGCTGTCGAAAATAATAATTGTTACAACGATGTACAAGAACTAATACGGAGAGAAGAAGAATACAATATAAACTGTACCGCAAAAAGAAACGAGATTTTTTTTTTTTTTTTTTTTTATAATTCGCGCGCGCCAAAAGGATTATGAATACCTTTATACTGTTACAGGGCACGGGCTTTTAAGGACAAGGGGAAGAGGAACAGAGGAGAAGCCTATGCACGTTGGCTTTAAATGTTTGAAGGTTGTAGTGATGGGGAAATACAGAGCTTGGTAGATCATTCCACATTCGTGTCGTTCGGCTTATAAACGAATCCCTATATTTAACAGTACGACCGAAGTTAGGCTTTAGGGAAAACTGATGTGCATTCGAAGCATGTCGCGTATTGCGGGGGAAATTTTGAAGGGGAGGAATGCAACTGGCTATTTCGCTGGAGCATTTTTTGTAGAAAAAACGATAAAACAGGGAGAGACAGGAGACATTTCTCCGATGTTCTAATGAATGAATGGAATTCACAATGTCTCTATCACCTATGAGTTTTAACGCGCGATTTTGTACCCTATCAAGAATGTGCAGAACGGTCTTGGGTGCACCAGACCAGATATGGGCGTTATATTCCAGCTTAGGGCGGATGAATGCCTTATAAATTGAGGCCAGATCAGACGGGGTAAAATATTTCTTGCACCGTTTAAGGAATCCGAGACATTTTGCAGCATTTTTGGCGACCTCGAATATGTGATCATTCCATTGAAGATGGTTATTAATACACATACAGAGATACAGAGAGTGATAGATATGCCCCAGCTGAAAGATACTCGAAATATGCTTAAAAAAGTAAACGAGCTATGAGCTGAGTATAAACGACATACCGTAGAGAACGAGACGGGAATATGTTTTGTTGAGCGAAATAAGGAACTTAAAAGCTGGATTGAATACTTTGATGAATAGCTGAATACATAACCAGACGACTCTTCGAAAAATGGTCAACAATTTCAAACAAATCAACAATTTGTAACACTATGATGAGACTGTACGGACCGACAACCTGCCAGTCGCGGTTTAAAAGTGGACGACACAATTTGACGAATGAAATCCACAAACTAGTTTCACACATTTGGCTTTAAGAGGACATACCAGTCTGGACCACTAGAATAGACCCAAATGGCACGATATCTTACAAATCCAGTCAGATTCTCGTATATGCTGATGATGTTAACTTGATTACAAGAAGCGAATGACAACTAAAAGAAAACTATCTAGCAATAGAATAAGCGGCAAGAGACGTGGAACTTCAAGATAGATAAAGTACCTGACAGCTTCGAGGAACCACCAGCCACAGCAATCTCACATCACAATCGGAGCCCATAATACAGAACAGGTTAATAGTTTTGTGTTATTATTCAGTACCATCATTTCAAGGTATGACGAACCGTGAATCGTGGATCGTACATTCTCGCCGGTGATAAGGTCGTTGTAGTTTCCATACTAAGGGTATGCCTGGCGAGTCCCTGACAAACATGTTTGCCGATTAAGCCCTAGTGTGTGTGGCCATTTTAAATCAAGAACCACTCAACGGATTTTGATGAAATTGTGGTTTTGATTGCAAGACGTGACGTCAAACCCCACCCTACCCGTTTTATCTTGACTTCATTCGATTTTGGTGCTTTTTTTAAAAAAAAAAAAAAAAAAAAACAACAGTGCGTCTGACAGAATTCAAAATTTCATCAAAATCTGTTAAGCTAAGTAGTTCTTGAGTTAGATGCATGAAAAGGACGATTAAAAGATTCTTAAAACTCCTCCCCATATCCTACCTCCACTTCATCCCATCTTGATCATTTTTAGCCACATTTCATCAAAATCGGTTCTCGAATTAGGAAGATACGATTTTCAATGTGTAGAACATTAAAGCTCCAGGCTAGACTTGCTCACTTGGTTGAATGTGTGTAGTTTTCCCGCATAAATGAAATTCTATTGTGGCAACAAAACGCCACTTTCGAGGGCATTTGTTCAACAACCTGCGCGTTTACCAATCTGAACTCAAAAGTTTATCAATAAACCAGCAGCGTTGTTTGTCTTCAAACAAAGCATTCAAGCTGTAGTAGCCGCTATACAATAAACTGGTTCGCATCATGGAAGTGCCATAGAAAAGGCTTGAATCTGTCAGTGTAAGTTTTCCAAGCTAATAAAGAGAAATATATTGAACTAAACTTTTATTCATCGTCCACAGTCTGTCTGTGTTTTACTTCATTATTTGATAAGTTATAACAAAAGAGACTAGACTCCCTGTAGAAGTTCGTTTTTGTACACCGTTTTCAAAGAATATGGTTGATATGTGTGAGGATGCGCCGGATTAAAAGATATTAAAACTTCAAATTTTGCATCGATGACTGCTCTTCTGGAACAGACAGTTGTTGCGCTTGTGCCGGATATACTATTGCTTGCATAAAAATTAACCTTTAATTTTAGTATTTTGACTAGTGAAGCAACTGAAGTTGTTGCCTATCACTCATGCCATTGACTAGAAATAATGCAAATATTCAAGAAACTTGTTAGTGCGTTACTCATTGTATCGAAATTGGTATTTCACAACCCTGCCATCTGGCATCTGTCAAATCTATCTGTCATCCATACGAGTAGTGACAGATAGTTCTTGCCTTGTCATTTTACAATATGGATCGTTTAACCACCGCTCAAACGCATTAAAATTGTACTACAAAAATAAAAGTTCTGTGCATCGCGATTTAAGGACAGATTTTTAAAATAAAATCTTCTTCAGCGATGAGGTTTATTTCTCGTTCGGCGGCTACGTAAACGCTGCGCACCGGCGGGGTGATCGAGCCGTATTTTATTTTTTGAAAATGACAAAGGACGCCACTGATACCGTGAATTCTGTGCTCACAATCACTCTCAAAGCAGGTAGGCAGGATATTGTACTTCATTCAACAATTTCACAACGCCACGCCAACTTTTGTACTAGGATTTGGTTCAACTAAAAAGAAACACGACTGTGTTTGTGAGATTTAAATGTTCAGATTCTGTGAAAGGCAGGATATATAGGAGCTATTGTGTGGGACTCATACGACTCGATGCCTACACAGTTGAATCAGTCATGACGTTCAAATGATGTTTTACTTATGCCTACATTTCGTTCTCGTCTGTGCTTCCAATGCTGCCCACCATCTATCAAAGCGGCCTTATTTTCCTTTCACACAGTTTTATTTTTTCATGATATCCCCAGTAACCTCCTTCGCCATCCACAAAATAGACCATCAACATGCATTTAAGGCAGCTCCTTCTCCGTTTACATAAGAAAAAAACCAGCAAACCCAATGTTTGGAAGGTTGACACAGCTGCACAGCCTAAAGGATGATAGCATCCCTTATGCATGCCATTTTATTGCAAAGCACACTTGGGAGCAGGACTACACATGGCATGCATATAAAACGATCGCTATGCGGTTATACTGATTTTTTTTTTTTGTGTATTTCTCAGGTGACGTGGCTGTATTTCACGCGCTCGAAGTACTCTCAAGTGTGTCCGACGTACTGTGTAGCATTCCCGGACGCTGTTGCCTATGCCTTTGACAGCCGGATATGGCGTAGCATTTTAGTGGTGCACACTGATAGGACCCTCTGAGTGGCTCCGCTGAGCGACAGATGTATATACAATGAGTTAATTCCATTCAGATTTAACTACACGTATCCTGTGTGTCCGCCTCCATGATATCAAAAGGACACAAAATAGGCACCATGAATATGCTTCATACGGCCAGTACTAAAAGTCTTTCTCTTCTTCTTTTTTTCCCCCATTTTTCTGCTCCATTTTTTGTTCCTCTTTCTTTTGGAATATATTCAGCAGAGTTTTATCCTTGCTATAATGCAACACTAAATGTTACTGGGAGTAAGGATACACATTCATTTAACACCTACTACAGAAGAGATTACATACAAGTAAGGCGAGCAAAAAAAAAAAAGAAGGACGATAATAAAAGGGCAAACAGAAAAAAAGGGGCCTGTAATGAATAGCTCAGTGTGTAATGCAGATGCTCTAATTCCCACTTTATATCGCATTAATTGCACTCTGGTTCTTTTTTTTTTTATGGTATTCTCCTGTGCTCCTCCTTCGTTTGATGTGTCTGTATTTTGTAGCCATTCACACTTGTAAGACACCCACTTTTTGGGGCAAAGAAATATGGAAGCAGATAGCCTGCTCTCTCTGTTCGCACGCTAAATGAGTTTTATATAACCTCAAGCAGGCAGCAGACGCCTGCAACTAGAGTCCTTTGGAAATCCACACAAAATAAAAATGCGAAAGACTAAATTCGGAGAAGAGAAAACTTTGCTTCAGGACCTCTCTGTGGGATAAGCATGAGGTTTTACTTGTTCTGTCGGCGTAATAAGATGTCTGGAAATTTAAGCACCAAAGAGAAACAAAAAACAACACAACAGAACGTCTATTTTTTTCTTTTTCTTCCTTTGTGTATCCTTGAATGGATTTGATGGTCTAACGATGCTAGTACTCTCTCCCCCCTCCAGGCTATCATACCCGGCTTCTGGTTTTTATGACTTATTCTTTATTTTTATTTCGCAAAGATTTCCCGTCAATGGACACATTTAATTGTCTTTTTCAATTATGAAAATGAGTCCTTTTATTATTGTCACAGAGTGAACAACAAATGCGCGCTGCTGGTGGACTCGAAAGGACAACAAACAAAAAGTGAATGATAATAAAAATTTCTATTGGGTATCGCAAAATACTGGAATAAAATTAGTCGCTAGCGCGGGCTTTTGTTGTCAAATTATGGCGGATGCGATGGACAGGAATAAAAACAACATGGCTGCATTAAAATTGATTTATTGTTTTAATTTGTTGGACACCAAAAAGGATACACACGGCGGGTTGATGTTGCGGAAAAAGGAGAACATTTAATTTGATTTTGTTTCTCTGATTTTTATCTTTTCATCTGTGTTTCTGTGTGTTTCATTGGAAAATGTAAAATTGACGATTTAATTTACGTTCCACCCTACGGAAGTAACATGTTTATCGGGTGCCCTCCAGTGAGGCGAAAGGATTTTGAGTGCGAATTATTAGCTGTGACAGAGGATAGCAGGTGGATTTTTTGCTTTCCATTTAATTAAGCTAATTTAGTCCGTGACTGAGGGTTGTGCAGGGATTTACAGAACTTTTTTTTTTCTTTTTTTTTCTTATTTTGTAGCGTGAGAATAATCATCGAAGGATGTAAAAGCTGTTTCGGATTATCGAGGGAAAACTTTGAACCATGCGCTATGTTTATTGTGTTTATGGAAACGGCTAATGGAGGATTATGTGTATTCATTAAAGAAGTTTCTAACACAATGATGTCATCACAACGTTAGAGGCGGTTGACACATTTACACAGAAGATACGAGAGGATTAGTTCATAGAAAGAGTGTTAATCCTTGATCCGTTGATTTTCATAGGCACAGCAGACATTTCGATAATTGGTAGATGCTAGACACGAAAAGGTAACAACTTCTTTGTCCTATTTCATCTTGGTAAAACTTTTAACTTTGCCTCAAGGATGAAGAAAAGGCCATGAATGTTAGAGTTGAACAGAAACGTCTGTTTACTGATAAATACCCAGGTAATTAGAGAACAAGAGGAGGACAAGGATCAATTTCTGTTGTAGAAGAGCCTAATGAGTGTAGTTCTGAAGATGTTGTTGTGTGGGGTTAGTAAAATTAATTCGATACGAGCAAATATATAAAGGATGTTACGAAAAAGGTTGACTGGCTGTTGAACTCATCAAGGCTGTCCGATTTGTAACCACTATTAATCCGATTTGTTGCCCCCATCTACGGTTCTCTTATTTATCTTGAGTTATAAGGAGCTTACACTCAACACATTAGCCCCAGCTACCACAAAGGAGGTGTTGTCATATTCCTCTTTGTATAGGCATCGCGGATTGTGGAGTCGCTTAAGCTTAGAAAGAAGGCAAGTTGTCTGCAGTATTTTCTGCTGAGATGCAGCAAGATGTCGAGAAGCATTTCTTTAGTCTGCCTACTGGAGAATAATTATAGGATCCCTAACCCTTAGTGGAAGCCCGAACAGATATTTCTGAAGGACCTAAAGCAGATTCATTTCATGACCAGTGCACCTCTTGAGCTTTATTGGAGATCTTATTTCCCAAAAATCCCATTGTCACATGAGACCTAAACAAGACTTACTCAATTCAACCTTGTGGCCTAATTCAGAAATTTCTTACATTCTCCAAGTATTTTGGAAGAAGTTAAAGGGAAGTAGGTCTTAACCGCTGTCACTATAAATGCAGATACCGCAGCCCTTGTACTTATTCCTCAGAATATACGAGTATGTAGTTCATAATCTTTAAGAAAGAATAGGTCTCCGATTGAAAGACAGATGCATGCTTAACAACTTTTGCTTTGAGAAGTTAAATCGAAAGTCCATTCCCAGTGGACACCACTAGGCAATATCCGAATCCGACAGAAAGAGCTTAGCATTGAACTGACTATGGTAATGGGAACAGAACTTCATCTTTTTTGTCAAGGGCGCAATCAGTTCTATCGACTAGGTTTTAATCTCGTAAGGTTTTCCGCATAGATAACCATTTTCCACCCCAAATAGGAGAAACGCAAAGCGACTTTTGGCACATGAAGGTCAATAAGTCTTTCTACGCTACGCAGCAAGAATTAAGTCAGGCTCTACCATTTGTTGGCATACATAAAAGCCAGGCCAGTACTGAAATTTCATTTCATTTCACCTCAGTTTGTTATCAGGCTTGGTGCAACGGGTATACATATCACCTGTCAGCAGGAGACTTACCCTTTTCGACTTTGTGACCTTCTCAGATGTTTTTTGGTTTGCGTTCGTAATTTTTCCAGATCGAAGCTTCACCTCCGTGGTGAAGTCTTCTCGAAGTCTTCAGAGAATTTTTTTTTTTATTATGTATGTGAGTTTAAAACATAAAGTAGGGGCGTCATTCAAGACGTAAACAGCGTTCTAATCTCTTTGCCTTGTTCTGGGTTTGACTGGAGTTTTGACAGATTTCTCTAGCTCCTCACTAAAACTATATGCAGATATGACTTGACATTGAATTCTGGATTCGATGTACATATCATCTAGCGATGATTCCGTTCACATCGTATTTTATAGCTACAGCAGCAAGTACATCTTGGCCACAGAATTCTCAAAGATTAGTGACTGAGTGGACATTCAAGATTCAAAGTCTTTCGAACACGGACACAGCACCCAGGACTAATGGACAGACGTTATGTATGCAACATGAAAAGACTGCTGCTGATAAGCACACTAGTAGTCGTACATGTATGCTGAAGTTGCCGTCCATTATTCCCACTAACTCGGAATTTAAGCGGAAGTAAGTCATTCTCTACATTTATAACGACAGTAGAACCGTCCTGATTTGAACGGTTTTTAATTTTCTTTTGAGAATGAAATCACTCGTGCGTCTCACCACTTAAAGCGGACACCCATGTCCATCTGTCTGTCACAGTTTCATAACTTGCATCAGGCAGACGGACAAACGGAGGGACGGACATGGTTGGATAGACACATAACTTTCGATGGATTATGTGTGTATATACTTGGGGATCTGAGAAATAAATAGCGCACATACTAGACGCGATAGCCATGATATCCATATAAAACCATCTCATTCTCCCCAGCAACCACACGAAGAGCAAAGTAAAATTTAATTTTAATTAATTCAAACAGAATGTAGCGTAATGGCTTAATTACTCGCGGAGATATCCCCCCCTAAGCAACAAAATGAATCTCGTTAAAATCGGTGAAACCGTCATAGATTCATGAGCATTGGCACTTCTTCCATAATTTCTCAGCTTCCTGATGCTGTATCAAGAAGATACTATTATTATTTGTGTAGGGTTAACTTGCACTGCGATCTAATGGTCTATTGCGCCCCCTGCTAATATCTAGGAGAGGTTTATTCCCTCAGAATTGTTATGGAGGGTCAAACACTCTTTCTTTGCCTTGGCAAGGATAGTTCACCCTAGAGCACCCTCTCTAATCCAGTTTCTCTTAGGAATCTGAAAATGAGAAGTGGATCTATGGTTGGTATATCCTCATCTGATAGTTGGTACTTGCGCAAGCATTTCAATCTTTTGTGGGTCAGTGCCCCACATGACTCCAGAAGATGTTCTGGAGTCTCACTGGACTAATTCCAGAATCTGCAAAGGCCTTCGTTTGTTATACCTAGTTTCCTTAAATGCTCCCCAAGTTTACAGTGCCCCGTTAGAAAGCCTGTAAGGATACGTAGGTTATTCTTGTTACGGTAGATGCACGCTTCGAATTTCTTCCAGTTGTAGTGTCCCAGAAGTTTCTTAGCATGCCTAAGACCTGGAGTATTAATCCCGGTACTGGCCCTGTTTTCTTTCTCCATCTTCCTGTATACTTCGCGTATCGTATGGTTTCCCATTCCAGAGAATAGTTCAGGTCCAATAAAGGATTCTGCTGATCCTTATCTTGCCAAGGAGGCTGCTTCTTCATTGCCCTCTATTCCAGCGTGGCCAGGGATCCAGTAGAGGGTTACCCTGTTACTGCTAGCCAATTCATTAAGTTTGTATAGGCATTCCCACACAAGTTTTGATCTAATGACATGGGAGTCGAGTGCCTTGATAGCTGCTTGACTGTCTGACAATATTGGTATGTCGTATTTTTTGTATCTTCTGTCGAGATTGAATTGAACACATCTATCTATAGCGTATATTTCAGCTTGAAAGATGCTGGTACTTTTTTTTTTGGTTCAGAGTACTTTGGTCCTTCTTCAGTTCTCGAGCCGTCTGTATACCACTTTATTGTGTGGTTACTGAATCCGTATATTATAGATTTTTTTGCAGTAGGCCTTCTTGTTACTCAACTTCGTATGGAATTTTTTAATCAAAGTCCCTAGGGATTGCTAGAAGGGGGGGTTTCTTGAGAAGTACTCCCGATGCCCTCTTTTGCCATCCTTAGGATCGTCCGCTTTGCGATTTGTTCAACCACGATGTGAAGTGGAGTTAGTTCCAGGAATACTTCCATGGCAGCAGTTGGACATGTCTTCATGGCCCCTGTAATATAGCCAAGTCCTTGCACTTTAGTGAGTGTCTCCCTCGTTGTGACTAGACTAGTTGGTCCGGCTCACGCTCTCGCTCCATATGTGATCATTGGTCTCACAATGGCGATATACATCCATCTTAGAATGCTCGGGTTAAGTCCCCAAGACTTACCCCCTAGGCTCCTACATGTATCAAGATAACACACCCTAGTTTAATTCTATAAACTTAATCCATGCAACAGTGTGGAGACAAACAAAAATACTTTTATTTAATGGATGGGGGGGTTGAAAATGAGACTGGGTGTTCCAAATATTGCTTTACGATTATCAGTTCCGGAGATATGGGCATTCAAAGTAGCCTCCCATCTCGTCATATCATCCTTTAAATTTTTTTTTAATTAAATTTGCAGGAATGTTGCCGGAATTTAACAAGAAAACAAAAAATACAATAAATGTGTACTCGGGGAAGGGGAAAAAATAGCTATTTGTTTTTTGATCCTTTATGTGGCAAATAATATCCCGGACTGTCTCTAGAAAATATAATTAAAACACGCTCTCTATTTATTTTTCGGGGTTTTTATTCCAAATATTCTACTCCCGATTCAATACAATTGTTACAGTGATTCAAATGCCTGCTCTAGCTCATTTTGCAGAATTACCTTCAGTGCCCGTGTCGAAACTCCTAGAATGGTCGGAATGTCGTCAAAAAAGCATCTTTTCAACTTCAATTTCAATTTCGGGAACAAAGTGAGGTCGCACGATGCCAAATCAGGTGAATACTGAGGATAATTTAACACACACACTTGATTTCGAGCCAAAAATTGACGAACAATGAGTGCTCTGTTACTCGGTGCATTATCGTGCAACAGAGACCAACTGGATCGCGATATTCGGGTCGAATACGATGGATTCGGGCCATCAAACGCTTCACAATTTCAGCGGCAGTAACTGTTTGACCAGTTGGAACGAATTCTTTGAGGATAACTCATTTGCTATCGATGAATGTGATGAGCATTGTGTTCTGGAAAAATAATTTTTATAATTGTTAAATGTCAACCAAATGTCAAATTTTGACAGATAGTAGATAAAGATTGGAGCTTTAAAACTCATGTTCGAACAAAAAGATGGCGCTCTTGGTTGTTTAGGTATGGTTCATGTACGGGATATTATTTGCCACACTGTGTACATATGTATAATATCGTTGCATTCTTGTTCTCATACTCTGTTGGAGAGGACGTATCTACGATCTACAGAATTTGAAAGACGTGACGTTATTTGTTAAAGAAACGTTTCAATATAAATTCAGACAGCCAGAGTAAAATCCATTAAAATACCGAACAGACAACCAACGGGGTTGTACATGCAAGCTATCCCTACTTTTTTGCAAAATTAATAGAATCGTTATTAACAAAAACTCTTAAGCACTTCTACTATCACAATGTTTCTCTCGACTGCGTTCCGTCAGTGCATCACAATGGCAAGAAATTTCATTATAAACTTTTTACATGTGCACCCCGCCACTCTCATTAGAAGTATGTGTTGTGTAGTGATACTTTACCCTTATGTGTGATTATTATTATTTCCTGAATGCACATCCATTTGTGTGAACAGCAAAAAAGCTTTATCCACATAAAGGATCAAAAAACAAATAGCTATTTTTTCCCCTTCCCCGAGTACACATTTATTGTATTTTTTGTTTTCTTGTTAAATTCCGGCAACATTCCTGCAAATTTAATTAAAAAAAAAATTTAAGGGATGATATGACGAGATGGGAGGCTACTCGTATAAGAAAAACTACATTGTCATTAGTTGGGTCTCATGTAATATCCTCAGCAACAAACAACAATTATTTTTGATGCTGATGGTTTGGCAAAAATGTATTTCGAACGAGAACATGACGAAGTTTTAACAAAAAAAAAAGAGTCCAGTATTTCCACTGCAGATTTTTAATTAGAATCAACTTTATCTGTTAAAAAATGCCAAAATGAGACGAAGAGAGAACCTGTTCAAAAAAAAAAAAAACGGTGGTGATAAGGACCAGTGAAACTGCTAATGGGGTTTTAATCATGTTCAAAATGCTTGTTACATGGAAATGTCCCATGGGGCGGTTAAGATAATGAAACCTAATTTTTCTCTTGGGGAAGTTGAAGCTAAAATGCTGTGCTCTGGTGGTCCTATTAAGTCCGGTACATTATTTTCTTTATTTAATTTGGATAATGGGGACAAAAAGCTGTCCTTTTGATTGGAAAAAAAAAATCTGGACACAGAGCAGGAGGAGGGAATTTGGTATTCAATTTACAATGCAAAACCTATTCCAGAGTGTCCACATCCATTTCGTTTGAATTTCGGTTAACCAAACATCCTACAAAGTAAAGTCAATTAAAATTTTTTTCCCGGAAGAAAATAAAAGTATGGAGGGAATAAAATAGAACCAACACTAAGCCGTAATCGACAGGCAGAAGGAAAATTACAAAGAATATGTCGGTGGCAGGATGTGTACCAACATTTTATTTTGCAGTAGGTACGGATAGGTACGAGTACTTTTTGAATCGACGTGAAAGGACACTAACATGAAAGAGGCTTTTCTAAATTGATTTTTCAAAAACGATTTCACACGTTGACTACAATAGGAAAATATAGGAATTTTAAAGCTTTACGGAGCCAATCTATTGACCCTTTAAAGTATTATAATATAATAACGTCCGTCAAAAAGGGACACTTACGGGCTTTGAATTTAAATTGATCCATGGTTACATAGTTCCTTGACCAGAGCTATCCATTGTACTCGTATGTACATAATTCTCTCATTTGCTCCGTATTTCAATAATACACTTTTTTTTTATTGCCCAGCCAAATGCGAAAAATGATTATTTAAATAATAATATCGCAACCGGCGTTGCCACTTTACTGCAATCGTAGTATATTTACTCCGCTTTTTTGTGAAATCCAAAGCTGCTACAGAAGAAAGCAAATCTACTACACTTTTGTGATTTTAAATTTGTTGCTCATATTTTTTTATTCTTCTAACAAAGTGCAATGAATTTAAATAAAATAAGTAATTTGTGGTACAGTTTCATGAAAGTTGTACCGGAATTTAATTTGATTTTGAAAAATTACAAACCATTACGCTGAACGAACGAAACGATTTGTTACTCCTGCGGACTAGGCCATAATCTATAAAGCTTACATTCATATGTTTGGGCGGGAACTCCCGTTACATGCTTGAGTTTACAAGCTTGTAGGCTGACAAGTCTACATCCAGCCAAATCCTTTCGGTCGAACATTGGATGCTTAGCGCTACTGTACCGGTATTTCTACAACAAATGTTCGGACGAAATATATAGTTGTGTCCCGCTTGTAAACCTATTTATATGTAATAGTGCGTGTAGTCTATTCTGCACATTCATGTACTTCAGAGTCTGCTTGCGAGCGCACTGATCACCGTAGGAGATCACTTTATTAGCCATTTAACACGAATGTATTGAATGAGGATTAACCTGCCTTCCTCAGTATTTCCAGAAATCTATAATTTGCAAAGATTCGCACTCCGTCTCTTTATTTAGTCACTCTTTAACTCTAGCCTATACCTTTCCCTTTCGTCCCATCACTGAGTATTTCAAACTCCAAATAGCACAGTCCTAAGTGCTGGAGAACATTTATTCTTTCATTCTTTGGTGTTCGACAGCGAAGTGCCTCAAATGAAAGGAATACAGGCCGACTACTTACAAATATGTTCCTAACTTTGCTTTATCTTTGCTTTTCTAAAGACAGCAAATCTAGACAAATAGTTCGTGACATAGGCGTACTGCATGGATTTAGAGGAATTAATAGGTAGAAAGGTATCATATTATTCCGAAGTTAATGAGTTTAAATATCAATAGAAGGCAACCGTTTGTCCTTTAGAAAAAAAGTTTCCTAATTGCGACCAGGTCTGAAGAAAATCTTACAGTGAAAAATAAAAACCCAATTCACCACCATTTGAATGGCGAAAGAACACGTCTACTGTACCAACTTCAAATGGACGACCAAATCATTTAATCTTGACGTTACAGTCAACTGTGATATTACAACATCGCAAAATCGTCTTCAATGAGGATAAGCTGCTTGTTTAGAGCAAGGAGATACTTTACGACGAAACAGCTACTTCTTCTGTGAAAAGGACAGTTTTTACCGCGGCTGGAGTATTGTACTGACTTAGCACCAAACAAATCATCTACTCGACAGCATACAGAGATAAGTTCTTCGCATAGTAGATGGTTCAGAACCAACAATCAATCCGCAAACATTGGCTGATCGAAGGCAGAAAGCAGACGTCTATTCTATACTGCTACGGTAGATGTTCCGAAGACCGCAATGGAATGATCTCTAGAAAAAGACATTTGCGCGATTTTCTAGGCTCTTTCAAAACTCCTTCTACTGCAGAACAAGCAAATTTTTTCTATAGATGTATGTAGATAGGAGAAGATACATCCTATGGATGTATATTACTATTATGAGGCCTATACATGGTATGATGGTAAGCCACTAACAAAGTCACTAATCTCAAGGCAATCACAAGAATATAAAGAATGGCATGCACTGCTGCTACCAGTATTATAAGGACCACACCAACAGAAGAACTGGAGGTTATTCTCAACCTACTTCAGTTAAACCTCTTTATAAAGGAATCTGTGCCCACAAGTGCTCTGAGAATCCGCCAAACAAATAACTGGAAGCCAAACATGACGGGGTATACTCAGATCCTAAATAAATAGCTAGGTAATGTAGTAATTACTAATTACACAGTACCCGACATAGACTTTGAAAGACAATTCTTCTGTTCATTCCCGAGCATGGATGACTATGCAAATGGCACGATACCAAGCACTCAAACCAAAGCCATCTATACCGACGGGTCCAAGACGGACATTACCGTGGGTGCGGGCATCTTTTCTGACAAACTGAGCCTAGTTAAATCAGTCAGACTCTTGGATCAAAGTAGTGTCTTCCAGGCGGAGGTCCTGAAAACAATACCGCGTGTTGAAATCATCTTTTCATCGACAATCAAGCGGCTATAAAAACCATTTCTGATATAGACGTGAAATCGAAGCTTGTGAAGTATTGTCGTGAAGAGCTTAAATTTCTTGGCATACCGCCCGAAGTAAAACTAAGCTGGATCCCTGGACATGAGGGTACACCAGGGAATGAGACGAACTGGATAGAAGAGGTTTTGCGCTGGACCTAGAGCAAGCAGATCACTCAGTAAACGTCCCGACGTGTAAGCCTAAATACGAAGCAGGGATTAGGGCTCTCGAGGATAGCAAACAACACATCACGCTCCCTGAGTACCTGCAAAAAAACAAGAAAATTATGTTCAACTTACAAGAAGGCCAGATCAATACACTCTTGTAGGAGTGATTCCAGGGCATAATACTCTGCAACATCATATGACAAAGCTAAGAGGATGTAGGGGCTGCGGAGACGAGGAAGTCAATTAGAAAGTCAGACATAAAATCCTTGGGAGACACTTCTCCAGGATATCGAAGAACTATATGGCATATCAAAGACATCTGTAGGTTCATCAAGGCTTCAAGGTGATTTGAAACCCAAAGGCAATAGGAGAGTTCGTTAGGGATTGTTCCGCGAGCAAGGATTTCTTTCTTCTCAAATGGGCACACAATGAGTTTATATTGACCTGAGTGTGGTGCAGAGGGATCTGTTCCCCTCGCCAACCCAGGGGACATATTTCCCGAATCTTTCCATCTCCAAATATTCAAGAGCACAATCAAAGGGCATATATACGAATATATGCGTCACTGTGGTAAAAAATGAGTGTCCTAGATAAGATCAAATTCACTTCATTGTATTGTGTCTGGTACCTAAGTATTCTTGTACTCGTATATAACAAAGTCGTCTACGTCTGATATAAAATTATGCTGACAAATTTCATCGGAAACACAATGAAGTGTCACAATTTAACTTATTCACACATAATATGTACTCGTACACCCTGCAGAATACCATGAGTAGGCGTAAAGATAGATACGAGTACGTACCATTTCAGATTGGTCGAAGAAACGCACGAGCTGCCATAATTGAGTGCTGAATAAATAAATACGTGTTGAACTTATCGTATATGTGAAATTCTATCTAACAATCTAATAAGAAAATCATTCCGACATCGGAAATGCAAAGCAACAAGCACGTGGTCGTAAAGATGTCCATAAATTACTAAAAAAGCAACTGGGAATCTCCCCCATCCGAGTGAACTGAACACCCTTATAAGGAGTTATACTCGTATTGCAAACGAAGTTTCCAGAATTAAATACCTATAAAGGAATTTGTGGATACACTACGAATATTTGAAAATGACTTTTGTATCCCCGCTCTGCGAAAAAATATTTCTAATAAAATATTCTATCAACTTTGAATGGGATTGTGGTGGAAACAAAAAATTAATAAAAAGTTGTGCAGGTGAGTACAGTATTCGAATGACTGTATCCCGGAATTATTCTTTTTTTTTTGTCAGGCGACTTGTCCTTTATGATGAGTGATTCTGGTCCAACAGCATTGTAACCTATAGCAGGACTGCATGTAACTACTAGTAAGGGAATCATGTTTTGTATATTTTTCTGTGTTCAACTGGAATTGGAGTTTTAATCGAAAATCAATTAAAAACTTATTGTACGAGTAAAAAATGTTTTCTTGTTTTACATATGTACTCATACTTGCATGTGTTTCAGTTTTTTTTTTTTTCGATTTTCCGGTCAATCTATTCGCAATCATATCAAGTACACATCATACACGTGTGAAACATAACTATTTCATGTCAATTTCAATAGTTAATATTTAAATACTTCAATTGAGGTGAATAAGGAAAAAATGCACAAAGCAAACACGCATATGCTACTCGCTTTTAGTATCGCATTAAACAATACAGATGGGAATTAATTTGAAATTAATTGAGTGCATAGGTTTCGAGTGGGTGTTTCCTTTTTTCATTGATGCCCAGGAAAGATACATTGAAACTCTGGAAGTATTTAAATATTGAATGTTTTATAAACGTGCAATTATTTTAAATTTAGCGTGTAAACAATTTTTATTTAAACTACTAATTGGTTGTTTGATGACGGCACATTAAATACGGAATTGATTCGAATCGGGTGAATAGGGGAATTATTTGGAACGGTAATTAACGAGTTTCTAATTATAGTAGTCTAGTTTAAAAAGTGTGGGCCATCTGTTGGTTTAATTTTAAATTACATGTTAGTTTGACACTGACAGCTCTTTTGCGCTCAACAAATTGACAGTAACACGGTAGAACGAGGATGGGTCAATAAGTCCCTGAAAAATGAAATAAGGAACACTCTTTTCGGTATAAAAACATTTTATTTTTTTAACATAGCCTCCTTTTAGCTCTATACACTTCATCCAACGTTTCTCCAATTGTTTGATGCCCTCCAAATAATACGATTTCTTGAGCCCCTCAAAATAAGCGTTTGCTTCAGCGATGACCTCTTCATTCGACCCAAATCTCTTACCTTCGAGCCATTTCTTCATGTTCGGAAACAAGAAATAGTCGCAGGGGGCCAAATCTGGGGAATATGCTGGATGAGGGAGGAGTTCGTAGCCTAACTCATGCAATTTTGCCATTGCGACTGCGGACTTATGCGCCGGTGCGTTGTCCTGGTGAAAAAGAACTGTTTTCTTCGCCAAATGCGGCCGTTTTTGCTTCAAATCGGCTTGGAATCGATCCAGCAGCTCTGCGTAATATGCGCCGGTTATCGTTTTACCCTTTTCAAGGTAATCGATGTGAATAACACGGCGCGCATCTCAAAAAACTGTCGCCATGACCTTGTCTGCTGACAAACCCGCCTTGGCTTCGATTCACCAAGAGAAGACCATTGATTTAACTGTTCCTTGGTTTCTGGTGTGTTGTGGTGAATCCAGGTTTCATGCACGGTTACGAAACGGCGCAAAAACTCAGCCGAATTTTTCTGGAACATCGCCAGATACACATTTGAAGTTGTCAAACGAATGCGTTTGTTGTCGATTGTGAGCAAACGCGGCACCCATCTTGCGGAAAGCTTTTTCATGTCCAAATATTTATGTAAAATCCAAATCACTGAGCCATGTGATAAGCCTGTGGCCTCTTCAAGCTCGCGCACTTTCACTCGCCGATCGTCCATTATCAAACGATGGATTTTGTCGACCATTCCTGGTGTGGTGACCTCAATTGGGCGACCAGAACGTTCGGCGTCACTTGTGCTTGAACGACCGCACTGAAATTGAGTAAATCAGTGGTGAATGGTTCCAATCGATGGTGATGAGTCCCCATAATATTTGTCAAACTTTTGTTTAGTTTGCGTGATAGTTCTTTTCTCGCAAAAAATAGTGTTTAATGAGCACTCGAAATTCACTTTTTTTTCCATTTTAACGAAAATGCTAGTAGGCGTCTATATAAAATGGCTGCCACTACAAAACTATTTGACAGATCTGTCTGAAAATTTGGGTGAGTTCTTTTGAAAGATGATTCTTGACAAAAAAAATATAAAATTTAAGGTGACGACACAATTTGTGTTAATTTTCAGGGACTTATTGATCCACCCTCGTATACTATAGGGTGACTAGATAAGAACGATAGGAAAAGAAATTTAAACAAAAAAACAACGGTGTTAGCCATTATGGAGTAGCACATCATTTGAATGGTCGCCTCGGCGTAAAGCGGTCGGTCAAATTTTTGATGACTCGGTCCAATATGTGCGGCGTTATTCAGTCAATAGCGTTTCGAATGTTGGCCTCGAGCTAGTCCAAAGTGGTTGGCTTGTTACCGTAGACTAAGGACTTGACGTAGACCCAGAGAAAATAATCGACGGGTGTCAAGTCGCATGATCGCGGCGGCCAATTGTTGAATGCTCGCCGTGAGATGACCCAGTCGCCAAATTTCTCCTTCACCACTTCGAGCGCTGCGTCGCTCGTATAGCATGTAGCGCCGTCTTGTTGGAACCACAGCTCGGATATATCGATGATGTCGAGCTCTGGCCACAGAAAGTCGGTTAACATCGCTCTATATCGAGGACTATTGACGGAGACGGTGTCTCACTTGTGGATTGTGGTCGCTTCAATAACGGCATTTTTGACATTGCTTGTTGACGTAGCCGCTGAGCCAAAAATGGGCCTAGTCCGAGAAGATGATTTTTTGGCCAAAATCCGGATCTCCGGCCAACATTTCCAGAACCCAATTAGCGAACTCACGGCGTTGTCTATGGTCGTTCGGCTTCAACTCTTGCGTTAACACAATCTTATACGGACGTAGGCCCAAATCACTGATCGGCGCCGAATCGACATTTATGTGTCTTCTTGGATACTGGTCGCCACGGTGGCTATGTTTTCTTCACTTCGCACCAATCTCTATCTCGTTGGTGACTTAAGGTCCAAAAGAGTGTACTCACGCTCAAACTTTTCCACGGTGCGACGAATTGCCTGCGCACTGAAGCCGGAATTCCGATAATATTTTTTAATAATTTCCACATGTTCGGGAAGCGTCAAACGATGCATGATAAAATGGCAAACCTTACTGACTGATTAATTTGACAGCTGGATGCCATTTGTAACTTTGACAGCTGCTGAAACATAACAATTGGAAAAACTATCGTTGCTATTTGGTCACCCTTTATTACCCTGAACATATTGTAACATAATAATAACTACGCCCCCTAAAATATGACGCAACAAATTCCGAAGTGACTTCATTCTGGCAGAATTTTGGTTCGTACTGTCCTTTCATTCGAGGTTCGTGTCTGGGACGAAGTCTCCACAGCTCATGTCAACGAAAGAGACGAATAATATCAGGGATAAAAGGGAATTGAAACTGCAAGAATTATTTCTCTTGTTCCAGTGGTCGAAGAATTTGCTAGAAGTTTCTGGCTATCAGAAACTTCTGCTATATAAGGACAGATGGCGATCAAAAAAGACACAGTTGGTTTTAGAACCGTGGCGAAGAGATTGGAAAAGTGATAACGGGCGAAGTTGTAATTTGGTGATAAATTGAAAGTTGAGAGTAAACAAGAAAAAGTAATTAGTTTGAATTTGTGAATTAAGTAATTGAAAGGAGATAAAGTGATTTGAGAGGAAAGAGACATTGTAAGAAAAGAATTTGCGAAGAATAGTATAGTGTGAACTTGAATTGTTCTATAGAGTAGAAAATAAAGAAATAATTTCACAGAATAATTGTTTTATCTACTCGAGCCGTAGCTCGCATCTTACATTGGTGTCAGAAGCGGGATAAAACTTATTCTGTGAATAACTATTTCCGTGGTGTGAAATTGCACAAAAAAAAAAAAAAAAAAAAAAAAACGATTTCTGTGTTGAGTTAATTAGTTGCGCAAAATGGGTCGCAAATTGGGAAAACTAACTATAACTCAACTAAAGGCAGAACTCAGTAAGCGGAACCTCGACACAACTGGGGGAAAAGATGCCCTACTGATTCGTCTGGAAGAAGCAGTAACGCAGGAAGGTGAAAATCCGCATGACATAGAGTTTGACGTGGAAGAGGAACCAGCAAGTACAGTAGCCGACCCGGGTATAACAAGTCTGCTCCTGCAACTTAAGTTAGTCATGGACGAACAAAAGAAAGCAATAGAAGATCAAAGTCATAAGCTCGATGACCAAAGGAATTCTCTAGAACTTAAGCTGGACGAACAAAAGAAAGCAATGGACGAACAAAAGAATTCTCTAGAACTTAAGCTGGATGAACAAAAGAAAGCGATGGACGAACAAAAGAAAGCAATGGGCGACCAAAGGAATTCTCTAGAACTTAAGCTGGACGAACAAAAGAAAGCAATGGACGAACAAAAGAATTCTCTAGATGCTCTGGAAAGTAAACTTGATGAGCAAAACAAGAACTTGGAATCCAAATTCGAAGTGATCGAAGAAAAAATCGAGAAGGTCGAGACGCAACTCGAAAAAGTCGAAATTAGATTCGATGAAAATTTTGAGAAACATGAAACTCAGTTCGGGAAGATAGAGACTCAGTTTGAAAAAGTGGATACGCAATTCGAGATAGTAGGAAAGCAAGTCGAAAATCTTGCTAAGGAGCTCAGCAACGTGAAGAGACAGAAAGCACGGGAATATTCCACTGACGGTCTGAGAAGAAAGGAGATGCAGCCTCCTATCTTCGATGGTCAAACATCATGGCCAATTTATAAAAGGCAATTCGAAGCGGCCGCAATGACCAATAGCTGGGACGATGAAGAGAAGTCCATTGCACTCACACTTGCACTGAGGGGTCCAGCTGCGGAGCTCTTGCAGACCATCCCGGAAGATAAACAGCAGAACTACGACTCTCTGGTTCAGGCTATCGAGATGCGGTTTGGGGATGAACACATGCAGCAGGTGTACAGGGTTCAGCTGCGTAGTCGAGTCCAGAAAAGGGGGGAAACGCTCCAACAGTTGCAAGCGGATATAGAGCGACTAGCCCATCTTTCATACCCTAAAGCCGGTGAGGAGCTTATCAACGAAATGGCGGTGGAAGCTTTTATTCAGGCCATAGAGGACAGACAACTGCAAATGGCTGTAAGGATGGCTGAAAAACGAACACTCCCCGAGGCATTGGCATTCGCTTTGTCAATGAAGGCTGCGGACCAAGCATACCAGGGAATACACCGTGTCAGGGAAATGTCCGTCGTGGAATGCTCATGCCAGAGAACAGCCGTCATGGATGAAGACAGAGCTCGCGGAAGTCAAATCCGTTGCTGGAATTGCAACCAAACGGGACACCTACAACGGCAGTGCAGAAGTGCACCTAGACGAGGAAATTGTTCACATTGCGGAAGTAGGAGAAGCAGAGAGGAAGCATCTGGCGGTGATAACATCCATCCTGTCAGTCAGACTTCGCAAAACCAGCAGTCGGGAAATGCGTAAGGACCAACTTCGCGGGGCAGAAGTTGGTTACTGGAATCGAGGCCCCCAGGACCACCATTCAAGTTTCGCAAACCAAACGGGGTAACAAGAGCCTGACAGTGGAGGCACTAATCAACGAGAAGAAGTGCGTAGCCACCATCGACACAGGTGCCACTGCCTCCATTGTAAGAAGAGATATCGTCAAAAGCTCCTGGCTGCACAACACCAACAGCTACTGCCTGAAGACTGCAACAGGGGAAATGGCGAAGGTATTTGGAGAAGTTCGTCTTACGATTACTCTGGCAGGACTGACGTTCTCCCATGCGTTTCTGGTGGCAGATATATGCGACGAGTGCATCATCGGAGTAGACTTCATGAAAGCAAATGAAGTAATCTTGGACATCGGGATGCAAGTACTGAGGTATCGAAATGTGGAGATTCCGATGGTGTACGGAAATGAGAATGCCGTAACTCTCAGGACAGTCATCAGCAAAGACGAAGTTTTGCCGCCGTCTTCAGAGACAATCATTTGGACAAAGCTGGAAGGTGATCTTGGGAGCCACCGATTCTACATAGTAGAACCAGACCCAGAGAAGAATTCTCAAGACTACATCGTGGGAAAGACGTTAGTCGAACCAAAGAACACCATGGTTCCAGTGAGGGTTTTGAACGCAAGACCACACACTGTCAAACTAAGGCGAGGGGAGGTGACTGGAAAATGCACGCCGATTACCGCCGTCGCAACAATATCTGAACGTGATGCTCCAAAACTTCTCCCATCACCTTGGACAGCGGAAGCGAGAGAGACGATTCTCCAGTCCAGTGAGCTGAATCAGGAGCAGCGAACTATGGCAGAGAATCTTATCAATGAGTACGCTGATGTATTTGCCTCACAGGACGGAGAATACGGCCGAACACACCTGGTACAACATCGAATAGACACTGGTGATACTAGACCAATTCGTCAGCCTGCTAGGCGCCTTCCATTGGCAAAGCAGACAGAAGTTGCAGAGATGGTGTCGGCAATGGAGAAAGAAGGTCTGATTGAAAGTTCCAAAAGTCCGTGGGCATCACCGGTTGTACTGGTTAAGAAGAAAGATGGCAGCACGCGGTTCTGCGTGGACTATCGGCAGCTCAATTACGTCACCAAGAAAGACAGCTACCCTCTGCCACGGATTGACGACACGCTAGACACACTATCAGGAGCCCGATGGTTTTCCACTCTCGACTTGAAGAGTGGCTACTGGCAGGTACAGATCCATCCAGAAGACCGGGAGAAAACCGCCTTCACCGCAGGAAATGGGCTATGGCAATTCACGGTAATGCCATTCGGGCTGTGCAATGCTCCGGCGACTTTCGAGCGATTGATGGAATGTGTCCTGCAAGGGTTAACATGGAAAACCTGTTTGGTATACTTGGATGATGTCATCGTCGTAGGAAAAACGTTTGCGCAACACCGAGACAATCTAAGGGATGTGTTTCAAAGGCTTCGAAGTGCCCACCTGAAGCTCAACCCCAAGAAGTGCGCCCTGTTTAGAGCGGAAGTCAAGTACCTGGGACACATAATTTCAGCGAAAGGAGTGAGAACCGATCCGGAGAAGGTCGAAGCGGTGAAAAACTGGCCAGTCCCCAAAGACAAACACCAACTAAGGAGCTTCCTGGGCCTAGCCACCTACTACAGACGGTTCGTGAAGGATTTTGCCGGGATCGCAAAGAACCTGCACCAGTTGACGGAAAAGGGAAAACAATTCAAATGGTCAATTGAGTGCGAGAAGAGCTTCAAGGCACTTAAACAACGGCTATGCGATGCCCCGATACTGGCTTACCCCACTCCCGGGGAAACGTTCGTTGTGGATGCAGATGCTAGTAATGTCGGGGTAGGAGCCGTACTCTCCCAGGTGCATGACGGCCAAGAGAAGGTGGTTGCGTACTTCAGCAAGGTGCTCTCTAAGCCAGAAAGGAACTACTGCGTGACAAGGCGGGAACTTCTAGCTTTGATCTTGGCTACGAAGCATTTTCACAAATACCTCTACGGGAGGAAGTTCGTTCTTCGCACAGACCATGCAGCATTAAAATGGCTATTACAGTTCAAGAGTCCTGAGGGTCAGGTCGCAAGATGGATCGAAAGGCTGCAAATCTACGACTACGAAATACAGCATCGTAAAGGAAAACTCCACTCTAATGCGGATGCACTGTCCCGGAGACCATGCAGAACGGATTGTAAACATTGTGCGCGTCAGGAAGAACGGGAGCTGGTTTCCATCCAAAGAATGAGAGCCGAACCTATCGCCGGCTGGAGCGTAGATGAGATCCGGAACGCTCAGAAGGAAGACCCCGATATCGAGCCGATTCTGGCCTGGAAGGAGAACATGGAGAAACCGGATCATCAGGACATCTCTCACAGAAGCCCGACCTTAAAGGCATATTTTGCGCAGTGGGACTCCCTCCATGTCCAAGAAGGTGTTCTGAGAAGAAAATGGGAATCCTCCGACGGAAAATCGTTTGTAATGCAGCTTGTAGTACCGCGGACGAGGGTCAAGGAGGTGTTACAGGAAATGCATGGCGGGGCGACCGGAGGCCACTTGGGAGTGAATAAGACGCTAGAAAGGGTACGAGAACGTTTTTATTGGTTAAAAGCGAAGGAAGATATCGAAGACTGGTGCAGAAAATGCGACGTGTGTGCAGCTAGCAAGGGTCCGAGAATCAAAACTCGAGGTAAGATGCACCAATACAACGTGGGAGCACCTTTCGAACGAATCGCCATTGACATCGCAGGGCCCTTTCCGGAAACCGACAATGGTAATCGGTATATACTCGTAGTGATGGACTACTTCAGTAAGTGGCCGGAAGCGTTTCCGATCCCTAACCAGGAAGCCAGAACCGTGGCGGAGCAGATCGTCTACAATTGGGTTAGCAGATTCGGTGTGCCCTTGGAATTGCATTCTGACCAAGGGCGGAACTTCGAGTCAAGAATCTTCCAAGAGATGTGTCAACTACTCGGAATCAAAAAGACAAGGACAACCCCGCTTCATCCACAGTCGGACGGTATGGTGGAGCGTTTCAATAGGACTTTGGACGAACATCTCTCGAAGGTCGTAGGTGACTACCAACGGGATTGGGACCGGCAGATTCCCTTGTTTTTGATGGCCTATAGAAGTGCCGTGCATAGCACTACTCGACATACGCCGTTCGAAATCTTATTTGGTGGAATAGCTCGTTTACCCAGTGAGGTGAAATTTGGATCTCCTACCAATGAGCCCAGAAATGAAGAAGAGTACGTGGCGGACCTTAGGGAAAGGCTTAGGGACATACACCAAAGGACCAGAAGCCAGATTAAGATGACGAGCGACCGCATGAAGACCAGGTATGATGCCAAGGCAACAACGTCAGGATTCCAGGAAGGAGATCTGGTGTGGCTGTATAATCCCCATCGCCAAAAGGGGAAATCACCTAAGTTACAGCGGAACTGGGAAGGTCCCTACAGAATAGTAACCCGCATCAACGATGTTGTCTACCGCATCCAGCGAGGACCAAGGGCCAAAATGAAAGTGGTTCATGTGGACCGACTGAGTCGATACAATGGCCGAAATGAGGATGCACTTGTTCGGGACGAACACGTCTAAGAGGGGGGCAGTGTAACATAATAATAACTACGCCCCCTAAAATATGACGCAACAAATTCCGAAGTGACTTCATTCTGGCAGAATTTTGGTTCGTACTGTCCTTTCATTCGAGGTTCGTGTCTGGGACGAAGTCTCCACAGCTCATGTCAACGAAAGAGACGAATAATATCAGGGATAAAAGGGAATTGAAACTGCAAGAATTATTTCTCTTGTTCCAGTGGTCGAAGAATTTGCTAGAAGTTTCTGGCTATCAGAAACTTCTGCTATATAAGGACAGATGGCGATCAAAAAAGACACAGTTGGTTTTAGAACCGTGGCGAAGAGATTGGAAAAGTGATAACGGGCGAAGTTGTAATTTGGTGATAAATTGAAAGTTGAGAGTAAACAAGAAAAAGTAATTAGTTTGAATTTGTGAATTAAGTAATTGAAAGGAGATAAAGTGATTTGAGAGGAAAGAGACATTGTAAGAAAAGAATTTGCGAAGAATAGTATAGTGTGAACTTGAATTGTTCTATAGAGTAGAAAATAAAGAAATAATTTCACAGAATAATTGTTTTATCTACTCGAGCCGTAGCTCGCATCTTACAATATGTA
This sequence comes from Pocota personata, assembly GCA_963082735.1. NCBI lineage: Eukaryota > Metazoa > Arthropoda > Insecta > Diptera > Syrphidae > Pocota > Pocota personata. Next base: position 82,120,960 of record OY720432.1, on the reverse strand, counting down.
TATGTATATGGAATGTTAAAAAGCGATATTCTAATAGAAAGGCCAATCAATTGGACAAGCAGGTTGCCAATAATGTAATAGTCGGCTTGGGTCATTGGTTTTTGGAGATTATGAGTGGACGTAGTTTAAAAACTAATTTGGCTTAAACTGTGTTCCGCGATATCAACCTCAAGTAAGACATACACGATACAACTATCATATCTTGAGTTATTCCGATATTGACTCAATGGTTGTGTAAAACATTCACATCGTACAACCGGCATTGGATTTCCATTGGTTTTGGATTTCTAATCCGTCAAACAGACAGAAAACCACGTGAGTTTTTGAGAGAAGAAAAATAGCTAACATACTCGTACTCCTTCCAAACCAAGCAATTACACATGAAGGTTTTTTGATCATAGGACTGTTTTCGAATTTCTTCACCTCTTTACGTTTCTGGACCATAAGCGTTCTCATGGATTGTGAAAGCTCGTCGACTCGACATCTGTAACAAACTATAAGGCTATAATAGAGCAAAAAGGAAACAGAAAAACATTTCCATTTCATTACGTTCAAGGCTCGTAAATCTGTTTTGTATACAAATTACAGAAGTCCAAAACAAACTATTTATGTATCAGCAAGTGCCACCCGTTGAAATCAGAAAACAGCCCCCAGTTGCAGCCCAGTTTGTCTGTCCAAATGTTCATGTTTTTTTACAAAGCACGATTTCTACTGTAATTGACAGGACGTTACTTATGTATATCCCCTCTAACTTAATCCACTTCAAGTAAAGCCTTCACCAGGAAAAACTTTTCAAGACAAATTTGCCAGCATTGAAAAGAGCAATTCAAGCCAAATGTTTTCAACCAAATGCTCATCATAAAGTCATCAACATTCAACACTCAGTTCATCTCATTAGAATGACAAAGGCCTCTGGCAAAATGGGCTTTCCGAAAAATTAGTATGAAAAGAAATGACCTCCAGCTAAGCTCCTTAAAATTTTCAAGGACATATTCTCAACGCATTGCTGAGTTTCGAAACAATTTTAGGTCACAAAAAAAAAAAAATAATAAAAATTCTCCACTCAATCTTGCTCTTATTCATGTCACACAACTTGAGGCAATTATCGAAGGACTCTTCTGTTGTTTTTTTTTTTTTCAAGAGACAGGGAGCAAAAGTGCAACTTTAAATCAAAAGATGAGCAGCATGCATCCATACACCTACGCTCACCCTGCCACTGACAAAATGTGACAGCATGTCCTTCGTCGTGTTGAATCACAATTATGTCAGCTATTCATATGTTTTGCAGGGGAAAACTTTTGGACAGAACACCTCTAACGAATGTTTGTTTTGTAAGATTGAAAAATGTTGAAAGAACATATCCTTGGGAGAAGGCAGCATGGACTCCTTAGTTAAATTTTTCAATGCCCAGACAGATTGGAGATATAGTTTTTCAACCATGGTCCCCTTCTGGCAGATATCTTCTTATTTTCAAAGTATTCTGCAATCACAAAAAGATTTTCATCTTCGGTACAGACCACGACTTTCCTCAACCACACCCCAGTATTACCATTCATTTTTGCATTTAATTGAGAGACAAAAGTTAAACAAAGTACGAGAGGACGATCTGAATGCAGGACTTGAGAAATGCGAAGAATGCAACGAAAATTCATACTCAACACATAAAAATTGAGCTTCCCAGTTGCGAGTTGGTTCGCGTGCTTCTTGAATTTTAAATGAGTGCGGTAGCTTTGGCCATTTCGCGAACAAACACCGCCGAAGTCATCCTCGGTTGCAGCAAGACCTGTCGGAATAAGCAGGAAGGCGTAAATTTCCCTTGGCAATACAAACACAAAACCGGAGCTCCTTTACTCGTAATATTATTTCAGCGTTATGGTGAAATTATTTCTTCGCTTTCTCTTGATATTGTAAGTATCTGCATGTACTCCTATGTATCTAAGGAATATCGCAGAACATTTTAAATGAGACGGTAAGTGTTTGGGGTAGAGAAACCCTCAACGCATGAATATAACAAGATGAAATATTTAATGTGACGGGAGATACATTTTGGTTCTTTTGAACCGGCTGTTTATTGCCTTGTCTTATGAAACTGATATACTCGTATCTATTTCTTAACAGCATCCACTTGTTTTAAGTAAATTTACTAAGTGCGGCTTTCCCTGCTATTTGAGCGTTCTACAATAGTCTATCGTGCAAAGATGCTGAATGCAGCCTGCTTTGCAAGATCAGGATCTATAATATCGACAAACAAAGTTCATGTAGAGCCTATGCGAATTCTCGCGCTTCTGGATTATTACTGCGACAATTGGGTGGCAAAAAAGGTTCTAAACTGACGGATGCACTAGGGACGCCCTGAGGGGATGCGAGAATAAATTCCAATTTCGATGTGAGATTAGCAGAAGAAATACTAGTAAATTTGGGAATAGCACGTGGGATCAAATACAAAAATTCACTCTTTCTAACCAGAAAGATATACACATGCCCTTCCTGCCATACGAGTACTGAATGTGCACTCGGAGATCGTGTCACCAGCTTTTTCGAATATTTCAGTCTGGCTGGGAAGGATGAGAACACTTGATGAGCTGGGGAATTAAAGCAACATTGGTATGATAGACTTCTTGGGATTCATATCCATGTTCCCAGGTAACTCTGCAGAGAATTTTTAAGTAATGCACAACAGACACGTGTTCTCTAATCGCCTTAGTTAAGGTGATCTTCAATCGTATGAATCAGACAAATACACTAGTCGGCATAAGTATTTACAGCTTTGCTTAGTATATTAGAATTTAAAAAAAAATATTTTTCTTAAGCCTCAATCTGCTGCAGATGAATGGAATTTGACGGCCAAGAATCCAATCAGTGAGCGCACTTTCCGACGACGTTTAAAGGAAGGAGATTTTAAGACAATAAAAGTTAAGGACGTGCCGTACATATTGTAATAAGCGAGCTACGGCTCGAGTAGATAAAACGACATTCTGTGAAATTTATTTCTTTATTTTCTAGTCTATAGAACAATTCAAGTTCACACTATACTATTCTTCGCAAATTCTTTTCTTACAAGGTCTCTTTCCTCTCTAATCACTTCATCTCATTTCAATTACTTAATTCACAAATCCAAACTAATAACTTCTTCTTGTTAACTCTCAACTTTCATTTTATCACAAAATTACAACTTCGCCCATTATCACTTTTCCAATCTCTTCGCCACGGTTCTAAACCAACTGCCCCCTTTCGATCGCCATCTCTCCTTATATAGCAGAAGTTTCTGATAGCCAGAAACTTCTAGCAAATTCTTCGACCACTGGAACAAGAAAAATTCTGATGTAATAATTCCAAGATGCCAATCATTTCTTGCAGTTATAATTCTTTCCTATCCGTGATATTATCCGTCTCTTTCGTAGACATGAACTGTGGAGACTTAGCCGCAGACACGAACCTCGAATGAAAAGACACTTTGGAATGGGCTGGAGGAGCGTAGTTATTATTCTACATTATTGTAGCATAATTTTAGGGGATGTTACAATATCAAAGGCAAACCAGCTTAAAAGACAGGCCTTCGCAAAGGAACATCTGCACAAGCCAAAGGAGTTCTGGAGAAGCGTTCTATGGAAAGATGAAAGCTCCTTTGAGTATAACTCATCAAAAAATAATTTTTTTGTAAGATTGCCAAAGGCCCGTTTGTCAAAAAGTGAGTCATTGTGGAGGCACTGACATGTTCTGGGGATGTGCTGCGTATAATGGCCTGTGTGACTTGGTTCCTATCACCGGCTCGATGAACCAATGTCAGTTTAGTTAGTACCCTAAATGGTAATGCCTTTCCTTCCGGATGTAGGCTTATTGGGGAATCATTTATCCTACAACAGGATAATGCCCCATGCCACAAAGCAGGTTGTTGGTGTTACCACTTTGGACTGGCCACCTCAAAGTCCAGATTTAAATATTATAGAAAACGTCTGGTCTCTTTTGAAACGTAAAAGGACTGTTTCGTTAAAATAAACCAGAGAGGAGACAATTTCGGAGGTCACTCTCCTTTGGAAAGAGATATCTCCAGAGATTCTTCAAAATTTAGTGGATTCAGTACCGAGACGCCTTCAAAAAGTTATTGAAGCCAAAGGAGGTTATACATTTTACTAAATTCTTCTTCATATCTTTACTTTTGGTAAGTTTAAACTTTGTTTTCTTAGTATAACATACTTGTCAAAATACTTATGCCAACACGTGAAATTACTAATTAATTTATATCTTTTTAAGTTTCTATGAAAAAATATTTGTAAAAGGAAAAAATAAACAAAAATTCTTTATAAAGCCATTTAAAAGTTAAACTCAAAAGTGCACGATTTTTATTTCCACAAAATAATTATACCGACAATATTTTATAAGCGTTTTTTTTTTAGACCTGGCAATACTTTTTTCCAGCGACAGCCAATTTGACAGCTGACAGCTGATTTGTGCTCAGTTTGGTTTAACATTTCAGCATGAATAGACTTACGCTTGCAAATTGTTCAAATTAATTTCGAAAATAGTAGTTCAGTTGACGAAACTTACGTCCATTTTACGGTCGACATAATCGTCCATCCGAGCAAGTAATTCGAATAACCGTTGATCGTTTTCGTACCATGAAGAAACTGTTGCTGCTGCGGAGCATTAAGGAAGACCCGAATGAGACGATTCGCCATCGTGCATAGCAATTGGAGGTGAGTCCATCCACTTTATGGAAAATTTTGCGAAAAGATCTTGGTTTACGATCTTACAAGATCCAGCTCGTGTGAGAATTGAAGCAGCTGTACGTGTGTTCGGTGAATGGGCCGATTTTCACCACAAAATTTTGTTCAACGATGAGGCTCATTTTTGGTTAAATGGCTACGTCAACAAGACAAATTGTCGCATTTGGAGCGAAGAAAATCCACAAGCCATTATTGAGACGCAATTACATCCACAAAAAGTCACTGTTTTGTGTGCTTCCTGGTAGAATCATTGGTCCAAATTTTTTTCAAAAGTGATGCCGACCAGAACGTTACAGTCAATGGAGAGCGCTGTAGATCCATGATTACTGATTTCTTCGTTCCTTGAATGGCATTAATATAGAAGAGTTATGGTTTCAACAAAACAGCGCAACATGTCACACAGCGCACACAATCAATTTATTGAAGGAAACATTCGATGAGTGCATAATTTTGCGTAATGGACCTGTGAATTGGCCTCCAAGATCATGTGGTTTGACAATTTTGGATTATTCTCTGTGGGGATATGTGACGTCGCTAGTCAATGCTGATAAACCAAAGACGATGGGCGAATTAGAAGCCAACATTCGCTGCGTTATTGCCGATATACGGCCCCAGATGCTCGAAAATGTGGTTGGAAATTGGACTTACAGATTGCGCTTTACTCGAGTCGAAATCATATTTCAACACTAATGGCACAAAATGATCTTTCCAATAAAACCAGTAACATGGCCAAACAGGAAAATGAGTGCCCAACATTAAGAGAAATTAAAATTGGTGTACCACAAGGCAGCGTACTAGATCCTGTGTTGTATCTTCTATTTACCAGCGATCTGCCATAAAGTGAATAAATAACTGTGGCAACTTTTGCAGATGATACTGCTGGAGCGTAGTTGGTGTGGTCCACTCCGAATTTCTTCCGCCAGGCCAGACAGTAAATAAGGAGTATTACGTGAGCGTATTAAAGCGTTTGAGGGGAAATATTCGTCGCAAGAGGCCAGAATTGTGGAGAAACAACTCGTGGTTTCTGCACCACGACAACGCATCGACTCACACATCTCATCTTGTACGCGACTATTTGATCAAAGACAACTTTCATATCATTCCACAAGCTCCGTATTCACCAGACATGGCTCCTTGTGACTTTTTCCTATTCCCACGACTCAAGTTACCACTTCGCGGAAAGCGTTTTGAAACGATTGAGGCAAAATCGACTTATGAAAAGTCTTTTGAATATTGGAGGGAGCGTAGGAATATGCGTACCGTTTTCGTTTTATTGAAGAATTCCGGGTACTTTTTGATCAGAAGGTATATCAATTTTACTAATAAAAATGTACAATACGTAATAGTATGCATTAACAACAATGTAGTTGTACACAGCTAAATATGACCCTAGAAACCAAACTGCGCTCGAAAACGCACGTAGAGAAAGAAGAAGAAAAACTGAACATGCTTTAGAGTCAAATGAATTGGCTAATTGGAACCTCTGCGATAATTTTTCTTTCCAGTGAACCTCCAAAAAACTTTCCATGGCATTTAGGGTGACAAGTTAACATTAAACAAACAAATAGTTACGACTATGTAAAAGCTAAAAGAGCGACAAGTTTATTTGAAAACTTAAGAGCATGTTTGTCGCTTTTTTCCTTTTTTATAAAAACTTCCAAACACCCACAGTAAATGAAATTAAAATAAAGTATTCCACACTTACAACAGCATTTAAAGGCAAAAAAAAAAAAAAACGAACACGCTCGGAGGCAACTTTTTGACATGTGTGCACGTTAAAATGCAGAAATTTCCATATTTGCTCATTAACTTATGTTGCGCATTTTGCATGCATTAACAAAATGCAAAATTTGAGCATCCTTTTGTAAACCGGGAAATGCAGCATACACGAGTATATACTATATGTACGAGTATCTACATAATTAGGTTGGTATTTCTCAGAATGCAGCTGATGATGACACGGTGAATGGTTAATATTTGCCTGCGGTTAACACGGATACAAAAATGGATTAAGTGAATCGTATAAGCAGAGCGAGACCAATCTGTATAAATAAAATTAAAATCATTCTCTGGGAAAAAATGGGGAAATAAATTATTTTTGCTTTTCTTTGAGAATTACAACCAATTTGTAGGGTTGGAGATGGAAGTCAACGCACAGAGGCGACATTAATTCAAGAGTGTTGACAATCGGAGTGGTTAAGTTGTGCTTTGGTAAATAAATCAAGAATTGTCAATTAAAACACTCCTTAGCTTCTCATTATGTAACGTAAAAGGAAACAGGAAACGATAAATATAGCCTATTCGGTAGAAGAAATAAGGAATACATAAAGTTGAAGTATTTACCAATGTCGAACCATTTAGAAACAAGAAACTTTAGATGGCTAAGGATGTAGGTAGATGTTTACCTAGGAGTACCTACATTGATGACAGCCTTTTCCTTCTTCCTCTTCTTCTTTCGCACTACAGTCTGTTGTGGACTCTGGCATCAACAAAATTTTGTCCCCATCTTGTTCGATCTAGAGTTGTTGCTCTCCAGTTGTTTCCTAGAGTTCCTGCATCTGAAAACGCTATCTATCCATCTATTTCTTTGCCCCACCTTGAGTCCTGTGTAATGTGGAATTCGCAGTCAGGAAACATATTTTAATCTCCAGCTATTCAAGGCACCTACCATACAGCCGCCTTATAGGTGCGTCTTTCTTGAGTGAAGATTATTGAGAAAAAAAAGTTTGATTCTCGTTGAATGAATGAGTGAATGAATTGTTGTGGGGAAGATAAAGCGGTCCATAGACTGAGTTCATTCTGAGATTTCGTTCGATTGAGTTCGTCTGAGATTTCATTACCTATAATGCATCTATGACGCGGCACCCAAATAAGACAATTTTTGTGTGACTTGTTGGAGTCTCGAGTGATTAATTATCGTTAGTTTTATATGATTTCGGACATACAGACATATGTAATCCTCAAAGTTTTCTAACCATTCCGCACCAGCAGAGACAGATAGCAGAATCTTTCCTGAAGTTCAGTTTAGGGGCGATGTCGTTACCTGGTAACGAGTCTAGAATATTGCTGTCAGTATAAGGTATAAGCAGTTCAGAACCCAACTGATCTAGAATTATTTTTGTATATCTTTCGGGACATACGCCTCTCGAATAAATCTTCAGGTTTTGGTGGTAACAACTGTGAGAGTGACCAGGCCACGGTGCAGTAATGTATTTACTTGTGATCCGAACAATGCCAAAAAGGAGTTTCTGAATGGTAGTGTACAAACAACCGAAATCGAGTTGGATAATTAATTACCAGGGATCATGGGTATCACTGCTTGATGCACAAGCGAAACAATTTCGAAGTTCAAAAGACCAACAGTGCCGAAATTTGCAAGCAGATAATCAACAAAATAGGAGCGAATTCTTGGGCATCGAAAAATGTTGAGGCAAATGCCGTAAATCGAAATCAACTAACAACTTCTGGAATATATAAAATCATTTTAACTCTAACAACGAAGGACATTACTTTCTTCAACTAGATAGGAGGCACCCACAATTCAGGATATTCACAGACACAGTTTTCTGGGTTCCTATTACGTAATTGCCTTATCATAGGTGCATTATAAATGACTGATAAAGGTCTCGTAGATGTAGCACCTACTAATAGGTGCTAGTTCCAGAAGGATCCACTACAGCCCAATATATTGTAGCTCTATTAGTAGGACCTACTACATGGAGATTATGTTTGAAGTGAAATATCTACTAAATACGAAGGTGGGTCAATAAGTCCCTGAAAATTAACACAAATTGTGTCGTCACCTTAAATTAATTTTTTTTTTTGTCAAGAATCATCTTTCAAAAGAACGCACCCAAATTTTCAGACAGATCTGTCAAATAGTTTTGTCGTGGCAGCCATTTTACATAGGCGCCTAATAGCATTTCCGTTAAAATGGAAAAAAGTGAATTTCGAGTGCTCATTAAACACATTTTTTGCGAGACAAAACTATCACGCAAATCAAACAAAAGCTTGACAAATATTATGGGGACTCTTCACCATTGATTGGAACCATTCACCACTGGTTTACTCAATTTCGGTGGGGTCGTTCAAGCACAAGTGACGCCGAACGTTCTGGTCGCCCAATTGAGGTCACCACATCAGAAATGGTCGACAAAAGCCATGGTTTGATAATGGACGATCGGCGAGTGAAAGTGCGCGAGCTTGAATAGGCCACAGGCTTATCACATGGCTCAGTGATTTCGATTTTACATAAATATTTGGACATGAAAAGGCTTTCCGCAAGATGGGTGCCGCGTTTGCTCACAACGCATTCGTTTGACAATTTCAAAGGTGTGTTTGGCGATGTTCCAGAAAAATTCGGCTGAGTTTTTGCACCGTGTTCGTAACCGTGGATGTAACCTGGATTCACCACAACTCACCAGAAACCATGAACAGTCAAATCAATGGACTTCTCCTGGTGAATCGAAGCCGAAGAAGGCCAAGGCGGATTTATCAGCAAGATGCGGTGTTATTCACATCGATTACCTTGAAAAGGGTAAAACAATCACCGGCGCATATTACGCAGAGCTGCTGGATCGATTCCAAGCCGATTTGAAGCAAAAACGGCCGCATTTGGCGAAGAAAAAAGTTCTTTTTCACCAGGACAATGCACCGGCACACAAGTCCGCAGTCGCAATGGCAAAATTGCATGAGTTAGGCTAAGAACTCCTCCCTCATCCAGCATACTCGTATTCCCCAGATTTAGCCCCCTGCGACTATTTCTTGTTTCCAAACATGAAGAAATGGCTCGGAGGTAAGAGATTTGGGTCGAATGAAGAGGACATCACTGAAACAAACGCTTATTTTGAGGGGCTCGAGGAATTGTATTATTTGGAGGGCATCAACAAATTGGAGAAACGTTGGATGAAGTGTAGAGCTAAAAGGAGACTATGTTGAAAAATAAAAGAAAGTTCCTTATTTCATATTTCAGGGACTTATTGACCCACCCTCGTATCTCCCCGACAGTCTCTGGAAATGAGCTTATGACTGCGAATAATTTACAAAGACTTTATGATATATAAAGCCCGAAAGGAAAAAGCGTTAGGTAGCATAATCTGTCGGCCTATATCAGAGTTCGGAGATTCTCATGTATCCAGGCTTTAATTTTGAACCTATTTGATTCTATATATAAAATCTTGCGTTAGAGTCTTACCCAACCGTTTTATGGAGGAAAAAAGATCATGGATCCCTATAAAAGTTTTGTTTTATCGGCTACATAGGCTTGGGCAGAGCAAAGGAAAACTGGTTGTATTTTCATGGACCTCCTCGTCACAGCCCCTGCATAGGTTATCATCGTTAAAATGTATTTTTAATGTGTGGTTTAAACCCTCCTAGATGAAATACAACACGATAATTTAGTTAGGGACTTATGGCCCTCCTAAGCGGGTGATGATTCCAGTTGAAATCTTTCTAGATTTATGATTTTATTGTGGAAATATGCCAATATGAGTAATTAATTCAAGGTAGGGAGCATCAAAGTGGGCCGTAAACAAACAAAAAATGTGCATCCCTGCCGAATTGTTTCAAGCGGCGCCAAACACATCAGCAGATCTGCTGCATCCGCTAATACAGAGAGCTTCGGATAGCGAACAATTTCCACAGAAGTGGAAAAGAGGGATGATCATTAAGCTTCCGAAAAAGAGAAAATGGATGGAATGCGGAAACTGGAGAGGTATATATGTTCTTCCAGCTGTAGCCAAAATAATAGCAAAAATAATTCTGGACCGAATTAAAGAGCATTTAGATTCTACTCTCGACGTCGAACATGCAGGCTTTCGCGCTGGATCCTCCTGCATCGACCACATAAACACCTTACGGATCTTAATCGAACAATGCGTTGAGTACAGGTCTCTGCTACATCTGTTGTTTATCGACTTCGAGAAGGCTTTCGACAGCTTGAATCGAGATGCTATTTGGCTGGCCTTGCGCAGGAGAGGCATCTCTGAAAAACTTATTGCTATTATCAAGGCTACATACAAAGGCGGTAAGTGTCACGACTTACACAACGGTCACGTGTCAGAGGAATTTGGTGTCCAAAGTGGAGTACGTCAAGGATGCATTCTGTCACCACTATTGTTCTTGATGGTTATCAGCGATGTACTCCGTACAGCAATGACGGAAGGAAACAATGGAATTCGTTGGACTATGACATCTTACCTTAAATACCTAGACTACGGTGACGATGTTTGTCTACTTTCACATCGGATAATGGACCTTCATCTAATGACCCATAATCTAGAAACTGAGTCAAACGAAGTGGGGCTCAAAATAAACACGGCCAAAACAAAAGCCCTCAGCACTTCCAACACTAACGTTCAACTTAACATTGCCGGACAGGAAGTCGAAAAAGTTGACAACTTTCTATATTTAGGAAGTGTGGTCTCGGCTAACCGCGGTGGTACCCAACTGGACGTATGCAGCAGAATCGGGAAGGCTAAAGCTGCGTTCGGTATTCTATCCACAATCTGGAAAAGTAATGTTATCAGCTTAAGAACCAAGCTGCGGCTGTTCCGCTCTAACGTAGAATCGGTACTGCTGTATGGGCGCAGAACCTGGAAGGTGGACACCATTAACACACGCAGGCTGCAAGTCTTCGTAAATAGATGTTTAAGAATCATCTTGAGGATTTTGTGGCCGAACCGGATCTCCAACGAATAGCATTATATCAGAACGGGCCAAGAACTTATAAACATTACTATACGAAGGAGAAAGTGGCAGTGGATTGGACACACCCTACGGCGCGAAGACAACTCCATTGCGAAATACGCCATGCAGTGGAATCCGCTCCCCCAAGCAGGTAGAATAGCGGGACGCCCCAGGCAAACATGGCGCAGAACAGTTGAGCAGCAATCGAGCTCTATAGGAATGAGTTGGAGGCAGCTCAAACGCGTTGCAGAAGTACGAACAAGATGGCGCGCAGGCGTGGTTGACGCCCTATGCCCCCCGAGGGGTTAAAGGAGTAATTTTAGACTTGTGAACCACTGGCCCTGTAAGGTTGCGAATTACGAACTGATAAATTATGGACATATGAAACTATTGGCTGAGTTATACCTATGTAAGTGCCTAATCAAATTGTGATGTTATATCCCACTACAGAGGGCAATTGTCTTATGACCCTTGGAATTATGTCACTGCTTCTGAAGAAACTAGCAAAGTTTCATAATTTCACAGGCGAAGAAGAGTGATTTTGATTCTTTTGGTCCACTTTTTTTCCTAAATTCGCAGAGGGGAGCTCTGTTTAATTGGTCAACTTGCTCTAGCCTCTAACTCACCAGTTCATCGTCTAGTACGTTTCCCGCAATACTCTTATGACCAAGTATCAAGCAGAGTTTTACATTGTGCCGTGATCCAAGAAAATTAAGCTGTTGCCTAAAGTGCTCAATAATTTTAATATTGACATCACCAGGACTAGGTTGGCGGCTTCATCACTACTGTGGTTATGGTGTCCGATTGAACTGCTTAAATCGAGTGCCTCAAAGGATATGCCACCGCATATTAATATTTTCATTTTTGAATCATCTGCATATATGGATATCGATTTGGCCTTTAATATTTCTTCGATTTGCCATTCCCCTTTACTCGGAAAGATACACGAAAATCGTTTTACAAAGTCTAAACAGGACAAATGGTGGTCTATCAAACTTGAATTCCAGCCATTAGCCTGACTGATTCCTAGAATGCTTTTTACTCAGCAAATTGTTTCCAATCCCACTGTTGAAACTGTTCTGATATTATTTGAAAGCCATTCCAATAGAAGTCGTAAATCTAAAAGCTAATACTCAATCTAAATGTATAATGTTCAATTTATACCACAGGTATCCGTAGATCCCTTGGTAATCAGCTACAAATTCACTCACTCCTTATTCCCATTGGAATACCTTCTGCTAATTGAAGACTGTAGGTACTTTCAAAATTGATTGAGTTTCGTTCACCTAAATTATTCACGTTTTACAACAGTTAGCAGCAATCTCACTAGGTCAAACATTGTAAATTAAAAAACAGAGAATTTGATGAAATTGCAAAAGTCCTCTCAATGGAGACTAAAGGTTGGACGAAAAAAAAAACGAGTCATTTAGTGAAAGTTCACCACATTTTTTGTTTGTTTGTATCTAAAACTATTTTCGTCTCCTAAATTGAATTTCACTCAACTACGAGTATGCCCGGCACACACACATGGATTGCCAAATTGGCACATACTCCTACTCGTACGTAAAACATTTTTAGTTCATTGAAATTCTAAAACTAATTTAACTTTGATATTCGAGTGAAGAGGAAAAAAGCAAAAATGAAAACAATTAAAGGGTCCAGCAACACCTAAAGACCGAGAGGGGCTTAATTTAAAAGTCAACATAAAATGGAATAAATAGGAATACAAAAAAAGGAAACAAAAATTCTGGCTTAATTCCAAAATTTATTGCATATCCGATACGGGGGATACCTACAGAGGATAACACAGGGATACAAGATCTGCCCTACTGTTGGCGGTTTTCGACCGCCACTCTAATTTTGTTTAGTGTTGGTCTCGAGGAAGACGGCGACATGGTGTTCCCCGGCCCAAGAGTCCGGCTGTGAAAAAGCACTCAATGAAACATGAAAAACCAATTTCACAGAAACTAATTAGAAGAATATTTTTTTTTTCCCCAAAAAAAAAAAAAAAATTATATAGAAGGACACCATCCAGACGAAGACGAAAATGAAAGTGGTGGATAGAAAAAGAAGGAAAATAACACTCAGCACAAAGTAAACATTTAAAAGAGGAAAGCCCACATAAATAACATTTTGTATCTCCATTCCAATTCTTCGTCCTCGTTTCTCGTCCTTGTTTGCGTGTACCCCAGAGATAAATATAAATCATTCAAATGTGATAACGTCCATGTTCAGTGTATTGGGTGAGAGAGAGAGAGTGGCTGGAAAATGATTCCATCTGACTGCTTGCAAAGAGATAGCTTGCCATGCGGAAGAGTAAGGGAAGAAGAAACGCGTTGAGTTCGAGAGGACGAACACAACCCCAAGATAAACAAAAAGAAAAAACAAAGTCAAGGATCTGTGGAGAGCGTGAACAACGAGCTTCTGGTACTGATTTGTTAACTGACTTTGGCTCTGTGTAACTCGATGATTAAAGCTTAAAAGTCGAAAAGAGTGCGGACGCGTGTATAACAAATCGATTTAGGTGGCCCAGCAACCTATTTGTAGAGAACAGGCGCTTTTCACAATTTACAGTGTAATGTACAAGAAAAATGTACACAGAGATTGTGGTATTCTTTAATTCAAATGAACAAAGCCTAGCAGCCAACAGTGACAAAAGTGGAGAGAGTAGTTCATGAGGAAATTGATGATCTTAACTTTAAACAAGGCATAGTCTGTATTAAATTCAAACTTATACGAAATTTTCTGAAATTAGGTGCACTTATTGAAGGACAAACAGAAGAGCAGTGGTTACCAAAAATTTTTATTTTTAAGCTTCAACCAAAGACCCACTTCTAAATACAAAAATAGAAGGAAGCTAAGATTTCACATTGGGATCGTAAGGAAGTAATTGTTTTATAAAGGCTTACATGGGATCCTTCTTGATGTACGGAGTACTGACGCGTGTATAACAAATCGATTTGTAGAGAACTGGCGCATTTCACAATTTACAGTGGAATGTATAATACAAAAAAAAAAAATGTACATAGAGATTGTTTAATGCGAGTAAATTCAAAAGAGTATATTGTACTAGACAATAGAAACTAGTGAAACTAGCGAAACTGTGAAATGAAACTAGCAGCACTAGCAAAAGTGCAGAGAGTAGTTGGTGAGGAAATTGATGGTCTTAACTTAAAACTAGCAGACTAGCCGTGTTAAGCTAGTAGCCTCCAATAGTTTGTATTAAATTCAAACTTAATCGAACATTTTTCTGAAGTTAAGTACACTTGTCGAAGAAACAGCAGTAGAACAGTGGTTCTCAAACTTTTATTTTTAAGTTTTTTATACCTTTGGCTATAAAAAGGCTAAGACGTCACTTTAGGATCGTAAGGAGGATATTTCTGTATGATGGCTTATATGAGACCTCTCTTGATGTACGGAATAATTACTTTTTTTTTTTCTTCAAGCAATAATCTGCGCTGAAAAGCGGAGAACTTTAAGGCTTACAGCTACCTTAGGCTAAGAGGGACTACTTATGAATTCTGATCGGCAGTGGTTGCCTACTATTCCAAGTAAAACGAAGTGCGTTGTTCCAAACCGCAGACCAAAAATACGATTCAATATTCGTAAAGAAATGCCAAGAATCAAGTTAACAGAAACTGTGAAACTGTGTCGTTGAATATAGTAATAAATTGTCGAAGTTGAAACCAGGAGAATGGTGGTGTATAGCTAGTAGCTTAGTCAACAAAACTTACAAAACTTACAAAACACTACGGGTGTTGCCTTCAACTATGTTACACTACTCTATGAACGTTTTGTCCAGGTTTAGTATCTGTAATATCAACAGATTCGTCTGTGACTGTGAGTTCAAATATGTAGCGACTTGAGACCATGTCAAATTGTTACTCCAATTGTTCCCTAAATGTGAATTCAATGTGTTCAACAGTAAATTGGACTCTCGATCATCGTATACATACTCGTATCTGTACCCTTTCCCATAGGAGGATATATACATTTTGACATATGATCAGTGCTACCAGCCGAATAAAATTCTGCATACAAGCTTTTTACAACCCGAAGCAGTAAAGGTGTAAAACATTATAAAATTCACCTATAAATACGCCCACTTTTGTAAAAACTCCTTTTAGGCCTTAATTTTTGCTTTCATATATACAGGGAGGGCCATTTAAATCTATCCTTAGATCTCCACTGATGGATCCAAGATGGACGTGAGAGTAGGTGCAAGGATTTTTTCTGAAAAACTCAATTTGAACAAGTCAATTCGGCTTCCAGACTATGTGACTGCAGTGTTTTTCAAGCGGAGGTGTTGGCGGTGGCAACTGCTGCCCGGGAGGCTGCAATGAAAGCTATACCACCAGATGATATTACATTTTTCATTGACAGCCAGGCAGCGATAAAAGCGATTTCCGCCACGCAAATAAAATCGAAGCTTGTGCGCTGCTGTCGCGAAAAGCCGCAACACAATGTAAAGCTCGGCTAGGTACCCGGATATAATGGCGTTTCAGGAAATGAGAAAGCTGACGAGCTGGCAAGGGACGGTTCAGTTCTAATCCTGAACGAGCTGACCCGTCAGTTAAGACACCACCCTGCAACCTGAACCTAGAAGTTAGAAATAAAATGATTGCCATAGCAAATAGTAGATGGAGATCATTAGAATCCTGTATAATTACAAGAAAATTCTGGCCGCTCTATGATAAAAATCGTACAGAGCAAATCCTATACTTCAACAGATATATTTTATCTGGTTTAGTGGGGATGATAACTGGACACAACTTTTTACGTTATCACACAAAGAAATTGGGAAAAAGCGAAGAAGATATATGTAGAGGCTGTGGCAATGAGGACGTACACGAAGATACACCTCACTTCCTGTGACTCTACCACCTTAGATTCAAAATACTAGGGAAATATTTCTTCCAAGACTTAGAAGAACTTTCAAATGTATCGGTAAATAAGATTACCAAATTTATAAATGCATCGGGTTGGTTTAAGAACCCATAGAGTTCACGAGTGGGGAAGCTTCACTCCTTGGGCATCACAATGGATCTATACTGATTTAAGTGTGGCGTAGTTTGTTTCACACTCTACGTCAACCCATCAAACCTAATCTAACCTAGATCGCCATATGACAGCCCGCTTTCGAAGCGTCAATCCAAGAGAAATTGTGCCATGAACGTCATATACGTCACCACAACGCGCTGTTATCGTGCAGTTTTACATTCAAAACATGTTCTCAATTGTGAAAACGCAACGTGCGAATCGTGCAAAATATCGAGTTTACACCAAAAATTTATCGCCACCGGCAATCTTGGTAATGCCAGTCATTTAGACAGACGTCGTCCGAGGTGGTCTGATGAGAATACGCGATCACCCAACTTAATGCATCCAGACTTCTTCTTGTGAGGTTATTTGAAGTCTAAAGTTAATGTCAACAAGCAACGGACCCTAGAAGCCTTGAAAGACAATATACGACAGGAAATGGCTGCTATTCAGCCCGAAACAAAAAAAAAAAAAAAATTTAAATCAACAAATTTACTATGTCATGCCTATTTTATCAGGGACGGGATAAGTAATTAAAGATAGGGCATCATATGATTAATTCCAGATGCACTGTAGCTAGTCTATGTCTTTTTTTTTTTTTGTTATCTTCGTTTATTTGCAACTTTTCTCAACTTTTAGCTATCCCGTGACCCACTACGACCCAACTTGGAAACCACTTTTCTAGAGTTACTATTAGAGTAGAATGGAGATCAGTAAACTTTAGCTTAAGTAGCGTATTGCGTAGTAAATTGGTGATTGGACTTCACATCGATATTTTGTGTGAAAAATCAAAACAAGGGAAATGTTTAACCTGGAATATAACACACTTTCTATATGGCATATCGAAGTAAAAATATATTAAAAAAAAAAACGATAGTCATGCAGATACTTACGCAATAATGAACACATTACAGTTCTAAGTAAATTGATATTCAAAAGTTGCTTACCTGGAACGAAAAAGAAAAAAAATATTGCTCAGTATAAGAAGGAATATAAGAGCTTTTATACTCGTATTAGTTAAGCAAAAAAAAAAATATAGTGAATTCAGTTTTATCACGAAAAAATAGCGGATGTGATGAATCAAGCAGCAATTTTATACCCATCGGGTTGATCCTCTGTCCATTTATATTTATTTACAGAGGTACTTAGCCTCCTATAACAGTGGTTCAAAAATATCAAAAGTCGAAAAGTTATGGTGCTATAGAACTTTATTTTGGTTAGAAACAAATTGAAGGTCATCCTATAATACAGGGTTTTCCAATAGGGACTTCCGAACTTTGACAGTTGATAGCGGCCATATTGTTGAAGCCACATCTGTTAAATTGGCTGCCATTTATTCAGTCGGTTTTGCCAAATCACCATGGATGGATATAGCGTTCAACAATACGTGCAAATAATAAACTTGTTTTATCAAAATGGGTGTTCTGTTCGGTCAACGTTCCGCGCGATTCGCCCATTTTACGGTCGCCATAATCGTCTTTCCGAGAGGACTATTCGCAGTGTGGTGGATAAATTTAAGTCCATTGGTTCAGTAAATGACCACTAAACATCCGTACGTCGACGAAACGAAAGATCTGCCGAAAATATCGCCGCTGTCCATGAGAGTGTGTAGGAGAATCCGAGGCAGTCGATTTCGCGTCGCTCACAAGAACTCGACCTTTCGCAGACCACAACTTTGCGAATTTTGCATCGCGACTTGAGCCTGCACCCATACAAAATTCAACTGACCCAGGAGCTGAAGGTAAACGACCATAGACAACGACGTGTGTTCGCTGAATGGGCTCTGGAGCAGTTGGAAACTGACCCTAATTTTCATCGACGAATCATCTTCAGCGATGAGGCCCATTTCTGGATGAATGGGTACGTCAACAAACAAAATTGTCGAATTTGGGACGATACCAATCCACATGAGATCCAAGAGAGTCCAATGCATACCGAAAAAGTCACTTTTTGGTGTGGATTTTGGGCTGGCGGCGTCATCGGTCCATATTTCTTTGAGAACGACGTTGGTCAAGCCATCACCGTCAACGGCGAGCGCTATAGGTCGATGATTACCAACTTCTTTTGACCTGAATTGGGTCTTATGGACACCAACGACATGTGGTTTCAACAGGACGGCGCTACGTGGCACATAGCTCACGCCACATTGGAAATTCTGCACGAGCGATTCGAAGGCATGGTCATCTCACGTGGAGATGATGTGAACTGGTCACCGAGAACGTGCGATTTGACCCCGTTAGACTTTTTCTTGTGGGGTTTTTTTAAGTCGCAGGTCTATGCGAATAAGCTACAAACCACAGCGGCCCTCAAAGCCAACATAACCCATGCCATCGGTCAAATTCAGCCTGATTTATGCGCCAGAGTCATGGAAAATTGGACATTTCGGATGCGCACCACCCAGAGAAGCCGCAACGGACATTTGAATGATGTTATATTCCGTACATAATGGCATCGATAGGCCTTTCAAACGAATAAAAAATTTCGATGATATCTCACACACACTTTGTTTTATTTAAATTTAAAGATAGGAAGCACTTAATGAAAGACCCTTTATTTACAACTGACACGGGCCACTAAACTGCATACTATGTACTAGGTATAACATAAAAAGTTTTACAAAATTTTCCAAACTTGGTATGCCGTAATCTTCTTCAAATATTGATTTCGAACAAAATCGATGGAATTATAGGAGAAAAGTAGCAAATATTCAAAGACCAGCTTATATGTGAAGTACTGTTGTACGCATTTTTTTTTTGGCAGAAATCTGGTACGCCATATGTTGGCATATATATCCACTATAACTCAAATAATAAATCTGAACAAAATTACATATATAAGAAGTTTAGCACTAGTGAGAATTAGTATCAGTGAATATCTGCTCAGATTTTTATTAATACAAGAGATATGGCACATTATTTGTTACCAGGCTTTCCATATTCTCCAGCCCGGAAATCAGTAGGAACATTCGGTTATTCTAAAATTCAGTACAAATTAGTACATCATAGTTTTTGTAGCAGGTACAGTCGACGTTGCATATAACGACCTCGGTTATAACGACCGCTTTTGTTTGGTTTCTTTTTCATAGGCTTACCTATCTTTTGCTGCCGGCTATAACGACGGCTATAAGTGACTCTGACTGTGGTTAATTAGTTAATTCGTTTAAAAACAAGAATTTGAAGAAATGAGGCAAATAGCAACTCGAAATCCCAACGTAAGATATGTAAAAAGCTTCAAGAACATGTGCCCCCTATGAGGATAGATTCTAAAGTCCACCGCTTTTTTTTTGTGTCCCATAACAATTTTTTACACAGAACTTATTATTAGTACAAAATTATTATTATTACTATTTAAGGGCCGTATTTCTTGTTAAACCAACTAACACTGCGACCTCCACTGGTTGATTTGGGATTAAGTTTATATTTCGGACAGATCCACATCATGAAGAAACACGAGGGCCTTAAGGATGAATGGCCGATTTAGGGTGAATAAGTGAAACTCTTACCAAAATGTTTGCGTCTGCTACGAGCTATGAGCTATAAATTTATACATTCGAGGCTAGTACACTTTACAGGGAAATAGACATAGAATACATCGAGACGGCTAATAGACGCTGGTGTCAATTAGATACAAGTGCCACAACTAGATCGTTATGGCCAGTCATCGATAAGAAGAGAACTATTAGTCTAATAAAGCTTAGTTGTAAGGAAATTCGAAAAGCCAACGGTATCCTGACTGGAATGCTCTAGACGCTGTAGGGACAAAGAAGAAATATCTAGAATCTATTCACCATCTACTTTGCGACTGTCCTGTACTAACTTTTAAAAGAAGCACAGCTCTTGGCAGCAACTTCTTCTCAGGACTGGAGGACCAGCGAAATATAGATCTTATTAAACTCATGCGATTCATTCATTTATCTAAGAGGATTAACTAGCGGTTAATAAGACTTTGAGTTCCCTGTGAACCGTCTAAGTGAGCCGTCAACAAATCGTTTGTTAGCAAGGGCATCCATTTACCTTACCTAACCTATAATAGAAAAACTCAAAGAAAGTGGGTCTCTCAATTCTGTGTGTCTGATGTCTGTATGCATGTCCGACTGAACGGAAGTTCTTCAAACTACATATCCGGGGTCGGTTCGTTCGCAATTCGAAATTTTCATTCCAACCCTAAATTTGATCGAAAACGGCTCCAACGATTTTGATGAAGCTACATATTTGAGTTATAGTGGACAAAATACGTATAACGGTATTTATTTTATTAGCAGTACTTTATTAGTTTCTAACGTTTGATCTATTATTCTTTAGATCCGATGGTTTATCTAATCTCCCGCTAATGTCGGCACATAATAGCGATTTCTAGGAATTTTTGGACATACAAATTGGTGAAACAAATTTCTAGCAACACTGCATAACCGAAAACTAAGTACATTTGCATACTGATTTTTAAAATGTTCAAATCAGTACAAATGCTTTACTGAAATGGGAAATCAATACGAACGGCAAGATAGTAAGATAGGCCGCCAAAAATATAAATATTTGTGATCAGCATCAAAAGTTAAGTCGATCTAGTGATGTTCGGCTCTCAATTTTGTGCTTAAAAGATGAAAATCCGAAGCAGAATAAGTGTAAACATCTTTGAAATCTGCCCACAAACACGCCCACTTCCAAAAAAAGAAAACTTTTTCTCAATACTTGTACAAAAAACCTAAAAATATTGCGAGAAAAATTATAAATATATATGGACATTGACTTTCCTGCAATTCCTTAACATTGTATAGAGCCACGCCCACTTTTTAGAAAGCCTTTCTTCAAAAAACCACACATTTTGCTCTCTCAAAGCTATTTACAGTAACAGTATTATGAATATCTCATCAGGATCCGTGAACTTCGGTTTTCAAATGGTGACAGCCACTCCCACTTTCTTCTAATGAAAAGGAGGAAATAACCTCTGAGTAGAAAGATGTCATTGCATTTAATTAAGGATGAAATAAGGTCAGCTCCATACTGAAATGTGATTGTCCTTCGTCCTTGTCAGGAATCTCGAGAGATAAGCTTTTTCAATACCTACGAGTACTGCAGATTTATGGATTCAAGGGCGGATCCAGGGGGGTGGCACAGGGGCACCGCCCTCCCCTCCCAGACGCGATTCAGATAAAACAGGCCAGTCGGAAAAACACTAGCAATTAGAATACTATGGGGTACACTCTTTACCTATCTGGCCTTTGTGCCCCTCCCAGAAATAAATCCTGGATCCGCCCTTGTATGGATTTATCACATTATGGCAACACTACACACTTATAGGCAGATTGCGTATTTCGTAAAGCCCAGTATGTGAACAAGAAAACATTAAGCCTTAAATAAGAGCCATTTGTTTAAAACGACTTCGTCCTCCACAAACTGTTCCCTGTTGAACACTAAAATCCTTGATGTGACACTTTTTTTTTTTTTTTAAATATAAAACTTTTAACGAACTTTATGGCCACATCTCTTTTCTATACAGAATATCCCTCTACCATTTAAAATAAAAAAATAAAACATGCACCATTTGTTGAATTCAATTTTTACAGCACTTTAACGCTATTTGACTCCAGCACTCAAGCAAATTTATGACATATGATACGACATACATAAGTATACCAATCAAAACTTTTTTTTATAGTTAAATGCACTTTCAGAGAAGGTGCACTCTATGGAAGCTATACGAGTACTTGTACCTTTTACGAAATGGAGGTAGTAGATTTATTTAATTCTAGTCGAAACGATATGAAAATAAAAATGTCTTTACCTTCATTCTCTTTTGCCATTTAAAGGTATCAGAGGACTTTTAAAAACTTTTGACCAATATCTCTTAAAATTAGAGAGTTTCAGTTTTACTGTACAGGGTCCACAATGACCTGGACCTTAACATCGTTGCAGCATGCATTTCTAAAAATGTATCACAATTTTTCAAAAATATCTGCCAAGTGAATCAAAATTCTAGATGTCAAAAGTATCAATAAAATTGTTTAAAACTAACAACTTTTTGGTTTGATGCGACAAAAATAAATCAGACACATGATGTTTGTACAAAATTGTAATAGACGATTTTTTTTTAAAAAAAGCCAGAAGTTAAAAATCAAATTTTAGGTAAAACTCATTCAGAATTTAGGGCAAAGACAAACAGACACTGAACAAATGTCCACATCTTCAAAACCTTCCAATTGATTCAGGATACAGTTATGAACTTCATAAGGTGTCTATTGTGACCTAAAAGTGAAAAAAGTCTCTTACACCTTAAATTAAATGAGGTACGTGTGGTAATTCAGAAACAAATTTTATCTCTAATTTTATGCGCAATTTAACTCAAATTTGACGTGACGTGACTACTGTCTGAATATCACCCAACATTTTGTTTGTCACTTCAACGTCACCTCACTTGATTTTCAGCATTTCCGTAGTCGTATATCCATATTAAGATTATTTTCATCTATTGTAGACCAAGCTTAAATCAATTGTCATATTCCCAAATGTCTAGCTATACAAGCGATAGCAGTAGGTATTCAAAATGTCGCCAAGCAATCAAATTAAATATCCGAACAATGAAATCGTCGAATGAAGAATGACATACAAGGGCAAGGTGAAAAGTTCTCAGCCTGACGCAGAGATGGCGTTAAAATCAGCAAAAATTTACGTTTCCTGCCTGGGTGCACTTCTCATTAGTTCGTATGACAAGTTTCAACTTGTTCTCTCAAGTTTCTTTACACGAATTTTTGCAGTAGACGTCTTGCGTGTTTTTCATCAAAATGGATAAACTTGAATATCGTGCGGTGATAAAATTCTTCGTTTTGGATGGGTTAACCCCTAAGGAAATTCATCCAAAGTTGACAAAAGTTTACGGGGCCTCTGCTCCTTCCATGTCAACCGTTAAAAAGTGGGCAGCTGAATTTAAACGTGGTCGCTCGTCCCTCGAAGATGACCCACGTGAAGGACGGCCAAAAACCGCAACCACACCCGAAACTATCGAAAAAGTGCATGTTGGACGATAGGCGAGTGAAGGTGAGTGAGATAGCTGAGGCTGTGTGTATATCGGAAGAGAGGGTGCGAAATATCTTGCACAAAAACTTAGGGATGCGAATGCTCTGCGCAAGATGGGTGCCGCATTTGCTGAATGCCGATCAAAAGCAAATGCGCAAACGATTTTCGCGGCAATCTTTGGACCGATTCAATAGGGATTCGACCGATTTGTCACCATGGATGACACATGGGTCCACCACTACACGCCAGAAACGAAAAAGCAGCCGGAGCAGTGGGTGGAAGCCGGTGGTTCAACGCGAAGTCGATCGCATCTGCCGGAAAGGTCATTGCCAGTGTGTTTTGGGATGCGAAAGGGATCCTGTTAATTGATTACCTTGAGAAAGGCAGAACAATTACAAGCGAATATTACTCCAACCTTCTTGACCAGCTGGATGCCAAAATTCGCGAGAAGAGGCCTGGCTTGATGAAGAAAAAAATCATCTTTCACCAGGACAATGCACCTGTACACAAGTGTGCGTTGGCCATGGGAAAACTGCGGGATTTGGGGTACAATATGCTCGGCCATCCCCCCTATTCACCTGATTTGGCACCCTCAGACTTCCATCTGTTCCCAAACTTGAAGAAATTTGTTTCTGGGAAGCGCTTCGCATCCAATGCAGAAGTTGAGAGGGCCATAGATGAATATTTTCACAGCCTTCCAGACTCTCACTTCCGAGAAGGAGTACTGATGTTGAAGAAATGCTGGACCAAGTGTGTTGAACTTAAGGGAGATTATGTAGAAAAATAAAATAATTTTTTAACTGAAAATCGCAGTCTTTCATTGTCAGGCTGAGAACTTTTCACCTTGCCCTCGTATATTTCCTATTTTCTTATAAAATTTGTATTTGTCAAGGACAAAAAAGCAACTGACGAAACTCGTCACATTTGCCCTCTCACTTTCTGATTAAATCTGAGGAGAATGACAAAACGTCACCAACAGTCTCACATCTGACTATGCGAATGCAAGTAGGTCACTGTCACCCATAGACTATGGGAATAAGGATATTTGTTTTATTTTGAGCACCCTAGGACATATTAGAAAACGTATCATCTTTCTGCCATTCAAGACATACACAAATTTGACTTAAGCAACTGGCCCCCCCAATAAGTAGATATCGTATGCATTGCATTCGATCGGGCAACTACTGATCGTCCAAAACTTGGATTGGACCAGTAGTATGACAATCATATTTATGATGAAGTGTTTGATTTACTTCCCCGTGGTGGTAACTACATGTAGAAACCCTTGCACAAGTAGGTCAATATTTTAAGTACGAACGGACTAGCGTTGTCTAGTCTAGTTAAAGTGAGTTAGCATTCTGCGTTAATGAAACCAACACCACGCCTCCAATAAGGACTGATTCAACGATGACGACTTTTTGCTATTGTACCCTGACATAGATTAGTTTCAGGAATATATGCACCCTCTTCGACCCAGATAGTGTTCCGTCTGCAGAAGACTACCTTGACAATTTCAAATACCGCAAACGGGAACGAGAATATAAACAGTATAAACTTGACAAGAAACTCGAGTCCTTAGGTAGTAGCACTGTTCTGCTTTACGAATATAGAGTGGACCTGATGCTGTCAAAAAAAAGCTTTCGAGAGTCTACTGCCTTGCGGACTAAAGTAGAAAAAGACAACTTTTATAACCAGCTGAGCACCGTCAACAACGCAGTACCGAACGGAGATATCGTTTTCGTGATGGGGGAGCTAAATGCCCAGGTAGGCATGTAAGCATCGACGACCAAGGGCTCAGATATGTGATGGGCAAACAAGGCCTCGGAGAGCGAATTTGTTGACTTTTGCAACGCCAATCGCCTAGTCATAGAAGACACCATGTTTGAACATAAGCCCTGCAACAAAGTCAGCTGTGTTTCACCTGAGGGGTATACAGAAAACGTGATCGATCATTCGGCGATAAGTCCCGGTTTTAGAAGCTGTCTTACGAACGTCCGAAACAGACAGGGAGGAGACATGGGGAAAGCGCTTGACTACCACCTTATGTTAGCCACTATCAAATTACTTACTGCATCAATTATAAGACTCCGTAACATCACAAGGATGCTCAGGTACAACATCGACCGACTAAAGAACCCCACAATGCGGCAGCAATTAGGGGAACATCTGGTGCAAGGAGTGAAAACAAGAGCCACCAGCCGCTCAAGAACACTGGGTTGCTCTGAAAAATGTGTTCACCTCCGAGGCGGAAGATCGCAAGGAAGACAGAGCACGTACCTTTCTGAAGATACCTGCAGAATGATCGCAAAGAGCCCTAAGAGCTCAGAGTATAACCCCAGTATTAAGGAGCAACGAACGAGTGTCTGAATGTCTGAATACCGAATAAAAATAAGGAAAGTTCAACGTAGCGTGCGACGTAACAAACATAATTACATGAACCCGTTGGCCGCAAAAGCAGAAGAAGCAGCAAATAGGTGCGATAGCAGAACTAACAGGTGGTCTGAGCCTTAGACGGCTATCTGGGACTTGATGGCATTTCTGTTGAGCTATTGAAGGCAGCGACAACAACATCTGCTGAGCTCCTTCATTCACTGATAGAGAAGGCCTGCGAAAATGAGCCTTTTCCCGAAGAGTGGAAAAAGGGAATAATCGTCAAGCTTACTAAAAAAGGAAGTCTCATGGAGTGCAAGAGCTGAAGAGAAATTTGTGTGCTGTCTGCAGTTCTTGAGCGAATAAAACACCACCTTGAGAACGCTCTCGACGCCGAGCAAGCAGGTTTCCGTTCTGGCTCCTCCTGCGTCGAGCACATCAATACCCAAGCAGTGCATTGAATATCGATTACCGCTTCACCTGCTGTTTATCGATTTTGAAAAGGCGTTCGGCAGTATCAACAGAGAGTTTGTTTGACTTGCCTTGCCCAGGCACACCAGAAAAACTTATAGCTATTATTGAGGCAACGTACGATGGATCAAAATGTCACGTTTTTCATAGACGGCGGCTATCAGAGGTATTTAAAATCCACAAGGATGTGTCCTTTGGAATCTTAGATCTAAACTCAAGCTGATGACGTTTGCCTACTATTAAAATCCACCAAATGGCAGCTGACGTAGAGAGGGAAGAAAAACGTCTTCGGGCTGAAGATTAACACTGCCAAAAGTAAAACCATCAGCCTTGGAACTACCTCATCCTCACAAATTAGCAAGACAACTCGTAGAGAGTGTTTCCAATACCTTGGGAGTATCGTCTCGACCGAAAACGGGACCGAAAAAGACATAGAAAACCAAATAAACAAGGCTAAAACTGCGTTTTGTATGTCGTCTGAAATATGGAGAAGCAATGCTAGAACCTTGAAGACCAAACTACGGCTGTTCCGATCCAATGTTGAATCTA
The DNA here is from genome assembly GCA_963082735.1 of Pocota personata. NCBI lineage: Eukaryota > Metazoa > Arthropoda > Insecta > Diptera > Syrphidae > Pocota > Pocota personata. The sequence continues at coordinate 82,094,109 of OY720432.1, read as the reverse complement.
TGCTACTTATGGGTGCAGCACCTGGAAAATGTCCACCACTATCTCAAGAAAGCTGCAAACGTTCTTCAATCGATATCTACGAAACATCTTTCGGATTTTCTGGGATAACAACATTTCTAATACGGAGCTCCGTGATAGAACGGGTCAGGATCACAGAGACATTATAATTTAAAGATGTAGATGACAGGACACATACATTTCAAAAAAAATGTTCGCAAAAGGGCTCGTTGACACAATTATATGATTGTGGCAACGCTGATGCAACTAGAAGGAGCTGGTGGTGCTGGCTGATTGCTGGTTGACGTCCATGGCCTCTTTGACTGTATCGTCATCGGAAGCTGGAGAAAGACTACCGACAATAGGAGACTCAAAGTACAAATTCTTCACTCTACAAGTGGGAATTCTATTAACTAAGTAAGCACTATTTTCACCGATACTCCTTTAAACCTCAGTCAGTGTTAGATGGCAAACGTGACTTCAGAAAAACTGTTTAATCACTCAAATTAAATATATGCCCACCTGCCTTGTCAAACACACTGTACTAACTACATAGGTCTTCGCAATTTACGCAACACCATCAATATTCGACAAAATTGAAAAAGAAAATTGATTTTCTTTTTTCCACTTCACTTCAACACTTGCCTAGTTTTTCCCTTGTTCATCTCTTAGATGCCATTAAAATGTCGGCCCCCAAAAAACAGAAGCACGATACACCATGTAATAATATCTACGCAGCAATTGAGCTACCAAAGCTACTTAAGATCCTACCCTCCTTGAACACGGAAATTCACACATTCAGGATGCTCTCAAGCAATTCTTAAATCTCATCTGTATATATCCTTGAAGGCAAACAACCAGGATTGATATAAGTGCTAATAACACCCCAAAGGTACAGGTTCACTATTATCTTATGCTCACCTCCCGGATACTTATCTGCTAAAGCCTGCCCTCATGTCCATCCTTGACTAGATACGTAAATCCCCTCGTTGCTGAAAACGTTCTCGTAAATCGAGTATAATAATAATAAGCTCCAGGCCAAAACTAAAAGACGGTGATTCTCCGCAATGATCGAGGACGAACGATGGTTTAGTATTCGCCGATGGTCATCCCAACACACTACCGTGCTTCCCAGTAAGACCAAGGAACCGAGCTGGAATGCAATTTTGACAAATTTATGTAAATTAACTGTGATGGATTGGTTGGTCTTCGTTTCTTTCTTCTATTCTACCGAAGTGTTACTGGAAGAAGGCAAACACAAAATTTGCATACTCGTATCGTATCCTTGTTCGTTTTCGTTTTCGTGTTTTATACGTTTTGGGGAAAATTTTCCTCATCAATCATGGACCAAAAGGAAGATGATATTCTGTTAGCCATGTGATAATTTGGCCGACAATTCGGAAATTCCTAGAGAAAGAGGCGCAGATATAGCGAGACCTGTGGGAGAGAAGGCGTCAGATATTTTTAGGTTTAGTCCTGCGGAAACCAACGAACAGGAATAGGGCAGATGAAAAAGAAACTTCGCACGGGTAGGTCCAATGACATTTGCCACTTAACTAATTTAAATTGATCTCGGTGGAGCGGAGAGATTGCTGCATTATTAAGACAGTGAGCAGGTGTCCAATTCTTTGGTGGATAATCATGTTGAAAAATTGACATTTAGACTTGTGATGAAGAAGAATGGGCGGGAAAAAAAAATTTCAAATTGAGTGACACTATTACGCGAAATGACGGTACTTGGCTTTTAATAAATCCTGACGGAATAATTTGAATTAATGTGTGACAATAAAAGCTTCTTTTTGAGGGTGGTGCACAGACGGTGATAAGGAGGAGGACACATTAAATGCGGGTGGATTTGAGTTTAAAGAATTAGATACACGAGGAACATTTTAGTAGGCAATTTCTTCTGTTTTAAGGTAGTCATAAAGCGTATTTGAGGTTGGTGATCTTGTGTCATTCCGAAATTGTAAAGACATACTCTGCGGGATGGCCATCTGCTGGTTTCTTATTAAATTACGTTTATTTTGACATTGACAGTGCTGACAGCGCTCAAAAAATTTACAAAAACACAGTACTGTAACTATGCGATACGAAATGAATCGATTTACGCTTGAACTACGTTGCGAAATATTGAAAACTTATTTCAAAAGTGAGTGTTGTGTTGCCGAAACAGTGCGGATTTTGCAAAGAAATTTCGGTCGAAATCGTGCATCAACCGTGCCTGCTGTACGCAAGTATTGTGAAGAAAGTTCGTAAGATTGGCAAGTTATCCTCGTGTTAGTCCGGTACACTCAGTCGAGAATATTGCTCTTACATGCGGCGCTACATGCCATACAAGCCTTGCAACAATCGATCTTTTGAGAACTAAGTTCAATTATCGTATAATCAGCCGTTTCGGTGATGTTGCTTGGCCTCCGCGAACCTGCGATTTTTTTTTTTGTGTGGGGTGACAATCCAGAAACGACTCAGCCACTTAAGCATAATATTGATAGAGCTACGAGTACTCGTAAAATAAAACCCCGAACCATAGAGAATATATCGCAAAATTGGTTTGACATGAAGGACTACTGCCAAACCAGCCGTTACAGCTTTTAAATTAAATTATTTTCCATAAATAAGTGGAAAGTGTACTCTCTTCAAGAAAGTAAAACACTTTTCAAAAAAAAAAAATATTGCTCCAAAAAAACCCCAATCCAATTTGTGGAGAAGGAACTGTGTCTATGGAAAATAGGTTAGGTTAGGTTAGGGTGGCTATCTGTAACTGTATACAGACACAGGGATCTATTGCTATGCCAACTTCCAAAGGACTAGTTCAACCAGCCGTTTATGAAGCGGAGAATGCTTCTGACGTCAATATTCGCAAGGTCGCCGAGGTCGTGGAAGAATGAAACACCTAAACGGAGCAATCTTCTTTTGGACAGGGCGAGACAGAAAATAGAAGATCGTTTCCTCCTCCTCCTCGTCCCTACAGCTTTTGCGGTAATGATTTAAAAAGAGGCCCAGCCTTTTAGCGTGTAGATCGGATAGGACTGTGCCCCGTAGGGACACCGATGACGGTGCTGATCTGCGATCGTTTTAGCAAAACCAATCTATAAGAGCCAGATTTGTCTAGAGACGCTGCAAGTAGCAAGAGTCTCACATCTGCGATTGGCGTTTTTGATTGCATCCAGCATGAGTAAATATTTATATGAGAGGCATACTCGTACCTAAATTTTGACTTTCCGGCATAATTCTGAGGGTTGTGCCTTTTCTAGCGAGCTCGTCTGCCTTGCAGTTTCCCAGTAAGTACCTATGGCCTAGCATTGAATTGATTCATCATCTCTGTGAGAGACGAGTGGTAATCTTGAGCAGCTTTTGAAGTAAGCTAAGAGGCTATTAGTAAAAATGCTAATATCCCGAACAGATCCTACATTACACTTCAGCCAGTACAGGGCTTCGCCACTATTTCCGCCTGAAATACGCTACAGTGATCTGGGAGACGGAAAGAGATGCTTTTCGGAGAAAGCACCTCCAACCACCACATTTCCGATAAAATAAAACTAAAAAGGCTCAAATCTCGTAGAATCATTAATTACCCATAAAAGTGGACACAATACTTTTTTTCGGAGCGATGATGTTAGAATTAATTAAATTTAAGAAACATCACAAGCTGGATATCTAGGGACAAAGCGAAATCAAAGGCGATTGAAACAAGGTCACCAACTTGCGACAGCGTATATCCTTCTTCGTGTTTAAGCCGCCCAGGGAATATATTGTACCTGTAGCAGAATGCATTGTCAGAAGATCCTAACTATCCGCACAGAGGATACGCAAAAAGATGACAGGAGTAAAGGTGTGTTTTGAAAGCTACTTGAAGCTACGTAATAGGCTTGGATCTTAGAGAGAATTGAAAGTGGTATACTCTTCTAAATGAAATGAGAGCCCACACATCAATCAAAGGTCAAAGCCATGGGTTTTTAATCCCTTCTCCTAGAAAGCCTTGTCCAAGTTCAACTCTTGTAGCACAAGTCAAACGATTCAGATTCTCTACATACTACATCGCCACTACATAACATTAAAGATGATGTCGCCATGTCTGTCTGTCTGCATGAACTCGCTAATCTCGAGAACCACTGAACGGACTTGGATGCGGTTTGGACTACTATGTATACCATATGGACTGAGCAATGAACAAAAACGTGCAGTCACTTGCTGTTGATGCATACAAAATATGCGACTCTGTTAAAACTACAAGAGATTCATCTAAACGGTGTATGGGTCAATAGTAAGTAATTCTATTCTGGCTCCTCAGGCGATGCCGCATAACAAATACAATAAAGCTGGAAAGTAAGAAGTTATCTCAAAGAGATTTTGCTGACATACGATGAGAGGCGGTTCTATCTAATCTTATTCATTGGGTAAAGAATTACACAGAACTAGAAGAAGCAGTTAAGAAGGTTTCCAATGCTTTAAGAAAGGCTTTGGTCTCCAACCGAGTATTATAACTAGATTGTCTGGTGGCCTGAACTACTCATGCATCTATGGTAAATTTATGTCTGCAAAAATTGCCTTTAGAATTACAGGAGCTGTTCCTTTCGAAAGGCGGGTTATCAAGAGATGACAACATTTGAATCCAATGGTGCGGGTAAAAAAAAAGAAAGATTTCACACGGATCCCCAACAGAAAAAACTGGGATAGCAGCTTGATCCTTGCGGAATCTACTAAGGAGACTTATACGGAGGGTTCCAAATATATGGTGGACACTGGTTCTTAACTGATATCCAGTTGTACTCTAAAAAAAAAAAATGTTAACCATATCGTGGTAGAACATCTAAGTACCCATTCATGACTATTAGAGCACACTTCAGCACTCATAGGAGTCTTAGGAGGTGCATTGAGATACTAGACAATGGGGATGTTGAACCAACCAGAGTTTTTTGTGAAGCGGGGGTAGTACTTGGCTTCAGATGTTTGCCAGGTCACCGACATTGTTGAAGAGAAGGGAGTATCTAAGTGGTATCCGTCTTTTAGACTGGAAAGGTACAAAGGAAATGGAAGGTAGTTTCTTCATATAGATCCCTTGAAAATTATTCAATTATTTAAAACCTCTTGCATGTATGTCTATCGGCAAAATCCCTTAATGGCATCGATGACGACGATACTGATCATCCATTGAATTAGCAAAATTAACCCATTGATACGTTTCTGATACAGCTTCAGACAAATCGTGTTTGTCTACAGACATCGGATTTGAGTAAATTATTTCTTCTAAAGCTGGGGCTTTACTGAGGAAGAAGACATGGTTTCAAACATCCTCTAACTAAAAAAGTGCAGGTAAGTAGCTACTTGTATGAGACCGTTTTTCCTTGAATCGTTTGAAGAAATTTTAAAGGTCGATAGGAAATTTAAGGAGATTTATTCTTTCTACTGCAATACAGATTTCCTAAATATACAATGGACTCAACTTTTTCCTCAAATTTTTCCTGCAACGTGAAACGTGGTGATCTGCTTTGACTTTGGTTGGTCAAGGAAAAAAGAAAAGCGCGTAAGAAATGGCAACAGAGTCGTGCTCCGCAACATAATGCTCACTTGAATCGCCTGTGCAATTCGTTGAAGAAGACTATAAAGGATTTTAAGAATTGTGCGATAGGTTCTTATCTTGAAAGTTTAACAACGAAAAAAGATTCCAATTATTCACTTTGGAAAGCTGTAAAAGGCACCAAAAGGCCCAAGGTCCCCGCGCAGCCAATTAAATTAAATCACTATGAATGGGCAAGGGAAGATAAAGAAAAAGCGGACGTTTTTGCGGGCCACCTAGAAGACACCTATAAACCGTACGATGGTCAAGTGTCTTACGACAATATCAATAGGCCGGATTTACCATCTGACGATTTAGCACTTACAAGTGCAACGCTAAGGGAACTCAAACATGAGATCGGGAATCTAAAACCTAAGAAAGCTCCTGGTTATGACTTGATCACCGGAGAAATTCTCAAAGCCTTACCTAGAAAAGCACTGATTAAGCTTCTTCATATTGTAAATGCTGCGCTCAGATTAAAACACGTGCCTAACCAATGGAAAGTTGCGGAAGTTATAATGATTTTAAAACCAGGAAAGCCGCCAAATGAGGTAAAATCTTATAGACCAATTTCAATTGCAAATTACGACAAGTTCTCCCAGTATGCCTATACGACATTCTAGAATCATATCTCGGGAATAGACTCTTCCATGTTAGACATGGAAATGAATACTCGGAGCTCAAAGAAATTTCGGCCGGTGTACCGCAAGGAAGCGTTCTTGGGCCACTTCTCTATCTGTTATATACTCGAGATATACCGAAAGATGATGGCACTATCCTGACTACGTTTGCCGATGACACCGCTATCCTAGCCGTAGGTAAAACAATCGAAGAAACGACTGCAAAACTGCAAAACGCACTGAATAAAGTAAATGAATGGACGAGGGACTGGCGGATCGCCTCAACGAATCTAAATATATCACGTGAATTTCACTTATAAGAAAACTAATGTCTTGTCAATTTTCCTAAACTTGGCCCGAATACCTTTTGCAAACGAGGCCAAATACCTTGGAATGACACTCGACGGAAAACTGAAATGGAATTCGCACGTGAAAATGAAACGTAAAGAACTCGAAATCGAACTGGTTGCTCGGAAAACACTACCAGCTCAGTACTGAGAACAAACTGCTTTTATACAAGCAAGTGCTAAAGCCGGTGTGGACTTACGGTATACAACTTTGGGGCTGTACCAAGAAAACAAACGCCAATATTTTACAAACTTTTCAAAATAAAGTGCTAAGAGAAATTGTCCACGCACCGTGGTATACTAGAAACGATGATATCCACAGGGATCTCGGAATTTCGACAATCGAAGCTGAAATTAGAAGCTTCGCGAGAAAGCATAGAAACCGATTAATCGGACATGTCAACAATACAATCCTACAAATTCTGGATGAAAGCAATTTATTGCGCCGACTTCACCTTTCGACTTGGCGAGATAGGAATCAACCGCGCCTAGACTGCGGAACATGCAGGATCTTTCAGTGGAAAGTAACCACCCAAACGAGTTTTTTTTTACATGATAGAAAAATTGCTTGATAAGGTCCTTCTTAGTTGCATTATAAAGGGTGGTTAAATTTTAAGGGCCGATGTTGAATGTGAACCACACCTAAACGTCAAGTTTTTTTCTGCATTTCATTTGACATTTCTCAATTTCAGACTAACTCAATTTGAACCATGGAAAGATACACAATCGAGCAACGCGTTAAAGTTATACAGGCTTATTACGAAAATGGGCGTTCAAATCAAAATGCATATCGTGCATTTCGTGATTCTTTCGGTCAATTTAATCGTCCAAATGTGCGTACAATCGGAAAAATCGTGCAAAAATTTGTGCAAACCGGGTCTGTAGGAGATGTGAAAACACCAGTGCATGCTCGTACAGCTCGTACTGCAGAAAATATTGCTGCTGTTCGCGATAGTGTGGCTGAAGAGCCGTCCACCTCAACTCGTCGTCGTGCCCAACAATTGCACCTCTCACGCTCGTCGTTGATGAACATTATGCATAAAGACTTGCATTTACGCGCTTACAAGGTGCAATTGACTCAAGAACTAAAGCCTCTTGACCATTTCAAGCGTCGTCAATGGTCACAATGGTGGCAAGAAATGGCAACAGTGGATGATCAATTTTCGAAGAAAATCATCTTCAGTGATGAGGCACATTTTCACCTCAGTGGATTCGTCAATAAGCAGAATTGCCGCATTTGGGCGAATGATAATCCAAGAGTGGTACACAAAGAGTGACTGTTTGGTGCGGTTTATGGGCTGGCGGCATCATCGGGCCGTATTTTTTCCAAAATGAGGCCTGTCAGGCAGTTACTGTGAATGGTGTTCGCTATCGTGAGATGATAACGAACTTTTTATGGCCCGAATTGGAAGATACGGATGTGGACGATATATGGTTTCAACAGGATAGTGCCACTTGCCACACAGCTAACGAAACAATGGCTCTTTTGCGCGACAAATTCAATGGCCGTGTTATCTCACGTGGTGGCGATGTCAATTGGCCGCCAAGATCATGTGATTTGACACCGTTGGACTTCTTTCTTTGGGGTTATTTGAAAGAAAAGGTTCAAGAGCTTAAGGATGAGATAATTCGGCACATTAACGGCATAGAACCTCAATTATGCTCAGTGTCATCGAAAATTTGGACCATCGGATGGAGGTGTGCCGCCGAGGTCGCGGCGGCCATTTGACCGATATTTTGTTCCATACATAATTGAACCATACCAATATTATCATAATAAAAAGAAATGACAGTAATTTCCTAAATAATTTGTGTTTTATTCAAACATCGGCCCTTAAAACTTAACCACCCTTTATGTAAGTAACGCATAAGCTAGGACAATTTTAGCTCTGTTGGAAGGAAAGTTAATGCATTCCACAAACCACCAGCTAATGAACGTACCTCTGTGTGTAAAGTTTTTACGGAATAAAACTAGTTCTGCTGTCCGCAAGCTCTTTGAGCTTCAATACTATTTTCAGGAAGCAGACTGTTTGAATGAAGTCTCATTAAACACATTTAGATACACATGAGTCGGTCATGTCATCTGAAATGCCATACAAAAGTCTTGTTTTGACTGATTAACAAAGCCACCGAACTTTGAACAGACATGACAGAGGACTAATCATTAATTTGAATAATTGGTCACAATACTGCAGTTTAAATTAGCCCCATGGTAGGAGATACCATGGGGCTGAGACCCGTAAAATAGGCCAATAAACTATTTAACGAAATAAAAAATTTACGAATGACAAGACAACAACATCTTAACAGTCATATAACCAAAATTTTAATCGAAAAAGTTATTTTAGTTTGGCTTTTCACAAACTCTGGTAAAAGGTGTACTAATTCCGTAAGTGTCGAACTACGAACAAACAAGTTAAATCAATTTAACAGAAAGAAATACACTAGCAAACTGTTCCAATCACTTTAAAGTTTCTCTTTAGACGCCACATAGCAGCAGTGTGTGTATGACTTCCTCTTTAAATGTCTCAATAACTTTTATGATTTACCTCTTGTTCTTGATAGTATGTCATTGAAAAACTTTCAAAAACTTCCTTCCTTCTTATTCGCAGTTTCAAATACCACACGAAACCAAATCGTTTTCGTGGAAATACTCTATCGCAAGGATTGAAGGACTTACAACACCCACAAAGATTTTGTCTCCTGTCAGTAAGAGTCTTAAGAAGCTTGTTGCGACACAACTATTTAATGTTCAAAGCTCACTAACAACCAACCAACTTGACAGGAGGACATCGTTTACACTCTTTCCAAAGCCAAAAAACTTTTTCCAAAGAAAAATCGGTAGGTTACAGTCAGGAACATGTCAGGAAAAAGAATTTGTCTTGTACTTCTTAGGACGACAACAAAAAAAAAAAAAAAATATAGGAGTAGTCTCCCCTTTCTTTTAAAATAGTTGTCCTGTGCTTCAAAGCTTTGACCGGTAAGCTTTTCCGCTTCATTAGATGTTGTCATCGATTTCGAAGGACATTTAGGTGATTCCGTTTTAGTTGGTTAGTTATGAATAGATATGCGGTTGAAGGGATAATTAATTTGATTGAAACAGAAACATCGGTTACTGTCTGCGGTCGGCGAAATGTTGGCACAATAATTACATTACATTACAATGTTCACTTTCATTCACGGGGTGGAAATAAAAGGAGTGTAAGGAGGAATAACAGAATCTATAAACCACAGAGTGAAGGCACTAATGTTAGACTCTGATTATCTACGCAAACATCCTTCTCGCACCGCATATCCATAGTAATAAAACCCAGGCGAGCGTAATAAATTCGCTGAACGACTTACAAAATAGTGAAAGGTAGTGGGTTGCAATGGGTGGTTTGGAATTTGAGTTTCAGGCTCAGTGGAACGGAAATATAAAAATACTGTGATAAACAACAAGAATGATGGTGGAGGAGATGATAGACGCCCCTTCGACCTTTTCTTGTTGTTGTTGCGTTTTTTCTTCGCCAACACATTTATGGCTCAGTGATTTTTTAAGTTAGTGCTTGGTTAAGAAATATGATAATTTTTTTTTTTTGTTGTTGATGGGACGAGGCTTTAAAGGAGTCATTAGCAGCCACTTAGGCGGAGAAAAGAAAATGTCTTGTCCTGGGTGATATATTATTTTTCACACACTTTGCTGAAATATGAGCATTACTCGGATTATGTTAATGAGTTTTGAAGGATATATTGGGAGTCTGTTTAAGCACTTCACGCGCTCTAAGGACATTATTACTCTCAGAGAAAAAATAATATAATCAGAAAGTTTGTACCTTAAGGAAGATGAACCGATGAGTATGGAACTGCACACTATATGTACGACAATGAGAGTACCATGTTTGCAGACAGTTCAGCTCTAACCTATTCCTTACATCCACTGTTTTCTCATATTCAACATGGCATTGGTGTATATAATGGACTTTCTCTGTATTAATTAGCCATTTCCATATTACATGAAGCTATGTGCAGATCCCCTACACTAGCTACTGGTGGGACACAGGGCTCGGTCTTAGGGCCGCTATTGTGGAATATTATGTATGATGACATTCTTCGATTATCAATACCAGAAGAAGCAAAAATCGTAGGATGACATCGCCATCGTCGTAGTGACCAAATTTTTGGAGAAAATTACACAAACCAGCAACGACACTATTAGGATAGTCCAAAAATGGATTACTTCAGTAGGCCTAAAGCTTGCTGAAAATAAAACAGAAGCGGTGCTGATCAGCAGCAGGAAAAGTGCGAAACAATTACCACCACTCTAGGTGGACTCAAGATTAAATCGAAACCAGTAATCAAGTGTGGTGGTCGAAACTTAGCTAACATTTAAACAACATCTGGAGCATGTAAGTGAGAAAGCCTCACGAGTGAATAATGCACTCATGCGGCTAATGCCAAACATAGGAGGACCAAGGTATAGCCGAAGACGACTGTATGCGAGTGTAATCAAGTCCTGTGCTACACCAATCTGGGCAGGAGCTATGAATACCAAGAAGAAAATCAAAACAACGTGCAGATTATGTGCCTTGAGAGTATGTACTGCAGATCGCACAACATTTAGCAATGCGACATGTGTCATTGCAGGAATGATCCCCACTGACCTGTTATCAGACGACCTGCAGGGGATGTATGAAAAGAAAAACAACACAGACGACGAAAATGGTGAAACGAACACCACTGAAGGAACAAATGACCTAAGAGAAGCTGAACGGCCAGTCTACGAAAATGGCAGCAGCTCTGGAATGCATCAAATAAAGGTCAATGGACGTACCGACTTATCCCGACAATCAACGACTGGATAGAGCGTAAACACGGATGCCCACGATTCCAGCTTCAGAGAGAAATCTTACAAAGGGAACTGGAAGAAATACCAAACCCTGAAAACATAACAGGGCACATGGAACAGTCGCAAGTAAAATAGGATGCAGTCGACACCTACACAAAATACATCTCGAATGAACTTAGACGACTGGAACGGGAAAGAAGGAGAGATAGAGAAAACAAAAGGATAGCCCAAGAGACTGGCCACGTAGACATCTGAAGAAAGCAAGAATTGAAAAGGACATGCTTGCTCAAAGCAGCATAAAAGACGAAGAGCCAAAGAGATATCAGAAGATGAATTTATTCTATAAATCTACAGCTTCAAAGTTCCGGATAATGACAAGCAGATTTTGAAGACAGAAAGGAGTGTTCTATGAAAGGTAGACTATCACTCCTGTACTAGATCAGAAAACTTCAGCGCTGTCACAATGTGTAGGCCAACATCGTTTGTCACGTATTCAGCACTGAAACTCCGAAATGTTACGAAATGCGTTAAGGGGTTTACCCAAATCGAACATTAGAAACATAGTGTTCATTCATTACTATTTTCATTCATTAAAATTGTCTTGCATTCAATTTATTTCATTGGATAGTCTGCCTAATAAGCTCAAACAATCCTCGAATATGTCCGACTGAGGCTAATAATGAAAATTGTTTTCGAGTGCGAATATCTCGAAAACGGTGCTTTGCATGGAAAAAAATATTGTATTCGAAATTTTAGGTCTCACAAGCTGGATGCAGAATGTTATAAAAAAAATTTCAAAATCGTATGTACGCAACCTCTAATATTCCCGACTATACCCCTAAGTAATAATGGAAATCGTTTTTGAGTGCAAATATCTTGGAAACGATGCGTCAGAGGAAAAAATGTATTGTGATCGACATTTTAGGCCAATTGTAGGTACGCAATCTTCTGAAGCATCCAACTGTAGCCCGAAAGTAATGGTGGAAATCGTTTTTAAGTACGAATATCTCAAAAACGATGAGTAGTATGATAACAAAATATTGCAACTGAAATCTTAGGTTTTCAAATCCTCTACAAGATGAATTCCGACGTATATAACGAGGCGCCACTGATCTGTTTTCTGAAATCATTCGATACTTAAAATCATTCAGTTACTATCGATAGTCGAAATTACTAGATAAAGCCCAACACTATGCTGATGGTGTTGAAAAGATGCTATCAAAGAGCACACAAGAAAACCGTACGTACAGGGATAATTGCCCCGAAAAAAAGACCTGTCAACCGACCCAAAGCCAGGATTTACATCACGGGTCCGTACATGTCCAGGAAGGGTTAGAGAAATTCCTTCGTAGTCTGAAACCGGACTTCGGAGTAATGATTAAAAGATTTTAAAAATGGAAGACCCGACAAAAACGGGTAAAGATTCGGACATCATGCTAAGCTTTAAGATGATGACAATGCTTCCATTTGAACCATATTCAAACTAAAAACAGGACCGAACATGGTAGAGGAGGGTTCATTCTCAGAGAAGAAAAGTGCGGCAATAATGCGGTGAAAAGCCTATTTAGGCTTAATTCAAATCAACCTTATCGCTTACATCAAGAAAACAATTTCACATTACCGTCATTTATGACCATAATATGTTCTACGAGAAGGTTAAGTACACTACATGTATAGTGGCATGGCGGCATACTAATCACATCCTTTTATCTTCCCAAAGTAACACAGACTAAGCGCCGTACGGTTTGAGGCCCGAAGCTTTTCATCATAAGTATATCTGAATCACATCGACCCGACGGCCCAGCCACTGAAGCCTATGTGGAAAAAATGGGACCTGCTATTCGGGTAATCCAATGAGCATCAGATACGTCAAAATACAACTAGCATGTCTAGTAGGGTTCCTGCAGTGATAAAGGCCAATGGAAGGCCAACTAAATATTAAATTATAAAAAAAAACAATGTCCACGTTTTTATTTATACGCGTTGAATTTTTCAGATATGTTTAGGTAAATATTGAATCCAATGTCTTTTTTAATTTAAATATTACTTACGTAAATCTTACTGTCGATCTGGTAGACTCAATTGTACGTAATCAGGGGTCGAATTACGACATCAGTTAACGATTGAATGAAATCCATTCGCTATCCAGTGATCGAGTAACTACATTGGGATGATCACATAAGAATGGTCACGTATCGAGTGCACTTTGAAAATTCTACTACATTGAATTGAGATGGCTGACAAATGTCAAAACTGTTTATTTTTGTGCGAGAAAAAGTTTTGTATTTATCGTCTTCAATTAAAAATTTAATATTTACTTTATTTTTCATCTTCTGATATCCTCTGAAGCAGAAAATTAAAAATAATCGCTATGAGTGTATTGAACGAAGCCTTTTAAGAGATAAAAGCACAACATACACTTTTGATTGGCAAATAAGAATGCATTCTTATTTATAATGGAGAAGATAAATTTTAGAGGATGCACCTAAACCGCTGTCCCAGCTCATAAAATTTGCCAAAATTTCCTTTTGCAGACTCAACCTAAAATAAATTTCAAACAATAAATTTAAACAAACGCAAACATAATAAACAAAGATATTCTCATATATTTTCTCCCAAATGCATCACAGCTCGTCAGCAGAAACCATATCGAATAAATAAATACACGATTACTGATGACAGAATGCCAAATTTCGATACTCGATACTCGATCTCTTAAGCGGTCAAGTCAAATCAACATTTATCAGTCACGTGTTGCTCGATAACTGATGCGGTAATTCGATGGTGTTCGAAAATGTTTAAATGGAGATAATTATCGATATGGCGCATAAATTCTTTATTCCAAAAGTGGTAAAACTGCACGGGAGATAGCAAGTATTGTAGAAAGAGCACCAACAAGGGTATTTAATGCCATAAATCGTTATAAAAATACTACAGACTGCCAAAATAAGCCAAAACCAACTGCACCAACAATTTTTATATTACGGTAACACCAACTTCATGATAGAGTGGCGAGGAAAAAACTTCTTGTTAGCAAGATCAATCGAAAAAAGAGGCAAGAATTTGCAAAACAATATGGTGACAAGGAATTTTCGTTCTGGTAGCAGGTTTTATTCACTGACGAAAGTAAATACAATGTTTTCCGATCAGATAGTACTCGTAGATCGTATGTGTGAAGGGGAAGCAATGAAGCACTAGGAAAAATAAATTTGCGACCAACAGTGAAGCACGGTGGAGGTAATGTAATGGTTTGGGGTGCTATGTCGGCTGCACGCCCTGGAAACCTTCACATAATTGAAGGTATAATGGATCAAACTATATTTCTCAATATCTTGAAGATCAAAGTAAAAGATAGTGCTCGAAAATTGGGAATAGAAAGTAATTTTTACTTTTACTAGGACAATAACCAAAAGCCTATAATGTAAGAAATTGGCTTCTCTACCACTGTCCTCACGTCTTAGAAACACTGCCTCAGTCTCCCGACTTAAAAGCAATTGAGCATTTATGGAGCTATTTAAAAGAAAAGCTAAAAAAAAAGCATTCCATATCTAATCGAAATGACCTTAAAACGGCATTGGTCAAAGAATGGAGCAATATTGAACCTTCCTATTGCCGAAAACTAGTTGAATCTATACCAAGTCGTTTAGCAGCAGTTAAAAAAACAGAAAGGATTACCCACCAAGCATTAGTTTACGAGAATATTTTTGTTTATTTATTATTTTCATTGAATTTAAGATTGTATTCTATGAGTATTATTACTTTGAAGCTGTTTTTACTTCTTACAATAAAATTGTATGTTTTTCTTGTGATTGTACAATAATATCAACTTGAATTCATGTGTTTATTTATTCTATATGTTAACTAATAAAGCTTTAAAAAAAATAATTTCAGAATTTTATTCTAGTACATTTGTGAATTACAATTGCTTCTCCATTCTTTTTTTTTTTTTTTTATTTTTATAAAAATAGAATTGTTTTTCCATATTGAATACTATACATGACCCGTGGCAGGAGCCTCATCAAATCGTAATAATATTCATGTTAATAGATGAAGAATAGGACGGTTCAGGACAAAATGAATCATTTTCATTACAATGAATGTAGTCTTCGATGTTTTTCGTGTTTCGAATCAAAAATTAATTTGTGTACCTTATGTCCGTCAACTGAGTAAAAATGTAATAAACTCGTAATGCATTCCATAACAATTGAAGAAATGACGAAGTTCATAGCAAAATGCAACATTTCCTTCAATATTTCCTCGTAAATGAACAACTTAATCCATTAATATTTTCTCCACTTTTTATTGCCTTAGTGATGACTTAACATGCCATACAAATTGGTACAACTTAGGCAGAATCGATTTTCCGTTTTCAACTGAAAATGTTTAGGGTGAAGTTAAACGCAATTTTCAGTTTTTATTTTAAGTATTTTACCAGATCCACTTAAGCACTAAAGCAAACCTATTACAGAATTAAATGCTATCACGTTCATGTGACTATAAAAAAAAAAATCAAATTAAAATCGATGCTAAAACAAAACTGTGTTCATTGGTAGGGTAAACTGGGATACCTTCGAGGTCTGGCTACATTCAGCACTATGATTTTCAGCATGAAGAACGCTTTTGAAATAAACGATTAGAAGTATGAAACCCCATACTTAGTTTTATGTACAAGAAACTAATGTTTTTGTATTTTTCTGTCACCAAAAGCACAAGATTGTGGTACTTATACATTAAAAGATATTTGAAGAGAACGTTGGTTTGGGTCGAAAAAGACCCAAGGGATGGATGAATTAGATTCAATTTTCAAAAACGTTTTCTTTTTAAGCTCTTATTCTGCTTAAATTTGAAGCTGAGAAATAGTGTTTAATTTTTTTTTCATAATTTGCACATGACAGAGAGAAATACAGAGTGGTGCAGTTTGAAACTCAGGTGGTATTAAGTTTCTGTAAACTCCAAGGGTGGCTGTCCAGATAACTGGGGAGTATTTTGTTTGTTTTCGCTATTATTGTCGTTGCTTATGATTCACAGTATTTTTTCCATCCTCCTGATGTCATCATCACGATAAAGTTGCATTTTAGCCATATGACCACCCTACTGCCAGTGTTATGCCTTCGCAGTAGAGTTGACTAAGCTTTTGCAATTGATCGACTTTTTATTTATTTCATGCGAAATAAATAGATGATTATTGACATCAGGATTCGAACCGTGAACCTGTAGCGTGACAAGCGATGATGTTACCACTACACCGCGGCCACCCTTATTGAATTTAAATGTTTTAGAAAAGCTTAAGCCTGAGCTTTTGGGCAACTATGGGCTTCTTAAAGTAGCTCACTAATAGAGTACATTCGTTGTTTGGAATTTACTAAATGGGGGACCCATTTTGAAAATAAAGAACAATATTCAGTCAAAAGTCACTATTCCCTACTTCTATCTCTATCTCTATCTCGATCTTTATCTCTATCTCTATTTACACCAATATATAGTATAAAAAAACTCAGCGATGTGTGAAGGGTGTTATCCGCTTGTCACAAAGATCCCTCATCCGATTTAGATGAAACTTTGGGAAATAGATACTTAAGTGACGTCAAATGTTTATATGATACTTCCAAAAATTTACGATAGGTGGCGTAGTAACATCAATGATTATGCTTAAATGGACATGACAAATGTCAAAATTTCACTCTACTGACGTTTTTTTGACAAATTCAAA
Source organism: Pocota personata (assembly GCA_963082735.1). NCBI lineage: Eukaryota > Metazoa > Arthropoda > Insecta > Diptera > Syrphidae > Pocota > Pocota personata. The sequence goes on along the minus strand of OY720432.1, from coordinate 82,077,050 downwards.
GACAACCCACATATCATTGTTGTCAAAAAAAAAAAAAACTCAACGGTGTGTAAATATATGTGCTTTGCTGCGTATGCCGGGCTTTTGGGTGGTATAGTACGAAACTCAAAATGTTTCTCTGTCTGCTGCGTGATCGTTTTTAATCCAAGAATGTCTTAACCAATTTCGATGTGGTTTTCATCACTGCATTGAGACATTACATATGTATAGCACCGACTAGGCTCTATGCCAATTCCACCCGTTATCAACATGCTGAGCCATGAAGCTCCTCAAACGAAATATAGGGTGTTTTTTGGGACAACGGCCGATTTGAACTAGGAATTGTTTAAAAAACAAACTCATCAATCAAGTCGCATCAAGGTCAGCCACAACAGATCCGGTCTGCCAAATACTAGCTGTGATATTGGAAAAACTTGAAGAGAAAACCAAGGTTAATCAAGTTATTTTCGGCAAATTGAGCAAGCTCGAGTTCAAGCCTCGCAAGGACAAACAACAAAACATGAATATGAAACAGCTGCTAAAGATATTAACGTGGAATGCAAACGGCATTCTGGCAAAAATAGACGAATTAGAAATCTTTTTACGGAAAAACAATACTGATATATGCTTGATATCGGAAACCCACTTAAAAAAAGGACCTGGACTCAGAATAAAAGGCTACAGTGATTATCACGCGCATCATCCTTCGGAAAATGCGAGAGGCGGTTCCTCTATGTACATTAAAGAATACATTAAGCACTCCGAAAACATAAAAGTAGAACTGGATTCTATGCAAATAAGCTCAGTTCCCGTAAAAATAAATCATTTAGACTACCAGGTCGGATCGTGTTACTTCCCTCCGGGATATAGGCTGGTGGACGACGACCTCGTTCGCCTCTTTGACTCACTCGGGCCTAATTTTATCATCGGTGGTGACTTTAACGCGAAACACACTTTCTGGGGTTCAAGATGTAATTCAACGAAAGGCAGATTATTGTACAAAGCCAGTATGAAACGTAGTGTGGAATTTTTTTCGACGGGAAAGCCAACGTATTGGCCACCTGACAATAATAAAATCCCTGACCTCGTCGACTTCTTTATCGCAAAAGCGCTAATTAAAAATCTAACGGAAGTAGAAGAATGCTATGATTTATGCTCAGACCACTCTGCAGTCACTCTGAAAATCGGTGGAAGTCTAGCAAAAAAAAAAAAGAAGAACCGCCTAAGTTAACTAGTAACAAAACAAACTGGGACGTTTTCAGAAAAGACTGCAAGGAAATTATTGCTCTAAATGTGCCGCTAAAGACACCACTTGAAATAGAAGACGAAATTGACAAGCTCGTGGAAGCCATTCAGTGCGCAGCATGGAAAAATACCCCTTTTCGAAAAACAGCAACACGGAACAGCAAAGTCAAATACCAGTCTGATATCGAAGACCTCATACGCGAAAAGAGAAGAGCGCGCAAGAGATGGCAACAATCCCGCGCGCCACCGCATAAAACTTATCTTAGCCACCAACAAGCTAAAAAAATGTGCTGCAGGACTTAAGAAATAGCGAGACTTCTACTTACCTCGACAGCTTGACCGCTGATAAGTGTTCAAACTACTCTCTATGGAAAGCCTTAAAGTCCATAAGGAAACACGTAATGCACTCGCCACCAATAAGAAAAGCTAACGGCGAATGGGCAAAAGGAGACAAAGATAAAGCGGAATTATTTGCCGAACATTTAGAGGAAACGTTCAAGCCATTCGATGGACAACCATTGATCGAAGATCCGAATGCAAATACGGCACCCGACAACTTTAAATTAAAAACTGTATCCCTGTCCGAACTTCGAATGACAATAAGAAAACTGAAAAATAACAAGGCTCCAGGATATGATTTAATCACTGGCGAAGTTTTGAAGGAGCTACCGAAAAAAGCATTAGTTAAGTTACTCTACATTATATATACTGGCCGACACTTATGAATCATCAGGTCAGATATATGAATGGGGCATAACCAATGGTACCGGCCATTGGTATCTTTTGAAGATTCCTGCACCTCCAGGCGCAACAAAAAAAAAAAAAAAAACAATCTTTGGGTTTTGTTATAAATGCATTATATATTCAATGCCATTAATGATGAAAAATAATGTCGGCCAAATGGTAGCGTACACCCGGTCCTTCAAGTAACCCCAGAGAAAGAAGTAAAGAAAGAATCCCTAAATTTCGACATGACCCTGCCTGGAAATGATGCCTGTTTCACAATTTCCATTGTTAATCTTGCTATAAGGCATGTAGCACAGTCTTGTTTAAACTACATGTTTCGAACACGAAACTAGTGGTCATTTTCTTAAAGTTCTTGAGTTACTTGCATTTTGTACGGAAAGAAATACAGGTCGCGATGCATAGTTTTCCACAAAGACGTTGGAGAAATCTCAATTTGTTGAATTCGACGACGAATCGAAGTTTTCAGACTTTCACTCACATTGTCCCTTACAGCACCAACTCGAAATTGTGGATAATTTTTTGAATAGTGCTCTTTACAGGCACTCCACGTCGACCAAAATAATCACGTAATTTACGCTGTATTGCAATAATTGATGAACCATTTTAATAAAATCTTTTAATCACTAAAACACGTTGTTCTGGTGATGAAATAGCATTGACAGCTGAACACTGCTGCCAACTTTTACATAATAAAACCATCTCTGTGAGAAATAGCGCCAATTTCAAATCGACCGCAGTCCCAAAAAACACCCTGACCCAATTTACCCTACATACTTTTACAAAAAAAAAAAAACAAATCATTAATCGATTGTGTTTAATAAGTACCAATAAAAAAAAATTCATTGAACATTTAATTAAATTCTCTAATGCGAATCCGAATTATTCCAAAAATATCCAATGATGCGCATAATTTGACAAATTGTCGACATCATGTCGGCAGCTACACCTCCATAAAAAAAAAAAAAAAATTAAATACCTACAGTATATCGCATAATATAATTACATAACCAAAACCACACTGAAATATCATAATCCAATCACTTACATATTGTCAACAGTTGTAATCCTTGATGGGCGTAAAAACATTTCGATGACATAGCTAGATATGAATTAATCCTCACATGGTGGGTGTTCAATGAATGTTTGATTATTATTGTCAGCATGTTGTAATGCTTTGCATCCACAATTTCGTAGGTTTTTTTTGTTTTATTTTATTTTAAATAGTTTTTTGTTAAGGTAATGCATTAACACTAAATGGAATAATATTTAGTAGCACATTTACTTTGTATCACTTGATATGGATTAAATAAAACCACATTTAACTAATTCATTATTTTAATTGCCACACCTGATCAGAGTGTGATTTTTTTTTTCTGCTGCGGCAGGAGCCAATTAAAAGTGAATATTTTTAATAGTGTTGGTTTCACGAGAGGATAGATACTTTCATTGATAACAAACGTGATGTTTTCAATGGGTGAACGACATGAAAGTGGAATCAAAAACTAAAACTGCCCTGGGAAGTGTAGAAACATTTCACAGAAATATGGAAGGCAGTGTAGCCGCCTGTCCACTAGAACTCAAATGGTAGTCGATATAGGGCGGAGTTACGAAGGAGAACTGAAAGGATATACATACTCATAAAAAGCATCACCCTAAAACTGACACAATTTAGTGCTGGCTATTATTTTCACAACCTTTTCGACTTAAATAACCGACACCCTGTAAATAATAGTGCAAATAACAGCAAAATCAATTTCACTCAATTATCACTTCAACTATCAGGTTATCATCTGACAGGAGTATCTCTGCAGCTGACACTAAGTGTATTAATGGATACTAACGAGCAGTCGACTCGGCGCCATACCCCTTAGACTTAATGGGGGTAACAAATTAAATGGCAATTAAAAGCCTACCTGGGGGGCAATGGGGATACTTATATAAACCATAACACGAAACCTCGCCTCTGGAAGAAAGAAAGAAATACTCGTACAGGACGGCAAGCACAACTTATCAATGATAATTACCAAACCATACATATAAGGAGGAAGACAATCGAATCTAATCGCACACGGCAATGATTCGATAAAATAATAGCATTTGCCATCCTTATGGTTGTGATGTGCTGGAGCAGAAGTAATACACACATGTACACACTAAATCCTTGTTAAGGTACTACTCGCTCTCTCTCTCTCTTACAGATTTCCTGTTATACGCATAAATAACACGCACGCACACACACAGGTAGCTTACGATGGAACAAGGATTCCTGTGGAATATTGCATAGGTTCGGTGTGAGATGTATATACTCGTACTCTTTGTTGGGGCCATATCCCTTCGCACGATAAGCATAATAAATATAATGCAAGGACATCTTCAGTGGAGAGGAATATTGAGCAAGGGTGCTGCTGTAGGTGGTGGTTTGGTATCGTCCTGATGTTTCTGCGAATTAGGAAGATGTTCCTTGAGTTTCATTTATGTTTTGTTAGATTTCTTCACACCTATCTTCGTTGGGTGGAATGTAGAATGGGTTATAGTATCCTAGTACTTTAGATTTAGTAGGTATTTGTTTTTACTGTTATTTATTGTCCTGACACAAGCTCACAGGTTTCACACGAACAGTATTTGGCAGAGGAATTTTCCAATGAAGTGAGTTTTTTTTCTCTTGTCTTTCATTTTTTTTTCGGAGAAATTTTTTTTTATTTGGAAAGTTTTTGGCTCAGAAAGAGGTTAACGTAAAGAACATAAGCCATTTTGAAAGCTAAAATGTTGTTATGCTGTTTGTAAAAGGGGTGACGTCCTTAGAGGATTTATTTTACCTCATACCGGTGTGCTCGGATAAAATGGGAATTTAATGACTTCCCCTTGTGTTGTTCTAAGAAGCCTACCGGTACAGGTGGTGCCGTTTAGGTATACTGACCCTTTAAATAGTCCTATGATGAGACGAATGTTGTCATGCCTTCTAGTTTCTAATATCCTTCTCGCTTATACCAACATTGAAGACATTAGAATCGGGAGAGGTAAAACCGGCTTTGGAAAAGTTCTTGGAAGCCAGGTCATGTGGTCTTATCACATTTAAAAAGGAATACAGAAAGGAAGCCGAAGATTAGATACTAATAGCAGTCCCTTGGAGAACGACCCATTGCCGACCGGATCTGCTTCGCCGGAAAAAGTTCAGAAGACTCTACAGAGGCTGGAGTGAAGAATTTCCTAAAAACACAACACACTTTCAGTACCAAAATGGTTACAAATTGAAAGTTTATCGAGAATTATTTAAGATGAGGGTGTGATTTATCTATCTTCTCTACCCCAACCTAGTAACCAGCTATGGTTGCCCGAAATGTATATACGCTCGTATTTTTATATTTGAAAGCCCCGGCCTGCTAAGTTTATTGAACATTCCAACATGCTAGATGAGAGTTATATTTCACTTAAGGACGAAGGCATGATTTATAGAAAGCAAATTGAAGATCTTTGCGTTCATGATATATCCGGGGAAGATCTCGAAAACGTGTTAGAACACTCGTCTATGCGACAACTGCTGCTGTATAGATAATATCACCCACAGCATATAGAGCTTCTTATTTCCCCCAGCGGATTTTAAAAAGAAGTCTTCTCATTGGAAAAGAGCGTCTTGTCAGATACCCCCCAGTTAATAAATTTGTTGAGATAATAACGACCTCTACAAATTCCGAGTAATGACATCTGCCCCCTCTCCTGGCTTTCTGTATCCTTTTCAAGGTTCAGTAAATACGCAATGTAACCTATTGCTCTCATTGCGCATTCGTCTGTATACCAGCACCTTCTAGGCTATACATGCACGAATTTTGACAGACGTTATGTAAAATAACGTCCCAAAGAAAAAACCCGGTGTAATATTTCAAAAAACCGCTGTTCAAACTAAGTCACAGCGACAAGGATCGCGGTCAAGAATAGCCCTGAGGTAAGGTATGCCTGTTTTAAGAGGCTACTAAAATCCATCCAGATGGAGTAAAATTAAGGATGCTATGAGAAAATGCGGTTCGGGATCCCGGCCTCTGGCAGCTCATAGTTGAAACGCAAAATTCAGGTGCGTCTGTCACACAATGTGCGGTACACTGGTTAGCATCTGGTTTCAGAGGTTGTAAACAGGGACTCACTTCCTTGTCACCCGTTCTGAAGTAGTCGTGATTGCTTTCCGGAGCTTGGCAAGTCGACAAACAAAACATTCATACATGATAAATTCGAGCGGCAGGTGGATTGTCTGTGTGCTTAATTTTGAGCACACGTTACTTATTTACAGCTTACCCTGGGTCGGCTTCGTAAGATAAGTACAGGGTGACCAGGAAACGAAATTGAAATAAAATAACAACGGTGTGAGGATATCAAATTGATTCTGGCTTTACTTTGAAGCTACATTCATAGCATTATGTACGGAATAGCATATCATTTGGCCACTTCGGCTTCGGTGGCAGTGCTTCAGGCGGTCGGTCCAATTTTTGATGACTCAGTCCAATATGTGCGGCGTTATTCCGGCAATAGAGTCCTCGAGCTCCTCCAAAGTGGTTGGCTTGTTAGACTAGACTAAGGACTTGACGTAGCCCCAGAGAAAATAATCGAGCTACGGTGGCTATGTTTTCTTCACTTCGCACCGATCTCTGTCTGTGTGGCTTAAGGTCCAAAAGAGTGTACTCACGCTCAAACTTTTTCACTGAAGCCATGATGACGACCGACCTCATGACGAAATTCACGTTGCCTATTTACAACTGAGGAATTTCGATAATATTTTTTCATAACTGCCACACGTTCGGGAAGTGTCAAGCGATGCATGATGAAATGGCAAACCTTACTGAATATTCTGACAGCTGGATACGAGTATCATTGAAACATAACAATTGGAAAAACTATCATTGCTATCTGGTCACCCTTTATAATAAGCATACTGTTCGTCCCAAGATAGCATATTTTCACATGTTAAATACGTCATAGCCGAAATACACCACTCACAACAGATTCTTTATTTCACAATGTTTCCCCAAGTGCAAAATCCTCAAACCAATCAATAAAAAGTCACTGAAATCGTTTCACCCAAAATGAAGCAGATAAAAACAGAAAAGAAAGCAGAAACAAATGTGAACAAAACAAACCAAAACAGTCGGACGTTTTGAACTGTACAACTTTATAACATCTGTGTGCGTGATCCTGATGTTTAGTCGTAAAATTTCTTTGATAATTTCCCTAATGAACAAACAAATTTTTATGGAAATCGATTTAACCGTTCTTGAGCTACAGCGTTGCAACGCATAAAACAGCAAAGTAAAACACTTAATTTTATATTGTGTCAAGCAAACTTATTAAACGACATTAAATATTTTCCTTCTCGCCTTACATACAAACGTTTGTAAAGCCTCTTCTAATTTATCCTCATCGTCCTTGCCTAAATTATTCCTGCCTCAAAGATTCATCACAGGCAAAAAAAAATAGAGAAAAATGAATAAACGGAAGGAAATTGGCGAAATGAATGAGTTATGGCCAGATAGTGGAATTTTGTTTTTTTCTTGGCTGTGTTACTAGAAAAAACCGAAATTGTGTCACCAGTCGTACAGAGGAGGGTTGGTGGAAGAATTTCATTCGCAAATGAGATACATTCACTAGACTTTTTTTTGTGGTCTAAGGTAGGTAAAAAAGAACGTTTTATGAAGATAAATTGGGCAAGTAGTAGTTCAACGAGAAAGAAATTGGCACTCCGCGAGTATCTTTTTGCTACTTTTCTGTGATTCTATGCAAATTGTACTCATCCACGAAGCGAACTAATTATAGCCGTAGTTTAGTTTTACGAGGACGAAAAAGGAAACAGAGAAAAGTGAGAGCGAGAATATTAATTAAAATTAAAACGACTAACTGTGATGGAGAAAGCTAAGAGTTTAATTACATTTTATTTGACTTGAAAGAATAAGTATCATAAAATGGGAATTGAGCAATGAGTTTTAGTTACAGAGGTACGAGTATTGTGTTCAATCAATCGACCATGATGCTAGCTTTTAATTAACTCTGCAGTAGGCGCTTTGATGTAAAAGGTACGAGTACAACACTTTTTTGTTTTCATATACAAAAAATTAAATTGTGTTACTATTATGCGCAAAGATATAAAGGTACATAGGTACATGGATAGATGAAATCCAACAAGATAACGTGCAAGATATAAATCCAATTAAACCTTAAAGTTCCAACCCAAAAAGTTATTTAACCTTGAGGAGGCCTTTCACATTTGGAGACCTCAATTAACTCAAGGGACCAACAAAATGTGTTTATGAGATATTTGGCTCATGATATGAATTATTAACTAACTCACCAACCCTCGTGACATATTATAAAAGGTGCAGACATCCCATTAAGAGGAACTTACACCTCCAGAGTGCAATCTACCAAAATGCCTAAAGACTTCATAAAACTAATCACATTACATCAATTTATCACAAGAGTATAAGCTGCCATTTACAAAGGTCTGGTTGCGGGTGAATCCCTTGATGCTGTTTAAGAACGAACATACTCGTATACTCGTACTTGTGCACGAGTTGTAGGGTAACAATAGTAGCAACCGATGGCATTTACTTGATATTAGGACATCCAGACAGGTAAATTGAGGTTGGAAATATGTATGTCAACAAATCAATATCTCATCGACTTGAAACATTTGAGACAAAGTGCACACTCAGTTTTGATGAGATTTTTATTTTCAATTCCATACATATATTCAGGTGGATTTTGTGTATTATAAAGTTGAAGTGGTTTTGTTTTTGTTAAAACAAGTCTTCGACTTGAAAAACAATGCAAGTGCGGTTCAAGAAAGCAATAATTTTGGAATTGACACTTGAGACTTTAGGGCAACCAATTTCACTAATTCAAGTCCTAAAGAGCAAATAATAGAAGTTCCTGTCTCAAACAATAAATCTGATGGCAAAAACAACTTTTTTTTTTAGAGAAAAACTCATTTTTTTGATTACTAACTGCTGCCTGTGGCCTTGCTCAGGAGAATTTTATTATTAAAAAAAAAATATTCAAAAGTGTAAAAAGTGTGTGATATACAGCATATCATCTAATTTGAAGAATTGGGTATCTGAAATCAGAAAATCGGGAACTTTAAAACAGTCGGCAACTCGGCTACATTGCAGGTAAAAAAAGGGGGGTTCCGCAAGGACCTTCGTAGGAGTTGTACCATAATTTGTCGCAATCTATTATGGAATGAACAAATACACAAATAAACAGATAATTACTTGACGCATTACCCACTATGCAGGACATTTTTCAAGAATATCTTTGAACCTAAAGCGCCTTTAAATGGTACGAGTACCAAATTCGACTCATCTGCGATTGAACATTTTTTAGACACCCAAGGGAGTTATGCTCAAAAGTCTTAGCCCAATATGAGTGGCTAAGTGGAAGAAAATCTACATGTGGGCAAAAATTTTACAAAATCTATTGTTGGGCTTAAAAATGTGACGGAACATTCGGATAGGGATATATTCAACAGATTCAGTTAGACCAATTTTCTTGAAAGAGGTATCAAGTAATTCACGTTGGCCCTATGAATAACACGAAATAACGTTGTCCATAAATTGTATAGAGTCAAGCAAACTTTATATTCTGTTTTCTCATAGCTATAGCTTCTTTCGGTACTGGTTGCGTATACTTATTTTAAACATCTCGCCAGAATTTGCGTAAGAAATTGAGACTGCCACGCCCACTTTCTTCAAAAAAAAAAAGTCGTAGCAACAGTATTTCTGACTAAATCTCTAAAAAATCTCAGAAGTATCATCTGCATAGAAAGATGTCATGATATTCGAATTACAAATATATACGTAGATGCAATTTCACAACTTTTTGATCGTATTGCCTGGTTTAGATTTTCGCAGCCATTAGTGTAGTGACAGTTTTTCTGACCAAATCTCTAAAAAATAGCGGAAATACTCTCTGAATAGAAATATGTCATGACATTTGAATTACAAATATATGCGTAGATATAATTTCATAACTTTTTGATCTTATTGCCTGGGTTAGATTTTCGCAGCCATTAGTGTTGCAGTAGTAACAGTTTTTCTGATCAAATCTCTAAAAAATCGCGGAAATATTCTCTGAATAGAAATATGTCATGACATTTGAATTACAAATATATACGTAGATGCAATTAGTGTTGCAGTGGTAACAGTTATTCTGAGCAAATCTCTAGAAAATCGCAGAAATATTCCCTGAATAGAAAGATGTCATGACATTTGAATTACAAATATATGTGTAGATACAATTTCATAACTTTTTGACCTAGATTTTCGCAGCCATTAATATTGTGCAAATTTGAGTAAGAAATTAAGACGGTCACGCCCATTTTCTTCAAAAAAATGCTGTAGCAACAGTTTTTCTGATAAGATCTCTTAAAAATCGCAGAAATATCCTCTGAATAAAAAGATGTCATGACATTTAAATAACAAATATGCCTTGGCTTGGCTTTTCGCAGCCACTAGTGTTGTGCGTGCTATATTTTCTCACCAAAATTGAAAGGATTTGCAAGTTATTGCCGTTTTGGAAGCGCTTAATTGAAAACATTTCTCATGAAACTTTTTACCTTCGGATAATTGTTAAACATTTCTGAGAGGTGGAACCGTCTCTTGCTTAGTGGTCCACGCACTTCACCACTGAGAGGCGGCCATTTTTGACCATAAATTAAAACTGAGTTACAATACATATATGAATCTAAGAATTATAGTAAAATCGTTATTAAGAGCGTCAGTGTAGCGAGGTATTATTGTATACATTTCTTCTGTTCTGAGTATAGTGTGGGAGAAACCTACCCTAAAATAGCTATTTTGGACCAAATGGTCCACGAAGACGGTAATGTTAAGAAAATAACAGGCGTGATGTGCCGTAATCCATACGTTACTAGTACTAATATGTACGGTCATCAAAGTTAAATTTTGAAGGTACGTCTTCAGCCACATGATTGTCACGCGTCATAGTTTCTCTTGATCTAGTTTGTCATTTTGAGTGGAAGTACTGACAAATAAGTACATACTCGTATGCAAAGACCACCTGAAACAATCTGATACGTTAGTACGTAAGTTGAACAAATAATATTGGTAAATTGGCAAACGGTTTAATTTTCCTCTGTCGGCCTAGGAAAGCTAAATCCAAATATAGTACTCGTAATAGCGCCCATGATAGAGAACTATTAACAGCTTACTTTAGTTTTCAATATTTTTGGCACTTGAAGAAGTATCATACACTGATCATATATCCTGGAACTTCGTATTTCTGGTAAAATAAGACAAGGATCCCTACGTCACCTTTCTTCTCTACGATTTGATAAAGCAAATCACTTAAAAGGTGAGCAAAATATCGTGATAGATGTACTACATTTAACAGGTGGTATACAAGGATCCACCCCCTCCACGTCTTGCTAAAGGCTCCATAAAGTAGTCGTGATGATGTTTCGGAGCTTGACAGATGGGTCAGTATTACAGACATCTCGGGTCGCTGTCACAGCTTTGTAGGGGTTTGCCTATCCTAAGAGGTTGTAAACAAAAATCAAAATTAGACCAACTCGTGTTAGCTAAATTGATAGATTATGAGCAGTTGGCCACAGACTCCTAAGAACCGTGAGTCCCCGCTTTGGACAAGCATGTATAGTCCAATACTTCCATCGAACGAATCCGCCCTCTTGTACCCCATCGATCTTGTAGATTGACGTTCGACAGTCTACATGGTATACTCCATTCGAAGGTACGAGTCATATCTTCTACATTTGAACTTCTATGAATAAGAGCATCTGGAAAAGAGGCGCGGACTTGCATTTCTCGCCAGCGTTCGAAAATTGCAAAGCACTTAACAAGCTTAGTCGGAAGTTTGATGAAGTGTCAAATCATCACCGCGTCCTAGGAGAATTTCCGTCATAGCCTCACTGTTTTATTCGATGATCTGACGCCATTCCTGACATTAGAGGCATTTTGCCGAGAATTGGTTCCCATTTCCTACGTATCGAGTTACGTCCACACGGATTAAGGATGTCAGTTCAGATCTGACTTCTTCAAAGAACTTAGAACACATTAGGTTCTGAAAAGTCAATCGGAAAGGATGTCGTACAAATCGCTGTCATTCGTACTGCTATGTGTTTCTGCGGGATTTTCAGACCTCGATTGGGGTGTTAGTATATGGCCACAATTTTTGGTTTCTCAAAGTGAGTTTGCTAAATGCTTAAAGAACAATTTCATACGGGTAAGGTCAGCTCAGATGACTTACCGCGTAGCTCAAGCAAATGTAATGTAAAGTGAACTAAGCCTCTTCGTGTATCAAGACCCAAATACTCGTAACTTCCTTTAAATATCAGAAAATGGTAAAAACTACAAAATACTTTATTACGTGCCTTCACTTTCATAAGTACTAAAACATCTGTGGTACTCGTATGTACATTCATGTATAACACTACTACAGCTTTGTAAAAGGTCAAACCTTCATAGTATCAAATATTTGTAAGGAACAATGGCTCCTTCCATTTCAATTAATATCAACATACAATGTCCTGCAAACCCTTACACATCATAACGTGACCAAAATTCATCGAATGAGCATCTCACAAAATACAATATCAATTCACATTAAAATGTCACAAACGAACATATGTAGCACATTTAAGCCGTTCATCTCATTTCGGCCATAAATAAACCAACCCCCACCAAACAAAATCCAATAGCACAGTATAATTAAAAATCCAAATCGTGTCCACGTGTCAATTTAGTTATCTTTTCCCATAACTAAATCCTCTTAAAATTCCGCTTCCGATTCCCAAAAACGTATACCATTCCCCATTCCCTGTCACATACATTCAATTTACCAATTCCTAACTCGTAATGTTTGACCATAACAAACTCTCGAATACACCCTCCTGGAACATTGTAAACCACCGCCAGGGTAACTCGTCCTTAGATGACGACGACTGACCAGAGTCTCATACGTTCACACGTTTCATGTGAACTCAATGATTTGCCAGACTCTCAGTTTAGTAGTATGTTTGAACAATCTTGTCATCGTCCTGGTGGCTATAATATCCCAGTGTTTCCGGCTGCCAACATTGTGTATGTCAACTTGAAAATTTGTTAAACTTTCGTTATTTTGTGCTGCACACGTTTGATGTTTGCTGAGGCTATACACTGCTACAGTTTTGCTGCTGCTGCTACTGCATCAGTTCCTGCTGAGAATAATCAATGTGGCTGTATAAATTTGGCCAATATAACCACCCATACACATGCATATATCCATCGAACTATTGACCAATAGCAATATTGATACACTAGTGGGAGAATATTGGTCAAGAGTGGAAGTGGGTTTGATGGGTGGTAGGAGTCGCCGTCAAATAGGATCAATCAAATGGAAAAAAAATTAACGGAGGAAGGACGAAACATCTCATTTGTCAGCATACATCATGGACTGACATCGACATAATTGGCAGGACCCAACCGACAATCTGTAGTGGATACCTGTCAAGGGTTAGTGAGGACAGATCTGTATATGTGGTCGACAAGCAAATCATTTACTGGTCAATGACCGAAGCAATGTATCAGTTCTTTGATGGAACTCGGCAAAGTTTCAATATTTTGGAAAATGATGGCACTCGAGGTTTAATTTATCGATATGTATCCATAACCTCAGTGGGGCTCTTTTATGTGCTCGAAGTTCAGTGAGTGGAAGATGATGCAGTATATTGGATTTTAAAACTGCAGCTTCACTTCACCTGGAATATGTACTCGTATGCTAGGCGTAACGAACTACAAAAGTTAATCGAACATGGAAAACTTGTAGAAATCTTTGCAATGGGAGGTTTGGATAGATAGGTGGAGAGACTTTCCAAGACGAAAAAATTGTGGCAGTTACCTATTGCTTGACTGGGTTTAAAAGGCTTTCTATTCCTTTGATGTATCCCTTTGCTTACAGAAGAAATGCGACAAATCTAGAAGGTAAGTGGTGAAATAGACCAACGATTTGAAGACATACGTTTTAGTTGGGAACTTTATGTGAATGAACTTTATGTGTGTTATGTGACTTTTCGATTTAGGCATACTTCAACATACCTAGGCCAGGGATTGGAACTCAAAGAGAGATTATACTGACGTATATGTGTCACAGTTTCGTACAGCCTCTGGAACATAAACTTATACTTCGTGCACATAAACCGCCACGTTATCCTTGTTTCACCTTGTTCAGGCGAAACAACTCAGAGCACTTTTACAAAGCCTAATATCTAAATATTGTATTTTAATTAAAATTAGAATAAGACTCAAGAACATGAAGACTTGTCTGCCGATTGCCTATCGAACTCTGATTTTGAGCCTCAGGTTTATATCGTTGCAGAGGACTCTTTTAAGCTTGAAGAGGGCCGCACTTCGATTTCTTCGAATTCTGCTTATGCTTTCATTTGAGAGGTTTGCGTTGTTGTTGAAGAGAGTACCCAGATACTTGAAACTATTATCGTGGTCTACTTTCAGTGTGCCTCCTATGTTGGCATAACATGTTTATCTTTAGACTATATTCGTTGCTGGTCCAAAGAGGTACACCATATTCGCTAGTAAAAGGTAAATGTCATGATGTAGCACAGTGTTCTGTTAACCTACCAGAGGTTTTCCCATTGACATCGATACTCATAAAGTATTTGCTCGAAAAACTTGACCAAAGTCAACGAAATATGATCCCGATGCATATACAGATGTGTGAAACACTAGGAGGATAAACAAAGAGTTCAACTGACTGCAGTTAACCGTGCTGAATAACTAGAGATCTGAAATTTACGACTCGGTTGTAGTCACAGATTTGAAATTTATGTAAAATCGTTTAATAGGAGAAATTGAACTTTTCCAGAAACTAGTTAGAAATATTTTTTTTTAATTTTCCAAAGCATTTCATTTTTTATTTTTTAGAAAATATTTTACTCAAAATCTTAGATTTGTGTTGCCAAAAACCTCGAAAACATCTCATGGCATGTGTCTAACTGTCTAACCTAACCCAAATGTGAAATTCAAAATCGTTGAAGCTGTTTTTCGATAAAAATATTTTTTTTTCAAAATCGACCGCTAGTTTTGGGGTTAATAGGAGAACTCTGATTTCACATCGAATTCTAACTCCAGAAACCCCAGATGTAACAATTTAAACAATTTCGTTCAGACGTTTAGACGGCAGTTGGGCCTACAAATACAAGTACTTAGGTGTACACACAGAGAGAACTGAGAGAACCAAGATTTCAGGTTCCTCTATAATAGAAATGGCAACGTTGATTGAAAGCCTCAGATCGAACATTTTTATGAAATCAATTGCTTCATAGAAAAAATACATGAGGTGTTGGATACGGCTTAAAAATAGAGTACCATTTAATCGATCAGCGGTCAAAACTATTTTGAGCACAAAAATTAAATTATTTGGTAGTGTTTTACTCATATGACAGCATTTTCTGATCTATAGAAATTAAAAAAAGAAAATCAGCAGAAAAAGTTTAAAAAAAGGGAAGGAAAATAAAAGAAACATTTTCTCAGCAAATAATTAAATTCGATCAGCAGAATATAATTCGTTTTATAACCAGCACCTAATTTTTTGATGAACAGAAAAAGAAGAAAATTAGCAAATACATTAATAGATCATCTGAAAAATTAAATTATCAGCAAAAATAAATTAATTGATCAGCAGAAAATTTTTTTTCTGACTACCAGAAATGTAAAAAAATAATCTGCAAAAATATTAAGATTCATATGCAAAAAGAAAATGAAAAGAAAGACGCCGTTACTCAAGAAAAAACTTGAGCGATTTCGAAAATAAAAAAGTCGCGTCAATTTCTGGTTTCTTGTTTCTTTTTGCTGATGAAAATTAATTCACTATTGTTGGGAGAACATTTTTTCCAGCTCATCTCTCATTTTTCTTTCTAATTATTTACTTTTTTTCTGCTCATTTTGTTTTTTTTTTATTTTCTGCTGATCAAAAAATTGATTTTTGCTGATTGGACAAATGATTTATTTCTGGATGATTGTGTTTGCCAGCGTTTTTTGCTGGTCACTTACGAGTAATTGTTTAGTTGATCGCTAAAGAAAAACTAAAAAGATTTTAAATTTCGCTGTACAGTATAAGACAAAAGTTTTAGTACACATGTACGTATCAATTTTAATGAGAAAAATTGCATTTGATTTTGTCAGTGACTGGAAGATTTCAGCAATGGGAATGACAGAAATTGTACATTCTTCCAAACACTACAGTTTAAAGTTAATAAACTCATGCCTCTAATTTTACGAATAGCTGAAAACTTTTACCTTAGCAAACAATTATTTCACTAACAATCGAGAAGTTTTCTACAGAAGCTGAACCAAAACCGATTCGGAATAGAGTGTGGTTAAAGTGAAATAGTAGTCAAATTTTTGAAAATTTTCAAAATTTTAAGTAAGTAGTGAAATGTATTTTGATTAAAGTGAAGTCACCCCGCTGTTGAAAGAATGGATTTTGTAAAAGGAGCTTTAAAAAATATGACAATAACACATATTAGCGGACAGCAAATGGCCCTATTTGCGTGTCATATTTATTTACTTGAATAGATGGGACAGTTTCTATCATATTTAAAGGACGTAATTCATAAGCCTTTCGTCACAGTTTTATTCACAGATGTTTGTCAGACGTTCAACCGTTTTTTTTTTTTTTTGACTCAAACCTGAACCTCCCACTGTGTATCCCACGCATTAAACCTCTGAGGCAGTAGTTTGGAGAGTTATGAGAATAAGAAATAAAGGCACAATACCTTTTTGCTTTCTAAAGGAGACACAACGCCAACCTATTGAAAAGTGGACAAATTGTTTGCTATTGCTATTAAGAGCCGAGAAAATTGTTTAACTATTATAGAAAAGGCTGATCAAACGCATTCAGCATAACTCTTAGCGAATTCACCCACATAAGCTCCCTATCGAAATTGGACTGAATTTTTCAAAGGAACTATACATGAGTTTTTCTTTAGACAAAGACCTCCTGATACCCCGTATATCAACGAGTTGGTAACAAGACCGCAATAAAAAAAACCGACATAACCAACAACAACTATAAACCCAAACTAATAGCCCACGTTTAAGCCTACTTGTGCGGCCTGCAGTTCAAAAAAGGTTTAAAATCATTTTCTAGATTCATTGGCTATAGCTGGGAAGAATTTTAAATTATTTCTCATTTGCGTTTGCATACGGCTATTTGGAAACACCAAACGGTTCCACCCAAACACTGCCTAGAAGAAAATAATCGTTTTTGTCGCCCAAGCTAAAATTCCTATCTCTGGTATCCTTGTGTATAGGTATATCCAAATCCACTCAATTTAGGTTATTTATGATTCAATTAAAATTTTCACTCGTTTTCCACCTGGAAAATCTAATTACGGTTTTTTTTTTTTTCTAATTTTTAATTTTTCTACAAGAACACACACTTTTTATCTGGAAATAAACGCGTATATCCTTCCTTCCTTTTCTGGGCAATTTAGATAAAAATATTATCCACAAGCTATACAATTAGGAGATTTTTATTTTTTTATTTTTTTTTTACATTTTCTTCTTTTAAATCAACGCCGAGTCGAAAGGAATATAATAGCGTAACGATATCAGAACACACGTGCAATCATGTAGACACGAATTAAGGATAATTGCATTTTTTTTTTTCTTTCTTTCGTTGTGTACTCGTATCTGTTCGCGGTACAATGGAGGAAGCTTAATTATATTTCACAAGCTATGATTTCTTTCAAAAGCACTTTTGTATATATTTTTTCCAATTTTCACCACACAATCAGAATAATTAATCCTTAAACGCAGGATCCTTTATCGGTTTTGTTTTCTCGAAAGAATTTTCACGTCTCGCGAATGCGACTGTGGAGGGAGAATGGAGAAGAAACAAGATTAAAGGTTCGTTCGATGTAAGCGCCTTAAGCATCAGACGGTTACTGGGGATGCTGAGGCATTGAATTTCCCAAAACACATCGAAGGAGATAAATTGTTGCCCCATGCGCTCCAAGTACAAAACAGCATCCAACGTGAAATAGTAGTAGGAGCATAGGATACACGTATAGATACTTTCCTGACCGATTTTTTTTCTTTCTCAGCTTTAGTTCGATTGCTGGCTTGTGTGGTGTTCGATTTTTGGCGCCAGCAAGAAATATCCTTATCCACAATTCATTTAGTGGGTGGCTGATGGGTGTTTCCACGCGGGTAGATTTTTCGGTTAGAAAACTTTCCTCGAAGTCAGCTCTTCCAGGGAAATAAACGCGGGAATGTGGACAAATTTAAAGAGGGGATGGATACATTCAAATTGGGGAAAATATCCTTGGGAAGAA
This sequence comes from Pocota personata, assembly GCA_963082735.1. NCBI lineage: Eukaryota > Metazoa > Arthropoda > Insecta > Diptera > Syrphidae > Pocota > Pocota personata. Next base: position 82,058,731 of record OY720432.1, on the reverse strand, counting down.
TATTTGTTTTTATTTTCAGTTGCGAGTGGAAAACGTACATGCGTACAATTAATTTCCCATTAGGTATCTTTCAGAGGGAAGTTTTTAATGCCGAGTGAAGGAGAAAGGGTTTTCTTTTCTAGTGTTATGCCAAAATAGGAATGTTTTGGTCCTTTAGAGGGGTAATTTTTGATAGGAGAATGTGTATCGTGGAAATTTGTTTCCCTTTTTCATAAATTTGTGCCGAAATTAAGGCAGAGAATTCACTGTGTCTGTAGAGGACCGCTTTCGTGGGAGATTGTATCTTCGGGCATGATATAGAGATATGTCTGGAAGGCAAATACGACATTAGGTAGGTCAGCATACTCCGACAAGAAGACTTATACCCAACTCTTAAGCGAAATCTGTAATGTTGTAGAAGAGGTAGTACTAGGACTAACACAGAATTAAAAAAAAAAAAAAAAAAAAACATGGAAAGAGTTGAAAGTATCTTAGAGGACTTGGTTCTGAAGTCGCAATTAGAAAAGAGAATTATTTTTTTATCGATGAAAAAGAAACAAATCATGTCGCCTGCCGACTGAACAAGTTCGCATAAAATTTAGCTGATCACACAGACCTAATGCGTAAACGAGACTTGAGACTTGCGGTTCGTTGAAAAAACGACCTTCTTATTCCAATGGTTGGCTGAACTGTTCCCTTACAAATAACATTTAGAGGAAAGACATGCTAAAATCAAGTAAATAAGACTTTGATTCTGCTTTAAATGAGGATGATATTACTACTGACTGACGACTCCAGCAGGGTCAATGAGGATGACAAAATTTTTAAGTAGAATTACCTAGAAAGATGGTACAAGGATACAAACAGGATATAATATTATTTACTACGACATTTACTTCCGACGATAGAAGCAGAGAATAAACATTCCCAACACAAGTCTTATATGTGCCTACAACACCGCAGAGGAGCCATCACCAAGGATTGTTTCTACAAGTATCTCGTCCAAATAACACGTTAAAATTGTCCCTAACAGTACGAATATTAACACAAATATAGGAATGGAGAGTAGCTACTCCGAACAAAATATCATTGCCAGTAGGGAGTTGACGTGACACGGCACAAGACATTTTTCCAGTATTTATTTATAAAATCACAAAAGTACCTACGAGTACATTGGGTAATGTTAGTTTCATGTTAAACGAGTAAAACGCGCGAGACTGTCACACCAGATACTTTATCGAGTATTCCTCATTTTCTAGAGAATTTCAACGCCACCTCTAATATGAGTACGAAACTATAGTACGCACATATCGATTTTAAGATATGAACAAAACAAAAAATATAAAAAGCGCTGCAGTCAATGATGAGAGCTACTAGCGAAGGAAGCATATTCGGAAGCTGTACCAGGAGCTAGAGCTACATAGCCTGGAGATAAACATACGAAGATGAAAAATCTTCATCCGACTCTCAAAGAAGACACTCTTAACCAGCTATGGAGGTATTATTTTCTAAAAGATTGAGTGCAAGTTCTGTGTGCCGATTTGCACTTCGGTAATACTGATCAATGTCTACGATGTATTTTCGTCACATGTAAGAGAATTTTAGACAAAAATCATACAGAGACGTTAAAAAATGGCGTTCAAAAAAGACAAAAAAAAAAAACTGCTCCAGTTTAGATTTGAAAATTCTGACTTCGGATTTGAATTCAGCGACTTCGCAATCGATGTCAAATTTAAAATATTTTGTGGTATACCCTATCCCATAGGATATGGTAATTTTGATACAAAATTTGTAAAATATTTGTGATCAGCATCGAAAGTTATGTCTGTTCATACGAGTACGCTACCACATTTTGACCCTTAAATTTTTAGCTAGGAACATGAAATTTGGTATATGAGCTTTCCAGAATCCGAATCAGTACAAGTTCTACATTTTTTTAAATTCGCCCATGGACACGCCCACTTTTTTACGTTTTTCTCAATATTTCTGCTAGAAACTTTTTCTACATTTTGTCTATACATTGTGCATAACCAAGCTCACTTTTTGGGGGCGTTTTCTTAAAAAAAAAATTAAATGCTATTCCAAAGTTATTTGCGGTGATGGTTAAGTCTCATTGTGAATATCTCATCAGAATCGATGAACTTCGGTTACAAATTTTGGGAGCCATGCCCACTTTATACTAAGAAAAAGTTGTAATAACAGTTTTGAGATAATATTTCTTTAAAATCAAGGAAATATCCTCTGTATAGAAAGATATTATTGCATCTTAAAAATTTCACAAGATGGGGGATAGGGTATCATACGATCCGTTCTAGATGGATTGTAAGCGATCAGTGTACGATTGTTGCTTGAGGTGAATAGTAGAAATGGCCAAAACAAGTGATTCACCCATACTTACGATACGAGTATATTTTTATGCTCGGAATTCTATGGTCTACTAGATCCTAAAGCAGCGGCAACACCCTTAATGAGTAATCGAATCTTGAAGTTATCGAAGTACAGATTTAGTGAAAAGCTATACAGTTAAAGATACTTTGTTCTAGTTCACGCTGAGAATTCAAATTATTTATTTTTGCAGATCATCAGATCAATGGAATGGAGAAACACCATCCCAAGGGACCAAAATGGAGTACAACAAAGACAGCAAAGTACCCCGGAACTACAAGCAACTTCATAACAAGATGGTCTAGGCTCTGCGAAGAAACTGGAAACGTCGATGATGAAACAGGTAGAGGATCAAAATGGACAACCACAAAACGTCAAGACAAGATGATCGTCGAAATGTTCGAGCAGAATCCCACACTGAAGCTGGGGTAAGCCAGAAAAAACTCTCTAAACGAGGTATCAATGTATGCCTAAACACGAATATGCAGCGACTAAAAGAAAATAATGTCTCTTTTGAGAGTCAGGAGAATGTCGATCGTTTTTGGAGCAAAATTATCTTCAAAAACAAGTCTGCTTTCTGGTTGCTTAGTCCAATTAAACGTGTCTGGTCAAAATGGGGTGTGCAATTTGTTCAACGCACTGTTAACATCCCGCAAAGGTGCACTGTTTATGGGTGCTTCTCGGCACAAGGATTTTGACGTTTGGTCTGCTTTAGATGTAGAATTGTACAAGTCTGGTTTGTCGTCGTCTGCAAAAAAAAATCTACAGGACAAACAATCGGAATTGGGAGCTCCAAGAGCTTAATGATCCAAAGCATTTCAGTAGACTCTATACTCAGTGGAAAGATCAAAATGTCATATGATGATGGACATGTGTTGGTCATCGAAGACACCGGATGCCAATCGAATAGAAAATGTGTGGGCTCTAATGAAGTTTAAAATAGCAGGGGAAAAAAATTAACAATGACGGTTCAACTCATATGCGAGCTAAAAAAAAATACGGAGCTCAAATTAGCCGAAAGTTGTCAGCCTGGATGTCAGCAAATAATCAACAGTATGAGGATTTGGTCTAAGTATTAAATGCTACGTCAGACATATGTAGGTATACAATGCATAGTTACCGTTCGAACAGACTGTACACATAAAGATGATTTAAATGCTCGAATCCGTTGTTGATGAATACCCTCTGAACGATTTGGATTTTTTTTCTCAGCTAATACCACCGAATTTCAATAGACCTTTAGATCAATTATTTGACCAGAAGTCCCCTTGACCCACAGAAGGAAAACTAAATGATTAAATGTTCGTTAAAAATATACATATACGTACTCGTAGTATCTATTTGAGATATCAATCAGCGGTTATCACACATTAATATAATTAGCCCTCCGCTGCTGTCATGAAGTCCAAGTTAACTCCTTACACACTCACATGAAACCCTTGTTCATTCCTCATAATAGGGTGGCGCCTTAGTCTACACCAGATACAACGACGTTTATACGCTTCTAGCAGACTTACAACGACAGCAAATATATACGAATACTTTAAAGCCACATGTACTCGTAAGCACAGATGAAATATCTTTCCAGCCGCATGCCAGTTGCAACTTTATCTTGTGGAAAGCAAATGCGATTGAAAGGATACTTCTTGCCTTCGTAAAGGAAATTCCTAATTCATTATCTGACCATAACTTTCGCAAAACGTTGTAATAGTTTATCCTGTTACCGCCTTCTTAGCCCTTTCAGTTTCGATATAAGAAAATAGTACTAAAAAAGGACATTCATAGTTGTACGCTTCATGGTCTACCAAGAAGCATTAAGGACTTCGATAACAAATGTTAAATAAATTTCTCGGAATACATGTACATAATGTTCATTAATTTTCTCTCATTGATATATCCTAGTTGTTGTTATTGAATTTTTTTTTTTTTTTTTTGTATCATTGTTGGGGGGTGGTCAGACAGAATTTGTTCAACTGAAACTATTGATCAGTATGGCAAATCCAATGACCGGGATGAGTACAGATGGCTTGCTAGGATTCTAAAAACCTGCTCTTTCCTCTTCTGTCTCGTCCTTTTGGCTTGTGGTGAGGTCGTTTGATTTTTTTTTTTTTTAATTTTATTTCTTTGGTTTTATTGTTTGTTGTTTCTGCTGAGTGTGAGTGGTATATGCGGCACAGCTTATGGGAAGGGGAGTATCGCAATGTTGACAATGAATTATAAGGATTGCTTCTTTGGTACTTAATCGGTTCTTAAATTGTCGAGGCAGTTTGGAATATAATGAATTTGTGTGGTTGTTTAGAATTAATTGCCAGTTTAATGGTGGTGGAGATTTTTATTTATTGTCTGAAGTTTTAGGTGATTTTGCTTAATTTGATATAATTGTTTTCGAAATGTATCTGGATGGGTAATAGCAAGCAGGATTGTTGATGCGAGGTAGCAAAGAATTATTGTCAGTCTACAGATACTAATTGGCTTTTAAAATAAAATATAATCCAATGGTTCAAGAGATTAGATGAAAACGAAAATGAAAGAGCAGCGTTTTAATGGATCCCAGTAGTAGGTTAAATGTTAAGTACCTACTTTTGTGGAGATGTTGTACAGTTTGAAAATGGATCTGTGTATGGTATTTAAAAACACCACTCGCTTTCATTCTTTTCACGGGCAAGTTGTTTCTACATGTTGCTTCACCCACATCTAGATACCAGAACTAACGATCAATTTATTTTATTTTATGTGGAAAGTGTAACATTAATAGGTATTCCCTTTCTTTTTTGTTTGCACTGTAACGCTGCAATTCAAACAACTGTAAGTTATTCATCACAACAACATTTTCTTTTCTTTATACGCTATCCTGAAACTTAGTAATGAACATGGTAAAACTGAGAATCGTACGAAATACCCAAAACAAAACAAAAAAATCCCCATTGGACAAAATCCCCAAGAAATTAAGTCCAACTAGCTATTATCTCCTCAGACAAAATATTCACAGACAAAATCTCCAATGAAATAAACTTTTTGCCAAAATCTTCAAGAAATCCCCAAATCCCCAGTGTCCATATACATGTACATCATGTGACATGTGCATGTAGTTTTCATTGAAAAAATTATTGTTGGTTTATATGACGCGTAGCGGCGCCCTGAGCACCTACATGTGAGACCGGTGTATGAGTCGAAAAGATGTCCCGTAGTGTGAAATCCTTTTTTTCCCACGAAGCTGGCCATTCAAGTACTGTTAAGATACAGGCGCCTGCCAGAAAACCCTTTCGAAATGCGGTACCCAACCGAATTTTTCGGGATTTTTGTCGGGATATTGGATTTTCAGGATTTTGGATTTATTGCATAGGGGATGTTAGCCCCAGGGATTCTCTATTAGGGGATATTGCAACTGCAGATTTCAGTTTGGGGATATTGTCTCAGGGATAATGTCTTTGGAAAAAATTAGCCAACCTGGAAAAACTACTTCCCTGATCTAGAAAATCTAATAATTTCCATTCAGCTAGCGATAGGCTATATGCGGCGGCATTTACTTAGTACATAGGAAATGATGTGGGCGCAGTGGCTCAGTGGTTAAGTATGCGGTCACAGAGCGAGAAGTTCAAGGTTCGAATCCAAGAAAAAACAAAAAAAAAATTGTTTTCTCGCGGTCCCACCTCTTGCGAACGTCTGAGTAAAAGAAGCTGAGAAGCTTCTCTCAATCGAGAAACTGCATAAAACTGTAGGTCCCAACAGTGGCGCATAGCACGAGTGGTTGAGAGAAACTAGCCCAGCGCCAAAATATTATCATTATTATATGAAATGGACAGACGAAAAGTGTGATGGATGTGGAAGGGGAATGCATGACTATACTTCTGTTAAGCTTAAGACTAAGTAACATGAAAAATATTCTGGAACTTTAGCCGGCAAGCAACGACTATCTAGCGAACCTTTTGTCAGATAAATCCGTGTACGGCCATTAGAGAGGATAACCTAGGTAAAGAACTAATCGAGCGTTGCAGGTTCGGGGCAAACGTCAGTCAGTTCTGGGCTTTATTCCGACAAATGAGGAAAAATGTTTTCCAAAAGCCTTACAATGTCAAGTAAAAGTATTTTTAGGGAAAATCGCTCTGTTGCTACGTTGATAACATTATCATCGTTAGGGTACTCAATTTTAGAGATTTTGAAGGAACAATTTAAATCGTAGTTACCTGCAGTTAAAGTATGTGGTACAGATAGCATAAACTATCAGTTCAAAGTCTGTCCAATTTCTGGCGGAAGAAGACACAACAACGTATTATTCAAAATCTTTAAGTGCGGAGATGTAGCCAGTAGTCAAGCTGAATTTGAGGCTTTGCCAATGCCCATATAGATCGAATGTACTGCCTACGTATGTCCCAGTGAGTTCTATTGCAACTAGAAACTTATTTTCTGGATAATGCAAGTCTATCAGTATAGAACAGCGGTTGGACATAGCAATAAATACCTTCGAAGAGGGAATTTTTTCGGCTCTATTATAAAATGAGAAACAGGTTAGTATGGAACATCTGAGATAACATTTTCAAACAGAAGTTAGTGGGAACAGAATAAACCCATATTTACTAGAGATTCTTATGTACGCTACAGAGACGGATCCAAAACAGGTGAAGGAGTTGGGGCCGGGGTATACTCGTATGGACTAAGCAAGAATACTCTCCTCCACGCAAGTATGGATAAAAGTAGCTCAGTATTTCAAGCCGAAATTAATGCAATAGAGCTGTGTATCCAGGAGAACAGAAACAGATATACAACCAACAAAACCATTTATTCAACTGCTCATAACATTAACAAGCACAAACAGTTATGAAGGTAATGAAAACGCTGATAAACTAGCTAGAAAAGGGTCCGCATCAAACTGCATGATGGCAGGACTATTCTGCGGAATGTCCAGCAGTATTGGATGAAAACAGGGTAACAGACAGGCCAAACAGTTCTTGCCAAATGCCACATAAGAAAGAAACAACTATTACAACTAAGTAAGAGTCAGATTTGCTTGGAAACAGGACATTGCAGAGTTAAAAAAACATTTCATGGCCATGGGAATAGCACAAGATGACGCATGTAGAATGTGCAACGAAGACGAAGAACACATACTTTGCCACTGTTTGGCTGGCAAAAATCCTCTTCCAAACCCTCCCAGTGGGTGCCAGCCGGTAATAGTCACTACCGCTGTCTCTTGCGATGTCAAGGTGGTGATTAGCTAAGGTAAGGGCGAATTGATAAGGTAGTAGTAGTAAAGGAATTACTACTCAATAGTTCAATACCCATTATATGCGTCTTTACCATAGGATAGAGGTACCTAGTTTCAGTGGTTGTGTGAGCGCACATAGTGCAAAATTCGTGCCCAAGAATGAAATGCTAGGGATCAAACTAGTCACTAACGAGCTCCTTCAGACACCAGGGCAAGTTCTGCCGTAACCCTTTTGCCTTATCTCGTTATATCGGCGCTACCGGAACTGACCACATCCTTCCAATTTACTCGTGGAACCAAAATCTTTAACTAAATAAACAAACAAACAGAAAATCAAAAAGAAAAGAACAAAAACAATAACAACAACGACAGCAAACAACAAACAAGATCGGACTTAATACGACAATCACAACTACTTACGAGTACATCTACCGACGACGACCAAAAAATTAACAGTTACAGCGATTCGGACTCACTTACGACAACTCTCCCTCACTCCTTTTCCGGTATGCTCCATATCGACAGCGCGGAAAAATAATCTCTTCCTCCTCCCCCGATACCATCGACGTAAGCAATGAGACGGAGATCGAATTACTCAACGAAACAGAAACCGTGGAGACACTGAAACCAGCTGAACCCCAAAACCAGATAGGATCCTCTCAAAAGTTCCTGAATAAAATGAAAGAGAAGGATCAGGCCTCCCTCACTGAAAGAGACAAGGCATTGATCAGGAAGCATAAGAAATCGATCCAATTCTATGAACGTTGAGCAGCACGTAGCGCTCCTGTAACTGCAGAGAAAGGAAAATATTCAAATGGACCCGTTGTAGCTCCACATAAGAAGCAAACAGCGAGCAAGAGAAAAACACCTATCAATCGAGAACAGCTTGCCAAATCTGGACCGATCCCTAAAAAGATCAACCAAGAACGCATCTATACTCAACAGGTATAGTATAACCGATCTCAACAGAACAACAGATTATATTATACCCCACATAGATTTCGACAAGAACTGCTACTTTTATTCCCGAACGACAAGAGTGAGACTCCACATTAATTAATGTACATGACATTCAGCTCTACACCGCCGCGTCTAAAATGGATATCGGAACTGGCTCCGGAGTTTTTTTCGATTCAATTAAAAACAACTACTCATACAAACTCCCGGATGATTGTAACATCTTTCAAGCTGAGGTCTTTGCCATTGATAGGGCTGCACAGACTATACATAGCAAAAACCTGAATATTTCAAAGATTACAATTTTCAAGGCAATCAAAGCACTAGATTGCATGGAAGTCAGGTCGAAAACAGTTTCCAGGTGCCGTAATACATTGAACAGAATATGCAACACCCATGACGTAAGTCTCTGCTGGGCTCCTGAACATAGCAATATAAAAAGAAACGAGACTGCAGATGAACTAGCTAAAAAGGGATCAGCATTGGATTTTCAACATACTTGGATATCAGTAGAAGCTCCAATAGGTGAACTAAAAAGGAAAATAGACCTATAAGCAAGAGAACTGATAAACTCCGCATAGACCGCCAGAAGCATATCATATCTCTCAGCTTATAGTCGACAGTGAACAAACAGCCTATTGGCGATGAATAAAGAAGAAATTCTAGTCTTGATAGGCGTGCTAACAGGACACTGGGCGATAGGGGAAATGGCTGCCAGACTAGGCATCACACATCAACACACCCGACCACTGCAGGAGCTGTCAAGATATAGAGAAGACAGAAACCATCAAACACTTGTTACGTGATTACCCAAATCTTCAAAACCTAAATCTCCATCGTATGGGAAACAGGCTTTTTGACGAACTAGAGGATCTCGTACAAGTTCTACATAGGAACAAGATAGGCTTCATAAAGAACGCAGGCTGGTTTGCAACAGAACCCACCGCAAGACAAAGGTTTTAAATATAGGTTCCACACAACAAAGAGAGAAACACAATGGATCGTATGGCCCCCGTGATAAGCACTTAGGTGCACTTCCCTACCCAACCTAACCTAACCTAACTGTCTTATCAGAACACGTCACCGTTTCCTAGGTAATTTCTACCTCAAAGCAGAAGAAATATCTGTCAGCGCACTGAAAGATTCATCATAAAATCCGGCATCATGCATGAGCTTTAGGTTGAAGTGGCTGTCAGCAAAAGAAGCCAACACACTTAGACCAATATAAGGTCCATTGTGATTGCATGAGCATTAACTATTTATTTATTTATTTATCTACGGAGTTGATCTCTTACAGATTTTACAAAATTTTACATATCTGGTATAATATATTTATAAATACTTACTTTACTACTTATGTCCTGTATCCCCTTGTGGGTCCTAGGGCCTCTACAACGCCTACGCGCCATCGTGTGCGATTTCTGGAAATGTGCCTCAGCTCTCCCCAACTCTTTCCCAGTTGCCGTGCTTCCTTCTCAACTGTTCTGCGCCACGTACTCCTAGGACCGCCGCGTATCCTGCCATCCTGGGTAAGCGGGTTCCATTGCATCGCTTGGTTAGCTATGGACCTGTCACCCTTTCGGAGAGTGTGACCGATCCACTGCCACTTTCGTCGTCGTATGGTTGTGCCTATAGGTTCATGGCCCGTTCTCTGATAAAGTTGTTCGTTAGAGATACGGTTTGGCCAGAATATCCTTAAGATGTAACGTAGACACCTATTGACAAACGTTTGCAGCTTCCTCGTGATAGTGACGGTCACTCTCCGGGTACCACATCCATATAGCAACACGGATTCAACGTTGGAACGGAACAGTCGTAGCTTGGTGTTTAAGCTAATTGCATTACTTCGCCAAACTATGGATAGCATCCCAAACGCAGATTTTGCTTTACCTATTCGGCTGGCTATATCCAGTTCGGTTCCGCCATCGGTTGAGACAATACTCCCAAGGTATTGGAAACTCTCTACTCTCTCAACCGTTTGTCCAGCAATGCATATATGAGTTGATGAGTTTGGTCCTAGGCTGATCATTTTTGTTTTTGCCGAGTTAATTTTCAGCCCAACGACGTCTGCTTCCCTCTCCACATTTGCTGTCATTTGGTGAAGGTCCATTATTCTGTGAGACAGTAGGCATACATCGTCGGCGTAGTCGAGGTGTTTGAGTTCAGATGTAAGAGTCCATCGAATTCCTCCATTTCCTGTTGATAAGGCCGCATTCAGCACATCGCTAATCACCAATAAAAACAATATTGGTGAAAGTATGCAGCCTTGCCGAACCCCACTTTGGACTTCGAATTCCTCAGACAGCCTTCCTCTGTGCAAAACGTGACATGTGGACCCATCATATGTAGCTTTGATAATTGCTATTAATTTATAAATAAGTACATAATGTATGTATTACAGATAAAACTTTATTAAATTACAGCAATACAAATTGAAGCAAACTTCTAATTGTAGTTCTACTACGATTAAAGTCAACTATGTTGCTAACTAGATTATATAAGCGTGTAGATCTAGCAATAGGCTCATTTAAACGATAATTAAATCTATGAGTATAAGTGTAGCACTCCCTTAGGGTTCTTATCGGAGCATACATATGGAGCAATTCTAATATCTCCGTACATTTCACTTTATAGACAAAAACATCCTGTACAAACATTACTGCATGAATCTTACGTCTTCTTTCTAATAAAGTTAGCCCTAATAGAGCACATCTGCTAATATATGAGGGCATAAAATCCCATCCAAGTTTGGATATTATGAATCTAGTGAAGCGTTTCTGTATTCTCTCAACTCTGTTTATAGAAACTCCATAGTAGGGATTCCATATTATAGAGCAATACTCAGTGAGTGGTCGAACTATAGAAACAAAAAGAGTTTTTAATGTGTATGGATCACTAAATTCTTTAGTGTTACGTTTGATAAAACCCACCATTGCGTTCGATTTGGCTAAGACATAATCGATATGCGCATTAAAAGTAAGTTTATTGTCAAAAACTATTCACATACAGCTTCTAATCGGCTACCCTTGATAAAATAAGACATATTCACAGGGAAAAAACGCCGATATGCCGAAAAGGCCTTACATTTAGAAGTGTTCAAAGTTAATTTGTTACGCTCACACCAGCTGACGATTTTATCCAAATCGCTTTGTAGCCTAAAACAGTCATTTACACTTTTTATTTTCAAAAACAATTTTAGGTCATCTGCATAAAGCAAGCACCTAGAATGCTTAATGACTTTAGATACATCATTTGTAAAAAGAATAAAAAATATCAGCCCAAGATGGCTACCTTGTGGTACACCTGAGTAAGCATTGATAGGATTGGAAGTGCAACTGTGAATTTTAACAATTTGTTTCCTATTTAATAGGTAATTGGAAACCCATTTTAAAAAACTTGAATGAAAGCCGATCTTATTAAGTTTAAACAGCAATAGCTTATGATCAACAGTATCGAAGGCTTTTGCAATGTCTGTATATATAATATCAACTTGCAAACCTTCTTCAAATGACTGAGAAATATAATTTAAAAACACTATTAAATTTGTTGATGTAGATCGTCCGCTAACAAGGCCGTGTTGAGCAGGACAAATGTATTCTAGAACATCAAAAATAATTTTATCTTCCACCAAACTTTCGAATAATTTGGGTATGACTGAAATTTTGGATATTCCTCTGTAATTATTTAGTAATTGCTTCCTTCCAGACATATGGATAGGAATTATGTAAGACCATTTCCACATTTCAATAAAATCTCCTGTAGCCAACGATAAGTTAAATAAAATCGTAAGTGGTTTACAAAGGGAATTTTTACAGAACTTTAAGACAATAGGGGGAATGCCGTCAGGACCAGAACTAGTGTCTGCCTTTAGTTTATTAAGGCCATTTTGGACATCAAGTTCAGAAAACTGTAAAAATCCAATATTTATGGAGGATTCACTTACAATGTATTTAGAACAATTATTAGGTCTTCTATAAACAGTTTGGAAATATTCATTAACTATGAGGAATTCACAATAGGCCCACCTGTGGCCGCAGTGATAAGGGGCTAGCTCACGCCTCAATCATCAATCCGCATAATCCGTAAAATAGTGCGTATACGTTCTTAAACTTTATTGGAAAAGCACTTAATATGGATATTATGTGGCATGCGACGATAGCACCTCCATGGACGATATTGCCAGTGGACTGCTCCAACGATTGATGGTCGGCTGATTTGTGATCGAATCCCAATCGAAACCATGTTTTCTTATTTTTGTAAGAGTAATTCTTCAATATGTAAAATAGCTGCAATTTTGTAATCAGTTCTAATGCTCAATCACCCAACCTAATACATATATCTTTTAGATTGAGACAATTTATTGCCATTATAAATGTATCTATGCAATTTAAAGGTTACCGCCACACTCTTATCACAGATGGAGAACATTCAATCCACAGTCAAGTTGGTAAGCTTAAAGGATAATAGCCTACCGAATAACAAGCACTTACAGCGCGAGCCAACAAAAGGTACAAAAGACTAAACACCAAGCAGAGAACAGTGAAAAAAGTGAAACTTTTAAATTAAAATGCAAATTAAGAAATGAATTTCAACCGTAAATTCTTATCGGTCACGGTTGAAACAAAGGAACCATCTAACAAATAAATATAAATATCCTTTTTTTTTTGCCGAGTTTCGCGTTTGCTGATAATGTGTTCTTCTTTTTTTTGTTTGCCAAAGTATGGCTACAACGGAATTATTGCCAAAGTTAATGGTTATTTTGTATCTCTCTCTTGAGACGAGTATTTTTTTTTTTTTATATGAAACGGTTTGCATGGCGATGAAAACGAAGAAAAAGGGTGAACAGGAACGACATGATAATGGTGTTAATATTCAATTAGCTATCGGGTGGGGGTCAATAGGTGACTCGGAAAATCCTTTTTAAAAGAATTGTGCACACTTTGGTTTTCCCTTGTAACCCAGAAAAATATGCAAACTTTCCCTTTTAACTGTGGCACGGTTTTCATATTTCGGCTGAAAAGGACTTTCAAGTATACGTGTGCTAGGTCTACTATAGAACGTCTTGTCTCATAAAAACTAATTGCTTGTAAGAGATGAAACACGTTTTTGTTAAAACTTTTTTTTTTTAAGTTGTGAGAATCTTTTTCAATTGATACTTAGTTGGATAGGACTCATTAAGCTGCAAACTGATGTTGTGGAAGAATTTGTTATTCGAAAAATTTCCACATTGGGAAAGCATCCTTGCGATGTTGGTGAATGTAATTAATATCAGGCTAATGGCCGACCTTTTGCAAAGGTCAACGAGCAAAGCGATTGGTATCTTTACCTGGGTGGGGCAAATGGGAGTTCCGTAACAGTATGTAACCTTTTTTAGGGGGTAGGTTGGTTACTTTCGTGCCCAGATGTAATTACCATTTGGGGATATCTAAATATGAACCTTAATCAAATTGTTTCTTCATCTTTGATTTTTCTTCTCCACTGCTAGATTATGGAGCTGACGAAGCTGTAAATTAAGAAAATTTGCTTTACTTTTAAAGAAGCGCTTCAAGAGATGTCATACTCGTAGTGGAAAATGTCTTCAAGATGGTCGTCTTCCAAGAGATGTTTCGAACTTCGAGAGAGGTTTCTTCGAGATATATTGTTGAAATCAACTGTTGAGTGGTAGGTAGGTAGGTAGGTAGGTGTGGTTGTGACAGCATGCCATGCTGAAACATAATTAGCGCAGAGGCGCCGTTTTAATACCACAACTCAAGTGACCTAAATTGTTGTAGAAACTGAAGTTGGACTTGTGGGAAAGGAGAGAAAAGATTATTTAAAACCACCCCGTGGCATTGAGGAAACTGATGATGTCCCCGATGCTTGTCTCCGCGAACTCACTAATATTATCAAAAAGGTGTCTGCCAAGTATACGGTGTCTGACTCTACTAAGGGCCGGACACTTTCAAAGGAAGTGAAGGATTGTTTCAGGCTCGTTGGCCACATTGCAGCTACGACAATATGCATTAAAAGTAATGCCCAGTCTGGCTGCGTGGACCCCTATGGGCCAATGGCCAGTGCTAATTGCCAGAACTCTAGCAATATCTGCCCGGCTTCTGTTTAATAGCTCTTGTGTTCTGCGCCAGTTATACTTGGACCATATCTGCCTGAATATGACACAACCATCTATTACAAGCATCTGTAAGGAAATTAGCAAAGATTCTACCCTTAAGGGCCCCTAACGGAATGTTTACATCCTCCGCACGGGAGCACTCAAGGGCAGATCCCTGCCTCGCCAATTCATCAGCCCTTTCGTTTCCGTCAATGTTACTATGACCAGGCACCCAAATGAGGCTCATCCTAGACCGATGACCGAGTGCGGCAAGCTCCTCCTTGCATTGTTCCACAAGTTTGGAGGAGGAAGCCGCAGATACGATGACTTTGATAGCGGCCTGGCTATCAATGAAAATGGCTATGGAGTTAAGTTGTATCGATGTATGTTTGAGGAGACGGCACGCCTCTCGTACAGCAAGAACTTCCGCCTGGAATACGCTGCATGAATTGAGAAGACGGAATGAACTAGAGATATTCAGAAAAGATTCCCGCCCCTACCCCGCAGTCCATTTTCGACCCGTCAGTGAAAATGGCTGTATTGAACTCGTTAGTCACCGTGCCACATTTTCATTCCGCCCTGGAAGGGAATCTCACAGTGACATGATTTCGAAAGTTCACCCTGGGAATAATGTAGTTCGTCGGATTTGCCGCCAACTCCCGAGGTAGCAGATTAAGGATACTGTTGTGGCCGTTGAGACTATCGCACCAGCTACCTGTTTCTCTTAATCTAACCGCACTACATGCTGATATGTACTTTATATGAAGGTCGAGTGGTATAAGGTGAAGGATTACGTTCAAGGCTTCAGTTGGGCATGTTCTCATCGCCCCTGTAGCACCTAGAGCTGCAGTCCTTTGTACTTTGTTGATGAGTTTTGTAACTGTTGATGTTACTATCAAAAGATATTTTTAGACTTCGAAACAACAGTAATACTCGTAGCTGTGAAATTTAATGCATGGGCCACTGACATGGACAGCGCAGACTTACAGGAAACGTCATTAATCAGGACAGCAATTCGTCCCCCACATAAAGAGAATACTATTTCAGTGAGCCAGAGGTACGAGTACAAACTCCCAACGACGACGGTAATCAAATTATCCATTCCTATGAGCTTTAATATGAGTACTGCCTAAAGAATAGTTGTGAAGTGATATTCTGCCGTCGTAGCATTGACCATCAGAAATGATTCTTAAGACGAGACGGTGCCATGGTGTTTTATCGAATTAATGTTGAATTGCATTTAAAGAAGGACGACAGATTGCGATGATTGCAAAATTATTGGTTAAGGTACAGTCAGACGGCGGTTTTCATCAGTCGAGCTGAGATTGCTGAGAAGAAGACGGAAGCAGGGCTAGCAAGCATTAGAAGAAAATAGCTAATTACGATCAAAATAGGGGACCATAACGTAATATCAAAGCTGACCATAAAGTACAATAATTACCGATTATGTCAGAGATGAGACTCGACTTTGCGACAATATATCCAGACAAGGCAGGAGGCTACTCCTAACGACGACGGTTCAATCCGGTATCTCTGAGGTTTTATCATATTTAGTACTTTCCAGACGGTGTCGGATGATGTGATATTCGTCATTGCAGGGTTGTTAGA
Source organism: Pocota personata (assembly GCA_963082735.1). Lineage (NCBI taxonomy): Eukaryota > Metazoa > Arthropoda > Insecta > Diptera > Syrphidae > Pocota > Pocota personata. The sequence continues at coordinate 82,042,511 of OY720432.1, read as the reverse complement.
TTTGAATTTTGGGGTTGTATACAACAGGCTCCCCTATCACTGTGTTCATTTTTTTCTTTTTTTGTTGATACAAACAACTCGAACTCCATCTATGAGCAGCAGACCAATATTACGGAGAAGTCGAATGTAAAGTGTTTTTTTTTTTCCGAATTGGCAATACTTTTTCCAGTGACAGCCAATTTGACAACTGACAGCTGATTTGTGCTCAGTTTGGTTTGCCATTTCACCATGAATAGCCTTACGACAGAACAACGATTGTAAATTGTGCAAATTTATTTCGAAAATTGTGGTTCAGTTCGCGAATCGTCCATAATCGTCCATTCGAATAACCATGGATTGCTTTTGCAACACGCGTACTCTAATTGATAATATGCATCCGAAGAGACTTGTATAGTGCGCACTGAAGAAGCTAGACCGAAGAAAGAGGACCCGAATGAGTCGATTCGCCATCGTGCATAGCAATTGGAGCTGAGTCCATCCATTATATGGAAGACTTTGCATAAAGATCTTAGTTCACGAGCTTACAGGACCCAGCTCGTGCAAGAATTGAAGCCGCCTGACCATCATGTGGTCGGTAAATGGGCCGAAAACGAGATTGCTCTTGATCCTCATTTTCATCATTTTTGGTTGAATGGCTACGTCAACAAGACAAATTGCCGCATTTGGAGTGAAGAAAATCCACAAGCCATTATTGAGACGCCGCTACAACCACAGAAAGTCATTGTTTGGTGGCATTATGGGCTGGTGGAATCATTGGTCCATATTTCTTCAAAAATGATGTTGGGTAGAACGGAGAGCGCTATAGATCCATGATTACTAACTTTTTCATTCCCTAATTGAATGGCATTAATGTGGAATAGTTGTGGTTTCAACAAGACGGCGCAACATGTCACGAAGGAAACATTCGATGAGCGCATAAATTCGCGTAATGGACCTGTGAAATGACCTTCAAGAAGGTGTTAAAGCTTTGGATTATTTTCTGTGGGGATATATAAAGTCTACGCCGATAAACCAAAGACGGTACATGACTTGGAAGCTAACATTCGCTGCATTATTGCCAATATACGAGTACGGCCCAGCTGCGCGAAAAATTGGTCGAAAATTGGACTTCCAGATTGCGCTTTATTCGAGCCAGCCGCCCGAAATTATATTTAAACACTAATGGCATAAATTATCTTTCCATTAAGGCCAATACCATAACCATTACCACGATTTTTATGTGTTTTATATAATTTTAAAGTTCTATACCAGGCAGAAATATGTATATGCTATCCTAATAGCTGTGGACTATATTGTGAAGAACAGGTGGAAGGGGCGAAGTATCTGCGCCTGTAGTGACAGTCAGACTGCGCTTAAGGCCTTCTTCAATCCTTTAACCACTTCAATCCTTTAACTAACCTGGTTATATAATGGACCTGTTTTGAGTCTGGCTTCAATAGGGTGAATCCGCCCCGACAAAAAAAAAGGGAAGGCATCGGGCGTTGATGAAGTATGAACAATAGACCCAAAAGCGCATCGCACCAGTGCTCACAAAAATAACTAATTATAGATAGTCCTGTATAATGCCGAATGAACATAATACTGAATTACGGCTGTATTAAGTCCGATTTATAAAGGAGGAACTAAAACTAACAACAGACCAATTAACATTCCACCTATATTCAACTGGGGCAGATCATGGTGGAGAGGCTCAAGACTTTTTTTAAACGATATTCCGCGATTGTATCAAACCAATATGGTTTTCAAAAAATAAAATAAAAGCACGCGTAAGCTTTTGAAAGAGTTCGAAAACTAGGTTTAGCAATTTATTCAAACCTGTTAAGACGGCAGGAGTAAGAGGAACATAGGCAAACTGGCTATTACCTCAATGGCCTTCATTTTTCAGTTCGAATTTCTAGAAGACACAGCGAGCCGAAGAATATAAGTTATGGAGTACCACAGTTATGAACACTAGAACCACTCCTATTTATAATTTACACAATTTTTTCAGAAACGTTTTTGAAACATTTGTTCGGTGTGGACCCGATTTTGAGTTTCAAATGTTTTTCAAGCTTCTCATCCGTGACGAAAAAATATTTTTGTTTTCAATAATAATAATAATAATATTTTGGTGCCCAATGCAGGGCTTAGCCTAGCTTCTCGCAGCCACTCGTGCTATGCGCCTGACGAATGATTGGGACCAACAGTTTTATACCCTTTCCAAAGGCATTTTTTCGATTGAGAGAGAAGCTTCTCATGACAGTTTTACTCTCGAATGTTTGTTAGACGTTGGAGAGAGATGAGACCGTGAGAAAAATTATTTTTTTATTTTTTGTGTTTTCTTGGAGATTCGAACCTTGAACCTCTCGCTCAGTGATCGTGCACTTAACCACTGATTCACGACGCCCAAAACCTAAAATAATACCTAAATAGTAAAAAAAAAAACAAAAACTGTCAGAAAGACGTGGGGTAATGTGGAAACATTCCAGTTGGACGAGCTGATATTGAGGTCTTTTTATAACTTTAAGCGTCCAGAAAAATCTTTATTTATTTTTTTAAAAAAAGGCTTTGCCACAGTCTTTAAAAGGTATCTTTTCGGATAGTTTTTACTCGAACCTAGAGGGCAAGTATAGAAAATGTTTGATCTCAGGATGTTGATAAAACTTGATATTACTATGATAGCGAAACTCGATAAAGTCAAAGTCTCAATTCTGTCTGTCTGTCGGTCTGTATGTATAACCGACTGCAGCCCAAATGGCTAGACGGACTTTCTCCAAACTTGGGTTCAGTGGGTTCACAAGACAGACAGACACAAAATGAGGATAAATTAGAAGATGAATCAATGTGTTCAAAAAATGTTCTTACTCATATACTCGTAGACATCCATAATTTATAGTTGATTTGGGATTGCTTACCTGAAAATAAAAAAAGATAGAAGAGAGGGTTAATAAATTGAAAGATTTAAATATTACTTTTTATAAAAAATTAGTAAATTTGACTGAAGACAAGGTTGTACAGTGACGAAACTTCTTAAAATTGTTGCATGGAACGCCAACGGTCTCATACAAAGACTAGAAGAGCTAGAAATATTTCTACGAGAAAATGACATTGACATTTGTTTGATCTGTGAAACTCACCTGACGAAACTATCACGTGTAAACATTACTGGATACAGTACCTATCACGCTTATCACCCATCGGAAAGGGCCAGAGGCGGATCGCCTTTAATCATAAAAGATTGCATCGAACACTCTGAAGAGATTATGATAGAGCTTGAAAAAAATGCAAGTGAGCACTGTACGCGTGAAAAATGGCCATTACTCTTTCAATGTCTCGTTTATTTATTGTCCACTGCGTTGCAGGCTTGAAAAAAAATATTTTACAAATATTTTTAACTCTCTTAGTCCGAATTTTATTATTGTCGGTGATTTTAATGCAAAACACACCTTCTGGGGTTCAAGATGTGTCTCACAAAAAGGCAGAGCACTTTACAACGCCTGCATGCAATACAGTTGCGACTTTCACTCGACTGGTAAATCAACATATTGGCCGACTGATAGCAATAAAATACCCGATCTGATCGATTTCTTTGTTGTAACAGGAATACCAGACAACTGTATTAAAATTGATGAAAGTTTTGATCTCTCTTCCGATCATTACCCTATCATTCTAACGATGAGCAAACGCCTAATTAAAAAAGATGTACCTGCTAGACTAACTAGCAGAAAAACTGATTGGGAAGGCTTTAAAAAAGACGTTGAAGGACATATCGAACTGAGAGTATCACTTAGGACGTCTTCTGAACTCGAAATCGAAATTGATCGTTTTGCTGAAGTTCTGCAGCGCGCCGCGTGGAAAAATACTCCCTATCAAAGGAAAACGCCGATCAATCATGCCCAAAAGTATCCACCGGAAATAAAAGAAATGGTAAGGGAGAAGAGAAAAGCGCGTAAAAAATGGCAACAAACTCGAGCTCCGCAACATTAATCGCTTGTGTAACTTGCTAAAAAAAAGGCCATTATTGATTTTAAAAATCGGACAATACAAAGCAGCATTGAAAACTTAACAGCGGAAAAAGATTCCAATTATTCGCTCTGGAAAGCTATAAAAGGCATTAAAAAACCGAAAATACAAGCGGCCCCAATCAAGAAAAATGACAACCAATGGGCCAAGAATGATAAAGACAAAGCAGAAGTCTTTGCCGCCCATTTAGTAGAAACATTTAAACCATTTGATGGACAAGCGCTTGTTGAAAATGATAATGCGTCGGATATAGCACTTCACAATTACACAGTAAGAAATGCAAGGCTGACTGAACTTCAACAAGAAATAAAGAAACTGAAACCGAATAAAGCTCCTGGATACGACCTAATCACAGGAGAGCTTCTTAAATCGTTACCTAGAAAAGCGTTAGTTAAGTTCCTCTACATTATAAACGCAGCGATAAGACTAGAATATGTTCCGAGTATAATGATTCTGAAGCCAGGAAAACCGCCGAATGATAAAAAATCGTATAGACCTATTTCGCTGCTGCCGATTATGTCTAAAGTTTTCGAAAGAATAGTACTTAAGCGATTACAGCCGGTTATAGAAGAAAGATCTTTTATTCCCAATCACCTGTTTGGGTTTAGAACCAAGCACTCAACAATAGACCAAGTGCATAGAATAATTGATTTAATTGAGAAAGCTTACGAAGAAAAAAAGATTTGCTCGAGCGTATTCCTTGATGTTTCTCAAGCTTTTGACAAGGTCTGGCATGAAGGCTTGAAATATAAATTACGACAAGTTCTGCCGGAACACTTATATAATATTCTAGAAAAATACTTGACGAATCGACTTTTCCGAGTCAAACACGGAAACGAATATTCGGAACTTAAAGAAATAAGGGCTGGGGTGCTGCAGGGAAGTGTCCTTGGACCGCTTTTGTACCTATTATATACTCGCGACATACCGCAAGAAGAAGGCACCGTATTAGCTACATTTGCCGACGACACTGCCATCCTGGCAACGGGTAAAACGATCGAAGAAACGACTGACAATTTGCAAGAAGCATTGAATAAAGTAAATGAATGGACAAAGATTTGGCGACTAGCTTTAAACAAAAACAAATCTGTTCATGTCAATTTTACTTATAAGAAAATAAATAATTTGCCGATCGTTTCAAATTCCGTTTGCAAACGAGGCTAAGTATCTTGGAACGACACTTGATGCTAAGCTGAAGTGGAAATCACACGTGAAAAAAAACTTAAAGAACTCGAAACCAAATACAGAGAAATGTACTGGTTACTTGGAAAACATTCCAAGCTTAATATAGAGAACAAACTGCTTTTATACAAGCAAGTGCTAAAGCCGGTATGTACATATGGAATACAACTCTGGGGTTGTACCAAAATAAGTAATGTCAATATTTTACAAATTTTTGAAAATAAAGTGCTAAGATCAATAGTTAATGCACCGTGGTTTATTAGAAATAGCGATATCCATAGAGATTTAGGAATTGCAACAGTCGAACATGAAATCAAAAACTTCGCGCGTAAGCATGAAGACAGATTAAAAGGACACGTTAACAATGAAGTCCTTCGACTTCTAGATGAGAGGAATCTACTGCGTCGTCTACAAAGAAACCGCGTCTAATTTGCGGAACAAGCAGGACCTTTCAATGGAAAGGGACCTGCCAAACGATCTCAATACGTGAAAGAAAAACTGCTGGATAAGTAGAAACCTAGTTATAGTAATCAAAGAAATTTATCACAAAGGGAGGTTTTTCTAGTGAGTAAAAATCTCACACTACTATGAGCACGCGCTATCGATCCTCATAGTGTCTTCATGAAGATTTTTTACCTACCCTCGGGGAAAAAAAAAAAAGGTTGAACAGTCAGCAGCCTTAGGCTTAGACTATAGGAATACACACGATTGTCCCCGCGACTAGATAGTGTAGGTACACTATGCCTCAATAAAGACATTATTTCAAAACTTCGTTAACAACCTCAGTATTTCACTGGAAAATTCTGCAGCAACTTTACTGTCGAATAGGAACTAAGTTTTGCACCATGAATTTCAGGTTTTCGACTTGGAAACAATAATCTTAGCTGAAAAATTGCGAACGGGCTTAGTGGAGTGTGCTGAACAACAGACGCTAAAAGTGCCTTTATTTCAAATGTGTGCGTCATGGTCGTGATATTCATAAATTTGGTTTTACCACTGAATACGTACTCGTATTGTACTCATATTTGAAAAACGAATCTATATTTAGAAACGGTGATGTAATTGAAGGTTACAATTTAAATCTGGCACTACTGTGGTTCTGTCAAAGATAAACAGCTGATAATTGACATCTGTGTATACTAAGCATTGACATTTGTAATCATGGAGCGGTATACGAGAGAACGATGCATTTTGAATGTTGAAACCCATCTCCGAGATGGGAAAAAATTAACCAACACGATTTGCACATTGAAAAGTAATGTTGGTGCACAAAACAGTCCATTTCATGCCGTTCGATCGTACTGGGTCAGCGTTGCATGTATAAATACTAGTACGTCCTCGTAGTGGCCGGTCACGCGAAAATATTTGACTTTATGGATTGGCAATATTTCTGACAGTCCGTTAAAATCAATTCGCCAGAAAATTAATCTTCTCCACAGCTCCACGCAGCGTATTTAAATAAAAGAAGTGGTATCTGCCTGCCTGCAAGATCCAATTGACTCAGGAATTGAAACCGGCAGACCATGAACAGTGTCCTGATTTCGTTGATTGGGTGTTACCCAATGATGGCAATTTCTCGAACAAAATCATCTTCAATGATGAGGCTCATTTTAAACTGAATGGCTACGTAAACATACAAAATTGTCGCATTTGGGGTCATGACAATCCACGGGCCATTCATTATGCATCCACAAAAAGTCACTGTTTGGTGCTAATTTTTGGGTCGAGGCGTGATTGGACTGTACTTCTTCGAAAATTCTCGTAGTGCTACTGTACGTCAATGGTAAACTTCATCGGAACATGGTAACAAATTATTTTTGTGCACCATTTGGACGATATTGATGTAGAAGGCATGTGGTTTCAACAAGACGGTGGCAACTACCACACAAAGTTTCCCGACCGTGTCATCTCTCGTTTTGGAGACCAAAATTGACAACCAAGATGTGAGATTTTCTTTGGAATTATGTGAAGGACAAAATTATGCATTATTTATAAATTACCGCAAGATTTATGCCGAAAAGTCTGCAACGTCATCCTCCCATTGCTATCACAAAAAGCAACCGTTTAGACTCTTCGTCGGGCGCTAAATGAAATCGGCTACAAGGCTAAAGAAAAGAAGAAGAAACCAACTTTGTCAGCCAAAAAGGTTTCGTCACGAAAAGCCTTTTGAACAGACACGAAGACTGGACATTTGGTGTGATTACTTTGTCTTTTCTCTTGTAACCCAATTTTTATTTTTTAGGTAATTTAGTCCGATGACACAAAATGAACTGATTTCAATCAGATGGCCTATCTTGGTACTGGACACGCTCCTCAAAACGTCTAAAACCGTCTAAAATCAAACGGTTAAACATAGAGGAGGTATCGGCCCTGTTAACAAAATTTATGGTGTAATGAAGAAGAAGCAATACCTCAATATTTTTCAGGAGAATTTGCCAGTTACTCTTGATATAATGGGAATGGAGGAAGATCGGATCATTTTCCTACAGGACAATGATAAAAAACATTCTTCAAAATTAGTAAAAAAAAAATTGGCTAAATTTTCAAAAATTTGATACAATGCAGAGTCCGGATACCTGTACAGAGTCCGGATATGAATTCGAAAACTGAAAAGGCAACTGGCAAGTAACGAAGATGTCCCGAAAGGAATGACAGAATTATGGGAATGAGTGCAGGGAGAATGGTACACAATTTCACCGGAAACCTGTACGAAAGTCGGTCGCGAAACCTGGATTCTTTAAAAAAGTCCAAAGGACTGTAGACCTATTTCAAGTCCAAATTTTAAGTTTTTGGATAAAAAAGAGGATATATATTCGGCAGTCTGTTGAAGAAAAGACGCTCCCTAGCTGTGTGGTCCCAACAATCAAGCATGGCGGTGGTTCAATAATGGTTTGCAGATGTTTCTCTTCCGCCGGTGTTGGAGACCGCATCCGTATCGATGGAGTCTTGAATAAGGAGAAGTACAAACAAATATTACCATCAGGTTTGCAATTAATGGATTCACATTAATGCAAAATGATGATCCAAGTTTTGCAGAGTATGTTTGGACCAAGAAGAACTGAAAAATATGAAATGGCCTGCCCAATCACCCGACCTCAACCCAATAGAGCTGCTTTGAGACGAGTTAGACAGAGATGTACAAACAGATCCTTCAAGTAGCCTGGAGATTAGTAACATTGGAAACTATTAAAAAACGCTGATCGATAGAATGCCTAGATTGACGGTCAAAGTGGTGCAAGCGCAAGATGGATTCTTCGACGAAAAAGAGGTCTAACCCTATTTTATTTATTAGCTTCAATTAATTTGTTCACTTGACTAGATAAATATAATATTGATGAAACTATTTACAATGGATTTTGATTACTAAAATGAAAAAGGCAGAGTTTTATATCAATTTCTTTGACAGAATTTATTGTCCGGTAACTTATGAACGGCAGTGTTAGTGGGTCTCTCAATTCTGTTTGTCGTATGTATGCACGACCTCAGCCAAAACGGCTGGACGGACGTTCTTCAAACTTCATACCTGGGGTCACAACGCTTTTGGAACAATGTTTCTCAAATGTTTCTTACAGATTTATGAAACCTTATAATACTTGGGTGTCACATTGGAAATACCCTGGTGTACCTGAAGAAATTGCACCACAACCATGTTTACTATGCTCAACGACAATCGTAGCTTCGGTGGTGGAACTACGAGTAAAACCTATGAATACTTAGAAATACTGGAAAAATTGCAGAGCAGTCATGAGAATAATTGCCAACAATAATTTTAAACAAACAAGCTTCGAAAATATTTTCAACATGACATGATGATTGGCCTGCCCAGCTTTGCACTGGTGTATAATTTAATTATGTACACATGTTTTTATTACTAGTTCTTTAGCTTCGTGTGTCCTGTACAAATGAACACATTCCCTCGTCGGAGGATTTCAGAGGCTTCACATGCCCCGTACAAATGAACACAATGTAGCTACATTACATACCCATACCGAAGGAACCTTTCCCGAAAAATGGAAAACGCAGCATTTGGTCTTACTGCCAAAAGGAAAGAAGCCCCCAGGAGAACCATCATTCTATAGCCCAATATGCCTATTAGACACCATGGGAAAGATCCTCGAGAAGATAATCTGTAATAGATTACTCGCAGTAGCAGAAGAGAAAGGAGCTCTCTCAGATCACAAATTTGGCTTCAGAAGAGCACGATCTACTGTTGATGCCATAAGAGCGTTAGTAGATATCGCCAAAGGTGCCATCGAAGGAGAAAGATGGCTCTACGGCACAAAGGAGTATTGTGCAGTAGTAACGCTGGATATTAAAAACGCATTTAACTCTGCGAACTGGTCGTTTCTTAGAAGGTCACTTGCCAGGATGGATACGCCATATTACCTGCTATGGATAGTGACGAACTACTTCAACAACAGGAAGCTGAGGTACAATACCGATGGCAGGGTAAAATATTACAACGTAACTGCGGGAGTTCCACAGGGATCGGTCCACTATTGTGGAACATAATGTACGACGGAGTCCTACGATTAGCGTTACCTGGGGGAGTAACGATAATTGGATTCGCCGATGACATTGCAGTCGTAACAGTAACTAAACAGATCCGTGCAGTAGAATCAGCTACAAATGAAGCAATTGCCCGGATAAAAGATTGGCTAATATCCGCCGGACTAGAACTAGCTGACCATAAAACAGAAGCTGTTCTTATAACCAGCCGGAAAACTGTCGAATTTGCCAACTTTCAGGTTGGTAACCAAACCATCAGGTCGAAAGAGGCAGTTAAATACCTTGGAGTAATGCTGGACAAAAGGCTACGGTTTAAAACGCATGTTGTTGAAAAAAGCATCGCAAATGCAGGGAGCTCCCTCGCGTATCATGAAGAACATCGGTGGACCTGGATACGCTAGAAGGATTCTACTCTCTAGAGTTATCACCCCAGTTCTGTTATATGCGGCCCCAGTCTGAGCGGAGGCACTGAGGACGAAGGAGACCAAAAGGAGACTATCGTCATCAAAAAGACTCTGTGCGCTACGGACAATCAGAGGCTTTCGAACCATCTCTGACGAAGCTGCATATGTCATAGCTGGAATGGTCCCCATCGATATTCTCGCAGATGAAATGCTGAGGATATATAACAGAAGAGCATTGAGTCATCACGACGTCACTGGTATCAAGGTGATAAAAATTGAAGAAAGGGCAGCGTCAGCAGCTATGTGGCAAGCTCGTTGAGCTAATACAACAAAAGGCAGATGGACATACAAACTTATACCGACAATCCAAGACTGGATAAGTCGAAAGCATGGAGATTGCAACTACCATCTAACGCAGTTCCTGTCTGGCCACGGTGGCTACCGCAAATATCTACACCGATTTGGACACGACAACTCACCATTCTGCCCGGAATGCCCAGGTGAAGATGAAGATACGGAGCACGCAGTGTTTTACTGCACACATTTCACGGCATGGAGAATTACTCTGCCAAGTCCGTCATTACTCCTCGACCATATGTTACGGTCGGAAGAGAATTGGATGGCAATATGTTTCTTCGTAACAACTCTACAAAAAGAGCTGCGGAGAATAGAAAAGCTAAGAAGAGCTACTGAAGCAGCGGAGGAAGCTGACACAAGAAGCATAGCATAAACTGCTAAGCAGCCCCGCGAAGTAATACCTAACGGCAGTCCCGCGGGGAGAGTGGTTGAAGTGTGTATGGTGTGTGTTTAGTACGTACGTTCCGGGCATCGATTACTCAGGTTTGCGAATCGTGCATGCTAGTAGCACTCGGGCTATTAGTATCTATGAAGATTACACATTCCTGGCGCAAACCAAAAAAAAAATTTACCCATTCCGACGGACTATTTCTAAATCTACATATGTTATCAGCCTCTTTCTATATCTTACATATTTCCTCAACTCAACGAAATAACAAAAGGTTCCTCACCACCTGTTCTTAATAGCCACATCTCTCTAACAGTCTAAAGAAACAGGAAAAACAGAACAAAAATCAAAATAAAGCCAACGATGTAAAACATCCTCCTCATGTCCTGTGCTGGGTAAACACAACCGCATCAACCGCACTGATGGATCGCACAGGATGATACTATCCTCTGATTGAAAGTTGTCTTAAGGTACCTATTTCAACCCTCTATTCTACCCCTTAGAGCTGAAATTTCTCAAAATTCCACCTTATCCCTCGCCTAGAGCCTACAAGTAATCACCATGCAAAGTTACATAAGTTTAGCTAGGCCCAGCAGTTTCGAAGATACTGTGATGAGTAAAAGTCAGTCAGTGGGTTTGACTTTTTACATTATTTAAGATTGTAAAGGCAATAGATTGAAAAAACTGGAGCTGGAGGACACTACGCAGTCTATGTTCGCTTGCAGCTATTCAGTTAAAGCCATAGGGGTTTGTAAAAATATTCCTGCGAATATTCTAAAATAAATCCGCAGTCCACTTCCGTCAGTTAGCACACGCAATTCTAAAATCTTTGGGTGAAATTGTACATCCTCTTGCAGCTAATAAAAGTCTAGTGTTCAGCCCTAAAGTTATCAACATCTTTATCGGGAAATCTTCAGCAATCCTTGTCTGAAAAAAACATGATATTTTATCTATATTTAACTGTACCTATACACAATTACGAGTAGCTATTTTACAGAGAAACTGAATCCTCGGTACCATCACCTGAAATTTCTCCAAAGACCATATCTTCAAGACTGTAAAATAAAATTTAAAATGATCATCTTGTCTGAATAAAGTCCTCCACCCACCAACGTACTGCTCTATTCCGTGTAAGGATGTGTGCATAAATTACGAAGCAGGCATACCGAAAAGCCTTTAAAAAACAAGTGAATTAGGAAATCTCTTAGGTAATTGGAGCATGAACGCCATATGGCATCTATTATGCAAGTGCTTCCTTTCGAAAATCTGTTTCTCCCCGATCTCATTTTTTTTTTTTTTGTCTACAGATAGATAGAAAGATGCTATTCTCATGAGAATGTTCGCGTATATCCGCTTATGGCTTATCCTTTAAAAGTTTTAAAGTGTTTACCACAATTAAAGAAAATTCATTGCCTGAATCCTTTTCTAGTGATTATTTTTATATTATTTTAGAAATTATCCTAAGTGGCGTTTTTCTCTTCTCTATTGAAAAGGATATTCAACTGTGGGACGGGACTTTCAAGACAAATTGATGGGCAGAATCCTAGTTGGACAAAGACCAGATGTCTAAAGTCTAGACCGTAATCGCAGAATTTTTCTCCACTTTGGTTTTTTTGTGTAGAAAAGGAAAGGATTAACATTTTAAAATGAATCCTTTTTCTCTGCCAGTGATTGCCTTTTTCGTGTATAAATTGAAAATATTTTTATGCAGAGGAAAATATTAAAATTCGTAAATGAAGAGTGCCTACCCTGAAGGTAGGCATTGTTCTTTTATTTTTGACATTTCGAAAAGGCTGACGTCAAGGAGCTTTAATATTTTATTTGGTTTTGAAGACCAATTTGGTATCCAAGTTTAATCACCTGCCAAAAATGTTCGACCTTCATCATATTTATGTTGGCAATTTCGGCTGTTTACTCGTACATCCATTACGCCATTGCATGATGCCATGGACCCCCGTGACGACGTCATTATTTTAGGGGGATTTTAATCTTCCCCACTTTCAATGGTTTCAGTGATGAGTCTCATTATATCTACATCGCTACCTCCGACAAGGAAATGTTAATAATTGTCGTTCTGACTGTGGCCCTATTCCAAGTAATTGGCATCTGAAACAACTTAAATAGGCAAATTGACTTCACCTGCTCGACCGACGTCTACAGTTTAAAAGTCTCTGAGAGCACTCATCTTCTTTCGACGTTGGACGGTTTTCACACCAACTAAATTCGCTCACTTCTTCGGCCAGTCATTTGCTGACCACGTCTTTGCTATTTGGACAATACTGCACAAACCTCCCTTGTCTCCGTGGGTATAACCACGTTAATGGTGCTTCCCTGGTCCTGACGCCATAGAATTAAACAAATGTGTGCGAATCACTGCTTTCTTCTACTTTCAATCTCCCAAGGCGTTTTTCCTCAATTATGGAAAGTGGTCTACACTACCCTTATCTATAAAAAGGGGTTTCTAATTATCATCCAATTGCTAAGCTCTCATGCATACCTAAACTTTTCGAGAACATAGTGTATGGTGCAATGTCAATCCTCTCCACAAAGCAACACAGATTCTTTAAAGGTAGGTCAACAACCACCAACTTAACCGAATTTGTGTCTAGTACACTGAACGCGTTGGAAGATAGCATTGAAATTGATGTCGTAGCCACAGATTTCAGCAAAGCTTTTGACAAAATTCCTCACCAAGTTATTCTTCTCAAGCTCAAAGTCTTAATACCTAATGAACCGCCATTACAAAGTTCGTTTTAGATCTTCAGTATCGGACCTTATCATAGCAAACTCTCGGGTACCTCAAGGCAGCCACCTGGGACCATTGATCTTCATCCTTATAAAGAAATGATGCCGAACGTATCATCCGGAGCTCCAATCGACACATCGATAATGTCATACGAGTAAGTAAAGCCAACTCAGCACTTGACTTTGTAAAACGCTGGTCAAAAGAAAGTATTGTGGCCCCTTATACTGCTCATACCATAAGAATTGAAACTGTGCAGCGCATGTTCATTCGCTGCGCGGTCAGTCTTTGGCTGATAACCTCAACCTGCTGCCTTATGTGGATCATCTTAGACTGATTATGTACATTGTGCATGAGCCAAGACGTTATTCATACATACGAGTATATGATACAATAGCTTAAAAGAAGTTATGTCCATCCGAAATGAGTGAACTTAGAATGGTTTCAGCAGCAAAACTCTATCGAGAAGAACAACTAGGATGTCTTCGAGTCCTCTAGAATACAGATGTAGATAGCCTTAGCACCAGTATGAGTTACTCAGCGGCATTAACACGGAATTGAGAGCTAAAGGTAGCCACATCTACATATCACCACCACCTCTGTAGATGTCTATTGCACTTAAGCGCTTTGCTTTTTGGAAGGCAAACACCAAATCGTTGTCTGTTACGATGATAGGAAGTGGTAAGCGTGGTCTCCTAAATGGAAGGAGGCTTTTGTTTTCTTAAATGTCCTCTAGCACTTTGAACTGTGTACCATGAAGTTTGTAAAACCCAGTGATGGAGTGAAAGCAAAAGAAATAGGGAAGAGTTAAAAAGTGGACAGATAAAGCGAGAGAGAGTGAGGTAATGATTCGCGATAAATTTAAATCTTTGCAAATTTTAGGTTCCTGGAAATACTGATGAAGGCAAGATATTCCACATTTGTGTTAATGGCTAAAAAAGATCCCCTAAAGTGCATGCATTTGCAGAATGGGCTACTTACTATAGAATAGACGAACAGGTGGGTTCGAACATTTATCATGGAAATAATGGCACAGGAGCGCCAAATACCCAACATTTCGGCGGTATTTGAGAGAAGGGATTCAATTACATATAGACTGATCACCGATCAGTTTACAACCTTGTCGGACACGATCAATGAAACTCAAGCATGTGACGGGAGGTCCCGCCTAAACATATAAATTATATTCAAGTTTCGGACGAACATAAGCTTTATAGATTGTGACCAAATCCGCATGAGTAAAAAACCGTTTACAAATGTTAATATATCCCAGGCATCTACTGGTTCCATCGAAGATCTGGGCTAACACACATGCCAAGCATTCCGCTCATAAACAGCGGACGGCACTTTATTTGTGACGCCTTGAGCTCAACTCGGTTCATGACGCCCCATCTGATGATTGTGGGTAGGTCATCAAGTGTTTTGTTGTTGCACGGACCCTCTGGATGCGGTAAAAGATTGTTGGCTCACACTATCGCTGGGCAATTGGAGCTAAATATGATCAAAGTGCCTGCGACTGAATTTGCTTGTAGTTCTCTCATAAGGTGGACGTTAACAATGCTATCCATGAACTTGGATAACACTGACGTTAAAGCTATTGGTCGATACTTAGATGAGAAAGGTTTAATCGCCCTTTTCTAGAATTGGCTGTACCTATACATATGCAAGATTCAATATATCTGGAAAAATGCTTGTGGAAGAACTTACACACTGGTTTGGCCAGGGCTTGTTTTTCCTTCATTTGTCAGGATCTATAATTTCCTTGATATATGGCAAGGATCGTTTTGCGCCCTTGCAAAACTTAAGAAGTTCCATTGGGGTAAGGGCCGAGTGGTCGAAAATTGCTTGTTCTAGTTGTGAATATCTTCTAGCTATGTAGTTTATTGGCCTTACAGGAGACACACCTAGATACATATATTCCGGGGCCTCACAGAGTATGATGTTTTGTATTGAGCTAAGAAGTTTTAGCTTTAGCCACTGTGGATAAGGTATCGATATCTTTTCGTGAAAGTTATTTCTCATGAAGTTTCGATGATGGCTAAAACTTGCACTTGAAAAACACTACCCTGGAACTGATCAGGATAGATTCCTTTCATCTTTGCCCACCGATGGGCACATCACCCATCTCATTTCCACAAAAGTTGGATTGCTAGAGACGTAGGAAATATATTTCTGCTATTTTCTTCTTTCATAGATCTGGCACTGGTTATGGCAAAAGATGCATGGGAAAAGCTTGAAAGATTTGAATGGGTGGAGGTTTGTGTGCGAAATAAGAGTACTCTTATCAGGCCTTGTCCTTAGGCCACCAAACAGCCGAATCAATTTTGGTTAAATTTATGTAGGTGTGTTCCTTTATAAAGGTTCTACAGTGATCCCGATGCTTCATCACCTCGTCTCAACCTGATCTAATTATAAAACTTATAAAAAAAAAAACTATGATTGGCGCCTTCCAATCAGTGCAAATATTGAAGTGATCTACGGGCCTTTTTGGTAGTATAATCAACAGAATGGGTACACAATACTCTCCTAGGTAAACGAAATCTAAGCTACGCCATTCCATATATTGCTGACGATCTAAAAGTAGTTACACAGACTCCAACCGAATCGGCAGACCTGAAATCATCGGACCACGGACCGGACCACGAGCCGAGTATGCTTTCATTTCCCAGAGACGTACGGATCAAATTGGTGTACATTAGTTGAGTCATTAGTTTGACAGAAAGCTTCACACTCCAGTAGAGGTATCAAAAAATAACCACAAACACCACCGATACCCCATCCAATTCGAAAATTAATACTCGTAATGGAAGGAGCATGCTCGAGATGACCACTTACCCTCAAATATGTTCAAGGTCCGGTCCTTGCAGACCAAACATGCTTGCCGCTGATTTAGTTCATTGGATCCACAAAACAACCGAATCCCTATCACGAATATGTTCACAAGCAAGTGGCTACTTTATATCTATGGCTATATTGCAGGCGGGTAGAATGCTGGAGTGTGAAGGCTGCACTGGATGGTAAAACAAAGTAAATACAAGCATAGTTTTTTTTAAAAAAAAGCTAAAATCTGTGTGAAATGCATGTCTATCTGGAACGCATCATATTATCCCCAGTCTTCAAAGACATTTTAAAGGGTGTTTTTTTACAAGTTTTTTTTTTTTCAATATGGCAACACTCAGACAGCTGATAGTTAATCTGACAGCTGACATCATCTTTTTATTCAGTATTGTTTGGCAAGTCATCATGCAAGGACTTACATCCGAGCAGTACAAATTGTGGAAATTTATTTCAAAAACCAGTGAAGTTCTACGGTCAACATGAGTCGGCGACCAACTGAGTCGGCTATTCGCAAAACAATAGAAAAATGTCGCACTACATTTACTCCCTTGGACTCTAAGGCACCGTCAAGAATGCATAGAGTGCGCACAAATGAAAATATCGACGCCGTTGAGGCCAGTGTTGAGGTAGATCCTAATTAATCGATTCGTCATAGTGCGCAAGAACTTGGCCTGTGTCCATCGACTTTGTGAATGATTTTGCGCAAGGATCTTGGTTTACACGCTTACAAGATTCAACTGGTACAAGAACTGAAGCCGAACAATCATCGTTTGCATCATGAGTTCAGTGATTGGGCGCTGGAACAGTTGGAAGTCGATCCACTTTTTTACCGTCAAATTTTGTTCAATGATGAGGCTCACTTCTGTCTCAGTAGCTTTGCTAATAAACAAAATGGTCGGATTTGGAGCGACGAAATCAGCTACCGATGCACCCCGAAAAATGCACTGTTTGATGCGGTTTATGGGCTGGCGGTCCTAATTCTTCGAAAATGAAGCAAATCGAAATATCACCGTCAATGGCGCATGGTACAGAGCCATGATCAACAATTTTTTGTTTCCAAAAGTGTGTGAACATGGTCTTCAGGACATTTGGTTTCGACAGAATGGTGCCACATGCCATACTGCCAGCAAAACCATCCAGTTATTGAAGGAAATGTCCAATGGCAACATTATCTCCAGAAATGGACCTGTGGCTTAGCCTTCAAGATCGTGTGATTTGACGCCGCTGGAATATTTTCTGTGGAGGTATATTAATTCCAGCATTGGAACCATTTATGAGGTACGGCCTCAAATGCTCGAAAAATTGGTCGAAAATTGGAGCAAGATGATGCAGTTCCTGAGGCTCAGTTCTTAAAAAAAAAACACCCTTTATAAGAAAAATTGTGGTTACGACTTACAAGAAAGTGGGGGTGCCACCACTTGTAACCGAAGTACAAGGAATCTGGTGAGATATTAACAATAAGACTTAACAAGTTTGAAGGAAAAAAATAAGCATTTTCGAAGAAAACGCCCCCAATAAGTTGGCGTGGCTTTGTGCAACGTATGGACGAATTGTATATTTTAACATATTTTACTCAGGCAAAATTTTTCAGTTTCTAGTAAATATATTTACTTTTTTCAGCACCAATACCGAGGTACTGGTGCTGGTACTTGTACTTTTATAACTCTGGCTGAAATTATCAAATGGATCTAATTCCGTCACTTGGCAATACATACTCTGATGCCTTGAGGCTAGTTTAGCATCTAACTGCCCACTATCCTACAGGTGAACAACTGGCAGTACTTTCGTTGGTTAACAGTGAAACATGTTTTCATTTAATCTTTCCGTCACATATGAGTACTCCTCATCCTGTCAATCTTTCAATGCATCAGACATTGTAGGAACTTGTACACAAAGCTTATACATAAAACTTCGAATGAACTATGCTTTTGCGGGATTGAAAATTGAACATAGAAATCTGTGACGATGTCTTGTACAGATGACGATGCTGATAATGATTATCACCAGATGAGGATGTACGCTCATACTGTTCATTTATAATGTATAATTATTATCATTGTTTCAACACTGGGGTACATGTCATGTAGGACACACTCACACACAGCATTCCCGTGCTAAACACATCGCATTCTAAAGTCCCATTGTAGCGTATTTGCATTGTGATATCCTTGAAGGAGTACTGATAAATTATTATTAATGCTTTTGACAGAATGCACATTGAAGTAAACATCCTGATGCGGCAGAGAAAATAGCAGAGAACCCATCATCATCATCATCATCATCACTCAGAATGGCTTTGCAAACACCAGAGGACAGACATCCATTCACACATCTCCTTCAATGAGTGCGTTGCCAAAAGTATTTGTTGTATAGCACTCGACTACAACAACACTGATATGTGAAAAAGGATACTCTTCAATGTCTGGCAAATTACTCGTATCCAAAGAAATCATCTCTTCCGTTCGCCTTTTTTTTTTTTTTTACGAAAGCGAGAACCTCATGTCAAGCAGACTATGACGCAAAATGATGAACATCCTTTTCGAAACATCCCCACTCTCTCAATATAATATCTGAGTTCGCTGCACCCAATGGATCAATGAGAATATTTTTTATCGAAACTAAATTGAGTGCAAGAACATTTTTCTGAAAGCAGTCATTATGGAGGATCGATTGAAGGCAGGACGAGGGGTATCGATGTAATTCTTTAAGTTTTGAACAAATATACGTAAGTAGAGTGAAGGATGAAGACGGATTTGTTTCATTCTCTTCAGATCCGGTTGCTAATAGAGGTTATGTGCATGCGGTAGTTTTGTGTACTTCAGGCTTTTTTTCCGGGACGGATGCAATTTATGGTACATCGAAGAGTACATAGTAAAAGTTTTACACTCTTCCTTTGGAAAAGTATTGAGTTTCATTGAGATGCGATTTTGAGGATAGTTTGAAAGATGAGATGTTCCCTTACATGCACTATTGTGCTTGTCGTCGATGGTCATTGTTTGTGAAAAGTTATATCATAAAAATATAAGTTTGATGGATTATTGAGTACTGGGTCTATCTTTGTAGATGCAGTATTAGAATACAAGCTCTTTTTTTTCTGTTCAACCTCCGGCAATAGGATAAGTTTACATTTGCTTCTATAGCTTCTATCGTAAAAGATTTAATATTAACTAAAGGACCCCTAGGTATTCGAAATAGTACCCTTTGTGGAAACCACTGAGACTTAAAAAGAAAGTAAAGAAGATTCAACGGAGAGGAAAAACTGACACGAATCAATATCTTGGGTAACATGAAGCATTGAATCACGCTGAATTTTGGTAGCAAAACTACCCATCCAGTACAACTGCGTGGACAATCCTATCGTAAAACTGTATAGGTTTTCTGAGCTTTTGCCTGGACATCGAACATAAGACAGAGAACTTGGCTATTATTAGTGATGGAGCGATACACTGCTACTTTGCCACCGTGATCAAAAAGCAACAGTCACACTCGAAGTATCAAAATTATTCTGTGCAAAGGAGGAAATATTACAAAAAGAAAAAAAGAACAATTTCACTATCTCATACAATTCATCACTTCCCTTTCAGTTGCACTACCACATGTACGTGATAATTCATTCCTCAAATCCCCACATCTTTTGCATACTCTTCCAATTCACTAGTAATCATTCACCACGTCACTTACTATGTTCCTTTTGACACTAGGTTACTTAAAATATGTAACATTCTCCGTGATTATACTTTGCATGGAGTGATTTGGATACTTGAAGTGAAATATTTGTTAATCGTGATCACGGTGATTTTAGATATACGGTAAAATTAACAGGTACGTAGCAGATTAGAAGCCGTGACTTTAACTGTTACTTGCTTGGAGATCACAGAAAAAAAAGTAACAATGTTGCACCGCTCTATACTGGAGGAAGTATGTACTATGTGGTAGTATCGTAAAAATTGTGGAAAATTTGTGAAAAATTTCATATTAAGCATTACTAGCAGACCAGATCACCTTCATCCGTGCCAAAAAGCCATCAATCACACTCTCGTGGCCTTTCTCTTTTCTATTTTAGAAATTCATAGATCATGATACTGTTATATGTGCTTTCGCGGACTTTTTTATAAAACTGCTGAAGTCCCAAAAATTTGTTGTACAACAATTTGACGGATGTCTAATAGAATAGCCGGCATAGTATCAAATTTAATGGGGCAGTGTTCAGCATCCTGATGTCCGAAAATAATCCCAGAAAAATGTTCAATAGGTAAAAAAAAAAAATACATGGAAATCAGCTCAGATGTTGTAAAGTTACAATTTACGAAGGCAAACTGAACCTTAAAACACTGAAGACATGTAAAGTGCTTATTGTTAGCTGTCTAATGATCTTAGGTGCATATTTGCTCTTTCTAAACACTAAAAGTCTCTCGTACACATTTTTCAGATCATTTAAAGTTTTTTTTAATGTACTAGCTGTGTCGTAGAGTGCTTATTACAAGCAGCTCCCACGAGCTGGGATCTGCTAAAGCATAAACAATGCATCCACAGGCTCATCATTTAGTGCTGGTGTTTGTGGTTAGAAATAAAAACAAGACAAACATCACTAACACGAACATAAAAAGGACAAATGAATATAAATAAATTTTTAACGTGTTAAACAGGAACTTAAGAACTTATCTTATAGAGATATGAGTTTATATTGTATAAGTTGCTCATGCATGCAATAATTTGTTCTATGATGCGGGACATACAATAACTTCAAACTACGTAGGTTGGAAGACGGCCTCCAATCCAACTGAGGATAACAAATCGGGCACATCAATTAAGCAATGAGTTTTATCTGATGCGTTTATGGTGGAAGGTTAAATGGATCGTCTCATGGGAGCCCTTTCAATGCGAATCTGATAAAGTTTCGCTGAGTAGCCTCTATCCGATCTTGATGAACTTCACAAATGGGAATCCAGACTTCTGAAGCATATTCAAGATGGGGACGGATGAAACAGTTACACAGAAACTCTTTTGACCATCTTTTTATAAAACCTAACATAGGACTTGTTAACAATGAAATCAATATGCTACTTGAAGTCAAGATTAAAGTTAAAACAAATCCCTAGGTTCTTAAAACAATTCGCTCGAGAAGACTAAGTTGCGATATTGAATAATTAAATGCGGTTGGCATACACCTTGTAGAAAATATCATATTTTGGCATTTAAGACGGTTCAGAATTAGACCGTTTTTAACTCACCATTTGGCGAAGGTGTCAATATCGGATTGAAGAAGGTGTTAGCTGTTATGCTTTGAAAGATTTTCATGCCATAGGATTAAATGAGGATGTCGCTTACCACTAATACATGACATGTAACATCATTTATAGCGAGTATAAAGAGAATAGGACCTAAGTGACTACCCTGAGGAACACCACATTGGGCTGTAATGGAGTTGAAAATTAAAGGCCTTAAAAAAGTCTGTGTAGATACAATCGACATCTTAGAAAATTTGTGCAAACAAATTAACAAGTTAGTAACAGTACGAGTAGACCTCATGCTGACGGAACCATGTTGCTCTTTGAATATAATATTACGATAGACTAATGTTATCTATCCGCAGACTACGAGTATATGTTTAAAGAGTTTTGGGATATAAGACAGTTTCTTTGAAATAGGTCTATAGTTGGTGATATGGCTTCTGTCATCGTTTTTTAACACAGGTGTGATAGATAACTTATTCCAGAAACGTTTCCCAGTCGTTCGAGATAACTCAGACAAATATTTTAAAGGAAGAGTTAGGACATCAGAGCACCTTTTCATTGAAGCTATTCTGTCAGGACCTGATGAATAGTCATCTTTCCGATGAGAAATCAATTTAGAAATAGTTTCAAAATTCAGAGGAATGTCATTAAAACAAGCTTTTGGGGACGATTTTGGAGATGCTTAAGTTATTCGTAATCAATACTAAAAGGAGCAACAAAAATGGTCAGCGAAACTCGTTAAATGCTTGGTAAAGGATCTATTTAATTCTTCTGAGTCTCTGGAAATTTGCTTTACGAAGATCAAAAGTGTATGAACTGTCATGGGAATTGATGTTCTCGTATATATGGTAGTTCTAGTCAAGAAATATACCCAGTGGCGGATGGTAATGCTGGAGTTAGCTTCTAAAACAACAGTGCTTACAGGGTCAGATGAAAGATCTAAATCGAGTAGTTGATTATTCAGATATTTTATACAGCTAACTCGCTGTAAGTCAAAATATACAACGTTGCCCAGTAAGGCAAACTTCGCTGAACTGAAGCGATGGTTAGTATTCGATAAGATTCGTCTTCCAAGGGTACCCTCTCTATGTGATGCATACGAGTATTCACGTCACCTAACAATAGAATATTGAAAAGGTAGAACATTGCCCAGCAACGTAAGCTCCTGCTGAACTGAAGCGATGATTGGTATTAGATGAGATTCGTCTTCCGAGGGTACGCAATCTTTGTAAGGTAAATTCAAGTCACCTAACAATAGAATACTGGGATCAAAAATGAAGTCCAACGCCATAGTAAGTTCAGAATATAGTGAAGTAAGAGTAGTGGATGGAATATATGCGTTTACAACATATATGTATGCCTTTGGACATGAATTAAGATGATTACGAACAGCAATAAGAGCTCCTCCACCGAGATACTTTGCGATATACTAAGAACTAATTATTAAAAAGTTCCGCGTCAAAAACACTTGCGTTAAGCCAAGTTTCTGTGAAAACTATAAAGTTATGTGGAAAAGCCTGTAGTTGGTAAAAATATTTTTAGATTTAGTACGAAACCCTGTTACATTTTGGTAGTAGAAAGATAGTCTGTAAAGTTTTTTGGGGCGCGGGGGTACTTGACTCATGTTTATTCGATAACCGATATGAGAAGTCGAGGGTACGAGTTACATTTGCAAAGTGAATCGAAAATAGGACCAGGGAAACAATCTTGAATGATCAGACGAAGCAGTAATATCAGTAGGAATTAAGTTACGAGTATTAGAGGTTAAGTGACGTACTACATCATCAGGCGAAGTGTTGGGCTTCAGTCGAAAAATAAGCACAGATCTAGGCTTAGGAATTGATTCAAAAACTGGGCGGAGCGCGCGATTTGCAACAACTACTGAAGTAATTACTTTTTTAGCCGTCATATCGAATTCAATGCACTCCACTGACTATTTTTAACCGACTTCGATGCACATATAGCTTCATGGTTCAGCGTGTTAATACCGGACAGAATTGGAGTGAGTGAGAGAGTAAAAGGAAAGTGCGATTGTTGATTTAGTTGGGAGAAAATTGGTTTATTTCATTAATAAATAAAGGGTGGTTAAGTTTTAAGGGCCGATGTTGATTTTGAATAAAACACAAATTATTTAGGAAATTACTGTCATTTCTTTTTATTATGATAATATTGGTATGGTTCAATTATGTATAGAGGAAAATATCGGCCAAATGGCCGCCGCGACCTCGGCGGCACACCTCCATCCGATGGTCCAAATTTTCGATGACGCTGAGGCATAATTGAGGTTCTATGCCGTTAATGTGCCGAATTATCTCATCCTCTAGCTCTTGAATTGTTGCTGGCTTATCGACGTACACCTTTTCTTTCAAATAACCCCAAAGAAAGAAGTCCAACGGTGTCAAATCACATGATCTTGGCGGCCAATTGACATCGCCACCACGTGAGATAACACGGCCATTGAATTTGTCGGGCAAAAGAGCCATTGTTTCGTTAGCTGTGTGGCAAGTGGCGCCATCCTGTTGAAACCACATATCATCCACATCCATATCTTCCAATTCGGGCCATAAAAAGTTCGTTCACGATAGCGAACACCATTCACAGTAACTGCCTGACCGGCTTCATTTTGGAAAAAATACGGCCGGTCACTCTTTGTGGGTGCATTGGTTTTTCGACAATCACTCTTGGATTATCATTCGCCCAAATGCGGCAATTCTGCTTATTGACGAATCCACTGAGGTGAATATGTGCCTCATCACTGAAGATGATTTTCTTCGAAAATTGATCATCCACTGTTGCCATTTCTTGCCACCATTGTGACCATTGACGACGCTTGAAATGGTCAAGAGGCTTTAGTTCTTGAGTCAATTGCACCTTGTATGCGCGTAAATGCAAGTCTTTATGCATAATGTTCATCAACGACGAGAGTGAGAGGTGCAATTGTTGGGCGCGACGACGAGTTGAGGTGGACGGCTCTTCAGCCACACTATCGCGAACAGCAGCAATATTTTCTGCAGTACGAGCTGTACGAGCATGCACTGGTGTTTTCACATCCCCTACAGACCCGGTTTGCACAAATTTTTGCACGATTTTTCCGATTGTACGCACATTTGGACGATTAAATTGACCGAAAGAATCACGAAATGCACGATATGCATTTTGATTTGAACGCCCATTTCCATAATAAGCCTGAATAACTTTAACGCGTTGCTCGATTGTGTATCTTTCCATGGTTCAAATTGAGTTAGCCTGAAATTGAGAAATGTCAAATGAAATGCAGAAAAAACTTGACTTTTAGGTGTGGTTCACATTCAACATCGGCCCTTAAAATTTAACCACCCTTTATAATAAAAATTATTTTATTGTATTTTTTCATGTACTTTTAACTGAGCGTAATTGCGATATGATCAGACAAATCCTACACGTAATTATGGAGAAAAATCCTTCAAATAATGCACTTTTTCGTCCACAAAAATCACAAAAAAAAAATATTTTTTATTGCATCCAAATCCTTTCCATGTGTGCGAAAGCCAATTTATTGCTAAGCTTCATTTATGGAGCAGCTCACATTGATAAGAATTCCAATCAAATACATGGTGCCCATTCTCAAAGTGATAAAAAAAGCTATAACTTTTAAATGTTGAAAGATACTCGTATCGACAAATTTATATGATTACTTTTGTAGCGGCTACCTACATATAAAAATTATTTTATTCTACTGAAAGTAGGGACCTCTAGATGACCCTCTGTTTTCTTTGCATCAACAACATAAGCTGAGATATAAGATTTGAAATTACAAAGCAATCAGCTTTTAAATGTTTAAAAAAAGCATAAATTATAAATTTTTGAGATACTATATCTAAGATTGTAATTAATTGATTAAAAAACTAATAAAATGTTTTTTTTAAAAAAACTTTGTTGGTACTTATCGATCTGCCATGCATAAGATATGAAAAGTATTGAATTGCAGCAGTGAGGGGGTGAGAATTTTTAACCCCCTGAGTCGCATACTACAGTCAATAGGTGGTGCAGCAGTTGGATTGTAAGCGGTTCTATAGGCAAAAGTGTCCTACTTTTGACCTCACTTTTAGCAAAGTAACCTTAAGCCTGTAAACAAGGGAATGAACTGGACTGAAATGCAGAGAAAAGCTAGGGAAACAAATTAGCAAATTGACCATGAAATGGAACAATTCAGTGCTGATTTTCAACAGGCGGCAGAGGTTAAGAACACCAGCCAATTTGAACAGGAGACAACCTGAAACAAAATACCCCGTCGAAATGAAAGAGTTGATATTAGAAAAAAGAAGGGTTTGTAGAAAATGGCAAACCAGACGACAATGCTGTTTTCAACCGTCTCAATAATGAACTTAAAAAACGAATCTGTGAATTTAAAAATGATTCACTTAGGATACCTCCACCGATTACTCCTTGTGGAAAGCAGCTACAGCTGTGGCCAACTAATTAGAAACACTATTCTTGACGGTTTTCACAAAAGAAAAGTGCCTCAAAACTAAAATTTGGCATCCAGGATGCCTCTATTATTAATATTTGGTGCAAAGCCATTTTTGTTTGATGACTTCTGTGCATCTTCGCTGCATAGATTCAATTAAGCGCCTGCAGCGCTCCATCGGTATAGTTTTCTACGCAGCTTCAATATTGCTATACAAAATATCCAGGTTTGTGGAATTTATTAGAGCAACTGCCTTTTTAAGATCGCGGGTTAAGGTCTGCACTCGTTGCAGCCCACTCAAGAACACTAATGGAGTTGTCTTAGAAAAACTTTTTGGTTACCTTAGCCGTATGTTTAGGGACATTGTCTTGTTGGAATTTCCAGATAACTGGCATATTTTCGTCAACTCAAGGTATCAGCTTATTTTTCAATATATCGATGTATTTTTCAGCTGTTAAAATTCCATCTATTCGATATATCGGGCCAACACCATTCCACGAGAAACAACCCTAGACATTAAGTGATCCCCCACCATGCTTAACGACCGGCAGCACATACTTTGAATGCAAAGCTACACCTGTTGGTCGTAGTACGTTGCCATCTTGTCCCATCCGATTAACTTTCGTTTCATCGCTCCATACCACGTACTTCCACTGATTTGTTGTCCAATTCAGGTGGGACTTCGCAAAAGCAATTCTATTTTTTCTTTGCTTTGGTGTTACAAGCGGTTTCTTGCGTGCGACTCGTCCATTCAATCCTGATTCGACCAATCGTCGTCTTATAGTGCGAGTGGAAATCGGAGGATCATTTTCATCAAAAATATGTCGTTGAATTTCCGCTGGACTTATTTATGGATTGGATTTGGCCAGTCGTGCAATTTTTCTGTCGATCCTCACTGATGTTTTGCGTGCTCGTTTTCTTCGAGGCATATTCTCGGTGGTTTCAAAACTTTTGAAAGGCTTAATAGCACCATCAACTTTTTTAACCGAGCAATACAATTGGGTTCCAATCGATCGGTACGGCATTTTCAGCTTCCACATTTCGAAAATTACCTCCCGAGTAGCCGGATCACAACTTTTGGCTTTACCCATCATAAAATGTTGTAAAACCTAAAAAAAATAAACCCCTAAATAATCTCAACACCCGTTAAATTATTGACTTACCAGTGAAATTTAGTATTGGCATTTTATTTTTTAATTAATCAAATCGAACTTTAGTTTCGAGCTAGTGTTCCTAATTAAATGTCACGTGAAAATGAGCACTTCTTTAAAACTTACAGGTAGCAAGATGTGCACAACAGAGAAAATGAACTTCAAATGCATTATTCCTTGAATACAAAGTGAACCTTCCTCCGTAAACCAAAACAAATACCGTTATGTTGAAAGGAAATATTTTACACTGTTTAGAATGTGATGCGTTGCCGTGTTTCTAGGGAAGGGTCCTGAAAATTGCGGAAAGGCACCCACACAAATTGAAAAATTTTGACCCAATAGTGTTATTTTGAACACCCTGTATTTTGAAAACCGAATATTTGTCCCAGTTATGTATATTTCCATAGTTTACATTATAACTGCACAAAGTTTGATCTTTCTTTGTCATCCGAGTGATTTTTAAAGTGTTCTTTGGAACACCCTGTATTTTGAAAATCGCAAATCCCTTTTCCCTTTCTCTGTAAAGTTATACCCCATAGTCTGTGTGGTAAGTGTGAAAAGTTGTGCCTTCCTATGTAAGCAGGGGCTTCGGGGAAGTGTGGAAATATGGCGGCTAGAGCAGATTTTTGTATTTTTTTTTTGGAAGGTACCTATGTATGTAGGTACAATTTTGTTTAACAAAGCTCGCTTGTAAGCATTTTTTTAAATATCTGAAATGACTGGTCTATTATCAAAGTGAAAATGTCTGTTTAGATTAATACGACGGCTTGGATATGTAGATGACATCTATAAACATTGACATATTAAGGACTCTAGAGTCGTTTAAAGTTAGTTTTCTACTTCCTCCACATCACTTATTCACATCCAAAAAAGACAGCATGACCTTCAGCTTTAGCAGCAATTTCCCAAAGACTGGGTGAACTATAGGGACATCAAGGAGGCAATAACTGGGTACTCATAAAGTCGTTATAGCCTTCATTGTTTAGTACACTCTATGTCTGCCTCGATCTAATAATAATATACCTTCTTCCCCTTCTTTATTGAAAACCGGAAGAACCAACAGAGACTATGGGGCGCATTTCTCATTTACATGTACATGACTGGACCATGATTTCAATTGAACAGATACAGAATTAGAATGCGAAATAAACTTTAAACAAAATGTAGCATAACATCATTAAAAGCAATGAATCTGTTCCTGTTATTTGGTTATTCCATTAGCCTATTGTAAATTGTTTCAGAAAGTTTTCTTAAAAGTTAAAGCTATTTTAAATAAAAGAAGTAGGAAACCAAGTCAATTAGACTGTCCCTTTGTTGTAGTATTCTGTGCTTCCCTTGGTTTCGAGGACAAGCAGTTTATTTAAGTACTTTCAAGGTTCATGGACTTTTGCCGCTTTTCTTCTTCCTGTATTGTAAGTTTTTTTTTCGATTTTTTTTAGAAAACTGATAAAGTAAAAATAACATTTATATAATGAGCGCATCACCACCTTTCATTTGATACCCATATTGTATTTATACAGGGTGGCGCAAAATGACTTTTATGGTTTAAGTTCGTTATAACTTTTTTATTTCAATATTTTTGTATCTGTTTCTATTTTTTCAGAATTTTGCAAAGAAGATAAGACAAAAATCATTTGCGGCCAAAAGCAGAGCAAAATTTCGCTTTCATCCACAATTTGATGAGTGATAAAGCCAATTTTCAAGTAAATGGCTTCGTTAACAAGCACAACTGCAGGGTATGGGCTACGGAGGATCCAAGAGTAATTCATCATCGATAATTACATCCACTTAAGTGTACTGCGTGGTGCATTATTTCTTTAAAAATGAAGCCGGTGCCGCAGTTACCGTCAATGCAAGGGACACAATGGCTCTGTTACGGGACATCTTCGACCAGCGTATTATTTCGCGCAGTAGCAACTTCAATTGGCCGCCGCGTTCATCATATTTAGCTGCTGTGCAAAACCATCCACAACTATGGTTCCAATAAGATGGAGCCACAACTCATACTGCAAAGGATACAATGGCTCTGTTAGAGGACATCTTCGACGATCGGATTATTTTGCGCAGTAGCTACTTTTGGTAGCGACAATTGGCTGCCGCGTTCACTCATTGGGCCTATTTGAAAGAACGAATGTATGCCAATAAGCCAGCGACCATCCCCCCAACTGAAAACTAATATTTTTTTACGAAAGGTGATGGAAAATGAATTCTAAAGAATTTGTGAGGCGTAATCTCTCACGATTATGTCAATAAAATTCATCGTTTGTAAACTGTACTTAAAAAAATATTTATAATTTACTCTGAAATGAAAAAGTTATAAAATAAACCATAAAGGTCATTTTGCACTACCCTGTACAAAAAGAATATTTTTTCAAACTTTTACTCTAACCTCGGAAACTTTTTTTGTTTTCCACTTTCCAACATTTTACTTTCAGACAGTCTTAGAGTTAACAAAACTCAAATTCAATCCAAATGAAAACCTTTTGTGTCGTTCAAAACTTAAGAGGCTGTAACAGACAAACAGACAGACAGACCAACAGTCGCAGTCGGACGGATAAACAGACTACTGACTCTCACTATAAGGGTTCTGTAGATTAATTCGGGATATTCGCAATTAAGAACGACCTCCATTAACTGTGGAATAAAAAAAATTAAAAGTTATGAGGCTGTGACAGACAGACGAACAGATGGACGGTTAGACAGTAAACTGACTCTAACTATAAGGGTTCTGTTCTTACTTTATGTATTCCTATAAGTACCGGAACATAGAAAATCTGTTTTTGGAATATTCACACTCTATAACGATCCATTAACTGCGGGATAAAATCGAATAATTTTAAAGGTTACGAGTAGCTTGTAGATTATTTCAAAACCAAAAATGTTGATTTTTACAGTTTTCTAGGGAATTGAAAAACCTAAAATCTTGATCATAATTCCAGACCAATTTCAGGCACCTGCCTTGACCATGTTTTTGTTCGTTTTGAGAATATTACTGTGGATGTAATATGAATGCCTTGCAGGTATTAACTTGGACCTAAATATAACTGATCATTGTATGACGGGAATCTTTTTCGAAAACATAAAATGTAGAAAGCCATACGAATCTGCTCAAGCAAAATTTAATAAAATTAACTATGAATATTGGGACAGTGTTTATGTTGAACAAAATGCTTCTATAGCATATGATAAATTTCTTAGAATACTCAAAGATTACATTAGTTCATCTACTTGCACTCCAACACAAAAAAAATCGGAGTATCGGCTTAAACTCTGGATTTCTCGTAACCTTATCAAGAAAATAAATCTAAAACACAATCTAAGGAAAAAATTTTGGAAACATCCATTGAATAATAACTTAAAAAGTCGTTTTAATAAACTTTGCAAAAAAGTGAAGTAAGGAATTTAAAAACGCTCGGGATAGTTATTACTTACTTAGTTAGGTGGCGCTACAGTCCGGGGTGGACCTGGGCCTCAACCAACATACCTCTCCAGCCAGCCCGGTTATGAGCCTGCTGCCTCCAGTTGCGCACGCCAAGTTGGTTGAGGTCCCCCTCCACTTGATTGCGCCACCTACCACGAGGTCGTCCTCTACTGCGCTGTCCATCCGGGGTGGATTCGAAGACTTTCGTGGCTGGAACGTTGGACTCCATCCACTCTACATGACCCAGCCATCCTAGTCGCTGTATATAAACTCTTCTGGCTAAGTCGATGTCATTATTATATATAATTCGGCGTTGTATCTTCTCTTCCACTCACCGTCTAAGCAGACGGGACCAAAGATCACTCGAAGAACTTTTCTCGAACGAAGGGCATCCTCATCCGATTTTGACAAGGTCCATGCCTCTGCGCCATACAGCAGGACTGGAATGACTAATGTCTTATAAAGAGTTACCTTAGTAGTTCGAGATAGGGCCTTGTTACTCAATTGCCTTCTTACCCCATAGAAACACCGATTGGCAAGAGTAATTTTTCGTTTGATCTCCCCACTGGTGTTATTTGCGGAGCTCACCATAGAGCCTAGGTAGACAAAGTCCTTTACTACCTCAAAATTATATCTGTCTATTGTGGCGTTTTGTCCAAGACGCCGATGTTGGGTGTCCTTTTTTGTTGACAGCATATATTTTGTTTTGCTTTCATTGACCACTAAACCCATCTTTGCTGCCTCGATCTCAATACTCGAAAACGCCCCACTGACGGTCCGCTGAGTTCTTCCGACTATGTCAGTGTTATCGGCGTAAGCGAGTAGTTGTACAGACTTGTAAAAGATTGTACCTCCGATGTTGGCTTGTGAGTTTCGTACAATTCTTTCAAGTACTATGTTAAAGAGATCGCATGATAGCGCGTCACCTTGTCTAAGACCTTTCCTGACATCGAACGGTTCGGTGGTGTTTTTACCGACTTTGATGGAGCAGCGAGAGTTCTCCATTGTCATCCTGCACAAACGAACGAGCTTGGCAGGGATGCCAAGACTGGACATGGCTCTGTATAACTCGTCTCTATACACGCTATCATAGGCAACTTTAAAATCGATGAAAAGTTGATGCGCATAGATTTTATATTTTATTTTATATTCAATGGTGGACTTACCAGGCCTGAAACGGCAATGATAAGGACCTATCAGGTTGTTGACGATCGGCTTTAGGCGTTCACATAATACGACAGACAAGATCTTATAAGCGATGTTGAGAAGACTTATGACTCTGTAGTTGGCGCAGTTCAGAGGGTCTCCTTTCTTCAGGATCGGGCAAACGATGCTGAGGTTCCATTCATCGGGCATACTTTCGTCCGACCAGATTTTACAAATGAGTTGATGCATGCTCCTTACCAACTCATCTCCACCTGCCTTGAAAAGTTCCAGCAGCTTTGTTGGCTTTAAGCTTAGATATCGCTATCCTCACTTCATTCTGATCGGGTTGACGAGAAACTTGACTATCATCGTCACTGTTGAATGGTTCATTCTGCCTGACAGCAGAGTATTGGTCATCATCGCCGTTTAGCAGTCTGCAGAAGTGTTCCTTCCATATCCTCAGCCCCGATTGCGGTTCTACTGCTATGGTACCATTTTCGTCCCTGCAGGCTTCTGTTCTGGCTTTGAAACCCTGGCATGTTCTTTCTACCTTTTGGGATAGCTATTATCATTCCAAAATACAAGCGGCAAATGGGAATCTTAAAAATAGAGTGGCCAGTCGTCAACAGTATTGTTAGTCGAAAAGTTTGTACTAACAAAGACCCCATCGTGCTTAAAAATGGCAGTATTAGCATTTAAAATCATTTAGAAATAGCCAAGGAATTCAGCAATTACTTTGCTTCTATTCGGGAATTATCTTTTTCAGATAGTTCGCAAACTTCTTGTAACTGTTGCACTAAGCCTGGTACTCAAGGCAACAATTAAAGAAACAGCTTCGTTTTTGAGTCTATCTCGGGATTTGAATTACTTAAAACTATTAATTCTCTACCTAATTCGAATTCGCATGGATATGATGAAATTTGGTTCCAAAGAACATTGGACCCAATGTAGTAGATATTTTGTCTTATATTTTTAATTTCAGCATTATGTCTGGAACTTTCCCCGCTGAACTGAAATGCGCTGTAGTGATTCCATTATTTAAGAAGGGTAACAGGACTATGGCTAAAATGCAACTTGATCGTGATGATGACATCAGGAGGACGGAAAAAAATACTGTGAATCATGAGTAACGACAAAAGCAAAAACAAACAAGCTCCCTAGTTATCTGGACAGCCACCTTTGGAGTTCACTGAAACTTAATACTAGCTGAGTTCCAAACCAACTACACCAACCTGTCTTTCTCTCTGGCTCTTCCCCTTTCCTCAAAACGCCAGTGTCCTAAAAATTAGTATAAGGGTATTCATAACCCCTTAAAAAAAAAGGACAGACAGATCAAATTATTGACCAATTTCCTTATTGTCTTCAATTTCCAAAGTATTGAAAAAAAGTAAAGGGTTTAGACAACTACCAATTTTTCGCTGGCCTTTTTGTCGATATGTCATAACTAAGGCGTTTGAAATGGTTGACCATATAATTCTCTTAGATAAATCATATAAGGCCGGTTTCAGAGGATTCATATATATGTGGTTTGAGTCTTATCTTAAAGATAGAATTCAATATGTAAAAATTTATAGCAATATAAGCTGTTCTAAAACAAATAACTTGGGGGTACCCTAAGGTTCTGTACTTGGACCAATTTTATATATACATAAATTCCTTATTTTCACTTCCATTCTTGGATAAAACTAAAGCTTTTGCCAATGACCTTGGAATTGCATATTCTTCAGTCAATCCGTTAGATTTAATCGCTGACATAAACTATGATGTATTTTTATTAAGATGTTGGTTTGCCAAACCCAGACTTAATGTTAGCAGCAAAACAAAGTTGATATATTTCAGTCTTGTTAAACAACCAATTCAGTACCTACGACCTCGTAAAGTGGTCAAACTTTCAATAGAAATGCTGACTGTAATATTAATTCTTTCAAAATCGAAAGTGTAGATAGTTTTAAGTATTGTGGTGTTACCATAGATCAAAATTTGAACTGGTCCAAATACATTACTTCTTTGAAAAAATATCTACTTTCCTCTACTCGTTGTCTTTTCCGCCTTCGAAAGTATTGCTTTCTTAACATTATGAAAATGATTTGTTATAGCTTAGTCCAATCAAGATTGCAATATGGACTTTGCCGTTGTTGTGGTGCTTATTTTGGTAAACTGCAGCAATTAACTGTCACTCAAAAATCTGCAATACGACAAGTTTGCTGTTCTCATCGTTCAGCACACACAATGGGGCCGTTAAGGTCCTTGAAAACTGTTGCGACATTTATTTTATTTTAAAGTTCTGAAGGTCTTTTTCATGTGAGGCGGGTATCTGAAAAGTCCAATTTCTTACTTACGTAGTCATTCAAACTTGTTCCTGCTTTTCGCACTACAAGTTACAGAAACTTTTACTCTATTGTGTTATGCAAACTATTTAACACTCTGCCTTTGGAAATTCGTTCCATAAGAACTTTGTGCGCGTTTACAAAAGTAATCAAATCATGGCTCATAAATAAATCGAAACCCTCTTGCGATATTCAGCATTAAAAAAAAAATGATTTGCTCATTTTCTTAACTAAGCATGTATCTACTGGTGGGGTTAAAAGTAACCTCCTTTGGAATAAAAAAAAAAATTTTTTTTAAATGTTTTTTTATTTTATTCATGTGAGGCCGTTTTGCAGCTATTGCGGCCTTCAATCGCTCCAATAATGCACAGTAATACTCGCTGTTGATGGTTTTTCCTTTTTCGAGGTAGTCCACGAAGAGTATGCCATGACAATCCCAGAACACCGACGCCATAACCTTTCCGACCCATTGAGCCTCCATTGCCGGGCACTCATTCTGTTCTCTGGTGTGTAATAGTGGATCCAGGTTTCATCAACAGTTACCAATCGACACCAAAAGTTTTTGGTCAGGAGTGAGCATGCGCGGCACCCAGCGGCAGGATAACTTTTTCATATGCAGAATATTGCCCAAAATATGGCGTGTGCGCTCCGTACTAATCTTTGTGGTATCTGCTAGCTCGCGCACCTTCACTTTCCGGTCAGCCAACACCATTTCATGTATTTTTTTGACATTGTCCTCTGTAACCGCATCGAAGGGCCAGCCGCTGCGGACTTGATCGGTAGTGGAGTTGCGGCCACCACGAAACTCTCGAAAGCAATATTTGACGGTGTAATCTGACGGAGCATTAGCCCCATAATATTTATCCAACTTCTCTTTTGTTTCCTTCGCCGTTTTGCATCTCAAAAAATAATGTTTTATGAGAGAACGAAAATTGTTTTTGTCCATACTCAACATGATGCCAAACACGTCAACAACAATCAGCTGTCAAAACAAAACTAAAGACTGTATCGTACTGAAATTTGGCATGTCTGCCTAAATATGAATGGACTTCAAGGCACCATAACCCTTTTTGCAGTAGCAGCGCATTCTGGCGGTCAAGGAGGTTACTTTTCACCCCACCTATATTTCTGTCATTTATAATATTTTTATATGTATCCTTTTTCATTTGTTAAAAATTACTTTTTTCTTTAATTTAGCTTCTATTTATCTACCTTTGTTCACCCCATATAATGTGGCATCATCTCTATTTTCTTAGATAAATATGTCACCAACTATTCTTTGTGTATAAATTTTAAACGTAGGGCTTACCGTTTTCGAGATCTTTGCACTCAAAACCAACTTCTGCCATTAACTTAGGGGTAAAGTTAGACATTTTAGAGCACTGCGTACCTATAATTCTCGACAGTTTTAAAAAATGTATCATCCATCTTGTAAAGAATTTCAAAACCTAAAGTATAACTCGAAATATTTTTTTTCGTAGGGCTTACCGTTTTCGAGATATGCGCACTCAAAAGCGATACACATTGACTTTGGATTAAAGTACAACTTATCGTGAATTTCAAGTATCATATATCAGAGTACTGAAATACAGATACAAAATAGAACTTCAGTACCAACAGAGAAGTCGATTAAACTATGTACATATGTTCGACCGTCCGTAAGTAATACGCCCACAGTAGCATTTCTAGGTAAGTAACTTCATCATTTGCAAATGTCGGTTATTTAGGTAGATCTAAATGTCACGCCCACTTTAATACGGGACAGGAACTTAAAATGCCATAAGAATTACATAGACGCCAGTGTGCTTGAATTTGCCAATATAAACGCCCACTTTTTGGGGGTGGTCTCTTAATAAAAAACGGTTTTAATTCAATAAGCTAAGAATAGTGGTGGTAAATGCTATAGTCGGCTATCTTAATAGATTTTATTTTCATTTCCATACGAAAGTGGTATATATCTGGCCTCAGGAACGCATCTTTTTGCATCGAAGTAATTTTCTTTTTTGGTTTGCTGATTGTCATTACATCATTACAAATTGCAATGCTTACATCAAATTGAAGCAAACGTAGATACACGTACCTCAATACCGATGCTTTTATAACAAAGAGGGATGGGGTGTGCGAACCCCCTTATACTTTCTTTTCTTCTCTTCTTTTTTTTTTTTTGTATTTTTCCAACCTCCTAAGGGGAACAAAATATTAACACTTTGTAGGTATAGAAAATTTACGCCGATTTATCATAAATTATGCTATTATGCTTCTATACTCCTCGGTGCCACAGCTTCCATAGTAAGAAGGGATCTCGTCCGAAATCAGTCCCTGCTGGTTGCAGGCTGACGACTACAAAATGGGAACGTGGAGTTCACCTAACGACACATCTGTCGTAACGATAAAGATAATTATGCATATGATGGGGTACATCATAGGAATAGACTTTATGAATTGGCATGAGGTGATATTAGGTATTGGTGTCTGTAAAACAGGAACATGGCAGTGTTGATGGTTTATGAAATTGCGAAGATTGCAACTCTCCTGACATTCATTAGGTTTAGATGAAGACCTACTGCCGTCATCTGAAATATTAATTCGGATAAAGCTGGGAAGTGATACCAGAAGCCAGCGATTAAATTAAGACAGCCTGCCCTCACGAAAATATTTAACCGTGATTCTACAAAGTCTACCTTAGTTCCAAGGGATAGAGATAAGTATTTTTTATGAAAGTAAAAGTTCACTAATATATTTCATGTTAAGGTGAAACACATCTAGTTCACGTACAGCATCGAATACATAGGACAATTCGTCAGCCTACTATACCTCCATAGACAAATGAACACATATACGATGCAGATGCTTCTAATGTCGGGGTTGGGTCCGTCTTACTTTCATTCAACTATAAGGGAACGATAATGAAAAGAGATCGATCATATTTAGAAGCCAGACTGTAAGGACATCTCCGGCCCACTCTGCAGGCATACCGGGCACAATTGGACACTTTCAAAAACATCGGATGTCATATGCGTTCTTACAGAAAATTCAGATCGTTACTACAGAAAATACGCGATGGAGTATTGAGAAAACATAAGTATACGAGTTAACAAAACGCTGCAAAAGATACGACAGCGTTTCCATTTACTACGTGCAAACTAAGATATCCAAAGTTAATGCAGGAAATGCATCTTGTAAGCAGCTAGAAAGGGACTGAGAATAAGGTCTCATGATAAAATGCGCAAATACTATTTCTAAATGCATCGCTGTCGTCGAATTCGTCAGTGAAATTTGTTGTTTTATCAACTATGTAGTTCAGTAGGCTGGGTGTGAGCCTGGAGCTTCTTATTGGCCTGACTAAAAGCAAGCCGGGAATTTTCCAAAATGGTAGAAGATTTCAACACGATTTTCAAAGAAACTGCTAAAGAAGATCGTAGGCT
Source organism: Pocota personata (assembly GCA_963082735.1). Taxonomy (NCBI): domain Eukaryota; kingdom Metazoa; phylum Arthropoda; class Insecta; order Diptera; family Syrphidae; genus Pocota; species Pocota personata. The sequence continues at coordinate 82,004,937 of OY720432.1, read as the reverse complement.
ACTAACTACCAATGTGATTAGGATCAGATTATTTGTTTATTTAAGATGGAATATCGGAGAGCGGCTTAACTGACCCGCCTGAGGATTACAAATTCATATGTAATCCTCATCAAAAGTCAATTTGCCCTATAAGACGTTTCTTATTAAAAATTCATCACTCACTACGAATTGTTTATGTCAGATTCACCAATCTATGATTCGTCTCACTGCACAAACAAAAACAGAAATCCTTTTGACCGAAAAATCGTCGTCTGCCATTTCCACACAGCATACGAGATACAGAAAAGAAAACATACAGAAAGTCCATCCACGGCTGTATGTAGTGCCAATGGTGTTGGCTGATTGAAAATTAATGAAGAAGATTTGATAATGAAATCAATTTGTTTGCTTCTTGTTCAGCGCAAGGATAACATACGAAAATTATTTGTAGCTTTAAATATTCACTGATTAATAAACTAATCGATAAAAAAAAAACTACATTCAAACGGAAAAGTCTTGGAAGCACTTTGCCGTACAACTTCGAAATTTGTGTTTGGGGTATATATTCGTTACATTTACTCTGCTTTTGCAGAGCGGAGCTTAGTGTTTAGCTATCCGTACACATTCTCTGAAAAATTACTTAATCAACAAAGTAAACAGCATCGAAATTGATTCAGCCGTTCTTGAGTTACACGGGTACAACACGTAAAGCTAAGCTACATAATATAAAGGGTTTTTCAATGGGGAAATACAAAATTGTTATGCCCTTATTGAAAAACCCTGTACCTTTTAGTTTTATATTAGTAGAAAGGATTGGACATACCTCATCCGACATTGTTATCGAGTAGTTGGGTATGGCGATCGAAGTGTTATCCGCTATACGAAAAACTAAACTTAGATAATTTGGAAACATAATGGACTCAACAGTACTAGTGGCTACAGACAGAATCTACCAAACCTGTTTTAATTAGGGCGATGCATGGTGCACAACTTTTGACAAAAATGTATGACAATTAATTAAAATTGAAACAAAACCATCGGCAGACACTAAAGATACATACAGGGTGGCTGACATGAACTATTACTAATTCAAATAGCTGTATTTTTTTTAATTGTAAATATTTTTTTTTGAATCCAAAGAAAAAAATTTTGAAAATTTATTCAAATTCAAGGATATAATTAATATTTTCGATATGGCCACCTTTGGCACCAACAGTTTCTTTGAGACGGTCAATAAATTTATCGCACGCGCGCAGGAATGCGCTTCCATTCCCGGCGAAGCACTAACTTGAGCGCGTAAGCAGTTTAGCATTTTTTTTAGTGCTTACCTTGACCTTCAAAATGCCCCAGACAGAAAAGTCTAATGGATTCGCATCGGAAGAATTCGATAGCCATTGTGTCGAGGAAATGAAGTGTGGAACGTTTTGTCACAGCCATTCATGATTTGCTCGGGCTTTGTGGGAAGGTTCAGAGTTGTTGGAATGTCCAGGGTTTTTGGCAAAAATGTTTCCATGCCCATGGCTTCAACACAGCTTCCAAGATAGTTTCACGAAAAACCATCGTGTTTATCTTAACGCCGCGGTCCAAAAATACGACCAGAGACCGATCATCGGCAGTCACTGCGGCCCAAACCATCAAAAACGATGCCGCTTGCTTCCTTCTAGCCATTCTTTGGTCGAAATTATTGTATGACCTCTCTGGCAGGAAAACTCGATCATTTTGCTTGTTGATAAGTTGCTCAATTGGAAATGGTGCTTCATCAGAGAAGACGATGTTTGGCAGTTGGCCACTTGCGTGCAAGCGGATCAACTCCACTCTAACTTTTTTTTTGGTCAGGTGTAAGACCGTGCACTTTCTCGAACTTTAAGGCCTTGAAATCCGGCTCATTTTTCAAAATGTGTTGCATCCGTTCTCTGGATATTTTCAGCTCAGAAGTCATTTTGCTTTCGCTACGCCGAGGATTTCGTTCGATTCTGGCCTTCGCACTCCCAATCACTGTTGACGATGTTGCTGTCTTTTCTCCATAGCATTTTGCAATGCTGCCGGTTTCGTTTGTAATGCGATATTGTGCGACACACAAACATTTTGTTCACTTTCAAATGTTTCAACGAACAACGAACAACGAACAATAGCTGGTTGTGATTTTCCAGCCAAAAAAAGGGCAATAACACTATTACGTTTGAATTCCATCGTCGATAGAACAAAAACTAAAGACGCGATAAAAAAAAAAAAAAAACTTACACAAGCTTATCAACAATGAAATGAACTAACAACTGTCAAATATTCAGCGCGCTGTCATTCGTAGTTTGGCAGATACAGCGACGCGAAGTTGGTAACAGTTCATGTCAGCCACCCTGTACACAGAAACTTATTCGATAAATTTCCGAAGGACTACGGCTAGGATTAACTTCAAATTAAAAATCATTTCCAATTGCAATTTGTTATAAAAGCGTAGTCTATACATTTACACCAGATTCTTATATCAAGTATACTCACGAAAAAGGATAAACTGATTAAATTAAATTGCTGCAACATACCTGAAATGAAAAGAAAGGATTACAAGATTAGTTTTTTTTTTCTTTCATTGTAGAGTATATAACAATTTTTATAATTTTTTTTTTTTTTTAGGACACCAAAAGGCAGAAATCCAAAAGAATACACCCCTTTTGCAAATAGTTCGCCCTTTAAGAGGAATCTCTCATCATCTTTAACTGAGCGAGAAGAAAGCACACAAATTATATTTTGTCAATCCTCATAAAAAAAAAAAAGTTGATTTCCCAACGGTAACAGTTTGAAAACGTGTACCCATTCACTCGCAACGATAAGATCACAGCATTTTCCATTCTCTTTGAAATTAATTTTTTTTTTTTTGCCTTATTCCAACAAGGACACAACGCGATGATGACGAAGAAAAACGCAGCACAAAAAAAAAAAAAAAACAATATCTCTAAACGTGGAAAATGAAAATAAAAAAACGCAAGAAAAACTGGAAAATAGGTACTCCGTGACTGAAAGAGGATATTTTCTTTGGGTGCTGTACACAGAAAGAAAATCATTACACACAGTTATATTAGTCTTCTCAGATGTCCTTTCATACTGAGTACATTCTTGTTCGCGACGTCTCTCACGCTAACAGTTCACTTTTAAGGATATTATACGAGCAATTTTAAATTGATAACATTTTCGTTTTTTTCCCTCTCTTTAGTTAGGAGGTATATACGGATATATGTATATTTTGCTTCTTTTTTTTTCCCGAGAATGATTTTTCTTGTGGTTATTCTGTGAGGGAAGAAAGAAAACATGATAACGACGACTCAACAGGACACGATGCCTGATGGCTGCCACCAGCTCTTTCTCTGTTGAGTTCATAGTGAAGAATGGGATTTGTCGCTATAATTCTCAGAGTCACTTGCACGAAGTGATTTCCACAGGATGTGGTATATTTTCCTCCGGGGACAGTGAAGTGGCGGTATCGGTCAGTCATCATTCGTAAGCTGATTCTGCAGATACACCATAAGTTTTGAAGGATGTACGCACGCAATTGGTTAATTAAAAATTGTGAACTTGTGCAGAATGGGTCAAGTTTGACTTCACGAGAGTAGAGAAGGGAATCGAATTAAGTTTCTTTTGCTTCGAATTGCAATTTTCTTTATGTGACCTTCGATAATCTCTGGTGAATTTCTTTTGTTCAAGTGACACCTTAAAGTAGTTCCAGAATGATTCACCGATTTACGCTCCACAATTCGTTGGTGTGTATTATACGAGTGTTTTATTGGTCCCTTGCACGTTCTATGTGGTACAATTCATTATTGCAGATACAGATACGATTCGGTCGGAAACACAATGCAATGGTCACGTAGTATTCTGAAGGGGAATGGTATATTTTATTGCTGCTCGTGCAACAAATGAAAATTCGATTCAACTGGTTAGGTACTTAGAGTGTGAGTGTTTATCTATTGTCCGAGTTTAGACTTGTTGCTTAGCATTTCTTATCTTACGTTGACGGGTAGTTCCGCAATGAAGAGTTTCGATTAAATAAGTTACTTCGAAAACGAAACGAACGTAGAATGCAGTGTGCAGCATAGGTATCAGTCCATACAAGGGAAGTCTAGAGTAGCGTGGCTCGTGATAAAAGAAATTTCAGACGTACATAAGTGGTCATATTTTGCGCCATTACCAGGTGAGGGGTACAGATATCCGCTACACTTGCCTTACATTCATTTCTAAAAAGGATTTCGATAGTGTTAACAGAGAATTCTTATGACAGGCCTTATGTAAGAGGTGCATCCGTGACAACCTGATGGCTAATATTAAAGCAGGTTACAAAGGCGAAAAATATCACGTGCTGCACAAGAGTAGATTTTATAGAAGAATTTGAGATTCGAAGTGGTGTCCCACAAGGCTGTATACTATCGCCAGTAGTATTCCTGATTTCAGTGGAGTGATTCGGAGTATTTTGTCGTTGTTGTAGTAGAGTCCTACAACATGATGTTTATCTCCTGAACTATGAACTTGCACCAATTGTCCATCGTTTCGGTGACAGAGGCAAACATGGTGGTTTGTCAAAACCAAAATACTCAGCCTTACTGATAACCCTATAACCATTTCTAGGAAACAGGTCGAGAGGGTAACTTCTCGTAGCTTCGAAGTATTGTCTTGATTGACGATGGTTCTGAATTGGAGGTAAGCAGAAGAATTGGGAAAATAATTCTGGTATGTTACGTAAGATATAGAGAAGCAATGCAATCAGTTTAAATACTAGGCTGCGATTGATCTACTCAAACACGGAGTGCTGTGGAAAATTACCTCCGATGTCAGAAGAATGCTGAAAACGTTTGTTAGTCATTTTCTCAGAAATATATTGCGGGTGTTATGGCCAAACCGTATCGCATACGAACACCTTTATGAGAGAACATTTCAGGGATTATGATGAGTGCCAATTGGGTTGTGTCTGTTGTGACTACTTTCGATTACAATGGGAAACTTCTACCTACCTACATCAAAACATGAACCTTTGCGAGTTGTTCAGACTAATTTTATGTAAGTAATCCAGCAGACTCACAATGATGACGTGCACGAAATAAATAATAAAATAAAAGTTTGAAGAATGAGTCTCACAATCACTGTTTAGAACATATACACCGCAGTTAGTTTGAAGCCTCTGTATATCCTGAATGCCCATTTACATGAGTAGAAGACTACTTATGCGTTCTTATCGACGATATTCTACCTCCAGTTAGTTTAATTTGGAAATAAATTACATCTTATTGTCCTTGAAATTTGTATGCAAAACCCTAAGATTCTTGCAGGTTTGTATAGAACAGGGATTAACCTTTGCATTTAGACCTCGGCGGCCGACTCAATTAATAAATATTAGTAGTGCGTAATTGAGTTTTTCGCCGAGTACTGGTATAAATCTGCCTGATACCAAAATTACAATATTGTCAGTGTAGAACGTCACATGGAAGCAATTTACCCCTTCTGTTCCTGTTCAGGTCTCCTGGGATAAGCTTAAGCTGATTTGAAAAGAACGATATGGAGATGAGCTGCGTACAGACTGCTTAAGATAGCATAAGCAATTACGTTGTTCAAAGGCCCGCCAATATTGAAAAAAGCTCCTTGGATGAATACATTGTGCTACAGCGATGTTTACACATACTTTAGACCTACCTTTCATACTCGTCTACGCATGCTGCGATTTAGGTAGATAGTTAACACCAATCTTATCTTTGACGTACATACGAGTATATATCTTCCAAGCAATTCAGTGTTTTAAACAAGTCATTGGAAGTAGTTTGGTTACTTTCCAAGATCTGGGAATGAAAGTGACACGAACCTCCTCACAGGCTTTAAACGGTGTGTGGAAATCTGCTTGTCCTAAGGAATGTCGAGTGCTATTCATTCCTGGGACCTTAAACGGAGAAAATGACTTAACAGCTCGAACTATTTTGTACTTCCTAAGCCCGACCTATTTCGTGGGTGCCTTGGGTTAGCGGTTAAGTGGGTCAACCACCGCGCAGTAGAATTATGTTTGAGTTCCAGAAACCTCTCCAATATGTGTGAGAAGCTTGGACAGACCCTTTACGGGGTGTTAAGAATCAAAATATACTTTTTTTTATCTCGCGTTCGTCGATTATCTTCTCAGCTGAAAACTCTTTCATTCAAGTCGTAGGGCGGACGATTTACCGATACCTCTGTGCAGCTAGGGAAACATGTGCTCATCAGAATGCCCAGTGTCTCCTCTTACAGCTACCATCGCTCTAATGAAAGTAAGATATAGGGATTTTGTTACTTAGGAGTCAGAGACCTCTTTTGACCAGTGTTTTACAAATCCAATTGTTGAGTTGGCTCTACTTATAACAATGTCAATATGTGATCGAAAGTTGACGCCCAAATCGCGTGCTGACGTGACTGAGGGTACAGGCTCATCACGACTGAAGTAGAGCCTAGGTGGTTGTGGGAGACGTTTGCGGGAGTAGGTGATGGAGTAGCATTTATTGACATTAAGTTCTAAACCATTTTTTATACACCAGATGGAGAAACTATCTAGATAATCCTGCAAAAGGCGAGAATGCAATTAAGGACTTTCATATTATCAACGTAGACAGAAGATCAGAGTTCCAGATGATACGCTCAGCATCATTTATTGTCGCAGAGCTCAGTTATAAAATGAAAAGTATCAGATGCTTTGTCAGTCATTCTTCAATTCCAAACTTCAACGGAATTGTTATAAAAGTGACATCCAACAAATTATTTACAATTTGCTTTGATGCCTCGAATCGAACAAACACATCACCTCTAGCTTTGATGTCGGTATTACCCCACAAAATGTGATGATCTGTAATATCCTAAGACTATAAGGGATTATACAAAAGTGAAAGTGGAAGTGGCTGAACTAGTTACATCCTAGCCTGCCAGGCCATGCAATAAAATCCACATGCTAAAAAGCTAAGTAAAGCGGATCGCCCACGAACAATTTGGAGAAGGATAGACGAAGAAGTACAAGGTGGAGCAAAAGTAATGTCATAATGTGAATTAGCTGCTATTTTGTTGGAAATTGTGCTCTGTTTTCACGAAAAAATTATTTGAAGGTGTAAAATTGATGACATTAAGTTGAAAAAATTGTATGCACATTAGTGCTGGTTTTACGGCATTTCGAATTGTTGCTCGCAAAACATCTAGCTCCAAATTGGTGATTTCATCTCCAATGTTGGCTTTCAAGACTTGCAAGGTTTGTGGTTTGTTGTGGTAAACGCGAGATTTCAAAAAGCCCCAAAGGAAGAAGTCTGGCGCCTTCAGATCTGGCTATCTGGCCGGCCAGTTCAAATCGCCAAAACGGGAGATCACACAGCACTCAAATTGGTGATTCAAAATCCACATCGTTGCCCGAGCTGTGTGAGCGGTTGCTCCGTCCTGCTGGAACCAACAATGCTCGAGACCGAATTCAGTAACTTACGTCAAAAAAAAAACTCTTTTAACTTCTGTCTGTAGCACTCACCAGTTACGCTTACGGTGGTGCCATCGCACAGTGTGACATTTCGCTCATCTAGCGGGATTAAATTAATAACGTTCAGAAATAAATATTTTTGTTCAATTTTGTAAAGAGTTCCCTAAACTTTCTATTTTCCTTATTCCTGGCTTCTTGAGCTTCCTCCGAAAGTTTACCGATTGGAAGAATACAAGTGGCAATTATTTGTTTTCCATGAAATAAGACCTTGTGTACACTAACTGGCATATAATAGCAGGCATAATTTTTTAGATACAGTTCCCTTGTGTCTGTTGCAAAACTCACGAGGGCATTTAAGTCAATTGGGAATCCTGACCCAAGAGCTTCTAAGATGATATGAAACTTTTTGACAATTTCTTCATCGATTCCTATAATTTCGGCAGTTTTTTCTTCATCTCCGAAGAATCGTCTAGCCGTGTTCCCATCATTAGTATTGCCTGACTGTTGAGTTGGCATATCAACCAATAAACCAGTTTCACTTCTGAATCTATCTTGGATTAATTTTTTTCTGGCTTTGACCTTTTCTTTACCATCTTGGTCTCTTACCTGCCAAATTTTTACATCCAGTCTGTACGTAATCCGAAGGACATTGCTAGTTGGTCCACAGACTTTCTCGAAAGATTGGCTGGCTTGTTCATTTCAGAAGGTTTTGCAGCGCAAATGTAACAAGTTTGTGATGAAGACGTTACAGATGACAAAGCAGTACACATTTTGCCGTCGATCATGGTAAGTAAAAAAATTGGTTTGACTAAGGCATGAAAGCTATCATGATTCATCTCAACAGGTAATATGGTGTTAATTTGCTGTTGAATTGAATCTACTTCATGTTTGATCAATTCGGTTGATTCTTGTGCACAATTCAGTACCTTGTTGATGTTGGGGCTGGGTTTTGCCAAAGTTCTTTTTTAGTTTCTTCTTTTAAGAAATACAACTGGATGGGCACCATCGGTATACTGAAAAGATTTTCATCGAAATGATCACCTGATGAAAATTTTTGTTTGTATGGCTTTTGTTGAGCACCATCACAACCCCAGTTTATTATCAGGGATATTTCTTTTAAACCCGTTTTAAAATCATCAACAGAACTTAACACGTCTTTTTGTGCTAAACATATACGCTTAACGCTATGATTTACTTACATTCAGCAGAGGATTCGCTCACAGTTCTGCTATCGGGATAGCACTTTGTTTTAGCCTCTTTAATTTTGTGATAAGAAGGAAGTAAATTGGAAACAATTTTATTTATTTTCTGCCGTATTATTTCATATTGATGAGTAGATAGCTGTGAGTCTGTTATCATTGCTAACGCCTCATCTGCAGACATTGACAAAAAGCCGGAAGTAGTAGTTTCCAGTGTTTTCCTTACAATTGAATCTTATTAACGATCAAAAGTAAGGTTTAGTTCATTCGCAGTTGCAATTTCTTTAGCGCTAAATGCATCTAAAAGGGTTTGTACTTTTCTCTTCTTACATATTAGCATACATCAAAGCTTTTGTTTTGGTCTTCGTACCTTGTTTACACGAGATGAAGAAGGAATTTCATCTAAAACTGTGTATGGTAGCGTTAGGGTTTCATTCAGCCACAAACAATTTATGCTTTCGAAGCGATCTCGATGGCGACCACTTTTGGTCATCTTTTTGTCAAACCTCAAGCATAAGTTTCTTAAAGTTGACTTTATTGCAGCCTCAGAAAACGTAAAATTATTAAAGCAGCCCATAACAAAAGAAAAAACAGCATGAAATCGCTTAATTTTAATCTTAGAATCTAGCCATGCTAAAAAATGAAAAATTTAGTATGGGTGTCGCACCTGTGCGCAAAAAGACAAAACACTTTTTTGTTACTAACATACAGGGCTTGGGTGTAAGCAGGTGTAAGCTGTAAGAAAAACCGATTTTTGTGTACATTTGTGCAAGTCGATTTCTTAATTTAATCCCGCTAAATAGGCAAATAGGCGTCCTCAAAAAAATAAGGGCCAAACACTTTTTCACTGCAAATGCCGCACCAAACTTTGCGGGGAGCCATTGCATCTCTTCTTGCATTTCATGTGAATTCTCCGTGCCCCAGAAACGCAAATTTTGTTTATTCACATAATCACTTAAACGGTAGTGGGCTTCGTTGCTCATTATGATTTTGGATACGAAATCTCCGGAAATTGGTTAAATAAGCAGTAACAATAATTCCGCGTTCTTCAGGTGTGTATCACTCCATTACTTGATGTCAACTGAGGGTGGCCGTGGTGTAGTGGTAACATCATCGCTTGTCACGCTGTTGATTCACGGTTCGAATCCTGATGTCAAGAATCATCTATTTATTTCGCATGAAATAAATAAAAAAGTCGATCACTTGCGAAAGCTAAGTCAACTCTACTGTGAAGGCATAACACTGGCAGTAGGGTGGTCATATGGCTAAAATGCAACTTTATCGTGATGATGACATCAGGAGGACGGAAAAAAATACTGTGAATCATAAGCAACGACAATAATAGCGAAAACAAACAAAATACTCCACAGTTATCTGGACAGCCACCCTTGGAGTTTACAGAAACTTAATACCACCTGAGTTTCAAACTACACCACTCTGTCTTTCTCTCTGTCTCTTCCCTTTCCACAAAAAACGCACGTGTTCTAAAAATTAGTATAACGATATTCATATCCCCTTTAACACGTGCAAATTATAAAAAAAAAAACTAATTCTCTATCTGTCTACAACATAAATGTCAAAGCATAATGACATTTGACGCCATTTGCAAAAATTATGGCACATTCACATTATGACATTACTTTTGCCCCACCTTGTATAGGAAAGAGCTAATTGGATCTGGCATACACCGTCTTAAGGGGACATTGAACCTAAGTAAGTATGTAAGTAGGTGGTGTCCTCCTGTCCACCGAAATATCAGCGTGTCATTGCAGTGTTTATTCTAAATTTGCGCCACTCCACGGCCACTAGGTGTGCTTGAGTCACCAATAAACATGACCCCCATGATGGCAATCCCGGCTATTTCGATTCTGTGGCCCTGTGGCAATTGGTTTTCCTCATCAGTTGCGCACAAACATTGCACAGTTTCATCAATTTAATCCTTAAAATATTATTTTCTTACAAGTAGCTTTAAGTACCATTTAATAGGTTTAAAAACTCTCTTATCCTCTTAAAGTTTTCTTCGAAAAAAAAAAAAAAACTCATTACCACGTACTCGTAATAAAATAGGAAACTTTAATTTATCTCCACAATTAACCACGCAAGTGCTTGCTAGCTACTTTAAATTTTCCAGTAAACACTCTTAGCAGCACATGGTGTGTAATTGGCTAAGCGTACAATACGAGCACTTTACTCTTCCCATTCGGATCCCCCTTATCAAATGCAACGAAGGTTTGGGCGAAAAATTTCATTAAACTAGTACCGGGTATATGTTCATTCCCTCGCAGACATAAGGATATTTATAGGGACTGCAGTTCCTACAACTCCACTCTTTAGCAGCTTTGAAGCTGCTTCTTTGCGACAATCAGACTGAATAGCGTCAATTAGATACTTTCTTTCAGTTCGTTACAAGCCAACAAATAATTAAAGAATAAAGGATTCAAAATTATTTAAATCTATTCGCATAACTTTCTCGTGAAAGTGCATGTAAACGTTGTCGTCGTCAGGAATTATCCCTTCACGCCCCCTTCGTATGCCTCATAAAGTTTTATCCAAAGCAGACGCGCAAAAATCGCTCGGTCGTGTAGGATAAAAGTTTTGCGTCCCCCTTACAGCAAAAACTTTTATATGCATTCGCTATGTCAGCAATCCTGTAAAATGAACAAAAAAAAAAAAAAAATTGATACTCACACAGGGTGTAAGAGAAAATCCTGAAATCCCCACATTTTTAATGTGATTACCTACAGCGATGAGTTATTACATTTTCAATGCAAATGTAAGGATATTCAGATTTAGAAAAAAAAAACCATCCCGCCAAATCCTACTCTATGATAATTCCAAGAATTATTCCCCAAAAGTAAGAACCGTCTGCTTTTGAATCCAAGCAGAACACACTCATACATTTGTCACATTTCGACAATAACTTTCTGCAATCCGCATTCCATTTGATTGAGCAAATAAAACGGAAGGAAGAATCTTCATACTGCAAGGAGACAAAAAAAAAAAAAACAACAAAAAGGATAAGAAAAACGAACCGACTTCATCCTTATCAGCAATTCTTCGTTTGCTGTTCCTTTAGTCCTGATGATGATGAAACTTTTAAGTAAAGTCACATTTTTTTCAATTAGCTACAACTCCTTCGTTCTGATTGAGGACCTTCGAAAAGAACACGCAACCAACAAAGAAAAAAAAAATTTAGATGTCACGTAGAGCTTGGAAACTTTTGTCCAAAAGTCAACAATTGCTGATAAGAAAATTCTTCGAAATTTATCTAGGATTAGCTTGGTCGATTTCGTTTCCTTTCCTTTCAGAGATAAACTTCGTACTATGGCAGATGGAAAAGTCCAAAAAAGGTCCGAAAAATCAACGAGCAGCACTCTTTTATTTTTGCACTTCATAGATACACAGATATCTGTGATGATGAGTGATTGTGGGAAGAACACTTTACCAAGAAAGTGAGGATACGCATGTAGTGCACTCAAAAAGCGTTAGTAGTGGGTGTTTCCTTCGCCGACAGTAAGAGACTTACAACACTTGGAACATCCGCAGCCAGTTGGGGAGTGATGTGCGCAATTTATCATTCCAATAAAAATGGATGATGGCAATGTACACGAGAATTGGACAATTTGATTCAATGAAATGGATTTTTGCTACTTCAAGGATACTACACACGTATCTACTGCTGTGGAGTGTGCACTATCATTTCTCCACGAAAAATGCAAATGGTGCATGTATCCTTTGTAGTCGATGAAGTGAAAAGGAACATATGAGTATACATACATGAGTATGAGTATATTTCATCGGAAGTAAGACGTTAGTTCAAGTGATGGATGGGAGATGGCGATGACTTTTTGTGCATTTGTACAGAATTTTTTGGTAAATGGTCATTCGGGCGATGAGTAATGTATTGTGTCAAACTGAACAATGACAAAGTGTAAGGGTCAAAGTTGTTAGTAATGTGAGGACTTTCTTAATGCTGTTGGTTATAAAAAAAATGTGCAAAAATTCATCACTGGCTAGGGATAGATATTGATATATTGATTTATCATCATTATGAGCGTAAGCAATGATGATTTCTGATGTATGCCTATGCTATGGATACTAGCATGGCAGACGTTCTGAAGATCTCAATAGAATGATATTTGAGCGTTATACTAGACAAGTGACCAGGGCCCAACACCTAGCAACGGCGCGGACATCCCTTTATCAAAACTCCTTCCGCTACAGGACAAGCAAACTTTGAAAATTACTCCGAGGAGACATATTTCCAGAAACCTTTAATCTCCAAACAAATATCCCTGTAAAAAACACAAAAAATAATAATCAGATGATGTGTGGAAGATATTATCATCAGCCCCAGGGTTTCCGAAAAATTCTATCCTACTTGCTTTCCGTCATAAGGCCAAATGATCATCATTCCCTCTAGGGACGCCAGCTTTTATTTGAGACATATCGGGACAACAGCTGCATTAGGCTGACAACTCGGGATGTGTTTTCAAAAACCGACACATTTATCACAATGACAAACACTCACGATTTTTTCAAAAATTTTCGGTTCGATAGTTTTAGAGATAAGGGAGGGAGACCAGGTTCAAATCAGCCTTCTACGTTCAAAAGTTACGGGCCTGTGCCAGACAGACAGATAGACAACTGACTCTCACTATCAGGGTTCCATCTTTATTTTCCAAGTACCAGAACACTGAAAACCAAGGAGTCTATGATACTAAAACTAGTGAAATTATTTCGCAGGTGCCTAGCAATGAACTATCTTTATCAAGCAAAGCGAGAAGTAAGGGTGATCAATGGCAGGCAAAGTCAGGACTTAACGCCTTCTTAAAACTTTAGAACGACTTTTATGCAGATATTCACTCACGCAGCTACGAGCAACACGATATTTGAAACTTGTCGGCAAATAAACACATTCAGCTGTACAAAGATATTCAAGTTGCTTTAAAAGTCGTAGCCGCGAAAGCTATAGAAAATGCGCTGAACAAAACTGGCGTTAGCCACAGAGGTAAGCGGATAGATTAGTTGAAATGCTAAAAAGCAGCATCATCACTTTAAAATTAGGAGACTGTAGAAAGAAGGTGTCGACGATAAGAAGTAGGGAGACAGATAAGTTACAACTGCCATCCCTCTAGCTAGTTGCTAGTCGTTGATGAAATTTCACGAAGATGCTTTAAAACTGTAACTACTATTTCACACAGAAAATCTTGCAGTGGGGAACAGAAAACTTGGTCAATTTACCTCCTTTTCGAGTAAAAACTTTTCAACCGTACGACAGCTTCAAAAGAAAGACAAAAGTTACTGGGGTATAACGTGGGACCACCATATATGTATCTAACATTGCAAAACCGACATCCATGAAGTTGGGCTACCTATTTAGAGCAAAGAGCAAAGGCATATCTACTTTACAGCGCAAAAACTTCTTCTCCTATGCAAAGCAAAAGTTAGAGCAGAACTTGAGTATTGTTCTCATATTTGGAGTTCGGCCCCAAAACATTCTCTTCATCTGCACGAAGGCGTACAGAGACCAGCAATCCGCTAATCCCGCACTAACTTCCAATCTTTAAACATTAACTCAACGAAGACCGGTAGCAGACCTATGCCTAGTTTTTTTTTTAAGGAAATTTCCAAATCCCGGAGCACTCAGACTCACACGAAGTCCATTGTACTACCAAGGAGAAATTCCTTTTTGGTGTAGTGGTTGGCGAAACTTGGATTTGATTCGTTTCTCTTTTTATGCTAGGGTGGCTGTGGTTGCTGTTCCCCGTCCGGGCTTGGACTTGCACAGTTCGGGTCACAAGTGGACACATTACCTACTACACCATGGCCACAGACCTATGCCTATACTACAGATACTAACATGGCAGATATTCCGAAGACCTCAATAGAATGATCCCTAGAAATGCGTTCAACTAGGCAAGTCATCAGGGCCCATCACCTTTGTGTCCACCTAGCAACGGCGCGGACAAGTAAACTTTGGAATTTATTTCGAGGAGACAGAAACCTTTAATCTCTAACAGTTCAAGAGCAGAATCAACAAGCACAAACATCTCGTGCCTATCGTTGGTTAAAGGATTTTCTTGGGAAGCCTTAAGACAGAATTTTTTTTTCAAGCACACCCTCAGGACGCGTGGGAAAGCTATATGGAATAAACTATCCGTTACTTACATAAGAAATGTGTTATTCTGCAAATTAATAAGAATATTGAAATCAGACTTACGGATATTTGACATTATATTGTAGATCCAGAAATACTCTATTACAGTGATTTGTCCATGTCTTTGGATCACGTACTTTGGAAACGTTAGAGGAGTGATTCTACTCAAAAAGTTTTTTTCAGCGATATACTCGTATCATATGCCTATATGACTTGTGTAAATCATGAAACCGTGCATTTAACTTTCATAGTTTAGGAGTTAGAAGGTGGTGAAGGATGCACTCGCTAGCGAGAGCAATAGGTTTCCGTGGCGTGAAATACTGCAATTAGCTCTAAATAGGCTTAGCGCGTGGGCATATACATGTTGTTTAGAAGCAAATCCTTAAAAAGAACGAGCTAGTTCCATACATCAAGGAAATGTCTTTCCCCCGAACTTCGTGCTGCTGATTTTGAGAAACTCAGTCCTCTTTCTTTCGAAGAGTGCAAAATATTTTAGCCTGATTCTGGGCCGCAAATTTCACTTGGAATCTGAGTCTTAAAGAAAGAGTGAAAATAGCCTCGACGACTCTTTACAAATGCTATAAAATCTGTGAAAATATATGGCGCACGTCCAACAAAATTATACATTGGCTACGTACAGCCATAGTTGGGACCACTACAGGTTACAATATACAATTTAGTGTACACAATGAACAGAATAATAAATTAATACAAAATTATAGATACATAAATAACTACAATATCAAGGTGCACGCGGTAGTTCACCGTCAAGTTCTCCAGCTAGTGTACTACGAAATTATTTACACGAAACAACTTGGGGCATTTCTACCTCCCTTCTAACTTGGGCTCGCAATTATGATAGGACCACAAAAGTTGTACCAAATTTAAAGTTTTTAACTAAAGCGGTTGCCGAGATACAAGACCTCAAAAAAAGTTTATTTTAAGACTGACAGTATGATTGACTGACTGACTCACTCATCATCAAAACCTATACTTCATGTGAACATAAAACTTTCAAATTTGGTACAGAGATAGTGAATGGTGTGTACCACTTGGCTTCCAAGAAATGGATAGGAAAAGGGTTTGACAGTAAAAGAAAATTTCTAAATCCCAGAGCATTCAGAATTGATTCTCGGCCCACTGTATTACCAGCCAGAAACCCCTTTTTGGTGTATCTGGTGTTTGCAGAGACTTGAATGCTCGGTGGCTGTTCCCCATTCAGACTCGAACCTGCACAGTCCGGTCATACGCAAACACACTACCCACTACAACGTGGCTACCGGGTTGCAATACATTTTTAAGAACCAGTTAATAAGTGGAGTACCATTATACGCAGTTTTTTTTTTGCAAAAAATGTGGTACGCCATTTGTTATCATATGTCTAGCATAACTCAAATGTTAAACTTGATCAAAATCGTTTAGCCGTTTTCGAGTAAACAATTTTTCCAAAGTCTGCCTTTAATTTTGGTGTTTTCGGATTATACATACATATATTCGAAGGGGCCATACAGACAGGCCGCCAGAATTGCATATAGTAATGCCAAGTTTGATCAAAATCTCGAAATCGAAAATTTTCAGGAAACCCATACTTGCCTACTCGTACAAGTAAAAACAAGGTACCCTTTTAAGAAACGATCACAACCACGCATGTAATTGATAACGTCATCTAAACAGAGGTTTTAGAAAGGTGAGATCACTGGACATATCCCGAAGGATGTATCAATTGATCTTCAAATATAAATGAGTCATTAAGGTGACAGTGCTAAAAATCAAATCAAACAATTGAACTCTTTTTCGCAAAATTTAGGGTGTTCTAGCAGGTAAAAATGGACAAACGAAAAACATAACTGCGGCGACGCGTATTATGAATTCCTACTACGACTCAGCGCACCCTTTGTATCGACATCGAAGAGGGTTTCAGTAGTATATTTGCTACGTAGCCCTGAGCACCTGTATGTGAGACGGGAGGTCATCCGGTGTATAAGTCGAAGCTATTTGATTCGCCTAAAATTGGCTCTTTCACTCTATTCGGTTTTGACCGGATGGCAAAAAAGAGCATGGCTCCTTTCACATTACACGGTGACGGCATTTTGCCGTTTAGCAGTCACTGCGAAAAACGGCACCCGGACGGCGACCGATAACTCAGTGGTGTACGTGACCAAATGCACGCTTTCACATTAGACGCTTTTAAATTGTACTATCAGTTGTCCTCGACCCATTTGTTTACAATTCATTATGACCAAACAGCACACCACTCAACCACAAACTGAGCTCGTGACGGAAAAAAGCCGTGCATAAACCGTATAGTGTGAACGTGTTGCCAATTTGGATTTGCGCCGTTCGATTTTTTGCCGTCTGGTCAAAACCGAATAGAAGGCGAAGAAAAAACCAAAATATTTCTAAGGCCCATAGATGATCGGAATAACGCAACACTACTCGATACATACAACTCCATTCGCTTCCCTTTGTGCTGACATGCAGAAGAATTTCCACATGAAAGCGATATTAAACAACTGAAACCCTCCTGGAGCTCAGCGCAAAAATCGAGTTTATGAGTAGATTTTGATGGTGAATTGCAACACAAAGGGTGCGCTGAATCTTAGTAAAAATTAATAATATGCTGCCCTGAGGTGGTGGTAGAAAAATTCAACCTCCTTCACTTCAATGGCCCAGACCACGCAGGAGACATTCGGATTTTCTACTAAATTTCTTTCTCCTTCGCTAAGCACCACGAGTTAACAGATCTATCGCTAAAAACGATCTTAGTTCTGTGAAGAGTATTCGCATCATACCTCCAAATATCTAATCCTCCCACACAATCAACAACATAACCACCGATGATGTTTAAGGCTAAGGCCCCGCTTACGCCTATGCAAGATGATAGCTGAACTGCTACAACAACCCTCAGGCCTCACCATGATTATGTATCACTGCGATCTTTGCTGAATTTTAAACCAACTAAGATACGTCTACATCATTGCCTCATAATTTTTGAGTTATTTTTGTATTATCTCCCAGAGTATCTGCTCGCTTTTGCCAGGCGATTAGTACCTAATGCCAGCTGAATGTTCTCATATTTGTAGCATTCAGCTCAGCTTCTTCTTCTTTCCTGAGGATTAATACATGACCTCTTAAACCGGGCTTAAATCATTAGTCATATGCAAAATTGTTCGTGGAAGTTAGGGACACATAGGTTCTCTCATGAGAGGTGAATCTATAACACTGAGATAGCGCCCGTGATATCTGCAGATGTTTGTTAATTCTGAATTTGGATAGCTGGAGACTGAAAGCTTCTAAAAAATATGTCTCCTGCCTTCCAAAATTGACTTTTTCTGTAAGAAAAATTCGGTTCATAGGCAGGTATTCTCTCCAAATGTCACATTTATAGGAAGTTCTTTGGAACATCTGCCATGGTAATATCTATAGTGGAGGCATTAGTGTGCTACCACTCTTCAGTGAGTTAAGGGTTTGAGATTGCAAGATCTTCCAACGACATTCACACATGACACGTACAGAAGATAAGCTGCACCGACATAAAGCATCTTTTCGCTCTAAACAGGTAGCTAAACTTCGTGGACGCTAATTTTAGATACTGGATATCTGTCCTTGCTTTATTGTACCAGAGCTGACTATGACGCCAACTTTTCCTTGGATTTGATAATTTATTTAAAAAGAATCAATAATTTTAGCAAATAATTACATACATAATGTAGTTCAGTACAATTTAAAATAAATTACTGCTTACTACGCTCTCAAAATGTGCATTTTATAAAACAAGGAAGGTGGTCTTCTTTCCCAAGATATACTCGTATGTAGATTTCTTCTCAGACCTTTCGCATACCAACATTCAGTTGATTCCTTTTTAACCCTTTTTGGCTTCTCAAAATCATCCTTTTTGTCTACCAGTCAGACAAACGACTTTATACCCGACTGAACATATCACAAACTGCCAACAATTTATCCACATCCTTTGCCAAATATCTTTCTCAAATAAACTCAACAAATTAAATGGAAAAACATACGATACTCGTTCACTCACTGACTTGCTCTCACATATTGGAAAACAAACGTGTCGTCTTGTTCGATTGATAAATTCTTTTTAATACTAGGAAAATTGCTGCACTTAACTGACTGAGTCTGCTATCAAATGCACACAATGCTCTGTGACATATCTTTGAATTTGAACAAGTTTTCTCGGAAAAACAGAACAAGAGAGAAAAAAATTCAAAAACTTTTTCAGGAACCAGCTATGGATCCATTCATTCATTCAGTCTGCATCCTGAACATCATTTGTTTGGGTTTTTCGTCCTTTTTTTTTTGTTATAGGAATCCAAAAACATAAAGGGATATCCTGCAAATGATTTCTCAAAACAAATGTCATTAGTTAGGGACGGTTGGTTGGCAATGGGGGAGGTGTGTCTTTATTGGAAATTCAAAAATTTTCTCTCGATGACAAAAGGATATTCATGGACCAACATCAACTTTTCTCTACATCTCTCCGCTTATGATAGCAACAAGCAGTAGCGGCAACAAAAAATAAGAAATATTATCAAAAACCAAGAGCAAAAATTTCGTTCAAAAATACCCACCCCCTACATACTATTTTGACCAAAGGTAAAAGCGCAAGAGGAGGAGAATTAATTTGTATACCAGAATGTTGGGTTTTTGAATCACGATTCACCTGCAGAAACAGAAAGATAGGGAAAAAGAAAATTGAAAGTAAAAAACAAAAAATTCGATAGGGGTTAAGGAATACTCTCCGAATTGTTTATTCCCTATCCCTAGGGGTTGTCCATTAAAGGCAAATGCAGTCTGCAACAGGCACCGCAGGTGAATTTAACACCTCATACCACCTGAGGATTGAGTTTTCGTAGGTAGATACGAGCTGGGGAATATGGTTAGAGTGCACTAGTTCCGGTTATGAACAGGACCAAATGGAAATATGGGTAGCCATTAAGCTTATTTTATTTATGAAAACTTTTTTGATGAAGTACATGCATGTGATCCAGTGTTGGTTGTTGAAAATATGCTTCTTGATGCTTTTAGATGCATATTCGGAATTTACAATTTGAAAAAGAGGTTTACGAGTATGCTGTTCGCTTTGAACGTTATTTCTCTAAAGAAAAACATTTTTTAGAGGAGTGGTTCCGTATTAAAAATCACATGGTAGGTGGTCACGATATTCGCTAGTTCACTATTCATTTTGAATAAAGGTGAAGCCAGAAGGAGTGCACTTAAATATCTCAAGACTCATTAAATATAACAAAGGCGACTGGTTAATAAAATGATGGTAAAACCATGCTAAAGCCTTTTGTCGGTATGCTTAATGCGTGCTCGCGTTTAACTTGTTAAGGTTATCTACTCTATGCACTGACATTTTGAGAGATTTTGCAGCTTCAAAGGGATACATCTCTCCAAGTTAACTATCTGATATTGTATTTCATATCTGGCCTCAAAGACACGCCATACATCAGGGTAGTATGTTCGTTAATTTTAATTGTTCATCGCAAAACTAAGATTTTGTTAGCTTTGTGGCCAAAGCTGCATTTTTACTTATTGGTTTCCTAAAAACGTTCTATCTCCAGATTATCTCGAGTAGTCTGTATGTATGTATGTACAGGGTGGCTGACATGAACTGTTACTAATTCAAATAGCTGTATTTTTTTTAATTGTGAATCCAAAGAAAAAAATGTTGAAAATTTATTCAAATTCAAGGATTTAATTAATATTTTCGATATGGTCACCTTTGGCAGGAAGAATTTCCTTGAAACGGTCAATAAATTTATCGCACGCTGCACGCAAGTGTGTCTGTGGAATGCGCTTCCATTCCCGGAGAAGCACTAACTTGAGCGCGTAAGCAGTTTAGCATTTTTTTAGTGCCAACCTTGGCCTTCAAAATGACCCAGACAGAAAAGTCTAATGGATTCGCATCGGGAGAATTCGATAGCCATTGTGTCGAGGAAATGAAGTGCCGAACGTTTTGTTGCAGCCATTCTTGATTTGCTCGGGCTTTGTAGGAAGGTGCAGAGTCCTGTTGGAATGTTCAGGGTCTTTGGCCGAAATATTTGCGTGCCCATCGCCTCAACACAGCTTCCAAGATAAACCATCGTGTTTATCTCAACGCCGCGGTCCAAAAATACGAGTACAAGCGGAGACCGACCATCGGCAGTCACTTCGGCCCAAACCATGAAAAACTGCGGCGCTTGCTTCCTGGTGGCCATTCTTTTGTCGAAATTATCGTATGACCTCTCTGGCAGGTAATCTCGATCATTTTGCTTGTTGACAAGTTGCTCAATTGGAAATGGTGCTTCATCAGAGAAGACGATGTTTGGCAATTGGACACTTGAGTGCAAGCGGATCAACTCCTTTTCTCTTTCTGCTCTAACTTTTTTTTTGGTCAGGTGTAAGACCGTGCACTTTCAGGAACTTTAAGGCCTTGAGTCCGAGCTCATTTTTCAAAATGTGTTGCATCCGTTCTCTGGATGTTTTCAGCTCAGAAGTCATTTTCTTTCGCTACGTCGAGGATTTCTTTCGATTCTGGCCTTCACACTCCGAATCACTGTTGACGATGTTGCTGTCTTCTTCGGACCACCTCCATAGCGTTTTGCAATGCTGCCGGTTTCGTTGTAACGCGGTATGGTGCAACATACAAATATTTTGTTCATTATCAAATGATTCAACTCACGAACAATAGCTGGTTGTGATTTTCCAGCCAAAAAAATGGCTGAATTCCATTGTCGATAAAACAAAAACTAAATACGCGATAAAAAAAAAAAAAAACGTACACACCCTTGTCAACAATGCAATGGATTAACAACTATCAAATTTTCAGCGCATTGTCATTCGCAGTTTGGCAGACACAGCGACGTGAAATTGGTAACAGTTCACGACAGCCACCCTGTATGTATGTATGTATGGTCCACTGCAGCCTAAATGGCTGGATGGATTTTCTTCAAACCTCATATCTAAGGTCTATAGGGTCACAATTTGAGGCGAAATTGGAAAAATTAAAAACGATCTGCAACAAGGTGCATTTACACCAGCGATCTTATAGGATCACTTCACCATGCCATAGCATACGCAGACGACTTAATCGTGTACAGATCAGGACCAAAAATCGAGGTCATTGCAACTTCTCTTGCAATGTGACTTCGATAAGATTCAGCGATATTGCGATGACTGAAAGTTGAAGATCAACTTCCAGAAATCGTGGGACCGCACGGACAGCCACTTTCGTGTCGAAGTCTAGTCAGATACCTGGGGCTCTGGTTAGATCAATATCTATATTTTAACAAACATATAGATGCTGCTTTAACCAGAGCCTAAGGTGCGTTTGCTACACGGCCCTCATCCGGTCTATGCTCGTATTTGGATGCCCCGTGTGGTTTAACGTGGGAGCAAGCTTGTTGGAAAAGATTCAGATGTTTGAGAGTGCTTGCCTTCATTTATACAGGACAACAATCTGATCTCCATGGCTTATTACCCCAATTACAGGTACCACGAGAGAGTGTGTCTTGACGACTTTGTTCCCCCAGAGGCGTTCCTCTATCTGGACGAGAAAGGTCTACACAGGACAGATTGGCGGTGCCGTTAATCTTCCATGTTGCTCGGAAAGCTGTGGATAGTTAAGTCTTCATAAAAAAAAGCACAGCACTTGGGTTTAAAAAACCGGATTTAAGTTAGGTTACGTTGAGAGAAATAGTTTAAGTATTAGGTTTAGCTTAGAGCGCCCGCATAGGGCCAGTAAGTTAAAATAACATAGTTAAGAAAGTTTTAAGTGTTTTTTGTCTAGCAAGTAAGTTACAATGAATTTGAGATCGTGGACCAAAATTTCCACTCTTTTGTCAGCTACAAAACGTATAGCAAAGAGTGATAGCACATTGTAATGATGGAGGATTGACTGAAGAAATTGGCTCAGGACGTTGGTGAACAAAACCATGTTGGAACCTACATTGGTTTTTATCTTTGTGTAATTCCGCAAAAGCTTATGTTCTTTGGAAACATGAATATAAGTACTTGCTTTGGGCAGGAGCTCCCGCCACATGCTTGAGTTTACTCGATAGCGCTTAACGATAATCTATTTGGGATATCTTGGGTTCGTCAGACTTTCACAAGCCCTTAATTTGTAAAGAAAAACTAACGAGTATTGTGCAAATACTTTCGCTCCACTAATAGTTTGCAAAGTCTTTAACGAACACAATTGTAAGTGATGGTCAATGGAGAGCAATTTGTTCGCCATCAGTTAGCTTCTTTACCACTTTTGCTTACTTTTGAGAGCCAAGACCTTCCAGCAGCTACAAAAGCACTTAAATATCTCAAACTACAACATTGTGCAAGACTTGAGTTAACTAGTGGAAGCATTGGCCAAAGTATGTAGGTACATAAACTTTTCCCAAAATAAGTAAGATAAAGTTTGTAAGCCCGGTATCTTTTAACAAAGTGCGAGTTTCTCTGTTTCATAGCTTTGTTTCTTTTAAATACTTCGCACACAAAATATTTTCGAATATTTAGCTTCTACTGTGGGTGCAAATGACAATTATAGGGGATAAAGAAAGTAATTTTTGTATCCAAGGAAGCATGTCGTATGCGCACACTTCTAGAAATTGCAGTTGTTATGCACACACAGAACCTGAAAACGACTTTAGCACAAATGAATAAAGGATGTTACCTGTCAGATGGGGTCATCCACCTACATACTAATACTAACTGCATTCTAGCATTCTACAATAGTTTACTACGACCAAAGCCATAGGTCCACAATAAACATACCTTCATACGAATCATAAGGCCATAAGAATCCTTAAGATTTTCTAGGCAATTTGCCGACGTCATTCACCCTTCAATAAATTACAATCAAAGACCATATCATCCTTATCCCCAACAAGAGACAAACAAATAATTTAAGCCCCTCAACAGCACACTGAAAATTTCCATCCCAAAATATTCGAAGGATATAAATTACTCTTGTAGTTTGTGCACTCCCATGACGGCACTACCGAACACATACTCTCGTCCTTATTCTCCTTCATTGTTTCCTGGCAAATTCAGCAATTTCATACCGGTTAACTGCACTGTTACCGCCCCAAAAATAGTTCCGATCCCCATCATCTCACTTAAAATCCCCAACACTTTTCGATTTTCTATCCCACCCGAGCAATTTGGCAATCAGGAGGCAATTTATTATCCCATTGGTATGCATATAATAATCTCTCATAAAATACAAACACACAAGTACTCGTATGTAGTGAGGGGCCTCATTTCGTTCTCGAAATTGTGGCACACATTCATCGCGCGGAAAAGAAAAAAAAATATCCCCACAATCCCCAAAAACAACATCAAAAATGAATTCGGGGGGATATTCTGATATTTGAATAGGAAACACGAAACGCCAGTATTCTTCCGAAATTGCTTTTGATGAACACACACAGAAGACTATCAACACACGAAGGATATGAAACAAAAAAAAAAAAAAAAGCCAAAAAATATTAGCTACACAAACATCAAATGGGATTGCGCATCCGTTTTTTTTTTTGTATCATTACTCCAGCGGAACTCTGTAATAAGAACAAAAAAAAATGTAAAAAAAAGGATGCGATAAGCGATAACCCTGAAATTTGTCTACTGCCAAAAAGGAAATGTCTTAAATAGGAATACGTAACATTTTGACACGCTCAACAACAGCCAGATGTGCCACTCACTAGAGTAACGCCGTAAATCCTATTCTACACCCGCCATTCCCTTGTTCTATAATAGGAAAGAGGAGAAAACTGTAAGGAAATACACAACAAACAACAAGGAACAATCCTGCCATTTAAATATGCTTTATGAATTTTGATCCTTGAGAGGACCCTTCTTCTTTTTTTTTTTATTCTTGTTTGCATAGCCTTAGTCAGTTCCCCATTTAACGCATAGCGTATCCTTTCAACACAAACATATATTCTTGTTGATCCTGCATATACCAACTGGGGTTATGCTAGTATGGTACCTATCCGAGGCAGCCAACACTGAATCCTCTTTTAAGTTAAATCATCGAAGTGAAGAACACGATGATTCCTTTATTGAGTAAAGAAAAAAAAAAAACCGAGGGGCACATGGATAAAGGATGTTCAACCCAGCCCAATGCCTCTCTTTTGTTTTTCTTTAAATTTAACCGGAGAATGGGTGGGACATGGGAATCCGGTGCGCAGCAGAGCAAAGAAATTTTCGAAACATAATCACGTAAAGGATTTCCACAAGGGAACATGCAACATTAAATTTCACACGCACAGCTGTTGTCATCGGCGTACTCAAGTGAGCTGTCCCAGATACTTACCGTACGTACGTTTAATGTGACAATGTTGTTTTTTTTTAGCGTTTGATGCTTGGCGTTCGTTGTGATTTGCGTATCAATTACTTTTGCCAGCGGCACGGTGCGCAAGGATCAGACTGTCATTGGTGTGTATCATTATGCGATTGCGACGAATTGATTTTACAATTTACTTGCTAAATCAGGTACACCAGATGATAACCTGTTCACTGGGATGAAGTCGTTTAATGTGCGACAGATATTGACAGGGACACGACAACGACAACGACAACGACGACGACGACATTTGCGTTTGAGGTGTGAAAATGGGGCAGGGAGGAGGTATAAGAATGAGATCTTCGACGAGAGAATGTTGCTCCGGTAAAAATTGTCTCTTTGAAGTTATTTCGAGAATTTTTTTCTTTTTTTTTTTTTAGGGATTCAATTTGAGTGGGAGTGTTTGTTATTGACTTTGCCGGGAGTCATTTTGGGGTGATATACCGAACAAATAAAATGGCATTATGAGAATTCAAAAAAAAAAAAAAGTGCGGGTGTCACCGGAGGATATTATTCGAAGAATTCCAACAAAAGATGTTAATTCAATGTAATACCTAGAATCGAACAGGTCTTTCCTCCAGGGAGGTTGTCACTTGTAAGCGCGAGGCTGGCTTCTGTTCATCCTTCCAAATAGATTTGAATTGTAAGTATGGTATCTATTGTTAAGTGTATACCTGCTGGAAGGTATACACACTAAAAAAGCGTTGCTACCGCGGTTGACATTCTCGATACAATTGTAAGAATTCAATTACCGGAAATACTATGTTTCGCTGGGCCTTTCGTGGTAACACCTCCCCTGCGCACTATTTACTTCAGCGCCAGAGATGTATCCAAAAAAACAAATATGATGGATAAAATAAAAATCCTTGAATAGATTGCTAATAGTATCAAGAACCGCAACGAAGAGATGCAAGTGACTCTCAACATACTATGTCTTATCTCAGAGAAGTACTTTAAATTGACAACTGACTTTAAACTGTAAGGCTATAAATTATACTCGTATCACTCCCCACATTCTCATAATTGTGCAAAAAGTGGGGATGCGCAGCCTTAATAAAGGATACGATTGAGCACAATATAGAAGCTAAATTCCATTCATATGCGATCCAAAGAATCTCCGTAAGTATAAAAAGGAACAGTAGGCACATGTCAGTAGCATCAGTAGACTCGTACTGTTCTCCTAGCTATAGAATAAAGAAAAATGATTTTGAAAGCCTGTTCCGCATATTTCACAATAGATTGATCACGGGGGGAGATTTTAATTGAATACTAGAGGAAGATCATTACATGAAATAATTCAAGAAGGTGGCGGCAAATATCACTCGACGGCAAAATCTACATATTGGCCAACAGATGCGAGGGTGGGTCAATAAGTCCCTGAAAATTAACACAAATTGTGTCGTCACCTTAAATTTATTTTTTTTTTGTCAAGAATCATCTTTCAAAAGAACGCACCCAAGTTATCAGACAGATCTGTCAAATAGTTTTGTTGTGGCATTTTCGTTAAAATGGAAAAAAGTGAATTTCGAGTGATCATTAAATACTATTTTTTGCGAGAAAATCTATCACGCAAACCAAACAAAAGCTTGACAAATATTGTGGGGACTCTTCACCATCGATTGGAACCATTCACCACTGGTTTACCGGTGCGGTCATACAAGTGACGTCGCACAAGTGACGCCGAACGTTCTGGTCGCCCAATTTAGGTCACCACACCAGAAATGGTCGACAAAATCCATGGTTTGATAATGGACGATCGGCGAGTGAAAGTGCTTGACGAGGCCACAGGCTTATCACATGGCTCAGTGATTTCGATTTTACATAAATATTTGGACATGAAAAAGCTTTCCGCAAGATGGGTGCCGGGTTTGCTCACAATCGACAACAAACGCATTCGTTTGAGAACTTCAAAGGAATGTTTGGCGATATTCCAGAAAAAATCGACCGAGTTTTTGGGCCGTTTCGTAACCGTGGATGAAACCTGGATTCACCACAACAGACCAGAAACCAAGAAACAGTCAAAACAATGGACTTCTTTAGGTGAATTGAAGCCGAAGAAGGCCAAGGCGGGTTTGTCAGCAAACAAGGTCATGGCGACAGTTTTTTGGGATACGCGCGGTATAATTTACATCGATTGCCTTGAAAATGGTAAAACGATCACCGGCGCATATTACGCAGAGCTGCTGGATCGATTCCAAGCCGATTTGAAGCAAAAACGGCCGCATTTGGCGAAGAAAAAAGTTCTTTTTCACCAGGACAACGCACCGGCGCACAAGTCCGCAGTCGCAATGGCAAAGTTGCATGAGTTAGGCTACGAACTCCTCCCTCATCCAGCATATTCCCCAGATTTAGCCCCCTGCGACAATTTCTTGTTTCCAAACATGAAGAAATGGCTCGGAGGTAAAAGATTTGGGTCGAATGAAGAGGTCATCGCTGAAACAAACGCTTATTTTGAGGGGCTCGAGAATTCGTATTATTTAGAGGGCATCAACAAATTGGAGAAACGTTGGATGAAGTGTAAGAGCTAAAAGGAGACTATGTTGAAAAATAAAATGTTTTTTATACCAAAAAGTGTGTTCTATATTTCATTTTTCAGGGACTTATTGACCCACCCTCGTGGGAATAAGACCCCAGATCTTGTTGACTTCTTTACGAGTATACCAAAAAATATAACTTCAAATAAAATAAATGTAGAAGGGCCAGATCTACAATGACATCACTCTACAATACTTCTTAAACTTGGCGATAAAGTAATACAGGAAGGACATACAGTGGCCCAAAGTAATAACCGGACACACCTACTTTCATACTAATTTCTATGATTTAAAGGCAAAATAATATACATTTTTCATAAAATGTATTTATTCTGATTAAGTTAGATTTACGTTAACTAAAATAAAGTAAAATAAAAATAAAATTCATTAATTTCACTAAAGGTTTTAACTAAAATACCTAACTAATCGAAAATGTACAATATCTCAAAATAATAATCGGACAGTTGGCAATGCTGTACATTTTATGCGTTAATTATTCGGGGAACCCCACTTTATGTGCACGCAATATGAATTTCACACTATTCCTCCATTCACCAAACGCATTTGGTGCAAGAAAGTATTGTGTACCGCAATTAAAAATGGAAAAACCTTGTCAAACTTCGTTGCAAGTGCGGCAGTTAATAATTGATCACTATAATGAGAAAAAAACTATTCGTAATATAGCTGAAATAGTTAAAAGAAGTCCTTCTACCGTGCATGATATAATAAAACGCTATTTGGCCACAAAGACTTTAAAAAATAAACCTAAACCTAGCCGGCGTAAAATATTCACAGAGGCTATTGAGGGTGGCCGTGGTGTAGTGGTAACATCAACGCTTGTCACGCTCTTGGTTCACGGTTCAAATCCTGATCTCAACAATCATCTATTTATTTCGTTTGAAATAAATAAAAAAGTCGATCAATTGCGAAAGCTTAGTCAACTCTACTGCGAAGGCATAACACTGGCAGTAGAGTGGTCATATGGCTTAAATGCAACTTGATCGTGATGATGACATCAGGTGGAGGGAAAAAAATACTGTGAATCATGAGCAAAGACAAAAAGCAAAACAAACAAGCTCCCCAGTTATCTGGATGCCACCCTTGGAGTTTACTGAAACTTAATACCACTTAAGTTTCAAACCCACTACACCAATCTTCCTTTCTCTCTCTCTCAATTTCTGCAAACGCCCGTGCCCTGAAATAATTTAATGGTATTCATATCCCATTTGGCGCGCGCAAATTATAAAAAAAAAAAAAAAAAAAAAAGAGGCAGAAGAGCGGTGGTTGGTAAGACAAATAAAGGTAGACCCAAAGCTGAGTCCACCGAAGCTAGCTGTACGAGCTGAAACACAAGTGGGAAAAATCGGTAGTCCTGAAACAATACGAATTGTATTACGAAAGCATAATTTTAATGGGAGAGTAGCTAGGAAAAAGCCGTTTATTTGTGAGCGCAATAGAAAAAAAAAAGGAAACAATTTGCAAAGGAATACAAAAATCGTGATTTTTCGTTCTGGAAGGATGTAATTTTTTGTGATGGAAGTAAATTTAATATATTTCGGTCAGATGGTCAACCATATGTTTGGAGAAAGCCCAATACCGAGCTAGCAAAACAAAACTTACGACCCACTGTGAAGCACGGAGGTGGCTCGGTAATGGTATGGGGATGTATGTCTGCCGCCGGACCTGGAAAACTACATATAATTGAGGGAAATATGGACCAAATGATGTATTTGAATATTTTAAAGAATAACCTGAAGCAGATTGCAGAAAATTTTGGGATTGGAGGTAGCTATAACTTTTATCAAGACAACGATCCAAAACGCAAGGCTTTAAACGTTCGTCTGTGGTGGATTTATAATTGTCCACATGCACTTGAAACGCCCGGACCTAAACGTAATCGAATATTTATGGGATCATTTAGACAACAAATTGAAAAGCTACAAAATTTCCAATAAAAAAGACTTGGCAGAGACTTTAAAAGAGGAGTGCAACAAAATAGACCCATCCTATTGCAAAAAACTGGTTTCTTCCATGCCGGACAGACTAAAGCAGTCTTAAAACAAAAAGGACTCTCTACTAAATATTAAAAAAAAAAAAAGAAAAATTAAATGTATATATTTAATTCCTTTGAAATTTTGTATGAAAATGAAGTCCGAATATTACTTTTTTGATGTATTTACTATTTTTGATTTTTATGTTATTTAAAAGAACTAATATTAAATACGTTTTGTTAATAAAAAATTAATGAAAATTGAAGTAATTGTCTTTTATTGTTTTCAATTTGTACATAAATAATAAGAAAATAAGGGCGTCCGGTTATTACTTTGAGCCACTGTAGGCAAAAACTGGTTAATGGGCCGACTAACTGGAACTACTCAGTTGGAAGAAAGTATCCAACTATCATCAGCTATTTAAACAGAAAATCAATTAGAAGAAGCTGTGCAAATATTTACATTCAATATATTAGGTGCGCAACTAAATTCTCTTTTTGATGAAAATGCAACTTTATTGTGAAAAAAATGGTTACAAATGAATCATTCAAAGTATTGCCCATCGCTAGCTACAACTTTTTCCCAACTTTCTGGCAGAGCTCGTATACCGTTGCGGTAAAAGTGTTCATCTTTTGAGGCTATCCAAGAATCAATCCATTTTTTGATGTGTCTTCATATGAACGGAACTGCTGATCCGCCAGATCATGTGCCATCGAACGGAACAAGTAATAATCGGATGACGTAATATCTGGGGATAGGACTTCCCATGCCGAGCGTTATTATGCTGTAGAAACACTTTTTCGTGCCTCTGCTCGTATTGTGGCCGTTTTTCGCGCAGTGTTCGGCTCAATCGCATCAATTGAAGTCGATACCTTTCCCCAGTGATGGTTTCGTTGAGTTTCAACAGTTCATAATAAATGACACCGACCTGGTCCCACCAAATACACAGCATAAACTTCGCAGCATGATCGGGCAGTCCCCATGACTTTCTTTTTTTTGGTTTGCTGTAATGAGCCCTTTTATATCACCCGTCAGGATGCGATGAAGAAAACCCTTCCTTTTTTGACGCTGGAGCAGTTGTTCACAGGCGAAAAAACGACGCTCAATGTCCCTTGGTTTCAAATCTTAAGGAAACCAAGTATAATCCCCTTTCTTTTTGAATCATTCCAGACGCATACAATCGCTTGGAAATGGCTTGACAGGTAACTGCTAATGCTGAAGCAAGCTGTTCTTGCATTTGGCATGTATCCTCATCGAGCAATGCCTCAAATTCAGCATCTTCGAAGGATTTTGGCCTTCCTTCACGCGGACGGTCGTCAACATCGAAATCACCGTCTTTGAAGCAACGGAACCAATCACGGCACGTTGTTTCACTTAGAGCAGCATCTCCATAAACTTTTTAAAGCTCTCGATGCGCTTCAGCCCCCGTTTTCTTCGAACGAAAGAAGAAAATCAACACTTCCCGGAAATGACGATTATTTGGCACAAAATCAGACACTTTCACACAACCAAAAGTATATGACGTCAAAACAAAATCACTAATATGTCAAAACAGTTTGTTTACCATATGTCTAAGCTCGGTTCATGACGTTTTGGATATGTCAAAATCGACCAGCACTTACTGTTGGAGCGATCTATTGACAAACAGCGAGAGCTGTTGGTTTAAAAAAAACTAGCGCAGATTATAAATGCTGTCGGAGTCGGAGGTAATAATGATTCCAAAACCAGGCAAATCACCTAGCGAAGTAATTTAATATCGCCCCAATATTGATACTACCAATGTTGTCAAAATTATTCGAAAGGATTCTAGTGAAAGAAGAAAGAAAAAAAATCACTAGTGCCAAATCATCAATTTGGCTTTAGAAGTACGAATAAGCACTCTACGATTGATCAGGTGCATAGAATCACAGATCAAATCAAAAGACCATTTGAAGAGAAAAATATATACATTTCTTGATATAGCACAAGTTTTCGATAGAGTATGCCACAAAGGATTTACAAAAACAACTGCCGAAGCAGTATTCAAAACAAGAAACAGAGTACTCAACATTAAGAGAAATTGAAGGTGGTGTACCACAAGGCAGTGTACTAGGTCCAGTACTATACCAATTATTTACTAGCGATCTATCAGAAAGTGAAGACATCACTGTACGAGTTGTAGCTTTTGCTGATAATACTTTTGTACTTGCCCTGGGAGAAACTATCGAGGTAGCAACAAAAAAAGGTTCGAAAGGCAGTAAAATAAATGGCAGATTAGATTAGGTCACTTAAAGTCAGTCCATATTAAATTTGCGTAGAAAAATGTGCTATACATTCCAATAAACATAAATAAGTGGAATATTCAAATACAGCGAAATATCTAGGCATGACACTAGATACAAAACTGCGCTGGAAAGCACATGTAAAGATGAATTGAACATGCGCTACAGAACAATTTTAAGCTATTACTATACGAGTATAACCAAGTTCTGTATCCAGTATGGACCTACGAGCCCCAGTTGTTGGCATGCACATGCCAGGCAAATTTACAAAAAATGCAAATATAAGGTACTACGAAGTGTTGTCAATGCTGATCTACATACAGATCCAACTATTGAAATGGTTGAAGAAGAAATTAAAAAAGTTGCTCCAAGACACAAAATTAGGCTTCTTAACCACTTTAATTTAGAAATAACACAACTGCTAAATACTGACAATATAATTCATGGTTTTGACAGAATTGCTTGTAGCAGCAGGCTTTGATTTCTCATGAGCTCCCTCATCATATTTTGCATTGTGGTCATGAATTGACTTAAAACTTCCTTTCAATGAGCTTGCGTATGATATCCCCTGTAGAGTAGTATGATTGGTACTTGCAGCTTGATTTGAATGATATGTTGGGTGTGAGTTGAAGCCCACCCGTGATGAAAGGATTTTTATTTTAATCTCTGAATATAATGGGCACCCTGTATAATTTGCTGTATGGTTGCCACCATGTTTGCTGCATTTTTTAGTGTTTGAGTCTTCTTTAGATTTTTTTTTTTTTTTTGTATTTTGAAGACCTGTGTACGTCGCCACATATTACACAGACTTTTGGTAGATTGCCATAGTGCTTATTGTGCCAGAATTCCTGGCAATTAAGACACTGGGGTGCAGTATTTCGTTTGTGTGGTTCTTCTATCGTAATTCTCCAATGTAGTAGGTAACGAAGATTATATATTCCAGGGCTACTGAATTGGGTTCAAGTTCGACACGATACAATGGTTGTTAATAATATTGAACTCAACTAAATACTGACAATATAATCAGGAGACTAAGACGGGTAAAACCCCTTGATAGCTAGCTAAGGATATAAAACAAAGCAAAAATTTAGGAAGTGTGGTCTCGGCTAACCGCGGTGGCACCCAATTGGACGTATGCAGTAGAATCGGGAAGTCTAAAGCTGCGTTCGGTATACTATCCACAATCTGGAAAAGTAATGTTATCAGCTTAAGAACCAAGCTGCGACTGTTCCGCTCTAACGTAGAATTGATACTGCTGTATGGGTGCAGTACCTGGAAGGTGGACACCATTAACACACGCAGGCTGCAAGTCTTCGTAAATAAATTTTTTTTTATAATCATCTTGAGGATTTTTTGGCCGAACCGGATCTTCAACGAACAGCTTTATATGAGAACGGGCCAAGAATCTATAAACATTACTATACGGAGGAGAAAGTGGCAGTGGATTGGACACACCCTACGTCGCGAAGACAACTTCATTGCGAAATACGCCATGCATTGGAATCCGCTCACCCAAGCAAGCAGAATAGCGGGACGCCCTAGGTGCAGAACAGTTGACGAGGAATCGAGCTCTATAGGAATGAGTTGGAGGCAGCTCAAACGCGTTGCAGAAGTACGAACAAGATGGCGCGCAGGCGTGGTAGACGCCCTATGCCCCCCGAGGGGTTAAAGGACCTAAGTAAGTAAGTAAACAGAATAGTATCTCAAGAAATGAATACTTTCAAACAAAACGTTCAGAAATCTGACAAACGGTGGCGTTTCCTTCCAATTCAATAATTATTATGATTTAAAAATAAATTGCTGATTCTAGGTGCGATTTCTTGAAGACAGGCATTAGTCAGTCATCGAGAGGGTTTTTAGAGGATTAAAGTTCCTCACTATTGTAGTAGAAGACTCCCTCGCGTATACGCCTCTGCTAGTCTTTTAATAATTTTTCGTTCGGTCTTTGCGACGCGAAGGGCCGAACCCTAATGTGTGATCTCTATCCCGCCACCGAGAAGACCAATCAAATGATAGTTAAACCATCCAATCGGTTACTCAGTGGAGTTTCAGAAATCACATATCAGGGTCCGGCCCTGCTTAACCTAGGTGCTAGCCTCAACCCAGTCGAGCCACCAATATCTCTCCCTATTCAACCTGTCTACGTTTACTGAATCCCGCCCAGGCAGTATCTCATGTCAGCGTTTCCTTCTCCTGAGTCCAACGGCTCGTAGAGAATACGTTTATCTATCGCCCTTCTAGCAAGATGGTAAATAATCGGAACGTTCAGCGAATCTGACAAGTAACCATGTGCATCCAGATACAAGAATGCTTCCGGTGGGATGTGCCCACTCACCATAGTACTTCGGAAATACCCAGAGTTAGGATAGAATAAACCCGACACAAGTTCGTTCTCCGTAACGGTCGCTGACCGCGCTAAGTGGTTCCTCACAAGATCCAGAATGACATTGTCGATTCTGGACACGCTAGACTCATCCAATGGTCTCTTATTAGAAACGTAATGCCGAAAGTCGGAATATGCGCTTCTATACATACGCATGCAGGCTCGAAGACATTTTCTTTCAAATAGTCTAAGTTTTACCATATAAGACGGGCTTAAGTTCTACCACACTGGACTCGCATAAGTCAGAATTGGACGAACGAAAGCTTGGTAACATATGACCTTCACATCGGATATCAGATAGTTGGAGTAGAATAGGCGTTTGAGAGACATAAATGCCGCTCTTGCCTTTTGCAACTGTATATTTATGTGCTCATTGTAGTACAAAAACTTGTCCAAAAGAACACCTAAATATTTCACAACAGTCTTTGACTTGATGTCAAGGCCATTAGAACGTGTTATTTGTAGGTTTTTCCAGTTCCGTCTCAAGTCTGAATTACCGCGTCTAACTGGGGTGCGAAACAGTATAGTTTCACATTTTGCCTCGTTTATTTTAAGCTTCCACTCTGAGCAGAAAGCTTGCAGTTTATCAAAGCTGTTCTGAAGCTCTATCTGTATGTTTTGGATTCTCGAGCCGCTTGCATACAATATAACATCGTCAGCGAACGCTATCGAATTATCCATGTCCCTCAGCATTTCCGAGATGTAGATGTTGAAGAGGAGCGGTGCTGTAACCGTGCCCTGTGGCAGACGATTAGTGACATTAAAAACTTTAGTCGTCGTGTATTGTCTATCTGTTACAACAAATTTCTTCTCGTGCACCATAGATGCAATTATCTTTATAAGATGATGTGGGAATTCATATCATATAAGTTTATATAGAAGCCCGTCGATCCAAACCGTGTCGAAGGCTTTTTCATCTTTTGGCGTTAAGATTCCAATTAACGTCAGAAACCAATTGTGTAACAGCATGCACCGCCGAATGGTTTCTCTTGAAACCAAATTGGTTCCGCGGTATAATCCCCTTTCTTTCGCACGCGAACAAAATAGACTTACTAATAACTACTTCATAAACCTTCCCGATATTAGGCAGGAGACTTATTGGCCTATAGTTGGAAGGATCAGAAAGATCCTTCTTCTTTTTGATTATTGGAAAAACCTTCGATATTTTCCAACAACTCGGGAAGTAGCAGTTGTTTAACAAATTATAATTTCGTTCGGTATATGCTTTAGTATAATGTTAGGAATGTTATCTAAACCACTTGACTTTTTGTAATTC
This sequence comes from Pocota personata, assembly GCA_963082735.1. Classification (NCBI taxonomy): domain Eukaryota; kingdom Metazoa; phylum Arthropoda; class Insecta; order Diptera; family Syrphidae; genus Pocota; species Pocota personata. The sequence goes on along the minus strand of OY720432.1, from coordinate 81,969,365 downwards.
AGCTTCCTAAATATGTATGGCAAACCCCACAAGCGGACCAGTAGGGATGCAGTAAAGTGGGAAGGTTGTGGTCCTCCTACTCCGGATCATAACTTCGCCGTAAGAAGAAGAAGAAGAAATATGTATGTCAGTTCGTCTAGTGTTGTAAAGTAATCTGTTCATCTGTTAGTTGGTCAGCTTTCAGTCGCTCAGAAAATCTCAGAAAAGTTCGCATTTCGCTATTGCGTCAATTAATTGTTGCCATCTATAAAATACTCGTAGTTCATTTCTCGAAAGCTCTCTTCATACGAAACTTGACAACTCGACCAGACATTCAAGGCCATGGAACAACTTCTCCTTGATCCCTACAACTTTAACGACAAGTAAAACACATCCTACATTTTTAAAATCTGTGTGACCTTTCACTCCCCCTAGACACCCCTACAAGATACGCATATGCTTCAAACTTTGCATACTTATAGCATAGATCATGCTGTAACGTTTTATGCAACTGGAATTTCGAAATACAGGGTACTACAAGAAATATTTTACTCACTTACCAATGAATGGGTGTCTGGAAGGTTGTAACTTTGCCACAAATTATTATTTTTTTTTTTTTTTTGAGTCACAATTGCACAAAAACAAAAATACTTTAACACAGGCAAAAAGATTTGGTTCATTACATTCAGACAAATGGAAAAGTTTTGTAAACATTTGTCCAGTATCTCACCGTTAAATTTTTTGCAAAAAATTAAAAATAAATTGAATTTCACAAACTTCCTCATTAACTGTTTTCCAAGTGAACGAACGCCAAGAGCAGCTGAAGTTCCTAAGGCAACCGCTGGCACTGCAATCAACTTGGCTGGTACCACAAGTACTCGTACTAGAACGCGTTTACACGATACGTTTGAATGAGACTTCACCAAATTATACACTATATGTTATAACGTTTAAAAAATAAGTTATTTGAAAACATTTGATATTTTTCTCCTGTATGAAACTCATTTATTAATTTATGAATGTTATGGCTTTAAGAATTTATTTTTAGACTATGAGCAGTAAAAACAAATACTTTTGGAAGAGGAAGTGGAGGCGAGCTGTTCGACTTTCGTAAAAACCTAGATGACGTGTTTGTTAATTTTAAGAGGATATAAGAGTCTTACGAAGGAAGTTGTGGCGAAGATGTTCACGTTCTGCTTTGAATGGTTTGTTTTTTTTTTTTTTTTTTTTTTTTGAGGTTGTCAATTCCAATAATAACTTCTGGCCCGCAAAGTTGGTTAATACGAGTTTCGCAACTAACAAAATCTAGAAAGTATGGAATTCTAGATTTAGGGAGTTAAGGAGACTTTAAGGTATGTAACAGACAAAGATTGTTTGACAAAATGTCAAACGTTTGACGCTTTTCGATTGCAAGTGATGTCAAGCAAAATATACATACGTTTGACATCCGACCGCTTGACAGCGTTTAACAGCAAACAAAAGTTTGACGTTTTGTTAAATAGTGTAATCGAGCGAACAATTTATAAACTGTCAAATACAAGTTTGAGGGAGAAATCTTTCCGAGTTTGACAAATTGAAGAAAAATTAATCGAAATCTTATAAAAATGTTTTTCTTCAACTTATACTAAACAGCTGTTGTTTCTTGTGACGTTTACAAGTATGTGTCGGAAAAAATTGTTCAAGTGCATTCAGGCACGCTTCTCGTTACTTCTCTTGTCTCAATGAGTACGCGAAACGACGTATTGTTTCAAAGATTTTCACAGGATTTGGCAGTGTTTGACGCAGTTTGATACACCGAGAAATACTGAGGTGTCAGATTCCTGTGTTTTGTGTCAAACTATTAAATGTAAAGTATTTTTTTTTTTCATGAAAACATGACATTTTGCTGGATTATGGGGACAAAAATAAACAACACCACCCTAGGCAATTTATATTAATTGCAATCACTGGCAACGCGACTATGTTAAACTTAACGATCTGTTGATAAGACTGGAGTCTTCAGATTTATAACTTATCGGGGATTTTACCGCAAGGATAGGTTCGACACAAACAAATTTTGTAAGCGGATTTTAGTTTGAAGCAATAAATTTAATCGCTAAGTCGAAAGATGAAATTTGTAATTACTAAAGTTCTAGGACTATCGACTTAACAGATAATTTTAACTATCGGCTAAGTAGATACATCTTTATTCGCGGAACATCCGATATTGATGCGCTTAGTGAAAATTTCAAAAACTCAGTCCCAACCAATACGCCAAGGAAACATAACCAAACTAAGAAACCAATATGGAGCGACAATGATTACATGATAGCTAGAGAAAGGTTGTTTGGGTTGCTAAAACTTTTGAGAATATTTAACGCTGCAATCTTCAAAACACTATATGGAGCAACAAGTAGAAAGTTTAAGCGCCTTTGCTATGTTGAGAAGGAAATATTGCTGTCTTAAATAATTCTAGTACATTCTTATATCTTAATTATATAGAGGAGGAAACCATGTCAAGGAGTGGAAGCAACTAGCGTCTAATTGCGGGATGAGTCTACATATTACACCCAACGAGCAGCATACGTCCTAGAAAATAAAGTTCAACACCCTACTGGAGAACACAGGTCGTACCATTTATGACGAGTACTTACTTGAAATTCTGTCATATTAATATAGAATGTACTACAGTAAAATGAAACACAATCTTCAAGAATGAACGTACTTTTTAAATTGCAATACAATTAACATAATAAGCACAATTTTTAAAATGAGACGGGAATTTATTAACCTTAACTATGCGTATTCCAAATCGAGACGTGCTTCCCATTTGATATTTCATTTGTCGCAATATATGAGTTTCGTCTTCGTTTTTTTTTAACTTACACATTAAGTATGAATGAAACGATCAACATTTTGAACGGGAAAAATAAATAGTACGTAAAGATGTTCTTATCAATCTGGTAGACGGCAAATATAACTAACTTGTAATACATTTTTACAATGAAATAAAAGTCATCTAAAACTGAAACTAACTTACTACACTGCCTTTCATTAAACTCTTAAAAAAAAAAACTATATTAACAAATGAGGAATAAAAACGTTCACTTAAACACACATTTCTTGTCAAAAACTGATGTTAAAGTCAACGAAATGAAAGAAATTGTATATCGGTTGCTTTCGTATTATTTCTTGATTTTAAGCACTGCACAATTCTTGTTTAACTAAACGAATAATCCCTAAAATCGATAAAGATTTAATTAAGATACAACCAAATCAAAATGATTATGGCAAAACAACATAAAATCCATTAGGTAATGCCCAAAACACATATGCAGAAAATCTGCTTGCAGTACTGCTGGCAGCTCTGCACGTGAAACAGATGTGCAGACATTTTTTGACGTCCATCGTATCGGATACTGTCATTTTACAGCTACTGTCACACAAATAAAATACCCAAAGAAAAACAATTTCATTTGCGACATACACAAACTTGTTGTTAAACCATTTATTGTGCATTAATCTTAAGTAATAAATGTATTATTTGTAGTTAAAGTACTAAATTCAAAAAAAAATATTTTCATAGTTTTGCAATAACCTTCAAAAGTTGGTGATACTAGATACCTCAAACTTTATTTTTTGTGTTTTGGCATCACTGTCGATTGCAGCGATTTAGAAATAGAGATATGTATCTTGCAGAACAGCACTGCATACAGCATTTACATGTAACTTCGTGAATTAAAACATGTATGTTCTAATTTCACTGCACTTGGGCATAAGTCAATGGATAAATTTTCATTAAAACTTGTTTTCTTGTTTGTGTTTGTTTGAGAGGGAAATAACTAAACGGTGGTTTGAGGTTTGTTTTTTGAATTGGCAATACTTTTTCCAGCGACAGCCAATTTGACAGCTGATTTGTGCTCAGTTTGGTTTACCATTTCACTATGAATATACTTCCGCCCGAACAACGCTTGTAAATTGTGCAGATTTATTTCGAAATTCGTAATTCAGTTCGCGTAACTCGTCCTCATTTTCACCACAAAATTCTGTTCAGCAATGAGACTCTTTTTTGGTTGAATATGGCTACGTAAATAAGCAAAATTTCCGCATTTCGAGTGAAGAAAAAGAACAAACCATTATAGAGACGCCGTTACATCCACAAAAGGTTACTGTTTGGCATGCTTTATGGGCTGATGGAATCATTGGTCTATATTTCTTTAAAAGTGATGCTTGCCATAACGTACTGGAGAGATTAATGTGGAAGAGCTGTGGTTTCAACAAGAGGGCACAACATGCCACACTGCGCGCAGTACAACCAATTTATTGAAGGAAATTTTCAATGAATACCCTTTATATACATATATGCATATGCATATCATTCATTCAAGCTAATTACTTAGTTAGATGTTCTTGCAAAAATTATTTTCAACTGCGCCTTTCACAGAAGATCCTGAACATATCTGTAGTATCTAGTAATTCAGTAAGATTACTGCTTTGAAATGCATTTTCAGTTATTTGAGTAAAATCATCTTTAAAATAAAAACAAGAACTCGACACTTTTTATATGAAAATATTTATTCCCTTGTGAAGGGACTGAGAACGGTTTTCAAAAGAAAGTTTGAATTCCACCTGCTGTGAAAGGACCTTCACAGCACCCTAAAACAAAAAAAAAGTCTCCATTTTAATGAATTTCCGTCGCAGATTTCCAACATCCTGCTGGTTCTTGTCTTTACACTTTACACACGAAAAAAAAAGGATATTTACAAGACAACATCCAATTCGCCTTAAATATTCCCCCCCTCTGAAGTGTAAGATTTTCATTTCCATAGCAAAGCATCAACATCTGTGTGCTATACACAATGAAAAGGTGTGTTGCAAGGATTTATAAATAACGCAACTTCCAACAACAATCGGAGGTGTAGAAAGAAGGTACAAGAAATAATCCCTTTTCAACTATGTCATGCTATGAATTCAATATCCCTTGCCAAAGGGCAAACACAATTTTACTTCAGTGACAATCCTTGAATTATACACCCTCTGCTTCAAGAGAACTACACAACAAGCTCTGTTCCACTGCCAGCAGGATAGTAGTAAAAGGCGAGCGCTAGGGCAACTCTGACTATTTGCATGATTTTAATAAGTTCATTGTATGCACACAAGGACACTAGAAAATGCATCCTCTCTAGAGTGGGCCAATCTGCTTTAGAAATACCATGAAGCAATATGGTATAAACACAACAAATCCTGAATCGTATGGAAGCGATATAGTTGAAAGCAAAAGCTTCCTGGTGACAAGCGAACTTTGTAGGACTCTCTGTCAGTGAAATCCTTTGCTTTCCGGCAAAAAGTTCCTACCGGAGAAGAGATTTTGCATGCACATCCTGCAGCATCATGTGGCTCCAACAACGCCACTGGTAAAGTAATCTTGTTAGATAATTATTGCAGTGTGAGAGTTTTGAGGTCTATTCTTCACGGGGCAGCAAGTGTCATAAGTTCGGCTTTGTGTTTCAGTAGTTTTGTCAGGCGGGGGGGGATCAAAATGGACATGAAAGTTGAAAAGGACTAAGGATAGAAAAGTTCACCGTAATACCAGTTTTGTAGGTCTTTTGGAAGACGTCACTTTTATATGAATGGAATTTAACGAGAGACACAGAGATTTACAAAAGGATATCAAGTGCTGTGAAGTGTATTTCTTTTAATTGAAAATAGTAAATCAGCAATTTGTGTGAAATGGATATGGATCGTTTCATACCCGTATGTGTGGTGTGGGTTCAATAAGGACTTTGCATTAATGGGTGTTTTTTAATGAACTTTTTGTGGGTATAAGGGGCTGTACGGTCTTTTGGCTTAGAACAGTCGATAATTAATTAGAATTAAATTCGATAAATTCATTGCTGGCCAACAAAAGGAAAAAACGATAACCAAAGGAGGTCATATTGTGACCGATAATTAATTTAATTCGAACATGGAAGTAGAAAGTCCAAATTTTTCTAAACATGCACTGGATTTCGGCAAGGAGACGCGCTGTCATGTGACTTCTTCAATCTCGTGTTAGAACGTATAGTGCGGCGGGCAGGTGTTAACGCGGAAGGCACTATATTTTTCAAATCCGTGCAGCTGTTGGGGTATGCTGACGATGTGGATATTATCGCGGGCTCCCAACGTGTCGTTACTGAAGCACTTACGGCGATTGAAGAAGAGGCTAAACGAGTTGGCCTTGAACCCAATGGGAGTATAATACATGCTGTCGACCAGAAACAACTCCGTCGCACACCGCATTGGACAAAATGTTACCATCGACAGCCACAATTTTGAGGTAGTAAAGGAGTTTACCTACCCCGGGTTAAACGTAAACTCCGCAAATGGTGGATATTCGGCGCAGGATAACCGTAGGCAACTTCGACCTAGGATCCAAACTCTTAACCCGGATCAAAATCATGCTCTACAGAACATTGATCTTGCCGTGCTTTACGGAGCCGAAAGCTGGACGATAAGCAGGACAGCAGAGCAGATCTTGGGCTTCTTCGAAAGAAAAATCCTACGCCGGATATTCGGTCATATCTGCGAGGAGGGCTAATGGAGGAGAAGACATAACCGCGAACTCTATGAGCTGTACAAAGATATGGATGTAGTCCGGAAGGCAAAAATCCATCGATTACACTGGCTCGGCCACATCGAGCGAATGGATGACGAAGCTCCAGCTAAGAGAGTCTTCGAATCCCAACCCACTGGTTCGAGACGACAAGGGAGACCGAACTTCCGGTTTAAGGACCAAGTGATCGCGGACGCAAGAAATCTTGGTCTTGCCAAATGGAAGCAGTGAGCCCGGGACAGTTAGTAAGTAAAAAGCCTTAAAGTACACTGTTTCGACAATAACAATAGACTGGGATGACGATAAAATACCAAAGAGAAAATCTTTAGAATCCAAATTCAGTTGATCTCAACCAGTCGGCAATAGCCAAGGTTATCGCAATTTAGCCAGGTATTAAATTGAAGACCGTGTAAAACGATCAAATCCCGGTACGGCTCAGAGCCAGGATGTTGAATGCCTCAGGCCCTAGTGCGAAGCACACTCTTCAGTTAAGTCGTGGCTAACACAGAAGGTGGATGGAGCATTTTACCTAAGCAAAATTATTTAAGGACAGCTTCATGGCAGCAAACTCAAATGGATGAAAAGAATTTTAACAGCAATCAGGTTAGGTCGATGAGGTGGCTGCGAAACGAACCAGTCTCTATGGATTCATTATGGTCCGTGTTGTGGTATGTGGAACAAAGTATCTAAAAAGACAAGCTCAGAAATTTTATGCGAAATCTGGCTCAAACCTCGGAGATATCTGAGACTGAATAAGTCAAAATAAGCCGTACTTAAGTGCGCTGAAAAACATACTAAAAAACGAGAACGTTCTTAAGAACGATACAAAATTCTAGTGTAGGTTTTTTTTATAATTTGCACGTGTTAAAGGGGATATTAATACCCTTATACTAATTTTTTTTTAGAACACGTGCGTTTTGTGGAAAGGGGAAGAGACAGAGAGAAAGGCAGAGTGGTGTAGTTTGAAACTCAGGTGGTATTAAGATTCTGTATACTCCGAGAGTGGCTGTCCAGAAACTGGGGAGTATTTTGTTTGGTTTTCGCTTTTATTGTCGTTGCTTATGATTCACAGTATTTTTTTCCGTCCTCCTGATGTCATCATCACGATCAAGTTGCATTTCAGCCATATAACCACCCTACTACCAGTGTTATGCCTTCACAGTAGAGTTGTCTTAGCTTCGCAAGTGATGGACTTTTTTATTTATTTCATGCGAAATAAATAGATGATTCTTGACATCAGGATTTGAACCGTGAATCAACAGCGTGACAAGCGATGATGTTACCACTACACCACGGACACCCCTAAGGTTATAGATAGTTGCGTTTAAAAATCATTAAATTCAAATAGAGTGGGGGTAATATATAGACGGGTTATTTCAGAAATCTTCAAATCATGCCCTCATACAGCTAACATTAGCCCCATTGAACGGATTTTGGTGAAATTTGCTTTATAAATCGGATTTAACGTGCTGATGGATATGAAATTATTATTTCTTTTACTTTTGCACAGAGATAGTGTCGGGTAATGTCAACAGTGAGTAACTGAATGATTCATTCATTCATTCAGAAATCGCGGAATATGAGTATAATATCGAAATACGAGTATAATACTTGAGTTTTTGATGATCGACATACAGAGTGTTACAGTGAGTTTTTATCTTGTATACAATTTCGTTATGTGTCTGCGTTTTTCCACACGCACCTCCAGAAGTCCCCGAATGGCCCAGAAAGTTGAAGCTTCGCAGGCAAATAGGTAACCAACTTCAGAATTTTCAAGTACAGTGTATTAGACAGAATATTTGTCTTCTGAGTTGCGTTAACTTTTCCTACTTGTATGCTTCCTTCCACACCTATCTATAAGTTCTCGGATAACCTAAAAATAATAAATGATGACGCAGAAGAACAATGTAGTAAAATGTTAAATTGTCCGACTACAGGGTGTGACACGGAAAATTTTTCTTCTCATTTAGTACTACTTTCTTCTGACCTTTATAAAATGCTCCTATTTCTGTGCGCCTTTCTGCACCTCTTCAGATCTTCTCGAATAAAAAACAGATCACATCACGAAAAATAATATAGTCTAACCCAGTTTTTGATTTTCGAAGTACAGCGTGTTAAACTCAAGCCTTACAGACCTATGTCATGCACCACGCAAAATTAGGAAATAGACCCAATGTTTTCAAAGTTATTTTCAAAGGCTGGAACAGTAGCACTTACACACTTATAGCTTGGATATACAAGGTACCGCAAATACTTTTTACTTTTATAGCTTTTTGAAAATATTCGATCTCGAGATTTTGAACAAACCTGATATTGTGATAGTGGTACTCAACAAAGTGGTTCTCTCAGCTATGTCTGTTTGTCTGCCTGTCTGTCTGTACGCACGACTACTGCCTAAGCGGCCGGATGGATTCTCCTCAAACATCTGCGATCTGTGACGTCACAATTCGAGGAATTTGGAATTTTCATTCTAATCTCAAAATTAACGGTACTTTATTAATGGCCGATTTTGAAAAATCAATCTAATGAGGCCCATCTCGATGTACGGAGTACTAGTCTGGTGGACAGCTCTGGACAGGAAAAGTAGCACTGATCTTCTAGTAAAGTTTCAGAGGTTATCTTGCTCGTGCTTTAAAAACAACTCCCACCGCTGCACTGGAAACAATGCTCCACTTGCTCATCATATTGATATTTACGAGAGGCAAATGGCAGCTAAAGTAGCATTGAGGCTTCAGGAATCCTCACAGTTGGCTAACTCGAATTCGGGCTACTCACATTGACTTTAATGTCAAGTTCAAGACCAAAATTCCTAGCAGAAGCGTTTGGGAATCTGCGGGAGTTCTGAACGATTCTGCGAAGATATATAAGTAGACGGATCAGCGTATGGTACGGGGGCAGGAGTTTTCTCCAATGGACCTGACATCTGCCAGATTACTGTTGTGTATTTCAGGTGGAAATTACGGCAGTCCGGTAAGTTGTGGATTGGCTTTCAATTAATGCAGTAGAGGGTAGCGGTATTGTATTATATGTAGATAGTCAGACAGTTATAAAAGCCTTAGAATCAACGACAGTACGATCCAAGTTGGTAAATAAATACCGCAGGTCTGTGAATAAGACCGCTGATAGATGCGACGTTTTCCTGGGCTCGGTTCCAGGACACAGGGAAGTTCTGGCCAACTGCAGACTGGACGAGCTGGCAAAGGAAGGTACGGGTTGGAACTTTTATGAAAATAGGGAGGAACCGTCTGCTCCTATAGAATCGATCATTTTTCACTTTGATGAATGTCGAAAAGCAGGTGGAGCAATATCAGCACTTGTCTTTCGCCGAAGCAGATCTGGCCCAATCTGGATCCGAAGAGAACGGAAAGTCTTCTGTTCTTAAATAGAAAATGCATAAGCCCGATAATAGAAGCCCTCACGGAGCACCGTTTCATAGATAGGCATGCTATTAGGCTGGGTGATTTCCAATGATTTCTGTAGAAACTGTAGAGACGAGGAGGATGAAGAAACACTAACTCAACTTTTGTGCTTTTGTCCTGCCCTATCAATGTCGAGAAGGTAAAGCCTCGAGGAGTACTTCTATGAGTATTTAAGAGTAAGATTATTGTTGTATGCAGTTATGTTTATTTGAGCAGAGGATGTAAAAGTTATGCAGCAAATGATAACCCAACTAGAAGATTATTGGGAGAAATGGAGCCCGGAAGTGAACCTGTCTAAATCCGAGATTATGGTATTCAGGAACCGGGGGCAGTGTGTCTAATCGGAAAAAGTGGATATAAATACTTAGGAGTCTTTCTTACGCCGAAAATGACTTGACCTGCAGCGAAAAGCAGCATAAATGCAACATGGTAATGCTTTCTCGTAAAGAGAATCATTTCTCTAAGAGCAGAGTGGAAACTTTTTTAGGAAGTTCAAAACTTCAACTAACCGGCTTAGAGGATAAAATGTTTGAACAGAGAACGGGAAGCCTTTTTTTTCGGGGCGGGTACACCCTACTGGAGTACTCAGACTCATAAGCAGGTCCATTGTACAACCAGGCAGAGAACCCCAATTATTAAATTGGGGTTCTCTGCCTGGTTGTACAATGTTTTTTTTTTTTTGTCTTTTGTAAAAAGACGAGTAGACACTTCAGTGATGAAGAGCTTAGGTCATCAGCACTCACCATATCAGCCCGAAGATCCGCCACCTGATTCGAGCTAAGGCAGGACAATCACATAGGAAGTGTTCCGCAGTGTCATCGCCCTCTTCACTGGAATCGCAGACAGGGTAGCGCTCAAACCTAGCACATGGAGGTGCTTGGCAAAGGCGAAGTGGGCCATAAGAATGCCAGTAAGCAGCGGATTTCTTACAGACGACGGGGACCATTCGTTTAGTCTTCCGACCAAATTCAAGGATGTTTTGCATTTTCGAACTATTTTGGAAGTGGTTAAAGGATTGAGCAAGGCCTTAAGCGTAGCCTGTCTGTCACTACAGACGCCGATACTTCGCCCCTTCCAACTGTTTTTCACAATATAGTCCACAGCCATTAGGATAGCATACACTCGTATTTCTGCATGGAAGACAGATGTGTGTTTTCCCAATGAGAGGTGAAGCCAAATGTTGTCGCATTCCACGAAAACACCAGCACCAACCCCTGGTCCACTTTTAGAGCCGTCCATGAAAATGCGACTACATTCCTATCCTGGCTCAGACTCTGCCCAAATCCAATTCTGAACACGGGGAAAGTTGATTTCAAATTTGCACCGCAGCCGTAATTCGGGTGTCATTGCATCAGTCGGCATATCCATGAGACAGTGGTCGTAGGATCGCACAACGTCATCAAAACTCCAGTGCAAATCGTGCCAGAAACCACTTCTTTTTAAATGGAAGATGGCTCTAAGTGTACACCCCATGATATAAATATCAAGGGCGGTGAGGTTCGTCAAAGCGTCCAGAGCAGAGCCAGGCGTACTGCGGAAAGATCCCAAGCAACCGAGGCAGACCGTTCTGTGTAGAGCATTCATGGCATGTTATTTCGAACAAATTAAAGAGTCCAACCCTCTATCATTCTTGATCCGTTGATTGCTGGAGACTTATGGAACTTTTACCTGCTGCTTAAGTTGTGTATAGGTCAAGTTCTGTTAGAGCAAATACAATTTCGAGGTCGGTCTTATGCCGGTGACTGTACTAATTCATGCAAAGCATTGGGATTTTATAAGTGCTTTTAGGATTATGGCTTTTCAAGCAGCTGATCACCTAGCGTATGTTAGGATGGGCCTTATGATTGCTGAATACATCTAGTTGATGGTGCCAGGTCTAGATCGCTCTCTTCTTCCAAAAATGCAATTGCATGAGTTCAAAGCATGCAGTTTATATAACGAACGACGATATGCAACTTTTCTTAATGAATAGGACTGCCTCCTCGTAAATATGCTCAACTAGACGAATTAAGCCAAAAGAATGATCAATTATGCGGACTAAACGTGCACATTTTTACACAAGTCAATGGTCTTCTATTAAGATAAACCAAAAAACTTCAATTCGTCTAGCCAATGTTAGAAGGAGAACCATTTGCAGTAGACCCTTCTTAGCATCATCGAGCTAAGCATTTAAATCTCAAAAATTCAAATTCCACGGAATCTCTATTCTCTAAGTTCCCCTATCTTCTCTCCCTGAAAGTATTTCAAATTTAAACAGAACCCAGTCAGACAGACAGGCGTCATTCCATCAACATTAATAGAAAATTAGTCTTCACGTGATTCTCAAGGTAACTTCTTTAATGGACATCGCTCTTTCCCTGGCAAAGAAAATACGCCTCGTAAAATTATTTATCTTCTAAAATCGGATGAAGAATAACCAACTTCAAGAATAACACTTCAATACTCTATTTAATTTCCATTAATTGGAAAACTGCCTAAGGGTTTATTAAATACCCGCGCCCATCCATCGTGGCTTCCAGTGAAAATATTTCAACAATAGAATCCAACGCTAAGAAGCCAACTAAGGATATCATTTGACGTCTTCTTTCATATTCACATTTGTGCAGCCGACGACGATGATGTTGTTTGCCAGATTTTGTTGGGTAAACATTCAAATTCTATTAAAATGAACAGCCTTGACATGATTATTTTCTTTTTCCTCTTTTCCTGAGCTAAATATATACATTTGGGAAAGCTTTGAATTTTTGCGAACATTAGTTTTTTTAAAAAAAAAAAAAAAAAAGGAAAAAACTCAGAATAACCGTAGAAAATGAATGTTTGCTTGGGTTCATCTTTTAGATTTTTGGGTTGTATCCCACACGTCCGTAACACCCACAATATTCTGTTTACGATGTGTGGAGAGATGGAAATTTATGTTGTTTCGGTACTCAATCTCATCCCTTTTCTGGGGAGTCGAAAAGGTTTTCTCAAGCCTGCGGCTGTCTATTGTTTTTCTATGTGAATACAAAATATCTTAAGTCGATTATGTGCACAGAAACAATTTCAATGAACATCAAAGGTAAATAATTTAATGGAAATTTAGGAGTGAATAAGGATGAAAGTTGTCTTAAGCATAACAAAGGTTATGGGGCTCTCACAAGAAAATTTTAAGAATTCAAATGTTCCAACCGATATACTACATTTATATCTTAGAAAGGCTATAAATATTTTATGCCAAGAAAATTGGAGAAAACAACTGGAACTATCAGGTGATGTTAGCTCCTTTTTCTGGAGAAATAAAAATTAGTATATCCAGGATCAATACACGGGATTTCCTTATCGATAAACGCCCTAAGAGCGAACAATCTTTGCAACTACGCTAACGGGCACTTTTGAAGAGTTCAAAACTCAACATAATATTGAACAAGACCTACTAACACAACTTGAAAGCTATATTTTCGAGGTAGAAATATGGTATTCTTGTAAATGTAGTAGTAGTAGTAGTAGTAGTATTAATTTATTCTTTAAAAAATTCGAATTATGACAATACAAGCAGTTTTTGAAGTTACATTATGGAATATAATATATGAATTAAAAAAAAGAACCTGCCATCTACAGTTCAGAAGGAATTAGAGGCGAAAGCAGGGAGCCATGTAAAAATTAAAAACAAAAAGATAGAAAGAAAGATAGTGGGGTCTCAAAATATATTGAGATATTTACTATTAAGTTGACAACAAAAAAAGTATAGAAAAAGATAAGTATGTGCGTAACAGGAATGAAAACACAGCAAGGAACTAATATTAATATAATATAAGAAGAGAATTATTTAGATGATAACACAAAGCAGGTTAGAAATGTCATCATAGCTTTTATTCAACAGCCATAGTTTTATCATCTTTAGAAATACGGATTTAATTCTAACGATTCTAATGTTATATGGTAAGTTATTATAGAGTCTGAGAGCCAAAACCGTAAAAAAGTTGAAGAAAATTTGCAGATTGTGATGTGGTACAGTAACTAGATTCATTCATTCAGTTCATAGCCTGATCTAGAAAAAAATATCTTTAATACCTTATAACAATATAAATGTTTTAAGGGAAGAATTTTAAGGCCTCTGAAAAGTAACAGACTAGTAAAACGACGATTTTTGTTACAAATAAGACGAATAATGTGTTTTTGAGAAATTAAAAGTGGGTTCATTTTGTTAAAATGAGTTCCACCCCAGGAAACTAAACCATATTCGAGCCTAGAATGGACTAACCCATAATAAAAACTATAACTGTCTTGTGGCAGCTATAAGGTACTTTTTAAGCGCACTCGTATGGTCGGACCAACTCATCCTCCAGTCAAGTGTAACACCAAGATACTTATACGATTTAACATTTTCTATAACGAAGCAATTCTCAGGATATGTAAGGGACTCAAAATATTGTAACATAATAATAACTACGCTCCCTAAAAGTATAATGCAACAAATACCGAAGTGTCTTTTCATTCTGGCAGAATTTTGGTCCGAAGAGTCCTTTCATTCGAGGTTCGTGTCAGCGGTTAGAAATAGACGGATAATATCACGGATAAGAAAGAATTATAACTGCAAGAAATGATTGTCATCTTGGAATTATTACATCAGAATTTTTCTTGTTCCAGTGGTCGAAGAATTTGCTAGAAGTTTCTGGCTATCAGAAACTTCTGCTATATAAGGACAGATGGCGATCGAAAGGAGGCAGTTGGTTTAGAACCGTGGCGAAGAGATTGGAAAAGTGATAATGGGCGAAGTTGTAATTTTGTGATAAATTGAAAGTTGAGAGTTAACAAGAAGAAGTAATTAGTTTGGATTTGTGAATTAAGTAATTGAAAGGAGATAAAGTGATTTGAGAGGAAAGAGACCTTGTAAGAAAAGAATTTGCGAAGAATAGTATAGTGTGAACTTGAATTGTTTTATAGACTAGAAAATAAAGAAATAAATTTCACAGAATATCGTTTTATCTACTCGAGCCGTAGCTCGCATATTACAATATGTTTGTGGAAATAAAACGTACCAAAGTCCAACTCCCTTCCACATAGATTAAAAAACATCAACTTCGTTTTATCACTAATCACCAGATTATGCTGTTGGAACCAATGACCCAGAACTTCCAGGTCATGATTCATGTCAGTAATTAAGTTTAAAGGAGAGTTACATTGAAAAGCACATGCCATGTCATCAGCAAACTTACTACGAAAGTTCTGAGAAAATAGTGAGTTAATAAAGATTAAGAAAAGTATCGGTCCTAGCACAGAGCCTTGAGGAACTCCTATGGAGATGTTTCTAAAAGAACTCATTTGCCCATTAATTTTTACCCTCTGTTTCCTGTTTGATAAATACGACCTGAACCAATTATGTATATTACCCCTAAAACCACAATTGTATAATTTTACTAAAAGAATATTATGATCGACAGTATTAATGAAAAGAGCCGCAGTCAGATTTCTGCAGTCAAAACTATCATAAACATTTGTGCAGAAATTTAACAGGGCTCCTTCAGTTGAAAAACCTGAGCGAAAACCAAATTGGTACTTGCTAAAGAAATTATTTTTATCTAAAAATTTGATCATTCTATTCTTTATAGCTTTCTCAAAAATCTTCGTAAACACTGGAAGTAAAGAAATAGGCCTATAATTATTGATAGCAGATTTTTCACCTTTCTTATATAAAGGTATAACTTCGGCTTGCTTAAGACCGTATGGAAAAATGCCACAGGAGATACTTTTGTTGAAAATATAACAAAGAATATCGCAAATGTTTAGAGCTATTTTTTGAACGAAATTGTTTGAAAAACAGTTAGTTGTTGAAGAGTTCGAGTTTTTTAGTGAGTTAATAATTCCAAACAGTTCAAAGGACGTTATCGGTTCGGCAAAGAAACTATGAGCGACTGATTTACCTACACCTGTGCAGTTGCGGTTAGAGAATTCAGAACAGCTATCCGATACTACCTTAGTGCCAATCGAAGCGAAATACTCGTTAAATTTTTCAGCCAAATCTTTGGGGTCATTAATGTTGACATCGTTGCATTTAATACTATGAACTAGTGGGCTGATCGAAGATTTATTCTGAATTTCTTTAACAAGTTGCCATTCTTTTCTAGAATCACCACTAACCTCACGAAACCTGTTAGAATAATAATTATTTTTACACAGAATAACATCTTTGGAAATATTCAATACCATACAAAGATTTTTCTTCCTCATAAATCCATATTTCCGTTAAGAAAATAAAATCTGGCTTATTCACAAACGAATCAAGATGCACAAGAAGATTATCAAAATTTCTACGGATACGGATGTTAGGAGAAATTATATATAAACAGATCCCGAAATCCCTTTTGTAAAAAAAAAAAGTATAACGTGGACAGTTAAATGTTAGTTTAATATTATATGCCTTTAAAGTTATAAAACCAGTGATGGAATAAAAGGAAATGGTATTTTTTTCGGGGTAGAAAGTAGGAAGCAGGAAGCAGCCCCCTGTTAATGAAGTTTCTTCATCTTTCATAGAAACGCCAGTAAGAGCTTCAGTGATGAGGAGCTTATGGTATCAGAACTCACCACACCGAATCCAAAAATCGGCCACCTGTCAAGGCAAAGGCAGGACAATCACATATAAGTGTTCCGCAGTATCCTCCCTTTCCACATGCAGGCTCTTCACCATCACTGCTACCTTCAAACATTTAAATCCAAGGTGGACAGGCATCCCCTTTTTTTCCTATTCCCCCTTTTCCCAAATACCCGTGCTCTGAAATAATATAAGGGTATTCATATCCCCCTTGGCACACACAAATTATAAACATTAATGAAGACTCTTTTCCAAACAGTTTCCAAGTCTAAACAAAAAGGACACAATTGGTGCTACCTTGGCATCCAACGACTGTCCCTGTAACTTTGGTTTAGAGTTCCCTACAATGTCTGGAATTAGTAATTAGATGTGGCTTATAACCAGCATTATATTCACGTTCTTATGCCCAGGTCTCCCAATCAGTCTCAATTAATAGAGAGCAAGAAGTATTTAACACCATAACATCTACCACCAACGCTTTACATCAGTCCGTATCCATGCTATAGTAGCACATCATACAAGATGATGCAATTCATTATTACAACCAAATTTTAATGAAAGGTGGATAAACTCTTGGCGCCTAGTAATACCACATAACTTAAAAAATATTCCAGATTAAAATTTGAGCTCCAAGGGACAGCGCGGACAGCAACCCATTTAAAATTGGCGCCATTTCTCACAGATATGGTTTTATTATTTGAAAGTTGGCAGTAGTTTTCAGCTGTCAATGACATTTCACCGTGAACTGTTTGACGCCACAACAAAGTGTTTTAGTGATTAAAACATTTTATCAAATAGCTCATCAATTATTACAAACTACGTCATTTTCTTGGTTGATGTGGAGTGCCTTTAAAGAGCACTATTCAAAAAATTATCCACAATTTCGAGAATCTTTACAGAGTAAGTGATTTACCGAAGATTGGACAACGTCGTAAGCGCTACACAATAAAACATTAGTGTAGTGAGGGACGATGTGAGTGAAAGTCCGAAAACTTCGATTTCTCCAACGTCTTTGTGGAAAATTATGCATCGCGAACTGCATTTCTTTCCGCACAAAATTCAAGTGATTCGAAAACTTTAAGAAAATTACCACCAATTTTGTGTCCGAAATATGTGGAAATTATGAAACAGGCATCTCTCACCACGCTCACCAGATTTAACAACCCCCGACTTCTTTCGCTGGTATTATTTGAAGGACCGGGTGTACGAGTACGTTACCAAACTAACAACATTGCAACAATTAAAGGACAATATGTAGTACGCAATGCAATTGCAGATATTCCGGACGACATGCTGCAGAATGTTGTGAAAAATCCGCGTTTGTGCCGGTGCGTAATTAATGGCATTGAATACATAATATATTTATAACAAAACCCAAAGATTGGTGAGTTTGTTTTTTTGAATTTCAAATCGTCCTCAGTCCCAAAAAATACCGAGATTAATTATTGCAGCAAAAAAAATATTAAGCTCCCCCCTCTCAAAGTTGAAAGTCAGTTTAATCAAACTTTTCATACGAAAATTCTTTAAGAGATTATGAATTGCCTTTCAATTTCTTTCTTAGACAGAATCCCAAAAACCCTTAATAACATTGGATCGATCTTCATCCATCCAGAACGGAAAAAATATCGCCTCCACATATCTTTATGATTCACACATTTTTCCTGGCTAAGAGAAACCACCATCAAAAGAAAAAATTCTGTCTATGCCAGGCCAAGCGATTTCTCTGAAAGTAATTCCCGCCATCCTGCATCGGGAATTTATCACCAACACCCCAAAAAGAACCACAAATCCTTTCTCCTATCGTGCATTTAAAACCCAACCCAAAATGTGAATGAAGAGAGGGAATGTGCAAAGGACATTCCAGCATAAACGACAAAGTGCTACTACAAACGATGATAACTACGATGACCAACAACGAAAAGGACATTAGACCATATTATGTCATATGATTATTAACTTAGACTATCGCACAATTTATCTATTTCCATAACTGCATACTTCAGTGACAGCAGCAGCAGCAGCAGTAGAAGCTGTGGCAATGCAGCCGAGTTCCGTACTCGTAAATTCACTTTTCCGATTAAGTTTGTAGAGGTATGCATATTCTACCGAAAAATTCCAGATCACTATCACCCTAGCGAGAGTCCAGTCTACACACACAAATTCCGAGTAGTTTTCCGTTTTTATTATTTGTGGTCTCCTGATGCGGCCAGGAAAGGAATTTTCATTAGTTCTCGCTACCGTCGGACATGAGCCATTCACATTTGTGTATGCGTACGGATGCATCCAGTGGCTGATATTGAGGTGGCGTTAAGGATACTCCGGCAGCCGCCATGGTCTATGTTAATAACTGATGAATCGGAAGATATCACCGCCCATGATTCGATAAACGAGATTTGGGTTAGCTTTTGTTTGTTCAAATGATGAAGCGGATCTTTCGGTTATGAGGTTAAGGTTTTATGAGGCGGGACAACTTTAATGAAAAGAGACTTTACTCCATTCGAACGGCTTTAAGGACTATATAAAGTGCATGCATTATCATATATTTTTGCTATGCTTATACTGCATGTTTTCCACTCATACATGTCACGTATAATGACCTGTCATAAGATCCTTATTCCCAAGCACACGTACCTATAATAATTAAAATAAATTTCAATTCATTACTTCCGTTTTCATATTACCACACAGATTAAAGTACAGAGAATAGACTCCTTAGCTACGCTATCACCTTTCGTATCTGTTAACACGTTCTACGTCCAATACCATCGTTAACACATATATTGAGATGTCCCTAGGATTCGATATACTCTAACAAAAAAAAAAAAACCCTTTATGTCCATACAACATCCAATACCAACATTATTACTGCTGCAGAATACCAGTTGCAGGATTACTACGAGTATCACCACACATCATCTTCTGCTGCTCCTTCATATAGTCGTAGGGAATTCAGAGAGAAATGAGGATCGGCAGTGGATATTACAATCTGCCATAGGATATCCAGAAATTACTATGAATTGGCATATTTCAACACTGCCATGCACATTGAGGACATGCATATGATTAAAGTGAAACATTGATACGTTTGCTGAACGTGGGTATTTTAAATTGATTGTGACGTATTGTAGATGGAAATAATAATTAATTGGATGATAAGTGAGTTTTGAATGAGTATAAGTAGTGTCTTCTCAAAATTCAGGACTCGCTATTCGGATGACGTTAAACCTGAAGCGAATGTAAAAGTATAGGAGCAACAGTGACGAGACAAAAGTATGTCTTTTTGAGACGGTTACGAATTTACCTTGCAAAAATTAATACGTATAACTATGAACCATTATACTCTACCCCGTAGGGTATATTATTTTTGATACATATTTTTTGTAACATAGAGAAACAATAAGGGAAGTCCGTCCGTCCGTCCATTTATCACCACTTTTTGGGCCTCAAATTATGAGCTAGGAAGATGTATTTTGGCTTCTTAGAATCCGAAGCAGTACAAGTGTAAAAATTTGTAAAACATATATACAGACACGCCCACTTTTTTTTAAAAAAAATTGCCTTTTGTAAATATTTTTACTAAAAAACTGATAAAAATCGCATTAACTTAAGGGGGGCGTGTTCTTTAAAGATAAAAACATATTTTGCTTTCTTGAAACTATTTACAGTGATGATTAAGTCGTATTGTGAATATTTCGCCAGAATCCATGACCTTCGGTCACAAATAGAGGTGACGGTCTGCCACTTTCTCCTAAGAAAAAGTTTTAGCCACAAATAATGTGGTCAAATCCCTTAAAAATAGAAAGAATATCCTCTGAGTAAAAAGATTTCATTGCATTTGAAGCAAAAGGTTCACAACGCCACGCCCACTTTATTAGTTGGAAGATAAGGGATAGAGTATCATACGATCTACCCAAACTTAGAACGAGACAAAAGGTAGAGAAAGCCGTTCAAGACCTGAATAGCATCCTTACCAGATGTTTTGAACTAACGTGTCCGCTAACAAAAAACCCCTGCAGAAGACCAGTTCCGTGGTGGAACTCAGATCTGCAACGAATTCGTAAGGAAACCAGAAAACTTCTAAATAAGTCACTCAAGACAAATTCGGAGGTGGACTGCAACCTTTATCGATCGAAGCAGAGGTTAATTCGAAATTCGAAACGTACCTCGTATAGAGATTTTTGTGGCAAGATCGAAACTCTCGGTGAAACCAGTAGGCTAGTCAAAGTTCTCAGGAATGGAATCAATAAAGCCGGAATCACTCAGTAAATCTGATGGTACTTTCCCTGAGTCGAAAGCGGATGCTTATAGTCTTCTGTTGGAGACTCACTTCCCAGGAAATCAGGTCACCATCAGTTGGCAACCAGGTTCAACTAGTGATGCTGTTAACGGGCTGAGCCGAACAACTCGGCGCAACTGGTATACGGATGAAGCTACCAAATATGCTGTCGCATCCTTTGACAGCTTCAAGTCACCTGGCACTGACGGAATTTACCCAGCTATTCTGAAACAAGATATTAGCCTGAAGAGAATTTTCACTGCTGGCTTGGCACTGGCGTACATACATATATACCAACCCCCTGGCGAACAGTCAGAGTAGCTTTCATACCGAAAATCGGCAGAGATGACTACTCTCTCGCCAAGAGTTTCAGACCGAATGTAGTCGTCTGACATCCTTCCTGCTGAAAAGCATGGAAAGGTTGGTTGAGCTACATGTGCGCAAAGTTGCTTTGAGGGTACATCCTCTGTCAGAGATGCAACATCGCCTATCAACGCGGAAAATCCTGCGAGACTTCGCTTCAAAATTTGGTCAGCAGAATCGAATGTGCGCTTGACAGCAAAGAATACGCGATAGGCATTTTCATAGACATTGAGGGTGCCTTGAACAATGCGACTTTTGACAGCTCCGCCAGAAATCACGGCGTAGAAGAATTACTAGTGTTGTGGATCAAAGCTAACGTCTACGCCCAAGCATATGCAGATGATGTCGCCGTTCTGTCTGTCGGATCGTGCCTAGAGACTGTTTGCTCTAAGGTGCAGATGGCCCTAAACGTAATCGACAATTGGTGCGCTACGAATAGGCTTTCAGTTAATCCTCTCAAAACCGAGGTGGTTCTCTTTACGAGAAGGAGGAAATTGACTGATCTGACTTAGCTAAAAGGCGTCACTATCCAACTCTCCAAGGAAGCTAAATATTTAGGAGTAATCTTAGATAGCAAGCTTCTTTGGACGAAACATGTCGAGCTGAAAACTTCCAAAGCTCTGTCAGTCTTTCGGCAATGCAAAGATGTTTTCGGCAAGTCATGGGGCTTGTCGCCAAGGAAAGTCCTTTGGATCTACATGGCAATGATAAGACCCTTCCTCCTATATGCGTGAGTTGTTTGGTTGAATAAGCTCTTTCGCCAAACTCCAAAAAACAGCAAATTTGAAGTCAACTTTCCCCATGTTCAAGATTAGCTTTGGCCAGAGTCTGAGCCAGGAAAGGAATGTAGTCGCATTTTCACGGATGGCTCTAAAACTGGACAGGGGTCTGGTGCTGGTGTTTTCATGGTATGCGACAACATTTGGTTTCACCTCTCATTGGGAAAACATACATCTGTCTTCCATGCAGAAATACGAGTGTATGCTATCCTAATGGCTGCGGACTATATTGGGAAGGACAGGAGGAAGGTGTGAAGTATCGGCGTCTGTAGTGACAGTCAGGCTGCGCTTAAAGCCTTGCTCAATATTTTAACCACTTCCAAAATAGTTCGCGAATGCAAAAAATCCTTGAATTCGGTCGGAAGGCTGAACTCACTGAATCTTGTTTGGGTCCCAGGACACAAAGGGATAACAGGAAATGAGATCTCTGATGAGCTTGCTAGACAAGGCTGAGAAGAGCATTTCTCTGGACCTGAACCTACGTTGGGTTTGCCAGCGTCCGCAGTTAGGGCTTCCATTGACGATTGGGTTTTCAATGAACACAATCGAAGGTGGCATGACATGAAATTTAAAATTTTAGCGGCTGAGGGGCAAGATAATTATTTGAAATTTTGTTGTCTGGGACAAGAAAGAGGTCCAAGATACAACTTTTTCATACTAACCGCTCTTAGATTTCGAAAGAAAAGTAGTTTTTCAACAGATTCTATTGTACATATAGCAAACCTGTGAGTAGTTAACTATAAAAAAAAAATATTATGCAATCTACTCGTCCACCTAATTGGTTATAAAAGTAGTCGCTGAATTGTCGTTCCGCAACACCGGATAATGTCCTAAATCTGAAAGCCAATACTGTATTCCTCAAAGTCTGCTAGACGGTTTCCCCAAATAGAGTAAGATGATGTTGTGCATTGATGAGGCTGATATGAAAACACAAGCACCGAATCGCACTACCAGTTCTACATTTACATGTTTAGATACATTAGAACATTACATAATTACTCTGCACAACCACGAAGTGACAAAGCAAAGCAGGTCCAAAATAAACCATGTTTTGGATAGTCAGTACTTCGGTAACCATTCATATCACCATAATCGCTTGATTCGCAAATCCGAAAATTCAGAAAAGTACATACATACATACTATTACTAATTTTCACAAAACTATACCCTTTTGTTAGAACGAGTATGTATGCACATGTGATTCGGGTTTATAGATTATGGTTTATTACCATGCAGCTTCAGAAAATACTCGTACCGGCAACCACTTCAGAAATCATAGGTGCGCCGTTCCAAACACAAAATTCTTTCAAAGGGTCCTTGCGAATTTTACGTATCTGAATGATATGTCCCAAAACAATAAAGATTGCTGCTTCCACTGGCATGATTTTACCAACTAAAGAATATCCTACTGACAACTGATATGTACGAGTAGTTGCCCATCACACTTCCACAAACAGACAACACAAATTAAGGCAACCTTCCCCACAATGGACACAATGTGTGCATTTGCATTGCATTTTCACCGGTGCCTACAGTTGCTAGAGAAGCACACAAAAACATTTACAAAATGCAAAAGCAAAATGAAGAAAATAGAAAATCAGGATACGTGTATTATTCATGTGAGGACATTTATTTCAAGGGAGTATTTTTGGTTTTTGGTCATGGTCATGTTTGCGTGACACAGTGGAGGACGGTTCCCATAAGGCCACTAGATTTGTATGCAAAAAGTGTTAGTTTACCTAATAGTAACCACCAACATCGTGTGATGAACTGGAATTTAAGAAAAATTTTAATGTAAGATATTTAAAAAAAAATACTCATGTATCTATGACAATTTGCAGTACTGTTCGGGAGTAAATATGGAACGGGGATGATAGTACAACCGCATTTATCAGGATATGTGGATTGTGCATAACAAATTCGATGTCCTGTGCCATATCTGGCCGGTAACCGGTGCATAAATACACACCCTGTCTTCTTTGTTATGTGCATGTGTATAACCACAAAAGGACAATGGTAATCACCACCAACCGGTGTATTTGGCCAGCATCTATCTGTTGGGCACCGCATGAGTACATTTATTTGATAGCACCTTAGACGATGATAACGACGATGAATATATGTACATATCTTTAAGTTAAAATAGTTGTTCTTCCTTATGTTCCTTTACTCCCTGTCTCTTCTTCTTTCTTTATCTTTTTGAATTTCTTTCAGTCACAACTTTCGGAATATGGATGCAACTTACGTTTTAAAAGCTATAAATATTGAATTCCCTGCGATAGTAAAGGCGATAACAAGGATAGAGAGAAGGATAACAGCAAAAAAAAAAAACAAATACTTAAATTTTCTTTCTTATTCTTCGGTTGTTTTCCTTTTGACATGTTTTCGACATCTACAGAAATTGAAATGAAACGGGAGTTAGGTGGTATACTCGTAGTTCCACTTTCAGATCCTTTTGCTACCAAAGACGATTAATCTATCAATCCACGAGGTGCATGCAACTTGAAATATTCAATTAAATTTTTCTTTTCCTAATGACAGTTACAGGACATTTTGTGTGTCATACAAAAACATTAACGCGTGGGAGTTGTAATTCAAAGGAAATTCTAAAGGAAAGTAATTTCCTTTTACCAAAAAAAAGGACAGATTTCATATAAGGAAACATTTTAGAAGCACACACACATAAAGTACGATGATGTATGACAAGAATATGACGAAAGTTGTAAACACAACAGATATATTAGATGTGATTTCTTTGGCAAACATATGAGTACCGCTCTAGGCATGACATAAAAATCTCCGTATTTGCGGGACGAGCACTTTTATTATATGCCAGAGTCGTAAATGTAAACGTTTTTAATGCATATGGTAAGGTGAAGAGGTTTGAGTGTAAAATCTTAACAATCTGAGTTATGCTGCGGATGACAATGACAATGATTTTGGTTAAGTCTACTTACAGAAGAATATAAAAAAATGTTGTAATGAAAAAGACATCACGAAACTTTTTTTTTTTTTTTTTATATATATGAGTTGGTGAGTGGTTAGGTGATTAAAAATCAATTGCGACAGATGGGTACGGTTTTGAGGACTTAACGTAGATTACATGTGTACATGCATTCTGTTCAATATTTGGTGAAGTTAAAATGTTTAGTGGTCAAAGTGGGATTGTAGAATGCAATGCAAGATATCTTTATTTATTTATTTATTTAAGCTTAGTATAAGCTATTTGAACTCGGACAGGTTTCCCGAAAATACTTTAAAGTTTGAAAATGACTTCAAACCGTCGCAATCGATAAAAATAAAAAACTCAACTATTCTTTACGTTACAAATTTATTCCTTATACCAAACTTGTTGACTGACTGTAGCTAAGTGTCTACAATTTTTCTATCATGCTGTAATGTAAGCTCGGTTCTTAACAGCTGTTCAACTTACATGAGGTTGGTGACCTCTTAGGTATATAAGAATTTACAACAGAAATGTATGCGTGCTAAGGTTCCATTACTTTAATACATTGATATAAAAATATTATTAATGCCCCATATTGGCTACTATTAGTTGGAGTGAATAAATTTTGGATACATGCTTTCTCCTTCATCAAGTCGGCCATCATTAAATTCTAACAAGAATGTTGGACACTACGGCTTATATGGCAATTTCGACTGTTGGAAGGAGATAGCACATATGTAAGCGATTTTGACATTTGACAATTTAGGTTCTGCTGTTTACGATGGAAAATGTTCTTTTTTGGTTTCGCGAGTCTTGTTTTTCTTTTTGTTAAATGTAACTAAAGGGTGGTTAAGTTTAAAGGGCCGATGTTGATTTTGAATAAAACACAAATTATTTAGGAAATTACTGTCATTTCTTTTTATTATGATAATATTGGTATGGTTCAATTATGTATGGAACAAAATATCGGCCAAATGGCCGCCGCGACCCCGGCGGCACATCTCCATCCGATGGTCCAAATTTTCGATGACGCTGAGGCATAATTGAGGTTCTATGCCGTTAATGTGCCGAATTATCTCATCCTTTAGCTCTTGAACCTTTTCTTTCAAATAACCCCAAAGAAAGAAGTCCAACGGTGTCAAATCACATGATCTTGGTGGTCAATTGACATCGCCACCACGTGAGACATGGCCATTGAATTTGTCGCGCAAAACAGCCATTGTTTCGTTAGCTGTGTGGCAAGTGGCACCATCCTGTTGAAACCACATATAGTCCACATCCATATCTTCCAATTCGGGCCATAAAAAATGCAAGTCTTTATGCATAATGTTCATCAACGACGAGCGTGAGAGGTGCAATTGTTGGGCACGACGACGAGTTGAGGTGGACGGCTCTTCAGCCACACTATCGCGAACAGCAACAATATTTTCTGCAGTACGAGCTGTACGAGCATGCACTGGTGTTTTCACATCTCCTACAGACCCGGTTTGCACAAATTTTTGCACGATTTTTCCGATTGTACGCACATTTGGACGATTAAATTGACCGAAAGAATCACGAAATGCACGATATGCATTTTGATTTGAACGCCCATTTCCATAATAAGCCTGAATAACTTTAACGCGTTGCTCGATTGTGTATCTTTCCATGGTTCAAATTGAGTTAGCCTGAAATTGAGAAATGTCAAATGAAATGCAGAAAAAAACTTGACGTTTAGGTGTGGTTCACGTTCAACATCGGCCCTTAAAATTTAACCACCCGTTACAATTAAGTGTTTTTTTAATAAATTTGTTGGGAACCAACACTATGGCTGATCATTTTTTCGTTTTTGTAGAGTGAATTTTCAGCCCAACGACGACGTCTGTTTCCCTCTCCACATTTGCTGTCATTTGGTGAAGGTCCATTATTCTGTGAGACAGTAGGCATACATCGTAGGCGGAGTCGAGGTGTTTGAGTTCAGATGTGAGAGTCCATCGAATTCCTCCATTTCCTGTTGATAAGGCCGCATTCAACAGCAACAGTATTGGTGAAAGTAGAATTCCTCAGACAGTCTTCCTCTGTGCAAAGCGTGACATGTGGACCCATCATATGTAGCTATTAATTTATCAGGAATGCCTCTCCTGCGCAAGGCACGCTAAAAAAATTCCCGATTGACAGTATCAAACGCCTTTTCAAAATCGATGAACAACAGGTGAAGTGGTGATCGATATTCAACACATTGCTCGATGATGATCTGCAGGGTGTTGATGTGGTCGGCACAGGAGGATCCAGAGCGGAAACCTGTTTGTTTGGCGCCGAGTGTGTCTTTAAGGTGTTTTTTAATTCGCTCCAGGGTGATTCTAGCTATTGTCTTGGCCACAGCAGGCAGCACGCAGATACCTCTTCAGTTTTCGCACAGCATTAGATTGCCTTTTTTAGGGAGCTTGACGATCATTCCCTTTTTCCACTCATCCGGAAAACTCTCGGCTTCCCATGTTCTCCCGACAAGTGGAAACAGTAGCTCTGCCGATGCTGTTGGCGCAGCTTGAAAAAGCTCCGCGGGTATGCCGTCAAGTCCTACCGCCTTATTAGTTTTCAGCGTTTTGATTGCGGTAATAATCTCCTCCTTACTGGGGGTTGTGGTGTGAATTCGGGAATTTCTTTCTACGGACACTTCAGTCTGACTCGGATGTATATTGCTGGCGAATACTCGGTTTAGAACCGAAGCAAAATGCTCCTTCCATCTCTTCAGTTGATCCTCATCCGGGTGTTGAGTAGAGCTTCGGCCACCTATAAGCTCTTTAGTGATTCTATAAACGGTTCTACTGACGCACCTCGCTGCTGCTTCTTCTGCTTCCGTAGCCACAGCGCATTGATGTAATTGCGCTTGTAACGTCTCACGCTACGCTGTACTTCTCTCATGTTCATTCGATATAGGGACTCGATCCTTCCTGCTGCTGAAGTTGCTACAATTCGAGCTCTTAGCTGTTTTCGTTCGTTGATCCTTCTCCAGGTATCCTCGGAAAGCCACGCCCTACGGTTTCCCTGCGATCGACCGACAATCCTTTCAGCACCTGATGTGAAAACAGTTTTCACAGCGCACCAATGGTCTTGGATGGTGGCGGGCAGTGAGCTGCCGATTGTGTCCACTCCACGTGAGAGATGGTCCCTTAATTCTTGGCGCACTGAGGGAACTTTCAGTCGGTCTACGTTGAACCTAGGTATTCTTATGTCGTTAGATCTACGAACGGGAGCAGTGAGAAATCGAAGAGTAGCTATAATAAGATGGTGATCTCGTACCAACCCCATATCGGCTCCTCGTTTGTTTCGGACGTCTAGGAGACTACTTCTAAAACGGCGACTGATGGCAAAATGGTCAATTTGGTTGGAGGTTGCTTGCCTGTCAGTTGACACCCAACTGATTTTATGCTCAAACATGGTGCCACAAATCTTTCGCGGTTGTCATTGCGATTGCCTAGTCCGTGCCGTCCCATAACATGTCTGAGCCCAACTCATCAACTTATATATGCATTGCTGAACAAACGGTTGAGCGAGTAGAGAGTTTCCAATATCTTGGGAGTATTGTCTCAACCGATGGCGGAACCGAACTGGATATAGCCAGCCGAATAGGTAAAGCAAAATCTGCGTTTGGGATGCTATCCTTAGTTTGGCGAAGTAATGCAATTAGCTTAAACACCAAGCTACGACTGTTCCATTCCAACGTTAAATCCGTGCTGCTATATGGATGTGGTACCTGGAGAGTGACCGTCACTATCACGAGGAAGCTGCAAACGTTTGTCAGTAGGTGTCTACGCTACATCTTAAGGATATTCTGGCCAAACCGTATCTCTAAGGAACAGCTTTATCAGAGAACGGGCCCTGAACCTATAGGCGCAACCATACGACAACGAAAGTGGCAGTGGATCGGTCACACTCTTCGAAAGGGTGATAGGTCCATAGCTAACCAAGCGATGCAATGGAACCCGCTTACCCAGGATGGCAGGATACGCGGCGGTCCTATATATATACATATGTCCCACGAGCTGCATTCAGATGACTAAATTGCAAATTTCCCTTATAAATACTATTTGATTTTATTATAAGGTGGTGTGGATTTGTCCGACCAATTTTCATCACTTTATTATCCCGACCGAAAATCAGGCAAGTGGTGGAAAAAAGTTTTCCAAAAGCTACTAATGGTAGCTGTGGCTAATGCATGGATTAATTTCAAAGAAACGAAGCACAAGAAAGTTGCGTTGAATGACTTTTTGGTAGGACTAGCGGAACAACTCATAGCATATGGCAAAGAAAGGTCGAATGTATTGTACAAAAGAAGTATGAAAAAAAGCAATGACCGGTGTTGGAGAGCACTTACCTATTGAAGGCGATACACGCTGCCGATGCCGCAGTTGCGCTAATGCAAAGATGGAAAGTCGGACGAAATCTATTTGCGTATCGTGCAACATTATGTAACTTTTTATAAAAATAAAATATATTTGATATGAATTTTCTAAAAAATAGACACTCTTTGAATCAACATTTAGTTTTGGCTCATTTAGTAACTGGTGGGACTTCTCGTATTTGTCCCAGTAGTGATTACTGTTGGGATACACCCTGTCCCAGGACATTTTCTCTGCACACGGATGTCCTATCACCAAACTTGCAATTTCTCAAATTAGTAAATAAATTCAGTTGGCTAACCGCAGCATTCTACACATAGGTTCATTATTGCTATAGTTGGTACGATGAAAGTTAAGGCGGAAGAGCGGTACAGATCTGAGATTACGAGGGTTGGTGTTGCAGGATATCATTTGTAGCAGGACAGGGCTGTCGATATTTCCTGCTAATAGCTGATGTACAAAGAGGATGCGAGTGATTGTACGTTTATTAATTTTAAACGACCCAAAGAAAACCGCATAGAGAAAAATGGATAAATCTACGTGGAACAGCCTCAATTCGAGGGGAATGGGTATCGTGATAGGGCGACCATACTTGGCTATTCAAGGATTGGCCTTACAAATGTGAAAAAGAGAGATTACGTGACATAAGAGTTGGAGAATTCTTTAGACCAGCGTTTCACAAAACAAACCGCAGAGTTAACTCTGCTAATAATGTTACCAATATGACAGCGAAAATTTAGTTCTCTTTCACAAATTACACCCAAATCACACAACAAAGAGACGGAAGAGACAGTCTCGTCACAGATTGGATAGGATCCAGGGACTGGTGGAAGACGCTTACAACTATATGCAATGGCTTGGCATTTGCTTGAACTCAATCTCAAGGACATTTTTTTGGCACCAGGTTGAAAAGTTGTTGAAATCAGCTTGAAGTGGATGAAATGTGTCTGAAGATTTTCATGTCATCAGCGTAGACAGATAAATAAAAGTTTTCGATGATACAGTCAACGTCGTTAATAGACAAAATGAAAATCAGAGGACCAAAATGGGAACCTTGCAGGACTCCGGATGTGGCTATAAAAGCATTCAGTGTCGGATACAGAGGATCAAAAATATTAAAAATTCTGCCTCGTCTGCCATCCCCACGCTCATTTACAATGTCATTCCAGCTGTCAGCTCCTTAGACAAAGCCAATCTGTTTGTTGCTCACTTTGCAGCCTACTCCACGCTGCCAGATAATGATTTGTCACTAAAAGTATTTGAGAGCGTCAAATTTTCCATGGGACAAGTCCACTTTTGCACTCGTACAGTTGCAGGAGTAATCAAAGGTCTTAACATACATATACATACATATCTCACCGAGAAATGGAACCAATCTCTCCATCACTTCGGCGAAACTAAGATGGTTGCGCTTGATATTTCAAAGGCATTTGACAGAGATTAGCATTATGCTGTTTAGTCGAAAATGCGCGCAAATGGCAGCTCTTCATCAATGGATTAGAAATTACCTTTTTAGGCGTTCAATACAAGTTGTTGTCTTAGACGGCTTCAAGTCTGCAATTTACCAAATAAATGCTGATCATGTTCCCCAAGGCTCTGTTTTGTATCCGACTCTCTTTCTTATTTTTATACTCGTAAACGATCTCTTGTCTACAACTTCTAATCCAAGCCATTCTTTCGCTGATGACAGTACCCTCAGTTTTTCATATTCTTTACCTAACTCACGTCCTTGCTCTTCGGCCGTAGAACGGGAACGGCAACATATTTTAAACACATTAAATTCCGACCTGGACAGCATAATTAAATGGGGTTCAACCAACAGAGTGGAATTTAATGCTTCCAAAACACAATACTGTCTTCTGTCTCTCAAGCGAAGTCAAAACCCTCAACCATTATCCATGGGTAGTACTTGCATCATTGAAATCAAAAGACTTGCCATTTTCGATATGTGTATTAATAACCATTTTCTATGGAACGATCACATATTCTAGGTCGTCAAAAATGCTGCAAAATGTCCTTAAACGGTGCAAGCAATATTTGTCTCATGTCTCTCCCTATTTTATGTTTTTTTGTATAAAAAATGCTTCAACGAAGAAATAGCCAGTTGCATCCATCCCCTTCAAAATTTCACCCGCAATACGCGTCATGCTTCGAATGCACATCAGTTCACCCTTAAGCCAAATTTCGGTCGTACTATCAAATATAGGGATTCGTTTAAAACACGAATGTCCTTCAAACATTTAAAGCCAACGTCCACAGGCTACTCCTCTGTTCTCTTCCCCCTTTTCCTAGCGCCCGTGCCCTGAAATAGTTGAAACAGATTAAGGGTATTAATAACCACTTCGGCGCGCGCAGATTATAAAAAAAAAAACCAACAGCAAAAAGTATTTTTTTGATCAGCAAAAAATCATTTTTTGATCAGTAGAATTTCCAGACTTCCAGATAGCGCTGGAACAGCCGCGTCGCCCATATGCCCGAAATAATATTTAAACACCAATGGCATACAATTGTCTCTCCATTAAGGCCAATTCCGCGGCCATTACCACGTGTGTTTTATAAGTTTTATACCTCTAAAAAAAAACACCCTTTACAAGGCATATAAAAAAATAAAAATACATTACCATAAGTCCCCATTCCCAGGTCTCAACTTCGGCTTTCAGAAGTTATTTTTCAAGACAATGAACCCAATCCAAATGTGCGTTACATGAAAAAAAAAATGAGTTTGTGGAGTTCAACCATTTTGCAAACCTATTCCTGTATGAACGAGGTAATCCCACCTCTGTGTCACTCTTGAATATTTGTTTTAACTTACGAGTATACTCCGCATTCGAAATTAAATAAAGAGACAAACTCTTACGTACTTGCCAATTAAAAATTCGTAACACCTACTGTAAGCCAGTGGTGTCAGACTTAAAAAAAAAGAATATATCTCACTAACAAGAGCAAACACCAGCAAAAAAAAAAAAAAAAAAAGATGTCCTTTAAAGATGTTTGTTTGATTTCTTAGGTTCCAGCTAGAGGTAAACTTTCTTGTTCTAGTTTGTTTGTAACGAAAAAAAAAAAAAAACCGAGAAACTTTCTCCGACATTTCTTCCCTACTTTGCATATCTTTTTATCCTTCAAGGATGCAACTTCGAATATGAAATCTTAAAAATGCTGAGAGTTTGGCAAGAAATTTTGTGTTATTCATTTCAGCTACCTACTCAACCCGAAATTATGCAATGCGTATTTTTTTATTTTCTTTTTTTGTTTTTTTGTTGATGGAATGCAGCAGTTCTTTGAACACGTTAATTTAATTAAGATTTTTGGCAAAGACCAATGATAATTTTCTACAAAGCAAGCGAACAGTTTCATTTCAGGAATGTTGTCTTGCCAAAGCACGTTGAGACGATGTTTAGAAAAGTTTCAAGTATCTATCTATCCACAGAAGATGCGAAATTGTTTTCAAGGAAAATGACTTTGTAGATTTGAACAGAAATATTTAAAGGACATGAATTTCAAGTTTGACGAAAATGACACGTCTTTTTTTTAGATGAAAGTTCAAAAGTTCGACAACACTTATGTATCTCTGCTGTTTTCTACTTGCTTATGTTAAAAATAAAATAATTTACCTGAATTTGGTTGTCCATTGCTGTTCGGCCGTGCTGATGGTGCTCCATCACGTGCTTCCACTTCTAGGGCGTAGGCGCCTTTCTTCTCTCTGTCGAATACGGTCTTGGTGAAGATCTCGCCGCTTTGAAGATTTATCTCAAAGAATTCTTTTCCTTCATTACGTGGTGAATCAACGATGTAGTAGTAAACCTGTCAAATAGAAAAAGCAATATCTCTATAGAATCATCCAATTACAAAGAGCAAAGGATTAGAAATAAATATGTATCTGGCTCAATCCTATCGCGCATTTAAATTGCATTATCCCACTCACGTTTCTCATTCGCATTGCCGGCCAACAAAGTTATATTCCCTTGCCCTCTGGTATGGAATGTGAATTTTAGTTGCCAGGATAATGTTATACTGTTCAAGTTTCCCTTAGTTTTATTCTTTATTTTCACTTCAACGAAGCGTGAGCAATGGAAATCCTAATTAGCAAGGTTTTTCTTCTTCTTTTTTTTTGTATGGTTCTTTACTACCCTTGGACAAGGAATGTTAGTAGTAGTAGTAGTCGACGTACTGTTGATCTTCTTTTTCCGTCCCTTATTCAGTCCGGGTGGATTTAGTTTGAAAACTAGTTAAGCTTATGCATTCCTTTTTTTTTTGCAGCAATGCTGCTGTGGTATCCTGGGCGACTACGCCACAATCGCTGAAACTTGTAGTTATAGTCGTTCGCAGATTATAATTAAGTTTTGGCCCTTTTTTTTTGTTTTTTTGCTTACTTCCACTTTACTATGACAATGATGAGGGAAATGGGGAGGAGGTGTCCATTCTTTACCTAAATTCTGATTTTTTTTTCCTCTAGTTCGGTCTGAGAACGGAATGCGGTGGCACTTGGATCTTTGAAAAATCCACTATTTTCAATAATGAGATAGTCGCATGACTTCGTTTTGTTGGTTTTGCTAGCGAATGCTCACATTTTGTGTAATCATTATTCTTTCATCCAAAAGATGACTTAGAGCGGTGACAATTAAAATGGTTTTAAAGGACTTGTGTAGAGAGACAAATGGGCAAAAGTAAGTGATTCCGCGCAAAGAGAGGGGTTACAAAGTTGATAACAGCTACAACCTCTCGGATGAACGACGATGAACGATAAAATTACATAACTAAAGCCAAAAACACATTATGGACTGTTGTTGATAGATTTTTTCACAGATTCTACGGATGTAGACGCTTTCGTTTAACACATGAAGTGTCCATTTTAAGATCACTTTTGAATGAGACGTCAATGCGGCAACATTTCCGGAAACGCAAACGCAGCGATTGCAATTCGGGAAGTTAATCAGGCATTTAATAAGATCATGTAATTAATGGACGCGAGGCATTGATTTACCAAATTTTGCGAAAGATACGAGTACTTTCATAAGCTCGTGGAAGACCGAAATTGAACCAACACGGAAATTGAAGGACGACTGTGCGATACCTTGCAGATATGTTTGGAGTATCCACAGGAAATATAAGCCATCATCTTGGTAAGATCTTTAAAATCAAAAAACTTGATCGATGGGTACCCCACGAATTGACTGGAGCCAATAAATTACGACAGCTGCAGGTCAACTGTAGCTTATTCAATCGTCATTTACAAATTGTTACTTGTCAAGAAAAGTGGATATTATCTGAAGACCGTAGACGATTAGGACAATGGCTAGAATGCGATGCAGCTCTAAGTCGTCATGCAAGAGAATCACTTGACCCGAGAAAGGTGATGGTAAACGTATAGTTGACAAGAGAAAGGGTGTAGTCTACTATTCTTCACAGCAATCTGGTAAACCTATCACAGCAAATAATATGGCAGATAAATTATAATTCACGGAATCGTCCTTCTCAAATTTAAAGCTCTTGGTTTTCAATCGGGGTAACGGCAATAGGAAGTCATCTTTAGATCTCCTGTATCTGGTCCCATTAAAGCCATCTCCGGAGTACCTCAAGGTAGCCACATCGGTCCTATGATATTCATCTTGACAATTCAGCTGATATTCATCATGACTTTGACTGTATATTAAAGGTTCCTATCAATCTGTCTATGCTGGTGACATGAAAATCTTCAGGCATGTATATCAACTCCCGACTCACTGACTCTTGCCCAATCCAAGAGGACTTGTATAGGTTTTTTCAACCTGGTGCCAAACAATTTACTTGAGCTCAATGTCAACAAATGTCAACCTTCAACATATTAACAAAATCTTCTTCCACATGTCCCCTTCGTCACTTTAATGGGTGATTTGGGTTATATCTGCAACACAAAACTCAGTTTTCGTTGCCACATTCATAGCATTATTAGCAGAGAGGAATTTGTTCCTTATGTCACGAAATCCTTTTACTTTATCTTTGTTAGGCCAATCCTTGAATATGCTAGCCAAGTCTGGTCACTCTATTACGATACCCATTCCTTTCGACTTGAGGCTGTCCAATGAAGGTTCATCCGTTTTGCTTTGGGCGGTCTTTCTTGACTCGATAGATATATATACCTTACCCGCTTAATAATAACTTAAGCGTCGAGATGTATGGTCTTTGTAGGGCTGCTTCAAATGATCTCTCTTTACACTAAATCACGCAACCGAGCGCAGAGTTAGCTCTGTCGATAATGCTATCAATATGAGAACGGAAGTTGAGTTTCCTATCACAGATAACACCCAAATCGCTCACCGCTAATGGAATACGTGTAGACTTTAGGGGATGGTCGACTACGCTTACGAGAATATGTAATAGGTTGGCACTTGCTGACGTTGAACTCTAAAAAATTACTATGGCACCAGACTAAAAATCGGTTCAAATCACCTTGCAGTGAGAGAGAGTCGGCACGAGATGATATGGTTCTGAAGATTTTCTATCATCCGCATATATAGAAAGGTGGGAGTCATTGATGATTCAATCCACATCGTTGATTGTCAAAATGAAGACCATTGGACCAAGATGGCTACCTTGAGGGACCCCCGATGTGGATTTAATAGGGTCAGAAATTGAAGATCTGAAGAGGACTTTATACGAGTATTGGTGTTTTTTAAACTAAGATTTGAAACCGATTGAAAACCAAGAGCTTTAAGTTTGAGGAGAATGATTGCATGCGAAATTTTGTCGAAGGCTTTGCTGAAGTCGGTGGCAATTACATCGATTTCATTACCATCTTCAAAAACGCACAGAATGCTAGATAAAAACTCGATAAGGTTGGTGGTTATTGATCTGCTCTTAAGGAATCCATGCTGGTTCGGTGAAAGGATAGTCTTGCAGTGAAAAAACATTGTGTAATAAACAATGCTTTCAAAGAGCTTAGGTGTGTAGGACGGTCTAGTGATGGGCCGGTAGTTGGATATTTCACTTTAACAACCTTTTTTATAAGCGAGGATTATGTATGAATTTGTCCAGATTTCGGGGAAAACTCTCGGCGAAATAGAGTAAGGGGTTGGACTAAGTAGTTCACGCATTTTTTCAGAACTATAGCGGGCAGGCCATCAGGGCCGGGGGAGTATTCGCCCTTTAGTTTGTTGACCTTATCTACTACCGAAGCCGAAGTTATATCAATTGTGGCTAAGAAGGTTTGGGGATAATTGTCTAAGTAGCGGAAGTTGTTATGATTAGATTGAATAACGTGATCCGTTAACGATTGGCTGAAAAAATTAGCGAACAGGTTTGTGATTGTTTTAGGATCTGCCGAGGATTTATTAGCAAATTTTAAAGTGGATGGATAGCTTTCAGATTTCCGTTTGACATTAATGAAGTGGTAGAAACATTAGGATTTCATTCTGTCAAGATATTCGATGTAAAGATATATTGAGTCCTTGATGCGCACACTTATCCATGCAGTGGACAACTTTCCAATGGAGGAGGTGCGTGCCGTGATCAATGAGTGGCCAGAGTGACTCAAGGCCTGCATAAATGCAAATGACGGCTAAATTTCGACTAAATTGTTTAAATACTGTTTCCTAAATAATTTGTACATATAACTTGGCGAAAAGTAAAATTGTAATGAAAAGTTTCTCTCAATCAAAAACATAAAGTGGCCTTCGTGAACGGCACACAACTGTAGGGTCCTACCATTCGTGTCATGCACAGGGCTGAATAACCCCAAAATATTTATTTACTCGTATTTTTTATCTTTTGAAACCAGATAGGCATCTATTTAGTTCCTACCTAATTTCTGGTCCTGAATACTTTTAGTTGTTGCTTGTTTGGTTTGTCTTAAGAATTTGATTCTTCAAAGAGTATTGTATCTACTATGTGTTGCTTGGCTGATATTGAGATAGTATCTGTATACTTTTCTTGAGTACATGACCCCCTCATTTGTTGCTCGGTTGCTGTATGTTTGGTAACTTTAACAAAAAAGATTGACCTGACGAACCTGAAGTAAAAAACTATTTCATGGAATGAGCATTACAATGAATCTACTAAGTGCCAACCCACTAACATTTCCTAACGATCACAACCAATTAATTTTTATTTTGAATGGCTATCTAATGTTAAAACCATTTGTTAAGTTTACTTGAGGGCATCCTTTACGTTCTCTTTTCACTTCGTTGTCTTCGGTCTAATGGCATTATCCATTATTGTGACAGTTTCTCTTTTCTCTTTCACAATTTTTATAAAAGTAGAGCTGAGCTTATCATTTAAATACCAACCTCACAGATTCATCCCCCAACCAACACCCACCCATCAAACCAACCATCCACTTGGAATTGAATTTTAAAGACATTAGCGTGTCTACCAATGGATATACTGTATGCAGAATGTGCGTTCACATTATTACCTGATTATTTGGGAAGGTGCCATCCTTGTCAATGGCATTCACTTGAGTAACCTTTGTGCCAATTGGTTCACCCTCAAGTACGGTCTCTTGTTCTCGTTCTGTGAACAGCGGGATCTCATCATTAACATCCTCCAGCATTATATAAACAGTTGCCTCTGAGGCTAACTGCTGTGCGCCATTGTTCTGCAAGAAAAAAAAAAGTGAAATATATAAGAGATTGAAATTTTCATTTGTTATATTTTCTATGGGATTTTTTTTTTTTTTTTTTTAATCCGGATCACATGCGAGTAAGTTGGTGAATTATTTTATTTGCATATGTCCGGGTGAATCAGGTTAAAACCTAACACGCACAATGGTGAGGTTTTTATATATTAATCGATTAAATTGTATAAATTTTCACACAAAATGAGGAGCGGAATCCGAGTGTGTGTATCCCTCTCAATTGTGATAAATGAGAAAATGATTAAATCCTCACATAAATACCTTTTGAAATATGAATCATAGGGGTCATGTCGAGTCATTCTTCCCTCTCAATTGCGGCAAACAAGAAAAGGATCATCACATCCTTTATCACATTCATTGATTGTGCAAACATCAACACGAATGCTGTATCTAATCCTCAATGGAAGTAACAAAACAAGTTACAAACTTTCATCACTTGGGTCCTCTCCACTCTCACTCTAACGACAATATCCACCTCCGGCATCTAATCTCAATAATCCATAACTCCCCCACCACCCCCTGAAGGCTGATGACTACCTCCTTCCAATGTCTGCACAAACAAACAAAAACAAGATACATGCTGATTTTTATGACCACTACATGATTGGTACGAGTATATCCTATGAGTTTTCAACCCCCACAAAAATATCCTTACATGTTTGACAATAAAATTATATAGGTACGATGTTGCTATGATGAAATTATTTGTAAGGATATTCGTCGGTATGACTTTTACTACGTCTATTTCTTGTTGGCGCTCGTTTAAATCGAATGAAATGTTTTTGTTGCCTGCGAAAGTTATAACTCAAAAAATTAATAGGACATAAAAGGAGATAAGAAGTTTTTTCCGTTCGATCTCTCTCATCCTTTCACTTGATCCAACTACTTTTATTGTCTAATCGATATACAACTAAGAAAATTTTATATCCACCAAAGTAGACTTTTCTTATGTCTATTCGGCAACTCGACGAACTCGAATTGGTAATAAATTCAATTGGAATCACTACAACTTTGATTAGTGGGAGCTGATTTAACCGACAAGACGACCATGATACGAGTAGCCGTACAACTAGCAAGGATAATCTCGCCTTGTTATGTCGACAAACTTAAATGGCTCAAATCGTCTTCGGGACTACGAGTACTCGTAGTTTATAACAAATTGAAAATCATTTTGACAACCATCATGATGTACAACATTGAGTTGCTGCCATTTGAAAGGATAATAATCAATCAGTATGCCCACGCAATGGTACGAGTATCGAATTCGATTGCAATTGAATCCTTACACATGTGCTATGTGTGTGTATACACAGATGTGATGTGAAGAGTGTACGCAATGTTTGCAAATCAAATGCGAGGAAGGACATGCCACTGGTTAAATCTCTGCATTTGCGATGGTGACATGACCTAGATTCGACATGATGAGCTCGCGTAGAAGTAGTGATGGTTTTTTTTTTTTTTTTTTTTTTTTTTAATAGAAATGCTAGGTTTCTATGGTCACTTTAGCAAACAACGAATGTTTAAAGGACTCACATCATTGTTGTCATCAGCATCTCTACCTTTTTGTTGAATCAACAAAAAAAAAAAAAAAAAACATTCTCAAATTGGATTACAAATTTAATTAAATGTTTGCGTTAAAGCTGAAAGGATTTGAAGTTCTCAAAAGGACTTTTGGAAGTGAAAGTCGAAAGTAATTAATTGGATTGCTGAATACAAACGCATTATGTAGACATGTACATACGAATATGTGGGCTATAAAAATAACATAAATAAAGTTTATTTTTTCCAACAAAAAAAATTCGTTTCTTTCATGGAAACGCAATAAAATGGATTTCAAAATGATGTTACATGTGGAGTGAACCAATAGTTCATTATAACAGCAGGGTTTTTTATTTTATAAGCAGTGAAATCCTGCTAAGCCTTCTGTATTATTGAAATAAGATTAATTTCCTCATAAAAAAAAAAAAGAGAACGAAAATATTTTCAACCAACAGATTCAACTGGTTTCAGTAGGGTAGAGTTAAAATGTCGACTTTTAACAATCAAAATGGAATAGCTGGGACATAATTTATCAAGCATTGTAACTTTGTCAATTTATATAGAAAAATCCAGGAGTAATAATTACTTTAGAGGTTTTCTTTTCGAATTGGCAATATTTTTCTATCGACATTTGACAGCTGATTTGTGGATTGGTTTGACATTTTACCGTGAACAGACTCAAGGCTGAACTATAATAGTCGGAAGCAATCAGAAGCTAATGTCATAATTCTACCTTAAGTTTTCCTCAGTACTATCCTCAGCCCATAATAGGTGTATGTGTTCGGAAGCAATTGTCAAATCGCTTTGCCTGTCATTTCAGCTGTTGTGTCAAATTTTCGTAGCGAATCCATTCGCTCTTTCGTAAGTGAGGAAAAGTGAACGAAAACTTAACGAATCGAAGCAAAAAGCTATTATGGTCACACAACATAAATCCCTTGTATTCGCACTGTTTCGGAAGTGGTTGTACGAAACCATTCTTCTATTATAGTTCGGCCTGTATTTCGAAAATCGTAGTTCAGTTCACCACATTTTGGGCCTTAAATTTTGAACTGGGAAGATTAAATTTGGTACATAAGTTTTTTTTAGAATCCAAAGCAGTATAAGTGTACAAATTTGTAAAATCCGCCCACAGACACGCCCACTTTAAAAAAGAAAAATACTTGTTTTCCTCAACATTTTTGTTAGAAACTGGAAAATATTGTCTAGCTAAGGTACAGCGGCTCAAAGTAATAACCAAACACCCATATTCTCGTACTAATTTGTATGAATTAAAGGCGAAATAATACAAATTATTCTTAAAATTTATTTATTCTGATTTAGTTTAACTAGAATACAACAAAACAAAAATAAAATGCATTCATTTCATCCAAATTTATCCAAAATATATTTCAAAGTAATAATCGGACAGTTGGCAACGCTGTAAATTTGTTATACTTAAGTCGGGGGACCCCACTAAATATGCATCCAATATGCATTGCATACTATTCCTTAATATTTTGTAGCACCTTTCAAAATGGTAAAATTTCGTCAAACATCCTTGGAAGTGAGGCAGTTGATAAAAGATCACTTTACTGAGGGAAAAACTTCTTCTATTACTTCTTTTCCTTACGGCGAAGTTATGATCCGGAATAGAAGGATCACAACCCTCCCCCACTTTACTGCATCCCTACTGGTCCGCCTGTGGGGTTTGCTGGCAGGATTCCCGGTTTCGGATCACTTCATCACTGAGGCCAATCAAATGCTGGCGTTTTTGCATTTGTGTGATCCAGTTGTTTTTTGGTCCGCCTTTTTTGCACGATTGTGTAGAAACGTTGATTGATATTGCCTTTTTGACGGGGTTCGAAGGATCTTTCCTTTGAACATGACAAAATCAACTTAGCCGGTCGTGTTCTGTCTTGCTTGTGGTGGGTTCTTTTACATGAAGGTTTCCTCGAGTCTACGAACTTCTTATTGTATCAAGCTTTGCTACTCCTGCTATCTTGGGAAGCATCTTCATCTCAGCTTTATGTGAGCGCCGGACGTACAACTGCGGTGTAGTGCCTTTCTTTCAACTTAGGAAACATTTTTCGGTCACAGAGGATTGCGGAGATTTCCCGCCACTTCATCCACCCTAATATTCGCGATCATCATCACAAGTTGCTTCGCTATTGATCATAGATTCCAGATATTTGAACTTTTCGCACTGGGGAAGCACTTTTCCATTCAAGTAAATGTCTGTAATGGGCCGGTGTGGATCAGAGAACGGGCAGCACAGATACTCCATTTTCCTCCAAAACATCCACCCATACATCAAGTGCTTGTTGCAGGGACTCTTGATCTTCACTTATGATAGCACCATTGTCAAACAAATAATCAAGGACTGCAATAAATAGCAAAAGACTGAGGACGCTTCCCTGGCGTACACCGACTTTGATTGGGAACTCTTCGGTGATTCCTGCGGGACATCTTACTCTTGTCCTTGCTCCCCCATACATGTCCATGATCATGCGGACGTAGGTTTCTGGAACTCCTCGTTGTCTTAGCGCCACCCATGAGAGATCTCTTGGTTGTCTATCAAAGGCTTTTTTAAAATAAACCAACAACATATGCAAGTCATTTAAGGAATCACGATGTTTTTGCATTATGATCCTTACGAGTTTACTTTGTTGTTGATTTACCCGAGACAAACCCGCACCGATCATCAGATAGCCGTATAATTTTCCGCAGTCGGCCATCTAATACCTGCTCATCGATCTTCATGGTGTGTGACATCAGCTTGACAGAACGGTAGTTATCACAGTTTCGCGTATCGCCCTTTCCTTTGTGCAAAGGAAGAAGATAACTTAAGCTCCACTGTTTGGAGATAAGAATCATAAGCTATCTGGACCCGATATCTCCCATCTTTTTCCAGAACTCAGAGGGTATCTCGTCTGACCCAATCGCTTTTCTTTTTTTGGATTATTTGACCGCATTCCTAACTTCTTCGACAGTAATGTCGGATACTTCGTCATGGTTAGGAGCGGCTCTTGGAAAGTATACACGGGGAAACTGTTCGTTCAGAAGTCTTTCACAATACTGTCGCCATCTGTGGAGAATTTTATCGTCTTCCACAAGAAGCTGTCCTTGAGCATTATTAATAAACTTTGGGGAACGAATCTCCTGACCATTTCTTCTTCTCTGGGCGGCTATTTTGAAGATAGTTGTTCGCTTGTTCAAGTTTTTTGTCGAAGTTCCTGGATAGCCTGGTTCCTCTCAGACGCCGAAGACGATATTTCCTTCAACTCCTGATAGGCCTTCCGTACATTTTGCTTGAAATTGGGCGCACTTCTTCTTCGTAAGACCTTTTCAACATATATATATTACTTCAAGGCGAGCTTTTTCATCTCTATTAGTAGAAGAGCACTTTGACCAAGCCTTGAAAGCCGTTTTCTTTTCCCGTATCAATAGTTTCGCTTCATCTGTCCACCACCATGTTTCTTTGGCGGGTTAGCAGGGGCCTTTCGACGTTCCAAGCAGTGATTTGGCTCTCTCCAAGCAAGATCGCTGTAGGGATTCCCACATATCTTGTGCTCTGTAATTGTAATTTGTCAAGCTGGTACGAAAAGCTTTGAGTTTTCCTTTGTCCAGCTGGTACCAATTGATTTTCTCAGTCTCCTTTGTTTGGTTATTTGTTTTCCCCGTCTCCATAAAAATTTCTGTCAGAAGGAGACGGTGTTGCTGGGCGATCGCCTCTCCCAGGATCACTTTGAACCCGGGGCTTCATGAAACTGGCTACCAAATGATAGTCAATCTGGGTTTCATTTCCGCCACTGCTGTGTGAAAACTCCAGATATGATGTGATCAATAAATATAGACTGGTAAAAAACTACGAAACAGAATAATAAAAATAATTGGACCAATGAATCCACAATAGTCACTCCCGAAGTGTGCAGAGGCAAAGCCAGCAAAAGAAATTCAGAATCTATCTGCCAATCCAACTGATGACCAATATTACCAACCTGACCGAATTCAAACACATTATACATACACCCGATTTCTCTTTAATTACTGACCAACAAACCTTTGCCAACTACACCCAACAAAAAAAATCAAACTAACCACAATTGCCATCCTGAATTAAGTCAAAAGCCAATTTCACCAACAGACCACAACCAGCTTCAATCATGCGCCAACAAAACACAGGCCACAGGAACTAAAGCGATTTTGAAAACTTCTGAGAAATTAATTTCGACATTCATAATCGTCCAACAATTTTGTGGTGAGCAACATGAAACGTGTCCTTCGAAGTCTGCACCTCCTTTCAGTACAACCTTCTACTCATTTTGGTCCCCAAAAAACGCTGTTGTTCAACGATGACGACGACGACGATGATGGCGTGGTTGTCCCTTTTTTTTCGTTCGATGTGTGTCATCATCATCATCGTTGTCCAGGACAAAAAGGATTTGGAATATTTTATTTTATTTTGTGTAAAATCCTTTGCTTTCCCACAATCAGAGAAATTTCGGGAACATGTGTACCCTCGACAAAGCCTTCTCCAACAAAAAAAAAAAAAAAAGAGAAGAAAAAAAAGGAAAAGCTTCTATAGCGCCAGATGACAACGGCCTGCACGTCGAGAATTGTATCCCGTAGATAGGACAGACAATTTCAATTCATTATACAAACTTTGATGGGACCCAGTA
Source organism: Pocota personata (assembly GCA_963082735.1). NCBI lineage: Eukaryota > Metazoa > Arthropoda > Insecta > Diptera > Syrphidae > Pocota > Pocota personata. The sequence continues at coordinate 81,925,276 of OY720432.1, read as the reverse complement.
GAAGTAGTAGCAGGGTGCCGTGCTATGATGTCGTGTACCGTGTGTGCGTCCTTCATTCAAAATTCGTATTACTAACTAGTTTTATAAAACATGGAATTTTCGGTAAATTTATTCAGGAATATTTCCATGTGTAGCTAGCACGAACAAACACTTTATTTGTACCATACAAAGGAGAGGACGAAAATGTGAATGCCAGCTGGTGGTTAGTATTCGATTTTGTCCTATGGTTTCCCTTAGGTATAAGGTAGATTATGAGTAAGTTCAATCGATAACTTGGAACATTGAGATAAATCATCTAGAAATTGAGTAAAGTATAAAAATACGAGTAGATACTAGTCGACATTCATACTAATAGCAAACATGAAGTCATAAGAACTACTAATAATTATGAATAATTTTGTTGGTTAAAACGTTGCATAAATGAGCAGAGTTGTGAACGGGAAAATTACAATTAATCCTCTGCCTCGAGCGAAGCAAGCCATCCACACCAAAATGGACATGGGTTACTAACTTAGAACAAGAATAATTTTTAAAGTTTGGAAGTGCGTTTAAAAACGTTCAATTATTAATCAATGACAGCGTTGTAAACATTGGTGCGTAGATTTTACAAAATTTTACCAAGAAACCACCAAACATCAATGTCAGGTAAATTACGAGTATGTGTGTGCTACATCACTGATCTTTTTGAACTAAAGAGAGTTTGTATGTTCTACATATTTGAAAACGGCCACCATTTAATCGATCAGCATTGAAAGAATTTTTGATCAGCAAAATCAAATTATTTAATCAGCAAATTAATAGGTTTTTGGCCATCAGACCATTATTTTGTAATCTGTAGAAAATTAAAAACAAAAGAAGAACAATGTAGATGATTAACAAAAAAATAATTATTTGATCAGCAGAAGACAATCAGCAGATATGTTGTTTATAGGTCATCTGCAAAATTGCTTGTTTTTTGTTTTTTTAGAAATATAAATTATTTGATCGGCAGCCACATCTAATTTTGACATCCCCGCCAAACTCATCAGGTTGTGTAACATGACAATGGAGAATGCTCGCTGCTCCATCAAGGTAACAACATCGTCGAAACTTTTATGTCAGAAATGGACTACGACAACAGCGTAATTGAAACAACACTGACTGTACAAAATTCTCAAGTTAACATCAGGGTACAAGTACTCGCATACGCTAACGATATTGACATAATTAGAAGAACGCAGCGGGCAGCTGTCAGTAATACTTTCGTGACTATTAAAACAGAAGCGGGGAAAATGGGTTTATCGGTTAACGAGGGCAAAACATCGGCTACTTTGAAAGAACATCACAATAGACAGCCACAATTTTGAGGTAGTTAAAGACTTTGTCTACCTAGGCTCTGCTATAAATTCAAACAATGACATCAGCGCAGAGATCAAGCAAAGAATCACTCTTGCCAACCGCTGTTTCTTTGAGCGAAGAAGGCAATTGAGTAGCAAAGCCGTCTCACAGACAACCAATGTTTCTTTATATAAAACCTTCATCATTCAAGTCCCGGCACAGAAGCATGGATGTTATCAAAAACAGATGAAACCACTCTCGGATGTATTTTTCAAAAGCAAAATTCTTCGAGTGATGTTTACCCCTTTTTGTATCGACGGGGAATGGAGAAGAAGTTACACCAACGAAGTATACCGGTTGTACAGCGACATCGACTTAGTCAGAAGGGTTCGAATTCATCGCGAATGAACATCAAAGCTACGGACTGAAAGTCTTTGAACCCATCCCGGAGCTACAACGCGGTAAAGCAAGGAGACCTGATCTGAGGTGGCGTACACAAGTAGAAAGGGACCTCAAACAATTTCGTACGCAAAACTGGACGCAGCTGGATCGAACTGAGTCGCTTGTTGGTTGAAGTCCAGATCCACCCGGACTGTAGCGCCATCTGAAGTAAAGTAAGTAAGCAAAAATAAAGTTACAGCACTATATGTGAAGTACGAGTATATCTAACACATGTACGAGTAATAAAATGATAACCAGAGTCGAGTCTGTGCGCGCATCACGCAAAAACTACTGGACAGATTTTAATAAAACTTGATCGTTCTATACCTTAGAGGTTTGATCATTTCTTCAACTAGAAATATCACGATATTCCTCATGAAGGTTAAGATATTAAAGATATTGAGTAATAAAAATGCATTAAAAATGAATGAAAAAAAAAAATCTATTCTCGTTCACCATCACCAAAATCAAGAAGCGTCGGGAACAGCGGTTGGGCACTTAGATAGTGAATCGCTTTGGAACACCGTGTGTTGTTCGCAATGTGCCTTCTTTTTTTTCAACAAAGCTTCTTAGGAAACTCCATCATTTCTGCAGCTAGAGGCAGTCGGTGGAAGGTGTTTGCTACTGCTGTGACCATAACATATTTATAGGTATGAATGGATAATCATTCTTAAGAATAATATCAAATCCCCGTTTTTGCTAAAATTAGAGTACCACCCTTGTGGGCGATAACGACGACATCAGTTATGCGTGTTCTCTTGCCATTGAAAATAGGGGCAAGTGACGCGGTATGCATGCGTGGGGAAGACGCTAAAGACCGCTGGTGTCGATCTAAGGACCAACTTTGTTTAAGAAGAAATTTTGTGAACAGTATTTTTTACTTTCAACTTTTTGTCTCATGTCTTTCATTTTGTAGCTAAAATATAGTCAATGTTATTGTGGACCACGCAAACAAGGTCGCGGGCATCAGCTAGTAAATAAAATAAATACTCGTATAAATAAATATTTTGGCGGAGTAGCTTCTCGCAGCAATTAGCACTATGCGCCGCACGAATGGTCGGGACCTACAGTTTTATGCTGTTTCTGGGATTCGAACCTTGAATCTCTCACTAAATGATCGCGCACTTAACTGATCGCACACTTAACTGAGCCACCGCGCCCGCTTTTTGCATCACTTAAGACTACGAGTATGTCTTTTAAAGTTTATGAACACAGTGTTGGCGGGGTAGGTAAGGGTATAGAGAAGAATTAAAGATTGTTGAGGAAAGGATCGATTTTGCCAGATTAAAAATGCGGCGCTTACCCTATGTGCTGTCTGAGAGAATTATGGCTTGATGATTATTTGAAGGTGAGATCTGCTCGTCTTGTTGATATTAGATCTAGGTATATGTGGTTTCTTAGGAAATCACAGAGCCAAACCACCTATCCAATATACGCTGTTTGGTTGGGACTGTTTATTGGTAAATAAATACTTATTCCCAGCTAACCTTTATATCTAAAGGTCGTTGCATCATTCACAACCTGCAACTCGGCTTTCGCAGAATTTATCATATTCCCCTTTGTTTCTTTCTGCTGATCAAATAAATTTTTTCTACTTTTTCTGCTGATCAAAAAATTATTTTCTGCTATTTAACTGTTTTGCTTGCTAACATACGAGTATTTTGTTGGTGTTTTAATTATTTAACTAATCACTAATAACAATAGATCGATGGGGTATATCACTTCCGAAAAAATACTCGTACCTACCCAATGAACAACACCAAGGCTGCTGAAATTCATTTATCGATCGAACATACCGAATTGACGAATATACGCATAACCTCTATTAACACTGATTAAAAGTGAATGTAATATTGTTTCCCCGAGGTTGATCCAATTTCCTGCGCACCTTCCATTAGCAACAGTCTGCTTTCAATGCTTGTTTCCTTTGCTGGTGGTTTTTTGTTAATTAATTTTAATTGCTTTAATTGTTGCTGTTCGTTTTCCTTGTAGGTGGAAATTTGTTAGTCTTAATTGTGTTTAAAAGGATCTAAAATACCCGAAAGCAATTAAGTCCAATTAACCTCGAATATTACTTATTTCCATTTGTTTTGTAGCCTAGTCTAGACAGGACCGGCATTGTCAAATCGGCTTTAAGTTGCAGAGCATATTGATATGTACTCGTATGTCTTTTTTTTATGTGTTGTACTTTTAGTCCGATTTTATAACCAATTTAAGAAAAAAATCTGATTTGTAAGTAGGTTTCAGAATTTTTATCTCACCATAACCTTTGAGCAACCACAGTTAGAAAAAAGAAATGTGTTTCCATTTTGAAAAAAAAAAACCATGTGGTTCTATGTAACAAAATATCGAAACCAAAAATGTGCCTTGTTTTACTATTTTTCACCGTTCCAGTACTAAATGTTTGCTTGGAAAGCAAAAGTGACGATGCGCTAATTCGGGAAATATCCAAAAAAACGGCCAACAAATTTTTGAAAATTCATGGGTATGTATTTGGACACATTTCAAAAACTACAAAGAAAACTCTTACAATTATGATGCAGTCGATTTTTGAAAAACTTATAAAAGCATAGAAGAAGGACAAATCAGGGCCTATATCTCTCCATCTAGACTTTCTGTAAAAGCTACGTACTAGATCTACCACCAACACACAAGGGTGGGTCAATAAGTCCCCGAAAATTAACACAAATTGTGTCGTCACAAACAAAAAAAAGAACGCACCCAACAGACAGATCTGTCAAATAGTTTTGTTGTAGCAGCCATTTTATATAGACGCCTACTAGCATTTTCGTTAAAATGGAAAAAAGTGAATTTCGAGTGCTCATTAAACACTACTTTTGGGAGAAAAAACTATCACGCAAACCAAACCAAAGCTTGACAAATATTATGGGGACTCTTCACCATCGATTGGAACCATTCACCACTGGTTTACTCAATTTCGGTGCGGTCGTTCAAGCACAAGTGACACCGAACGTTCTGGACGCCCAATTGAGGTCACCACACCAGAAATGGTAGACAAAATCTATGGTTTGATAATGGACGATCGACGAGTGAAAGTGCACGAGCTTGAAGAGGCCACAGGCTTACGAGTATCACATGACTCAGTGATTTCGATTTTACATAAATATTTGGACATGAACATGAACATGACAACAAACGCATTCGTTTGACAACTTCAAATGTGTTTGGCGATGTTCCAGAAAAATTCGGCAGAGTTTTTGCGCCGTTCCTTAACCGTGGATGATACCTGGATTCACCATAACACACCAGAAACCAAGGAACAGTCAAAACAATGGACTTCTCCTGGTGAATCGAAGACGAAGAAGGCCAAGGCGGGTTTGTCAGCAAACAAGGTCATGGCAACAGTTTTTTTGGGATGCGCGCGGTATTATTCACATCGATTACCTTGAAAAGGGTAAAACGATCACCCCACGCATATTACACAGAGCTGCTGGATCGATGCCAAGCCGACTTGAAGTAAAAACGGTCGCATTTGGCAAAGAAAAAAGTTCTTGATCACCAGGACAACGCACCGGCGCACAAGTCCGCAGTCGCAACGGAAAAATTGCATGAGTTAGGCTACGAACTCCTCCCTCATACAGCATACTCGTATTCTCCACATTTAGCCCCCTGCGACTATTTCTTGTTTCCAAACATGAAGAAATGGCTCGCAGGTAAGAGATTTGGGTCGAATGAAGAGGCCATCGCTGAAACAAACGCTTATTTTGAGGGGCTCGAGAAATCGTATTATTTGGAGGGCATCAAAAAATTGGATAAACATTGGATGAAGTGTATAAAGCTAAAAGGAGACTATGTTGAAAAATAAAATGTTTTTATACCGAAAAGAGTGTTCCTTATTTCATTTTCAAGGACTTATTGATCCACGCTCGTAACGCAAATTACGTGACGAGTCATTCGTTCACAGATGCGGCGAGTTGACTGCTACACATAAGAATAAAATTCATCGCCTTAGCGCTTAAATGGAATTTTTCGCATATAGTCAGGCGAATCTCAGAGCATATGTAAATTTGTTGTAATTTATGATGCTTAAGAAGCCTATTTTGTTTACAAAAAACGAGGAACCCGTAACCGGATCATCAGAAATAACCTCCGAGTAGGTGACTGTGAGGAAAATCAACAATATGCACAGAGGTATGGATTTGCTTTAGATGTTAAAGGTTCTGTTTGCCTTTTTTTATCTGCCTACGAAAGGGCTTGCAAGCACGATTATGCAAATAAATACTATAGACATATAAAGCGCAAAATAGCAGACTACAGACGTAATTTGTTGCCAATTTGATGGGCCAAATATGTGTTACCAACGCTAATATATTTTGAGCCAGTGATTAACGGCTGAACTAGTTACTTCGTTCGAACTTACGATTTAATTTGAGATATAGCTTTATAATTTGGATAAGTTTAACACTGAAGTTCAGTTTTATTTGTTGCACACTGGACAAATTTGCAGCACTACTAGCTGTCTTTTCCTTTAAGTATGTGCTTTAAAAATGTGTGCTAAAATATAACCTTACGCGCTATTTAATACTCGTATATTACAAACATCTGGTAAGAACTGCAAAAATGTATACTACATAATTGTATTTTTATAGAAATACCATGACTAGTCTAGCAATATAAATTGTAGAGAAGAATATCACCCGCAGCTATTTTAGCTTTTATTTATAGAAGAATTAGCTATATACTGCTATTCCTATGCTATAAATAGCTGTTTTAGAATTATTTTTTTTTAGTAAAAAAGACAACACCTCGAGAGTAATCGAAATACGGTTTTTATTGCAGTTTCCGAACGGGTTTGAGAAGCTTCGTAATAGACTCAATTTTAGTCCCGGAGGTATGTCAGATTTTACTAGGAGGTGAAAAAAAACATTACGAACTCTTTGATGTCTTCCGGGATTCGAAACCTCTACCTCCCGCTTAGTAGTCTAAAGCACTAACCACTGAGCTGCGGCGCCATTATACAATAGCAATAAACAAATCTAATCAGAAATTTAATTTTCGATACGTAGTTATACCACAGGCATAAGGAAAATTACTGCATATCTAAAAGTTGCAATTGGTCATGTAATTTTTTTTAAATAACAGCTGTAATATAAATAGCAGAATTAGCTATAAAAAACAGCTATGTGTGGAATTTTCTATGAAAAATAGCTATTATTATGATCATTGAATAGCTGTTTTACCCATTCTGTGAGTATATGCCAGTATTTGAAGTTCTTAATCCTTATTTTTTTACGCAGTTTTTCCTACAAAAAAATGCGCAACAATTTATGCGAGTTTTTATGTAAGCCTCAGCTTTTTGATGCTAAGTACTTAGCAATACATTTTTTTTTTAGAACGCTTACATTTTAGTTAGTTTTAATTGCTCTTAACATTAAGTAATTTAACTAGAAATGTTATATTGTACTAAACAACAGAAACATCATATAAATAGCTACGTCCCTTACTGACACTCGCAGACTACTCGTATGCTCCTCAAAATTTGGCTAATATATAGTAAAGGGTGGTTAAATTTTAAGGGCCGATGTTGAATGTGAACCACACCTAAACGTCAAGTTTTTTTCTGCATTTCATTTGACATTTCTCAATTTCAGACTAACTCAATTTGAACCATGGAAAGATACACAATCGAGCAACGCGTTAAAGTTATTCAGGCTTATTATGAAAATGGGCGTTCAAATCAAAATGCATATCGTGCATTTCGTGATTCTTTCGGTCAATTTAATCGTCCAAATGTGCGTACAATCGGAAAAATCGTGCAAAAATTTGTGCAAACCGGGTCTGTAGGAGATGTGAAAACACCAGTGCATGCTCGTACAGCTCGTACTGCAGAAAATATTGTTGCTGTTCGCGATAGTGTGGCTGAAGAGCCGTCCACCTCAACTCGTCGTCGTGCCCAACAATTGCACCTCTCATGCTCGTCGTTGATGAACATTATGCATAAAGACTTGCACTTACGCGCTTACAAGGTGCAATTGACCCAAGAACTAAAGCCTCTTGACCATTTCAAGCGTCGTCAATGGTCACAATGGTGGCAAGAAATCATCTTCAGTGATGAGGCCCATTTTCACCTCAGTGGATTCGTCAATAAGCAGAATTGCCGCATTTGGGCGAATGATAATCCAAGAGTGATTGTCAAAAAACCAATGCACCCACAAAGAGTGACTGTTTGGTGCGGTTTATGGGCTGGCGGCATCATCGGGCCGTATTTTTTCCAAAATGAGGCCGGTCAGGCAGTTACTGTGAATGGTGTTCGCTATCGTGAGATGATAACGAACTTTTTATGGCCCGAATTGGAAGTTATTTGAATTGGGGTTATTTGAAAGAAAAGGTTCAAGAGCTAAAGGATGAGATAATTCGGCAGATTAACGGCATAGAACCTCAATTATGCCTCAGCGTCATCGAAAATTTGGACCATCGGATGGAAGTTTGCCGCCGAGGTCGCGGCGGCCATTTGGCCGATATTTTGTTCCATACATAATTGAACCATACCAATATTATCGTATTAAAAAGAAATGACAGTAATTTCCTAAATAATTTGTGTTTTATTCAAAATCAACATCGGCCCTTAAAACTTAACCACCCTTTATAACAGCACGAAGAAAATCTGGTACAAAATACTCCCAAAATACCTCTGTCAACCCCACCTGTATAATCAACGTCTGAAAGTTGACTGCACTGTTTTCATGAAAATATTCGATCTCGAAATTTTGTTCAATCGTGGTATTTTTAGAACTCTAAATGCAGGTCTCGTAATTCTTTCCATCTGCACATCGGATTGCAGAACGGATTGCTGGACGGATTTACTTCGAACTTCATATCAGCAGTCTGTAGGCTAATTCCCACAGGAGAGGAGTTGGGATTTGCATTCTATTTTAGAAAAATGGAATTTTCTCTATAAAATTTCGTATATAAGATAATATGGACGTTTCAATAAGAATGCGTACCCCGTTTTTAGTTAAAAAAAATCCAATTACTTTTTAGCGGACATCGCAACATCTCGGTTACGATTTAGATGACTTTATTCAAAGTTTACAACCAAGTCAATTTAGACATACAGATGTACTCGTACGTGAGGAAGATTAACAAACATCGATGAGTTTTAAGGCGAAGCAATTCTAAGAGTGGTGTCACAAGTGGGATACAAATTATTCTGCATTTTAAAAGAAAAGCGAACTTTTGTGTGAGATAGTAGTGCTAAAAGTAAAGGCTAGCGAACATCAACGAGTTTCAAGTCGAAGCAATTCTAAAAGTGGTGTTAGAAGTGGGATACAAATTATTCTGCATTACGAAGGAAAAGCAAACGTTTGTGTGAAAGTATTCTGCTAAAAGTAAAGATAAGCAAGAACATCAATGAGTTTCAAGTCGATATGAGCCTTCGCTAAAGTATCAGAGCAATTTCAGGAGTGGTATTAGAAGTCGAATACAAATTATTATTCATTTAAAGAAAAAACAAACTTTTGTGTCAAATTATCGTGCTAAAAGTAAATATTAGCAAACATCAATGAGTTTTGAGTCGACATTACCCTGCGTATGAGCATCAAAGCAATTTTAAGAGTGGTGTCAGAAGTGGGATACAAATTATTCTGTGTCTCAAATGAAAAGTGAACTTTAAATATTAACAAATAAATATTAAGCCTCGATCTGATCTTGTCGCATATTTTCGACTCTGTAAATTTGAAAACTCAGCACCTCACGAGGGTGGCCGTGGTGTAGTGGTAACATCATCGCTTGTCACGCTACAGGTTCACGGTTCGAATCCTGATGTCAATAATCATCTATTTATTTCGCATGAAATAAATAAAAAGTCGTTCAATTGCGAAAGCTTATGTCAACTCTACTGCGAAGGCATAACACTGGCAGTAGGGCGGTCATATGGCTAAAATGCAACTTGATCGTGATGATGACATCAGGAGGACGGAAAAAAATACTGTGAACAACGACAAAAGCAAAAACAAACAAGCTCCCCAGTTATCTGGACGCCACCCTTGGAGTTCACTGAAACTTAATACCAGCTGAGTTTCAAACCAACTACACCAATCTGTCTTTCTCTCTGTCTCTTCCCCTTTCCTCGAAAACGCCCGTGTCCTAAAATTAGTATAAGGGTATTCATAACCCCTTTCACACGTGCAAATTATAAAAAAAAACGAGCAAGAACATATGAAGCAAGTACTTGCGACCGATTCGTGGCCTTTATCTTATTTACAATTTTCCCAATTTTCTTCCATTTGATATGTGTTTTATTTTCGAATAAACAGATCAGAAAAAAACGGAGGTATGCATTGTTGGCCACCTGTAAAAGTGGTTGTAACGCGCGTGGCCAACTTTCGCACGTTTCACTGCCTTATTTTTATTTCTACAGTCTCATCACGAAACAAATTAATTTATGAACAAATAAATCAATCACTTTGTATAATAATTCCCCAATCCATGCAAATGAACGTAATTTTATTAAAAAATTCCATTCATGCAGAAACAATAATTAAAATCCTGTTCACTGGAATCTCTATCCCAGTGAACAGGATCATAATTGTACATGTACGTTGTTCTATAAAAAAAAAAAAAAAAATAGGAAATATTTTGTATCTAATTTAATCAACAATAAATATTGCATTATGGCAAATTTTCAAAACAAGAAAACAACATATTAAATTTCATTGGGATAACATTTTCATTCAATCTACATATGTATGTGCTCTCATAGTTAGTAGTTTCCTTGATTCAACAGACGTACACGCAATTTCCATCCGACATCCGCAATCTAATGGAAACCAACATAAAAGCATAGAACGGTGGCCTTCTATCAGATAGATAGAGGGGTGGCCGCCTTACTCGATTGTTCCAATTTCCATCGAAATTGTTTTATGGACAATTTAAGATTTTACAAATGCAAGAAAGAACATACAATGCGGGGGATAGCAGCGACTGATGGCTGTGTTCTTGTGAACTCGGCAAGGACGAAATAATCATCAAAGGAAGAAACTGCATGCTATCGTAATATGCGATGCATAAAATCAGTTTGAAAGTATGCATGATGGTAAAATGTGGAAGGTTAAATAATCCTGCAGGTAAAGCAGTTTTGTACAATTACCTCCCCCTCAAAAAAGGAAAGGATCGCTGAGAAGAAAATATGAGAAAAGTAAAGGATATAACGAACAGGGATAAACAAAGAAGGTAATCTCTTGGCTCTGTGTTCATGAACTGGAAAGAAAGTCAGGTTCAAAGGTATTTCCCCCAGAATGTTGGTCGGAGATAAACCATGCAAAAGTTGGACGCAAAGGAGCACTTTACTTTTTTCCTTTAACATCTCTTTCTCTTTGTGTATTGCGTATTTTCCAGACGGACAAGTCGTATGGAATAATCCACACAGGATTTCTCTTTTTTTGTTTTTATGGATATAATTTGACTAATTGATGCTGGTTTCTGCCGACGGATGACTGTTGTTAGAGGAAATATGTGAAAGAGATTTTCAACTTCATAGTTCATAAAATAAAATTTGGAACTTCCGATAACAATGGAATGCAAGTGCATTGCATTGAATTGGTATGCCAGTAGATGAACCCAACTCGTTAGATAAAGAAGAACATCAATGAGTTTCAAGTCGACATCAACCTTCGCAAGAGCATAGAAGGAATATTAAGAGTGGTGTCAGAAGTGGAATACAAATCATTTTGTATTTCAAGAAGAAATGAAATTGTACGAGTAGTGAAGTTGAGCGATATTGACATAATCGAAAGAACGTAGCGTAAAGTCAGTGGCGTTTTCATGAGTATTGAGGCGGAAGCGGCGAAGATGGGTTTAGCGGTCAATGAGGGCAAGACCAAGTATATGCTGTTAACAAGAAAGGGCAACCAACATCGACGTCTCGGGCAGAACGTCCTCGTAGACAGATATAGGGGATAGGGACTTTATCTACCTAGGATCCGCTATAAATTCAGCTAACGACACGAGCGCTGAGATCAAACGAAGAATAACTCTTGCCAACCGCTGCTTTATTGGGCTAAGAGGGCAATGGAATAGCAAAGCCGTCTCTCGAACACACTATGGCGCAGAGGTATGGACTCTATAAAAAGTGGATCAGGTTGCTCTTAGCTATTTTGAGAGGAAAATTCTTCAGGTGATTTTGGGTCACGTCTGTATAGATGATTAATGGAGGAGGAGATACAACGACGAACTGCTCCGGTCCAAATAATCCTCGAATCCAATCCCGTGGAAGACCGCGACTCAGTTGGCACACGCAAGAACGCAAGTGGAAGGGGACCTCGACCAACTTAGCGTGCGAAACTAGAGGCAGCTAGCTAAAGATCAAGCTGGCTGGAGGCGTTTGTTGGTTGAGTTGAGTAGATAGCCAAGAGAAACTTCAGCAGTAGCAAACAGATGCAGTAAGATTAAAATGTTTGCTCTAGCATAAGGACGAGTTTATCCATGAAATAAGGTCAGAGACTTTTATCTGAATAGCTTTGTTTAAACCAATTGTTCTAAAACAGATGAGTATGTAGGTCGGAAGGTCTCGATGACAGCTTTGCTGCAAACACAAAAATATACAAAAGTACTGAACTGCACCGCTCATTCATAGCACCATCCTAACATAAAGTAAAAGTCTTTTTAATCCCTAAGGGAAAATAGCCCAGTCATGCGATATTCAATGACTTTAGACCATAAATAATTAATATAGGATTTCCTAAACAGAGTACTCGGAGCGATTTCATCTGTGTGAAATGCAGTGCTTTAGAGACAAGCAACTATCAGATGAGTTTCCGGAGACACACCTGCTGCTTAAACAAGTCTCTGATGCAAACAACGTTGTCCTAGTGACTGCGAAATTAAGGCTGTTTTAACAGCACACTTTTGTATCATTTATTCCACTTCTGACACTAAAAGTAATTTCAACTTCTGCCTCATAGATACTTATAGAACGAATTGAATTTTAAAGGTGTTCTTTTGTCGGAAAAAGATACATTTATATCTCTCATGTACCTACTTGCCAGTATAATGTCAAATTGTGTTCTATACACTTTCAAATGTGCACACTGGCAAGAACACAGTCCCTTTTCTCACCGCAGGAACACCAGTAAACTCATTTAGGAAAATTTAAATGCTTAATCCTTAAACAAATTTTCTTCTGCACTTGAAATGCAGACGCCGCACTAATTACAGTTTATCGATTACAAATACAATTTCCTTTCAGGGAATTTACTGTTTTGACAGACTAAGTGGATTACGAAATGTCAATCAGTAGGTAATGCAAGTACCCACGTCTGGATCCAGTAAAACCAATTAGACACTTGCCTTCAGGGAGGAGATTGATATTTAAAGCAATTCATTTGTGTGTTTGCATTTTCCTTAACTGTGAGAGGAAGAATATCTTTTGGGTAACAGAAAAGTAGGTTGGCCTCGACTGTGTCTCTGTGTGTGAATTAATTATTTCTCTAGAAGGAAATTGAATGGGGAGTAGTTTTTGTATTTGTTCATGAAGTTGAATGCACTTGGAGAAGAATCTCATATTCAGTATAGTCTGCAATTGTAGAGTGAATCCTGAGAGGATGCATGACTTCTATTCCATTTTTTTTACTGAAACTCTTTTCTAAGATTATATTTGGGAGTGGATGCAGCGAAAATTAACCCTAAGGAATAGAGTTCATTTGTTTTTTTCTTTCGCAAATATCTTAGTTTTGTGGGAAAGAATTTACAACTGAAACATCTGGGAATGCATCACCTAAGACCACGTCTTTAAAAGTTTTAAGATTAGAGAGGAAAAGATGGATTTTACCAGATAGAAATCGTGGTAATAGCCCTGAGTGTTGGGGAGTTTATAATTTCAGCCGCTTTTAGCCTGTAGATACAAACGCTGTTCGCAACAGCTAATTTTGGATCAGATGCAGAGGAGGGGATGATTATTTCAAGGCGATATCTACTCGCTTTGGTGATATTGGTCCCGGAGTATATGTAATTTTTCTTAATCAATTTGCGAATCCATTTATTTTTATTTTATTTATCCAAAATCCATTGCTTGTTCAGGACTGTTTATTTGTAAATACATTCTTATTTACAATTAACCTTTCCATCTAAAGGCCGTTCCACCATCCATAACTCGTGGACCCGTCCTGCAACTTGGCTTTCGCACAATTCTTCATATTCTACGACTTTGTATAATAAGAAATATGGTTTTTAATGTTGCATAAACCGGGAGGGAGGAAGAATTTCATAGACTGTGAATATAAAGATATCGTTACTCACACTTAAGCGCCCAGGCGAAAAAAAAAAAGCATACTGCTGGCATTAGGATACCGCCTTGAAGCAGTCCGCTCCACCCATGTGCCTTAGGGAAGAGGCAGAAAAGTGGGATATAGGAAAGAAGCCACCATGTACTGGGGTGCGACACTACTTTAAATGATCTTCGAGTATCAAGGAGCTAACCTTGTATTTTGCAATAAAGGAAACATTCCTAGTTACGAGTATATCACTAAAAAACAACCTACACGAGGTAATAGACATCGCGCGATCTCAAATTTAACTTTAGCTAGCAGTCATTCTTTTTCAGACTTTTGCTACTTAAGAATAGATTCCGAAAGTTAGTTACGTACATATTATACATTCATCGTATAATGGACTTGGACAATACAATTCTCCCTGTCTACACACCTGACATCACCAAGCACCGAGATGGCTCAACAACATCTTAATCTTTGCTCTTAATTAAGTGTTCACTGAAGTCTATTCTACCAGCAGAAGGACCGATGGCAAACTCCCGACATGATGGACTGCAGAAACCAACAGTCTTCATTGTAAAAGCAGGAACAATTTCAACAGAGTCACATCCATAAAGCTAGATCTGGACTGGGAGGTATATAAGGATAACCTGATACTGTTTAGGATGGAGGTTAGAAAGGCTCGATGTAGATTTTGGTGCAGCTCTCTCAGACTATTAAAAAAAAACACCACAATCACATCCAGATTTCAACAAATTCTCTCCAAAACACCAACAATACCAAGCGTCGTAATAAATCCAAATGGTAGCTGGGCAGAATCCAAAGATGAATCTTTCTAGAGTACACTGTACATTTTTTTTTTCCCCCCTTAATCGGAGGGTTTCGAATCATGTAAATGCCCGGAACCGCATACAATCTTTCCCACGTAACTTAAGATGGGCAGTCCCACGTTTACTCGTATTTGAGAACCGACTAATGGCCAAGATTTCAATTTGGTTGGGTATTCCCTGCATATCGATTGAGACCCATCAAATCTTGTGCTCAAACAGGCTGTCTCACATGACACGGCAATTGACATTACAGAAGTCCACAAACAGCTCACCAATGTTATTGCAGTCTCCGAGGTCGGAGGTTCTTCTTATCCCACTCTGAAATCTGACCGTCAATATGTGGTTTCTATATGGTTTCCACGATATTAGGCTTTTCCGTACCATTGAAGTTAGCAGGAGTCCAAGGCCGGACCCATGAGTGCTTCTCTGAATTATACTCTCCCAAAATCTCGATTTTATAACGCATAAATTCATGTTCATGAAAAATTAGTGGTTCCAGCAGCCACCTTTATTTCAAAAAGCAATTCAGAAGAGATTATGAACTGGAGAATATCTAACAATGCGTCCTTATCTGACCATAGTTTACAACTGAGTACTTCGAGTAAAATAATTTCTATAAATCCGCGGAGAGAAAACTGTGAGAGATTCTGTGAGGAATTGAAAAGTTCGCTCCCCTGAAAGAATACTGCCCGGTTAGTGGGGAAAAATCGACCACCATATTAGAATGTAAAGATTGCGGAGCTTGTTTGCAGCTAACGAGTGAATTGAAACCTCACAGGGAAGGGTGTTATGGAGTAGTCTACTTACAAGGAGAGCGTTAAAGTGCTGAAGGAAGAGATTAAAGAGACATTGATGGCGGTTAATCGAATCAACCATTGCGTAGACCCACGACCATTGATGCTCCAAAAGACTGAGGACCTTATTATTCCGCGATTCAAATCGATTTTCGCCCGCTATCGTAAACTAGGATACGTTTTCAAGCTGAGAAAACTAATCACACTACCCCGTCATCCTATCTTCTAAATATTTGAGTATACTTTATAGATACGTCGAGGGTATGCGTATACGATAAGTTCATCGGTGGATACGTATTTACATAGACTAAGGCCTACAGTAGAAAAGTCGCTGCAGCATAAGGAATTCACCTTTCTTAGTTTTTCTGGATATTGGGGAGCCATTTACCCACAAAAGTCCCGGCTATATCTTTAGCAATCTGCAAGTGGCTCAGCTTGGTAACGGCCTTTGCAAATGGACTTAACTTATGCTTAGGTAAGTACGAGAAAGGTCAAAAGGAAGCTACCTCAAGGCGGCGTTTTCTCAACACTCATTTGGCTCCTTGTTGTTCAAGAGATGTTAAAAGTAATGGAGCCAAATTACATCCTATGCTGACGATATTACAATCCTGGTATCAGGTATATCCTTCCAGTAATGGTGACCGAGATCTGTAAGTAATTCTTCAAACAGAAGGATCATGATTTCAATTCAATCCATATATTCAAATGTCCAAGAATCGGAGGGAAAGACCTGAACATTTTAAGGCACCAAGATATCTGCGGCTCTCTATGTGTGGCTCTCTATTCTTAAAAGAAAGCATTCAGTAAGACCTGCGGCTTAAACCTGGTGTGTAATATCGATTACAAGCTGCGGTTGTGAGACCCAGAGGGCAGTCTGCATCAGAATAACAGGGTTTATAAGATCGACACTAACAGCAGTGGTCGTCCACTTGAATTCGACTGCAATAATACGGCAACTAAAACTACATTCACACCACGGAAAGTGAGATTGTCATTATCAGAACCCTATGGTCGTGTATCCATCTATCAAGCTAGGTACTAGTCCTTCTAGATTCGCCACTGGAATTCCATACAAAAACGCTGTATAAACCGAAAAGTCACTAAGAGGAACTAGCATTCTACACTGATAGTACCGAAATGGATATCGGGGCAGAAGAACTTTAAAGATTGCAAGCTGAGTCATAGTTGTGCCCTTTTAATGTTCTTCCCTTTATATTGATCCTATTCAACACTGTCAATAAGTTCATTGACGATAAAGCCGCAAGTAGAACAAATGCACACTGGATCCACTTGGATACATATGCAACATCGAGAAAATTGCGTACAGATCCCTTTCTCTGGTTAAGGTTTGTCGTAGAGATGCACGAGTCATCCCTGGCATTAATTCATTAATTCTCGAATTAATTCGTAATGATTATTCCAGAAAAATTAATTAAATCTGTCCTTCATCTGTTGTGCGAATGTCCTTTCTTCGCCAAGGACTCTGACAGTCACTTTTCCAATTTGTATAAAATTGGGCTAAAAAGCCTCCAAAGATTAATATTTTTAATAGAAAAGTTTTCAGTGACTTTTCTTTGTAGATTCAAAGGTTAATCAAAAATACATGAGCAGTGGATAATATCACAGTAACCTAACCAAAGCGAAATGGTTCCAGGAAAAGGCGGTGTGATCCATACCATCTCTACTTAATGACAGTACAATATTTCTCAATGAACCTCATCGAGGTTCTTCAATATCTCGTGCCTCCTTTGGTTTGAAACTTGCAGGAGTAGTACAAAGAACATAGCGACACTATGTGTATAAAGGATTAAAAAGTTCTTACTGAATTCCGAACTGGCAAATCCTTAATGCGACCAGATATCCTTGGCATACATGATATATCCATTAGCTTTCTCCGTGATAGCATCCAAACTATCCTCTGTGGAATGCCATATCAAAATTCAATACCCAAAATTTAATGATGCATTACCAAAGCATTCCCCAAATCTCTCCAACGCATTTAACTGTGTACACTATCGAATAACATCTTCGAAATCAATTTACCGCCAATCAAAGCAAATCAAAGCAATTGTACGTGCACACAACTTTCCCCAATTAACCAAAAGTTTCCGTTTCTATACGAAAACAATTATCCTTACAATAGTTTCGTTTCCCGGTGTCTCTGACTTAGGCAAAGCACTCCTCATCTGTGCACAACCATCTCAATCCCGGGTAAATCCCTCGAACGGAAATCCTATTCAAATTTAATTAGCCAACCGATATACGAAGCGATTATCCCATCCGCAGCATGCATCCAAACGAACTCCACTTCGGAACACCCATTCGCCTGGACCAGTGCGCCCACATACGAGTCCATTCGCAATGTTTCGGTTAATGAAGGATGAAATTTCAATTAGAATAACCGGCAGGAGGCATTTATAGTGCAATTAGTTAACGAAAATTACTGCGAAACTAACGCAAATACCGATGTGCGTTGGTAGCGCAAATAGCGTTGTCGCCTCTCATCGCCTGAATCCAAACACAAAAGCACACACATAGCATCCAACACAAATAATGCTCTGTCTAAAAAGTTAATCTTATGCAATAATAAATTTAACTAAATACATATCCATGTTTGCGGTGGTCGAGCACACTTGATCCCTTCAAATCCATAGTTGGGCTACCAATGGAATTTTTGAGTGGAAGAGGCGCGGCACACTGCAAGAGCCACCGAAGCGCAAAAGCCAAAGGGAATGATTCTAATTAATGGAATTAATTTTCAAACTATTACGGGAGAATACTCCCGGACTGTGAGACTCCTATTTCTCGTTCCCGATTGGTTTAGAGAGATAGTCAGTGAGAGTGGTACTTGTTTACTGACAGCGATGGTAATTTTGCCAGTTATTGAGAGGAATTTGGTTAATTAAATTGCGTAGACATGGCTTTTGAAAAGTTTCCAAGAGTGCGGGTGGAGGACCCTTTTATGGTGCTTTTGATGAATAACTTATGAAGTATTTTGAATGATTTTGACGTACGAAAATACGTAAAGTGTTTCTGTTCGCGTTTTCAAAAATATGTACATTTTCTAAGTACACTCTTCTTAGTTATGACATACATGACATCAAAGGGACGAAAAATCAATTCAAATTGAGTTGCTATATAGTCTATCTAGATACTTTTGAAAAGCATTCGACATAACTCAGCCTTGCCTCAAATATCTCCTATCAGAATCGGCGATTAGTTTTTAAGTTCATTAAGCACATTCAGACTATGCCAGAGGATCCGAAAAGAAGCAACCCTCTTTAAGCTGGGCAATTAAGCATGCACTGCTGCTCCAACAATACTTATCTGGCGGGCACTGAATCGGAATAGGTCACAGCGTGAGTCACCCACAGAGGCTACTACTCCTATTCCCTTTAGCAAATTCCTCAAAGAATACTTTAAGATGGCGGTCATTGTTCGCTCGCGAAAACTTTCTCCAGCTTGAGCTTGACGCTGGCAGGTACAAACTTATTGATGGCCCCGACCAAACATCGAATGATCTTTACAGAATCGTTGTATTCAGGAAGTTTGGTTTGGAGTGCAACCCGAGATTATTGATAAAGATCAGATCCCGAACTGATCCGCACATGGATCCCTGCTCATCCCTCCGATCTCAAGTGGATTCTGAACTTTTTTTTTAAAAAAGAAAAGGAAATTTCCAAATCCCGGAGCACTCAGACTCACACGAAGTCCATTGTACTACCAAGCAGAACAGTGGTTGGAGAAACTTGGATTTTATTAATTTCTCTTTTATGCTAGGGTGACTGTGGTTGCTGTTCCCCGTCCGGGCTTGAACCTGCACGGTTCGGGTCACAAGCGAACACACTACTCACTACACCATGGACGCCACTAAAAATTTCCAAATCCCAGAGCACTCAGACTCGATTTCGATCCATTGTACTACCAGGCAGAAACCCCTTTTTGGTGTAGTGGTTGAAGAAACGAGGGCAAGGTGAAAAGTTATCGGCTTGACAATGAAAGACTGCGATTTTCAGTTAAAAAATGATTTTATTTTTCTACATAATCTCCCTTGACTTCAACACTCTTGGTCCAGCGTTTCTCCAACATCAGTATTCCTTCTCGGAAGTGAGAGTCTGGAAGGCTGTGAAAATATTCATCTACGGCCCTCTCAACTTCTGCATTGGATGCGAAGCGCTTCACAGAAACAATTTTCTTCAAGTTTGGGAGCAGATGGAAGTCTGAGGGTGCCAAATTAGGTGAATATGGGGGATGGCCAACGCACACTTGTGTACAGGTGCATTGTCCTGGTGAAAGTTGATTTTATTCTTCTTCAAGCCAGGCCTCTTCTCGTGAATTTTGGCATCCAGCTGGTCAAGAAGGTTGGAGTAATATTCGCCTGTAATTATTCTGCCTTTCTCAAGGTAATCAATTAACAGGATCCCTTTCGCATCCCAAAACACACTGGCCATGACCTTTCCGGTAGATGCGATCAACTTCGCTTGGCTCTGAGCCACCGGCTTACACCCACTGCTTCGACTGCTGTTCCATTTCTGGAGTGTAGTGGTGGACCCATGTCTCATCCATGGTGACAAATCGCCGCTCAAAATCGGTCGGATCCCTATTGAATCGGTCCAAAGATTGCCGCGAAAATCGTTTGCGCATTTGCTTTTGATCGGCATTCAGCAAATGCGACACCTCTCTTGCGCAGAGCTTTCGCATCCCTAAGTTTTTGTGCAAGATGTTTCGCACCCTCTCTTCCGATATACACACAGCCTCAGCTATCTCACTCACCTTCACTCGCTTATCGTCCAACACGATTTCATGCACTTTTTCGATGGTTTCGGGTGTGGTTGCGGATTTGGCCGTCCTTCACGTGGGTCATCTTCGAGGGACGTGCGACCACGCTTAAATTCAGCTGCCCACTTTTTAACGGTTGACGTGGAAGGAGCAGAGTCCCCGTAAACTTTTGTCAACTTTGGATGAAATTCCTTAGGGGTTAACCCATCCAAAACGAAGAATTTTATCACTGCACGATATTCAAGTTTATCCATTTTAACGAAAAATACGCAAGACGTCTACTGCAAAAATTCGTGTAAAGAAACTACTTGAGAGAACGAGTTGAAACTTGTCATACGAACTAATGAGAAGTGCATCCAAGCAGGAATAATACATTTTTGCTGATTAGAATGCCATCTATGCGTCAGGCCGAGAACTTTTCACCTTGCCCTCGTAGATCTTATTCGTTTCTCTTTCATGCGCGGGTGAGTGTTGTTTGCTGCTCACAGTTCGGTTCACAAGCAAACACACTATCCACTGCACTGTGGCCACCCTCCTGGACATACTCAGCAATGATTCTCTGCAGACACTTTACGGCAAAATCAAGTAGAAGGAGATTCT
Organism: Pocota personata; assembly: GCA_963082735.1. NCBI lineage: Eukaryota > Metazoa > Arthropoda > Insecta > Diptera > Syrphidae > Pocota > Pocota personata. The sequence goes on along the minus strand of OY720432.1, from coordinate 81,904,288 downwards.
AGTGGAGTCGTTATCATCATCAGTGAAGAATCTTTGACTCCTCTAGTCAAAAGGGTGATCAGTTATGAATTCAGATCAATTACTTTCAAGGTCTACAAATGCGATGAAAAGGAATCAGAGAAGGACCCTCCGAAACCTACCGTAACTGATATAGTACTAGTTACAACAAAGTATCATATCCATCTCTTACGGGAGTCGACTCTACTTGACGTCGATGGACACGGAGATGTACTGTGATCCAATAAACCATTTTTTATCTCCCACTATAAGTGTTCGACGGGCACACTTTTTTAGCTCATCGTTACTTCCAATTTGGTCTGACGCACTCTCGGAAAGTGCCTTCAACGATGCCGAAAGCCATGGTAGTGAAACCCCAATTACGGCACTCTCAGGAAAATGTTCGGGAAATGTTTCAACAAATTTCACGGTTTCAAAGACATTGCAGAATGGGACGACTATAAAATATCTGCCGTTCATGATCTATTTATAAAAAGTTAATAAGGAAACAGGACATATTCTGGAGGCTCTTCAATACCTAGTTACGTATGGAGAATGGATGGTATTTAAACCAGCTCTAGTAGCAAGAAAACTTATGGACACTAATTTCCCTGGTAGAACCCCAGATGCTTACAATTTTGAAAAATTCGACATCTATCTTGTAGAGAACTTCATTCAGTCGTAATAATTTTTTTCATACGACAGACCATTTTCGAGATATACCCTAACAAAAACGTTTCCACCCTTAGCTTCGGGGTAAAGTCATGAGCGTATTTTGGAGAGAATAGTAAAACCTACAATTTCGGTCGCAAGAATTTGTTTGAAATATTTGCACTCAAAAACGATTTACACCATTAGCTGCGGGGTAAAGGCGTACCTGCAATTTCTAAAATTTTAAAAAATTCGACATTCATCTTATAGAGAATTTTGAAACCTAAAATTTCGGTCGAAACAAATTTTTTATATGACCAACACCATTTTCGAGATATTCGCACTCAAAAACGGACAATGGAAGGTGGTATCGTAATTGTGAAGAAGGAAGATGGAAGTAACAGGCTGGGTATCGACTATCGCAAACTTAATGCCAAAGTCATCAAGGATACATATCCTTTGCAAATTATGGAAGGCGTCTTGGAAAAACTTGGTGGTGCGAAGATTTTATTTTTTAGGAATTTAAATTTTTGAAACGAATTTTTTCCAGTAGAAAATATACATTTATTGTAACGTCGAGCTGTCAATATGAGTTTTAAAAGTTTATTTTCGATTGTGCAACTACGCCCTTTGTTTCTCAGAGATTTGAGAATATAGTGTTCCAGAATTTGACTCGAAAGGACTACCTATATGATGTCGTTATCCCTGCAGAAAGTAAGACGGAGAACTTGGAGAAGTTAGCGATTGTTATGAAAGTGGCCGAAGAGAATGGCTTAGTGATTAAGTGCGACTTTCTTAGTAGTTCCATTAAGTTTTTGGGGCACATTGTTGAAAATGGCAGTACTCGTATCAAACCATTTGGCAATAAGATTGAGGCTGTGAACTCAAACTTTTCAATTTAGTTCTTCAAAACCGAGTTGTATACTGATGCAAGTATGGTTGGATATGGAGGAGGTTTATTACAAAAGGACGAATCGAATTACCATCCAGTCTTCAACTTAAGCTTCAGAGCATCACCAGCGAAGAAAAATTACATGAGCTATGAGCATGAAGTACTAGCCAATGTAAAAATTTTGAAAAATACTTGCTGAGGCTCAAATTTACAATATACACCGACTGTAAGGCATTTCAAGCTAAAAGGGGTAAAAAGAAGCTATGTCCACGTGGTGCAAGATGGATGCTGCAGCAATTCTACGGCATCGTGCTATATCGATCGGGAACATCAATACGCCACTTTGAGTCCTGAGGAGGTTTCTAGTGGTTCTCAGGATAAAAGAAGAAGTACTCAAGAAAGTGACGAATATTGTAGACTAGTGACGACAATATTACAGAACAGGCAGTATGAAGACGTTCGTGGGGTCCTCTACAAGTTTGTTGAAGGATACCATTTGACAGTTGTGCCAAAGGCACTACAGAGAAGTTCTGCGGAGGATTCACGAGGAGGAGCATTTTAATGCAAGAAAAGTGGAAGCCGTTGCTAGGCAGCAACTACATACCGAGAATGTTAGAAAAGACTTAAGGAATTATTTTAAATTGCATTGCGTGCACCCTTGCCTCAAGGAAGCAAAGGGACGCAGGAAGGATTTCTCAACCTTATCGATAAGACTGACGATCCTTTGAACACTTAACACGTTGATCACCTACGTTCGATGCCGTCCACCGCGAAGAATTATAAACATCTTTACGTTGTCGTCGACGCCTTTTAGAAATTTCTTCGGGTGTACCCTGTCAAGTCAACAACTGATGATGAGGTCATTTAGAAGATGGAGCTTCGGGCAGAGATATTCGGAAATCATTTTCGTATTGTGTCGGATAAGGGAGCAGCCTTCATCTCGAATGCTTTTCGTCAATTTTGTGATGACTGCAATATTCAGCACGTCCACAGAACAACAGGAGTTCCGCGTAGAAATGGGTGGTTGAGCGCATTAATAGGGTCATAATCGGAGTGCTAACGAACTTGTCGATGCAGGACCCTAAACTACAACCACGGCACTAAAAAAAATTGCCATTTGAGATTATATTCGGAATCTCAATAAGAAGCCAAATGGACTGCAATCTAGCAAATTTGATGAAAGAAGCCCTTATGAACGAGTTCCTTGATGAAAGCCACAAAATGCGACGCAAAGCCAAGGACTACTACAAGAAGGGAATCGGAAGGGCTATGATCGGAAAAAGAAGAAGTAACGAATGCATGAGTTAGTGGCGATCCAGCGAACTCAATTTGGAACTGAACTTGAGCTGCATCCAAAGTTATATGGGCCATATGAAGTGGACCAAGTGAAACGCAACGATTGAGGCGATTACGAAGGGTCAAGTGCCACGGTTGTGAAAACTTTTGTTTATATAATTTCTACGTTTTTAAATATTTGATAGTCTTTATTTGAATTACTTAAAAAAAATGTAAAAGCATTTTAATTGCAAAAGGATCACACGCAATCCCTTTCTACATGAATATTTCGATACTACCATCTAAGTTTAATTCGTCCCATCACTAAGTAAAGGCTCACATATGTACATATAAATCCAAAGGATCTCCGACCAATCAGTTTGTCTTACTTGCTCCTTAAATCGCCGGAAAGATTAAAAATCCACTCATCTATGCTTTTGATGTCCCAATATGCGTAGCATACTGTCAAGTTAAGTTAGTTGAAACGGCCTTACATTTGCTCTGGCTTACCATTGAAAAGGAGTATTCAAGGAGTTCCCTATGAGGAAACTTTGAGCAATGTTAAATCAATCAAAGTAGGATTACATACTCCTACCTACCTAGGATTACATGCAGGATTATTTTGCCATTGAGTTAGTACTACAGGGTGGCGCGAAATAACCTTTACGGTTTAAATTCGTTATAACTTTATTATTTTAATATTTTTCTTGTTTTTTTTCAGAATTTTTCAAACAAGACTTGGGGAATTTATTTCGAAAACTAATGATCAATTGTGTTGATCGCATCCATGCCAACAATAAGTCGTCTGGTTGCACGTTTTCGGCAAGAAGGGTCAGTAAGGATCCTCCCTGATATCGGAAGACTGCGAATTCAACGTGTACTGAGCAGTGTGTAAGATAGTACAGAAACATCAACAACGAGACGTTCAGAAAAATTTGGCCACATTGCAAATGTTCCCATATAAAGTTTAGCTTCTGCAAGAATCGAAGCCGACAGACTACCAGTAATGGATCATAATTAATCCATTTCGTTGAGCCAAAAATCAAAGCAAAAACCCGATTTCATCCACAATTTGATAATGAGCGATGAAGCCCATTTTCAATTAAATGCCTTCGTTAACTAGCAAAACAGCAGGATATGGGCTTCGGAGAATGCAAGAGCAGTTTATCAGTGATAATTATACCCACTTCAGTGTACCGTTTGGTGCGGTGTATCGTCCGAAAGGATCATTGGCCCATATTTCTTTAAAAATGAAGCCGGTGCGCAGTTACCATCAATGATGCTCAATATCGGACGATCTTGGAAAATTTGTTGATGCCGGCTGTGCAAAACCATTCACAACTATAGTTACAACAGGATGGAACCACAGCGCATAGTCCAAGGGATACAATGGCTCTGTTAACACATTGACTGCCATGGTTATTATGTTTGATAGCCAGTGATGTTTCCGTTGTGGCCGTGGCTATCAATTATAATAGCCACATGTGCGTTGATACTATGCCGTGACATTCAAAATTGATAGCCACTAGGAACAAAATTCAATATAGAACAAAAAGTCTGGCACCCCGGGTAGTGCTAAGTAAGTAAACTTGGATTCAGATGTTTTTGATTGGTTTACATTTTATAGCTTCTTACTTTAGGAAACAATAAAAAAAAAAAGCATGAAAATTAGAAAACAAAACTTTTTAATTCAATAATAAAAATTCAATTTACAAAAATATGTTTTAATTTTGGAGGAAAAAGTGTTAACGAATAATATTGAAACATTCCCGGCACATTTGGGGTTGATTTGGGCAATCTTCACAAAAAGTACTAGTTTGCCTTGATTCTTTCCGAGCAAAAACCCGACCCTTTTCTTTGGAGATTCTATTGTAGCAAACATTGCAATTTCTGCGAATTTTAATTCCGGAATCATTTAATCTATCCTTCAAATGATGAACTTTGGCACGGCTATGTTATGCTCGGGTCGAACCTGTTGCAATGTTGAGAATCTCACTTACCAACATTTCTTTTCGTTGAATGCTTGTATACGACCGAAGCATTGACAACTGAAACTCCAAGCAAAAGTTCAACTCCTAATTTCTTGTACCATTTGATACCTTTCCGCAGAGTTGTGGCATATGAACCCATTTGGTCAGACAGATCAATTCCAGCTTTTCTTTTATTGTAAGCTAGAATTGCTTGAATAATGACCTCTGAGCCTGTCTTCTTGGCCTAGGAGCTGCAGGTGGATTTGAACTGGTGGAGGGCTGAATACTTATTTGTGATGTTCTTCTATTTGAAAGTGGCAATAAAACTGGAGCGTGTTTTATAGAGAGCATACGAACATCCCGTGTGTCCTTCCACTTCAAAACGACGATTCCGTCATCATCTTCCCGAGAAGCAATTTCTCCCTTTTGTACCTTCTTCTACATAATGAATTGAGCTTGTAATGGCGGCTTTATAAATCAAGATATCTAACTAGCTTGCAGTAAGTGCTTCTGTCATTTCACTCACTATTAGGCTGCAGTTAGCTGCAGTTAGTATTTGTGCCATTTTACTATTACACTGCGTTCAACACACGATACTTACACTCAGTGCAGTGTTTACAAAGACCACATTTTTGCTCCATAAATTTTGTAAAACATGTTTCAATTTCACACTGGTTTATAATCTAGGTTTTTTGAAATTTACAGCAGCTTACAAGTCAAGAATAATTTATAATGAGCAAAAAAACTCTTTCACAAACTGAATCTCCTGGCTATCAAATAAGATAGCCATAGCCCCGGGCAAGTAGATAGAAGTCTAAATCTCGAACGGGGCCATGGCTATGATATATGATAGCTAGGGGAAAATCCTTCCAAGAACCTTCTTAATTAATAAAAATACATCTAGATATCTAAAATGTATTTTAATACAAAGAAAACACAAATATAGGGAAAAAAAACTGGTTGGCCACTGGGTAAACATTTCGAAAATTACACTGGCAGTCAATGTGTTAAGGGACATCTTCGACTAGTGCATTATTTCGCGCAGTAACGACTTCAATTGACCGTCGAGTTTACCTGGTTTAACCGCTCTTGACTGTTTTCTTTTGGACCTATTTGAAGGAACAAGCATACGTCAATAAGCCAGCGACAATCCCCCAACTGAAAATCAATATTCACAATGAAATCTTTGTCATAACACCTGAAATGTGATGGAAAATGTGTTAGAAAGAGCACGATTTTGCAAAGCAAAAAATGGCAACCATTTGCTAGACGTAATCTTCCACGTACTTAAACAACAAAAAACTATAATTTACTCTCAATTAAAAAAGTTATAACGAATTCCAAACATAAAGTAAATTTTGCACCACCCTGTATGACATATAAGACCCCTGCGTAGAAAGTGCATAAAAAAGAAAGTTTCAGTAACAAATAATATAAAGGATGTACAACAACAACAATCTGGTGAAGCAGACTAGTTCATAGAATTCGAATAGAATCCCAAAAGCTTCTAAACGGATATTTGTCGGTTCTGTCTAATAGTATTCCGCAGAAGTATTAGACAAAGATTAAGTAGAAGAGGATATACATTTGACACACCTCTTGTCAATTACTACTGTGCGGTTAGCACATAAATAAATATAATTAATCACAAACTTACCTCAACACGTATTGTTAAATTGTACTCCTTTATACTCTCATAGTCCAGCGGATGATTAACCTTAATGTCAGCCCATGTATCTCCATTATCCGGTCTTTGTTGTAAATAGAACGTATGGAATTTATTCGTTTGTGCCGTAGATCCCGGCATTAAACGATAGAACACAGTGGGATTTCCTTCAATACCAGAGCTGAATATACAGCAGACGATTAAGAGATGCAAAGAAAAGAGTTTAATATTAGAAATGTGATCTAAAATATTATTTTTACATCATTTTATTCACATAATAAATAAATTTACAACAAAATAAAAAAATAAATGGAACAAACAAAAACCAAAAATAAATTAACATTAACTTTGTCTTGTTCCATTGCAATACAATCAACTTAAAGTGTTTTAGTTTAGTTATAACAAAAAAAAAAAAAAAAATCGAAAAAGTTCATATAACTTGACGACTAAACAAATAAATTTTAAAAACAAAATTCTTTAATTAAAAATTTAAATACGAAGTAATTCACCACGTCAAAAAAATTGTATACATATCTAAAGCGGTTAAACTAAAAAAAAAAAAAAACATTTTGATTGCTTAAAAAAACTGCACATGGTGGGAATTTTTTCGCATTTTGCAAGAAAAGTAAATATTCGCTTACACCAAATAAATAAACAAAAAAACGACATGCGCCATTCAAAATTCAAAAAAATATGTCGCAACGTTTATTTTTTTTTTTTTTATTATTTATTTTACTTCGGTTGGTTAGTGCAAAATTCAAAAACTATTTTTCTTTGTTTGCATAGAAAAAAATTCTAAAAAAAAAATCTAAAAAAAAAAAAAAAAACAAATAACGTGAACTGGAAACATTGCTGACACACCACCACATCTCGTTGTGGCAGTTGCCGCAAAAAAAAGGACGACACACAAAAAGATATACAAAAAAAAAAAAAAAAAAATATTACGAAACTTGATATGTTTCCATTACACAAGGATGGGATGGTTTTTCGCGTGATGAAAAATTAAACGAATGATGAGACATTTTATTTATATATGTAAATGATGTGTGGTAGTTGGGTGAAGTACGGGTCGGGTGGACTTTCAGGATATACTCTAAAGTGTTTTTTTTTTTTTTTTTTGTTTAGGTGGAGGGATTGGGTTGAATGCTGTTCTTATATTTTTGGTCCAAACTTGATCGCTCGAGTAAGTTTGGTAACTTGTATTACTCTGTGATGTGATAGTGGATACTGACAAGTTTTATTTTCACATTTGGGTTAACATTATTTAGGTACCCTACAAATTACGCTACAATAATTTTAACCAAAAAAAAAAAAAAACTGAAATACTAACGTTTGCCATTAAGTGTTGTGGAAGAAGGTTGCGGAAGTTTTTACTCATTTTTTTTTTTTTTTTTTTCTTCTACTCCACTTACCTTTTGAATTGAAATTGAATTGCTTAAGCAACTAATAGTGAAATAAACTGAAATTTTTTAGTAGGTTAAGTGGATTTCTACTACTAGATACGGAGTTATTATAGTTTTTTTGTAGGTTGAAACCTTCTTATATAAAATTTCTCTTTTTATTCTCTAAATAAACGAAATTTGCACTGAGTAATGGAAATGCATCTTTTAGCGTACAATTTAGAAAAAAAAAAATGGAAAAATAAAACTTTAATGCATAAAAAGTTGTGAGCTAAACTAACTTTTCTTTTTTAAATCAGAAGGACATCGTTGGGTAAGTGGACTTTTTACGGAATTAACGCGTAAATGATGGACTCAACTACGAGTATTCCCTTTACTTTTCAAGTTTTTTCAGTAGTGATTCTAAAGATTTGGAATTTTTTTCAATCTACTTTGTGGTTTATGTGGACCCATTGTGTCGGCTGCTTCGAAAAATATGGAATTTATCCTTAGCACCAACAAATCCCATTGAATAATACTTAAAGTCACCAACCATCCAGTTAATGAGCTATCATTTAGTTTTTCAATGTCCTGCAACAAATTTCCGAATGTTTTACTTCTTAAATGGCACAGACCTGAGCACTTACACCAAAAATGGGTTATATCCTAGAATCGGATACGTCATTTGCGACGATAAGGAGTGACTGCGGCACAATTTCTTTATAACTGAGGTCCAAGGAATTGTGACAACCCTTACATTGCATTTTCAGAGTTAAGTCGCAGTCACATGGATTGGAGGACATAGAGAGAAAGAAAATGTTTGAAATTCAGGTGATAAATCGGTTTACTTAATGGTTGGTGTCTGAACTAATCAGAGGGAACTGTGTCAATTTTTGGGATTCAGTCACTATGTGCAGTACTCTGCTTTTAAAAGTTTAATTAGCGTCGATACTGCTGAGTTATGTGGTAACGAGCTCACATCCCGTTTTCGGGATATTCGCACTCAAAAAGTATATCCATTAACTACAGACATCTCTTTGAATAAAGTCCCAGTGTTTTGAGCACTCCTAAACATCCACCTTATAAAGAACTTCAAAACCAAAAGTTGCGATAGAATTTTTGTTCTTAAGATGCAGTTCTCGGAGTAAAGTTGGATATTTTGAAAAATATAAACAAATATTGAAATTTTTTAAAAAATTCAACAACCACCTTGTGGAGAATTTCTAAACCTAAAATTTTGGTCGAACTTAATTATTTTCATAGGACGCACCGATTTCAAGATATTTGCTTTCAAAAATGATTTAAGTTGTAAAGTTTTAAAACTTAACATTTCCAAGCAGATATTTTTTCGTAAAATGTAATTTTTTCGATATAGTCGCAGTGAAAAACGATATCCGTTAGTTTTTGAGAACGATAGAACATTTTGGAGGATTGCGAAGGATTTTCGAAAATTTTGAAATACTTGGTTCATAGTTTATGTAAAATTTCAAAATTTTCGGCTCTAATATTTTTCTACTCGTACATAAAATATAAACTTCAAAAGTTTCTTTCTTTGCATCTTTCGAAGCCCAGAAGATTAGCTGCATATCCTTCAACAATCGCTAGCATTGACAAGTGGTATCGAAGTCGGGGCACAAATCTGGAAGAATCCAGAAACTATATCACTGACTGAGATGGCTCCTGAAAGCGAGATAATTGGGAAGGCGATAACAAGATCCATTTCGTCAGCACTAATGGCTTTGGTTGACATTTTATTAAGGAATAATCCGCAGTTGGCCGCCTTATATCTATGAAACTGGCCTTGATTCCATGCAGATATGCGCGCAGTTCAACATAGAATAATGTTAATAAGCAAACCAGAATTTAGATGTTTAACTCAAAAGTGGTGGACTTTGGGGATCAGTCCCTTAAAAAAGCAACTTAAAACCATCGAACTGAAAGGTTGAAGGTCAAAGTAAAGGGTGTTTTTCATAGAGGTTTATTTTTCGAATTGGCAATACTTTTTCCAGCGACAGCCAATTTGACAGCTGATTTGTGCTCAGTTTGATTTGACATTTCACCATGAATAGACTTACGCCAGAACAGGGCTGGAAAATTGTGCAAATTTATTTCGAAAATCGTGGTTCAGTTCGCGAAACTTTCCGTCCATTATACGGTCGACATAATCGTCCATCCGAGCAAACAATTCGAATAACCATGGATAAATATGCATCCGCTGAGAAGTCGTACAGTGCGCACCGAAAAAGCTGTTAGTGCTGCGGAGCAGAGTAATGAGGAGGACCCGAATGAGTCGATTCGCCATCGTGCACAGCAATTGGAGCTGTGTCCATCCACTTTATGGAAGATTTTGCGGAAAGATCTTGGTCTTCGAGTTTACAAGATCCATCTCCTGCAAGAATTGAAGCGACTTGACCATCGTGTGCGTCGTGCTTTCGGTGAATGGGCCGAAAACGAGATTGCTCTTGATTCTCATTTTCACTGCAAAACTTTGTTCAGCGATAAGGCTCTTTTTTGGTTGAATGGCTACGTTAACAAGCAAAATTGCCGCATTTGGACTGAAGAAAATCCATAAGCCACCCACAAAGTCGCTTTTTGATGTGCTTTATGGGCTGACGGAATCATTGGTCCATATTTCTTTTTGGGTTGTTTTCTAAGAGGATATGTGAAGTCTACGCCAATAAACCGGAGATGATGGACGACTTGGAAGCCAACATTCGTCAGGTTATTGCCGATAAGCTGCTAGAAAAAGTGGTCGAAAATTGGACTTCCAGATTGCGCTTCATTCAAATCAGCCGCGGCGCCCATATGCCCGAAAGGTTTTGATGTATCTTATATCATTTTAAAGTTCTGTATCTTAAAGAAAAAAAACACCCTTTATATTTATTTCTAAAAGGTTCATGATAAAGCTATTGTTTACGACCGTAGTCCAATAACAGACAAGGCTTATTCATTGTATGATATCGCTGGCACAGTTTTGTTCTTATTTGTTACAGTTACATTTAAACAAACTGCAGGATTTGATGTCCCTCAAGAGTCCGATAAATGTGATTATCATTCTAAAGACTACTATGCGAGACGCGACCGAATTTATGAATGACCTTGAATAAATTACAAAACAAATTCTAGGCACAAAAATTCTCACAATTTGTTTAAAAAGAAAATTCGCAACGACAGAAATAAATTCTGAAATTTAATACTTCTAAAACTCCTTAACAAACCACATACTCCCAGGAGTGCTCAACATCACCTAAATAACAAAATGAAATTACTTCTTTATTTTTATGCAAGCATTTTCATGATTTCCTATTCTGGAAGCAACACGCTATCACTGTCATTAATTTCCCGACGTCCTTGCCGCATAAAACTTGATGCATCGTCGCAGTCCTTGAGATAATTTTTCTTTCCAACATTTACTCGTACCTTATACAAATAAAAACATGCGTTTTTTCATAACATAAACACACACAAAAAATAGGGACATTTGTTAGAGGGAACGTAACAAGTCCTTTTTATACCCCCAACGGTGTCCTCTGGATAGATTCGAAATAAAAAAAAAGAGTCTATATATAAGAAAAGCATACAAATGTACGAAACGAGATGAAAAAAAGAAATACCTACACAGTACTAGGTACGAGTACTTTACTCTCCCATTTAAATGGATGTTACCCTTAATGTATTTACCAACAGACATTTTAAAATTTAACATGTAATGCGCACAGATAATGTTTCTAAATGAAGTTGGAGATGCTATACAGTCCGCGGTGGGCTTGTGCATACACAGGGTGATTCACTGGGTTCTACATGTTGGGCATAATGATAAAAATAGTCGGTGCTACGATATACATCTAGGTACGGTTAGGAAATCGCATAGTAGGCATTGAAATGTCAAAAATTCCAAAGACAAAAAGTTTTACATAACCTATACTAAACAAATAAAACGGCTCTGACGCTAAGTTTTTAACAGAAATCTATATTGACTAGCCAATCCGGAGGGTACCAAGGACTCTAGAATCATCCCGAGTTTGATATAAGCATGGTTTACAATGGAACGAACATATAACCAGAAAGTGCTCATAGCTTCCTCCATTCCTGCAGTCCCATTTCGAAAGAATATATTTAGAGATGTATCGCTAGATTGTCGGACAATGTCCGGCAGCGATGCGCTAAGACGTTAACCGGCGCTACAAAAGCCACTCCACCAGAAAACAGCTCGAGCTCTGACTCGGAGCGGAGGCTACATAACAGCTGAAGCATAACTGTGGTGAAGCTGAAGCGTTGACTCTACTTTAGCCTCCGCTTCAGCTTAAACATTCTGTTTACGTCGTAGATTTTCTGTGTATTTCAACTCACAGACTGTTTCACGCTTCAGCCTCAGCGTTACCATTGTGTTCTGACAGTAAAAGGAAAATTTAGTGAAAATCGGCCTTTGGCAAACCCTAGCGAAGTCCAATCAATCATTGAATTTACTTAGAAGATCATAGGCATTACGTCTATCAAATCTTGAAAAAAGCTTACGAAGAGTTGAAAGATTGATGTACATCAGAATCAGAACCGTCAACTCTCTACCAAATGACCTGGACCAACCAAGGAGAATCCAAAGAGCAACGCAGATAGAGAATGAACCAACCAATGCAGGATAACGACATTTTTGTCCAAGCGCCGTAAAGTACTCTTCGAAGTGTGTCGTCGATATGAGGATATAAGGAGGCCTAAAGCCTACGACTCTCTACCATCCATACGCTGGAGAAATTTGACAAAGTAATGCAGAGGGGCTTACAGCACTAAAATATTTTAACCATCAATCGGTTGTGTGTAAACGCAAAAAAGATAACCAATTTAAGAGATGAAGTCCAACTGAGGATAAATCGATTTGATATCGTTAAGGCTGTGAAGATGTTTATTATATTTGTTACATTGAAACTCAGGTTGCGTCAACAAAATGCATGGCAGCAGGGTACTTCTAATGGAGAATTGCTGCACGGAGCAGTATACAGATTCAGCAACAGGTAGAACTAAACTGACAATCTAATGCTCGAAGGATGAAGCGAAAACTGTCAGGAACGTAAGAGATAAACACAATGGACTTTACTTTGCTAGTGACCTTGTCGCCGTATAAGTAGTGGTAGATACTGGCGTCTTGGTGACAAATTCACCATACCTTCCGACTGACTTACCGGTATGTCTTCCTACTGAGAAGCCACTCATTAAGGTCTCTCACACATCAGAGCTCGTGAAATAATTGAAGTTATTTTAGCAAAGCAGGAGAAAAAATAAATTGTCAAATGACACCATACGTCTTCGAATATCGATTATATCCCTGATGTTCTGCTCTCTAAAATTCAATCGGATGCATTTGAGAGATATGTCAACGAACCACTATTAGACCACTGCTGATGCACATTGAAGAAATTTTCGAAAGACCAAATACAGACAAGCTTCCTATCTATACTGATGGTGTACCTTCTCTTTTGGGAAAACATTTTACCTTTACAAGTTTATGCAGAAGAACGCGCATTAGGTGACGTGATCCATATGTCGTGGATTTAAAAACCACCAATAACTGATTTTGTTGGTGTACATACCCTGCCAATTGAATGACCTCTATTTGACCGCTATTTTTTCTTTCAAGTATTGTTATATAAATATACGAAACAGGGATAGTGGAATATTAAAAATGTATTCACTATTTACATATTACATTAATCTAGTAAGAACTGGAAGAAGCGATATAGTCACCAACAAATGAGAATATCCCCAACAGCTGTCACTATTTTTTTAAAATGTCTTGAACTTGAATAGCTTTCCTAGATAGCAATATTATCGTTCTTTTATAGAAGAATTAGCTACGAGAATAAGCCATTATTGCTATTCCTGTCTACGGTTAATGTGTGAATTTGCTATGAAAAATAGCCATTATTGCTATTTTTAAATAGCTGTCAGCTATTTTTTTTTTTTTTTTTTGTAAATTAATATCAAAAAGTTAACACCCTTTGGCGATCGAGGTTTTGAACCTTAACTATCACGGCGTTGCCCTCGGCAATGTCAGAAGTCATACTTGTATTCGTTCGTGATATGACGTGATGTATATATATTTTACACATGGACCAACAATTTTCGTTTCACAATTTTACTCTCGGAGATTTATCACACATTTACTAGAGCTGAAAACGCTTTTGAAAAACTTGTCGGTACTTATTGGGATTCGAAACCAATGAGCAGCAGCGCTACCATTCAACAGCCGATCAGAAATTTAATTTACACTACGTAGTTATGCCACAGATATATCGTAAATTACTACATACCCACATATGTAGTTGAAATTGCTATGCTAAACTGACATTTTTTTCAAAAGTAGCCGCTGTAATTTAAATAGTAGAATTAGCTATCAAAAATAGCCATTATTGCTAATTGTCTATCGCTGATAGCTGAGATAAGTTCGATTTCAGTATCTCTTTCAGCCTTCCAGACCATTGTATAATAGCATATTTCAGGTGGAAGTAATGGCGATTAAGGAAGCCACGTTCTGACTTAAGTGTAATGTATTATCTATTAAGGATATTTTCATTTTCAATGACACCCAAGCGGTACTTACTTATTTCTAAAGCTGCTCTTACTTGCCGCTCGTCTCTTGTGGAGATGGCTGAGAAATTCAACATTCACCTATGCTGGGTGACGGACCACAGAGACATACCAGGAAATTTTAAGGCAGACGAGCTCGTCAGAAAGGGCACTACCCTCAGTATTTTGCAGCAATACTTTGGTATTCACCTCGGTAAATGTAAGTACGAGTACTTACTCCAGCTAGATTCTATCAGCAAAGCCAACCATAAATGGAAGTATGGTATGATATGTGTGGTATCTAAACAGATTTGGCCTAAGGTAGATCAAAAACGCTCCATTGGGCTGGTAGGTCTTAAATGATCGCAAATTAGTGTCCTCAGGGGACACTGTTCTATAGATTCACATGCTAAAAGGACGAGGAAGAATGAATCTTCCACATTTTGTATACTTGTCCAATCCTGTCGAAAAGAAGATTGCTTTGCTCCACCGGGCAGCACCCTTCTTCGGTGATCTCAGCGATCTGGCGGATAATGACATCAGTAGCATATTTCGCTTTATAAGAAGTTCAATGAGCTCACAATGTAGGTCGAACAGAGTTAGATCCAGTGGTGTTACCTCATTTGGTCAAAGTGTGTCTATTCTCTACTCGTAGTAGATATCCATCCTTACCTAACCTAGCTGAGATACTCTTCTAAAACAACAGAGGTGTAATGTAAACAGGAGAATTGGCAATGAAAATAACTTACATATATTCGTATCCTTTATTCAATGTAGTGGGCAAATGGCAGTATTTGCAGTTCGTAATTCTTATATTTTAACGCTATACGAGCCTCGGTTATTTGATGGTTAATATTTTACAATACTAGGAATGCTACATTAATCAACAGAAATACAATGTAAATAGTGCATTCGTCCTTTATTAATGCTCGCAGATAGAGCTATATCGTTAGTTGTTATGTTTAATAGAAACATCAGTGGAAGGGAAATTTGTCAGTATAGATAGATGCCTCTCTCCTGGCAGAGATCACTTGTTTGCGACGATCATAGATTGAATTGAAGAAGACATTTTCAAAGATCTTACTTCATCATTCGATTTAAAATCCATAGATGCTTCTAAATAACTTGCAGGACAACTTCATCCATTTGCAGATCAAAGCAGAAGTTCTTCAATCAAAATTTGGATTTATTTTTGTTCATCTAAATGTATAACTTCTAGTAGAGCTGTTTCGGCTCGTATCCTATTTCCAGCGGTTTATCTCTGCTACTCCGGATTATCGTCCTTGTTAGGGCTGCATTAGTCAAGTATAAAAAACAGCACAAATTCAGGTCATTGTAATTGCTTAAATTAGAATCCAAACTCTCTGCCTGCCCCGGGATTGGGAGTCAAGCAAGCTACATACATTAAGGACGCATTTGACCAGCAAAAAACCCTTCAAAATCAGTGTTCCGGGATTGTTACTATGGTGACCTCTTTGGAATCTTTAAAAGGACATCAATACCAACACCATGATTAAGGGGACCAGAAGAACTCTTTGACCCTTATCTATTCGTTAGTGAGATTTTTTTACTTAGCATTTATATATAACGTAAGTATTTTTATGTACAGCTTAGATAGGTAAAAGATTTCTAGGATATTAGATTACGGATTATCCATAAACCCTAGACATTTTCGACATAACTAAAGAGCCCATTAAAAATATCGTAAATACTACAAAAGTAATCCCCAAGGGCCATCCTTAATGTTAAAAACCACTGCAGTGTCCTGGCAATGCTGGATGTTGTACGAGTACTTGTTTTTAATTTGTCTTTGATGTGTTGCTCCTACGAATACAATCATGCCAGTCACACTGAACACTTCTACTGGGAATCACCCTGTGTATCAGAATTTCAAGACCGCTTATTCAACTGATTTATATAGCCTCTCATGAAGATGGGGAATCAAAATTTAAATTAAGATTAAGACAAAAAAAAAGAAAAAGGAAAAACTTAGTAACTTGGTTTACACTACGTTTTATTGCTTCTGTGGGTGACGCGGTTATGTTTCTTGGTCTTACCTACTAGGGTTACATTATTAAAAGCTGGCCTTAAACATACCTAAATAAAATATACGGCTATACATTTGCAATGTACATATAGTTGTGCTGGAGGGCTTACAATAATGATTTTTTTTTTTTTTTGTTTGTTTGTATTATTTAAGGGATCCACTACTAGGTGCGCTCTAAACATGCAATCACAGTGCTCTCCTGGGGTCAGGATATATACTTTTTTTTTTTTTTTGTGTATACGAGTAGTATAAGTTCATATTCTGCATTTCCTTTGAATGGTTTCTTTCCAGCCTAGTGCTTCTGGTAATTGTGTTGGTCACACAAAGAGAAACGCACACGTACACACAAAATAGACAAAATGCAAAAAAAATAAAAAAACATGGCGTGAAAAAGGATTTCTTCTGTGCACACACAAAACCAAAAGTTATACCACATCTATCAAGAGTGCGAGAGAAAAAGAGGATTTTTTTTTTTATTATTTTTCTGGCCTAAGCATCCCGAATGAATGCAAAAGAAAAAAAAAAGGAAAAAAAGAAGAAAAATAAAAAACGGAAACTACCACGAGGTTTGTTAGTGTGCGGCGGCAAACAATTTGTGCTACAAAATCAAATTTATTTATTTTTTTTTCTTTTTGTCTTCTTATATCCTTTTTGTGTCTATCTAAATATTTCGAGCAAGGATATATGAGAATACAAGGCTTTTATTTATATTTTTTTATAAGAAAAAGAAAAAGTGCATTTTCGGTCGGATTGATGGGGATGGGGAGAGAAGGACGAGGGAGACGGTTGATTTTGTTGGTTGGGGGAGGTGAAACCATAAGGATGTTTTCTGGGTGAGTAGAGGTTATGCAAATGCTTGAATGATTTGTACGTGTTAGAAGAAAGATGGTTAGCATAGAGGAGAGAAAATAAACATGGATCTATTTAGGAGATTTCTTGATTTGATTTAAGGATGTAGAAGGTTAAGGAGTGTGTTTATGTAAATGAATGACGGGTGGATAAATGATGGTCGGGCGATGTGATGGATTGAAGTATGTCAGGCGGGATGATATGTTCTTGTGTCAATGTTGGCTTTTGGTAATCTGATCGAATTTAAAATTCCTTTTTTTTTTTTTTTTATACCTATGGATAAGTAGGACATCAAATGTTGAAGATGTGGTTTTGGATAATTTATTTCAGACACGTGACAAGATCAGGAAAAGTCAAGGTGTTGGCTTATAGTAAAGGTCATATGACAAAGGTAAGATACAATAAATTTAAGGACAGGTAATAGTCAAAATACTAATATAACTATGGGAAAGAATAAAAGGCAAACGAATTGGTAGGGATACAGATAAGTAAGTCAGATTAGTTGGTAGAAGGAGAAGCTCTTAGTATTATTGAACCGTGAAGGTGCTGTTCAAAATGAATCAATTCGAATTTCACAAATCAACCATTTAAGTGATCCTAGTCGCTTAACGACACGAAAACCATCCAAATGTGGTGTTTGAGCTAACCATCGTCACTGAGGACACAAACGAAAAAAAGATTTTGTTTGTCTATGGTGAGAATTAAAGAAAGGAATTGCCACAGTGTCACCTTGAGTATCTTTTGGTGTTTCCACTGGGATTAACAGCAAAGTTCGTCGGCATAATCATCAGTTCACAATGCCTTATGGTGTAGACTTCTTTTGTAGGAGTTAATTCAAACGTACTCTGTCCAGTGATTACGAGTATGTCATCTTGTTTGTTTCCAGTGAACTGTTATCTCGTCATGTCCAATAGATAGAGTATATATTCTAGTTTCTGCAGAGCAAAAGGCAGACCAACAGAAATAATTTTTTTGTTATGAGGACTCTGCACATCCAAATTGAATGTACATAGATCCCTTCCATTAAATACCTGGGTCTTTGTCATCGGTATTTCAAAAATAGACCTAAAAAAGAAAACAAAACCGATTTGCAATGACTGCATCCATCCCAATGGAACTTGACAATCTTGATGACACTACTAGTATCCTACTCCTCAGCGGTCATCAATTCTAGCACATCACTTGCAGAGGAAGCGCGCCTTTCAGAGTCTTACACCTTCATTCACTCTATTAAGTCAAATTATGCTCAAAATAAGCAACTAAAACAAGCTGGTAAACGACTTCAAATGACTTGTCGGTTGTGGACACTCCTTTGAAGAGTTCAAGCGCAAAGTAAAAACGCTAGATTTCTACGAAGAGGAAGTCCATATCCCTGAACCAGTCTTCATTAAGAAAAAGTTCAACCTGGAATGCATTCCAAAGAGTTGGAGGTAAGTCAATGCGGTTTCCGTCACTTAGCTAAGTAACAAGACTAAAGAATTTCTTAAATTCGACCGCTCTATCAGTGTGGCATTGCATGGAAGCATGTACCTAATACATATCCTGAGTATCTTGTGAACAATTCACCTTTGCACACGAATCAAGACCTATGCATATAGAAAGGACAGAACCACAGAAGTAACTCGTCACTACTTGATAACAGAGAGAAAAGGAACTCATCATGATGATGCTTTTGACTGGATATAAGTCCAAGTGTTATGGAACGTTGAGGTATCGACTAGCCCAACAGCAAAAAGGCTATGGAGATGCTAATAAAACTGATAATTCCATTTAAGGGCGCGCATGACAACAAAATTAGAATTAGACATCAAGTAGATTCAGACTGGCGTACCAAGAAGGTCTCTTCTCCAACTGATAGTAAAACCCTGGAGCTTGACACTATAGAAGGCGTAGCTATCGGGTTGTTCAAAGAAGTCAAATATTGGAGAGAAGGCCAAATTGGAACAATCACGTCAAAATGAAAAGAGGGTCTGTCGTCATACGTACAATATAGCTTGGTGCCTGACCTAAGATATGATATGCTGGGTAAACACCATGATGATTTGATCAATCTTGATACTTACATGAATGAAAAGCAAGGACAAACACACGATCACCAAGCTTTAACAGCCTGTTAGGAGTCATGCACCCCTACATATCTTCGTTAAAAAATAGCATACCACAGAGCAGTTAATCTGCAACTTAGGGAAATTATTTGACCTTGCAATCGTGTGATCACATGGACGTACTCGCTGAGTTACCTGAGCTGGACATACATCGACTCAAATAGGTAGGGATAGAGCGTCTTACCTGGGCTAATGGAGGACTGTCGCCTGATTCCAAAGGAATCGTACGAGTATAATACATATATATTAGGGCTCAAAGATTCACACGGCAACCGAGACCAATTAGAATGGATCTAATAAAGGATCCATGACAAGGCTTACAGGTCCAGACAATTTTATGTGGAATTTCAGAGCCTACATAAACAGATGGGAAAAAAATAAAAAAATACACAGGGATTGAAACAGGCTAAAAGGGTTATTAAATATTCTGAAACCTAACAGAGAAGATCCCTGAAGGCTAGTAAGTTTTCTCTCCGATCAGTGCCGAATCAGATATCATCTCAACAAGATGCAAACTGAATGTGGAACTGTAGCTATAGGAGGGCGAACCCGGGGAACACATACTATGTGAGTGTGCATCTGGAATTAAGGAGAGTTCCGAAAGAATCTCGATGGTGAAAGCTTTAAAAGAAAACCTATTCATTTCCAAATGGAGCGAGAGACCCATTATCTCAGATCTCATGGCATGCACAGGCTTAGTAAGAAAAACCTGGGTAAGTAGTCCCAGTATCCTATACTGGATGTACAATGATGATGAGAGCCATTACCTGATTCAACGGATAGAACCAAGCAAGCACAATAAATGAAAGAAAATAGTATGAGGACATGACTTTTTTTATAAAAAAGGAAATTTCTAATTCGCAGACCACTCAGACTCGATTTTGGGTCCATTGTACTACCCCTTCTTGGTGTAGAGGTTAGAGAAACTTAGAATTTATTCGTGGGTGGCTGTGGTTGCTATTCTCCGCTCGGGCTCAAATCACACTCTCCACTATACTGTGGTCAATCTAGGACTGGAATGAACTTACTCTTCTTAAAATTTTGATAGCCGGTAAAAGAGCAAGCATGATGAAGAAGAATGGATAGAACTTAGGGAATAAGACATCTTTTCTAAATGTTCTTTGCTTTTATATAAATTTTGCCATAAGCCTGAGTAACAAGAAGGGGGCAATTGCATCTATAGCATACGCATATAGGTGTATCTAAGGATGGAGCTAGGAGAGTTTCGGAGTTTATGGAAAAGTTCCAGATAGAAGGTATGTTCAATACAATCTTAACACATTGTTGACCGGCAATTTTACACAGAAACTATCTCATGTCTCATGTCATTTCTGTGCTGCTAACGTTTTTATCACAATTTTAGCCTAAATACCAAAAAAAAAAAAGTACTTTCTTTATAATAGAGTGGGCACGACTAAACAGAATGAACAAAGTTTTTGAAATATTCTATTATGCCCTGGGTTTCATAAACTAAAATAGATAACGCAAGTGCAAGCACTAATTAACTCGGGCACTGCAAAATTTGCGGATTTAAAAAACAGCCATGCTATTTTTCAGTAAGTACAAGGGGAAGAAGTTTAAGGCTTGTCTCAGCTCGAATATACTAACTGGATTCCTTATAGGGCGCAAGCCTTTAAAGATTCCGTAACGAAGTAATGCAAGATTGTGGAATAAGTTATCTGTCTCAGGTCTTTTTTTTATAATTTGCACGTGTTAAAGGTACCCTTATACTAATTTTTAGGACCGGGCGCTTTTTTTTTTTTTGTGGAAAGGGGAAGAGATAGAGAGAAAGACAGATTGGTATAGTCGGTTTGAAACTCAGGTGGTAGTTACTCGTAAGTTTCCGTGAACTCCAAGGGTGGCTGTCCATATAACTGGGGAGTATTTTGTTTGTTTTCGCTGTTATTGTCGTTGCTTATGATTCACAGTATTTTTTTCACATCCTCCTGATGTCATCATTACGATCAAGTTACATTTTAGCCATAACTAACTTACTAACTCTTAACTATTACAACTTACAGAGATTCAACCAAAAATCCTACCATCAAACTCGTCTTTTCCCTCCTATTTCTCTTTCATCATTTAATAAAATACTTTAATGGTCTCTGACCCAACTGGAGTAAAATATTGAAAGGAGTTTTTCCGCTACTTAACGGTCTATAGTTTAGAATCGTTGTCCATGACAATCGTATGTAATTAAGTAGTGTTTGCTATAGTCCAGTTGAACATAAGTAGATACATTATTCTAAAAGATCTATGCAGAAGCAGATCACACTTTTGACGGCGTTGTTGAAAACCTTAATCAACTCATCATGTTCGACGAGGATCTAATCCAACCGATCTGCTAACTAGCTAACTAATAGTGGAGACAGACTGCTGGTATAGTGAATACTAAGACCTCTGACAGACTGCATTTCGTATTATTCGATGACTTTGGCGTTAAGTAGTATACTTTGACGTTTGTGTTGCCTGTCATAACAAATAAAAATAGAAAATTCAAGACAGGATGAATAAAAATGATTCACTTTTGTGCCAAATGATGAATATAAAGAAAATTCAAATACTTAAAAGCGAAAGTGCTTACCTAAGAGTTGTCAAAGAAGCTACGAAGACTAGCCAATAGAGAGAAATTGGGTGGTATACCAGCAAAAATTTGCGAATCTCAATACCAAGTATGTTTCATGGTATACTAGCTTTTTACGTAGTATTGCAGTGACAGACATGTGGTATAGAAAGTAGTATTCCTATACCTCCAGTCTGTCTCCCACATAAGTGAATAAACCAACTAGTTTCTGAGAAAGTCACAGCTATTATTTCGATCGAAAAGTATTCCGAAACATTTAGTGTCCTTTTATCTATCAAAACCAAAAGCCTTTTGGTATATGTTTTGTTAGTAACATTTAGAATGAGTGTATTTAGGAATTGTGCAATAAAATCAGATTAAAAACAACAACAAAAAAAAGAAAAAAACATATCAAAACACACATTAACATTCAAATATTAGTAAACTACACATAGATTGTTAAAAAAATAATCACTACTGTTTGGTTTTTTCAAAAATTCCGTAAAAAAAAATTTAACAAAAATAAAGCTATCCTTAAAAAAAAAATGTTTTTCTTAAAAATACATTCGCTAAGCAACAGACCTGGCTTTGATCGAGACCACTTTTCCGCCCACTGGCATATTTTCCTTGACATAAATCGGCCCATAGACCGTATTATCCCAAACGGGTGGATTATTTGCCCGATCGACAACATCGATTTGCACCTCAACTGTACGTGACAGGGGTGGATACCCCTTGTCTTGGGCCATTGCTTCTAGTTTGTATGTCTCACGCTGTGTTGTTATTGTTTCGTTTTTTTTTTTTATTAATTGTCAACAATACACATACACCAAAAAATATCGAAAAATTCACAAACATTTTCAATTGTTTTTCATGCATTTTGTCGGGAAAATTTGTTTTTTTGAATCGCAATGTTGTTTTGTTGAGGTACGGATGGTATAGACAGTATTTTTTTTTTTTTTTGGATTTTTTGTTGATTATATTCGATTTGAAATAAAAAAGCAAAAAACAAATCGATACTTTATTGAGTTATTTATTCAAAAATATTGTTGTGTGTATTTATTCTTAGAAAATATAGACCCATAGCCCAAAAACGAAATGAGAACCCAATAAGAAAAAATATGTAAATTTCAGTCATATTGCTTTGAATTTGATTTATAAAAAAAAAAAAAAAGGTAAAACTCAAATTTTCTACTTCAATTCAATACCAAAACCAAAACAAATAAAGGAGGAACTTTTCAAATAAAGAATTTCAAAAATCCAATTTTTTCCAGTTTTTTTTTTTTTTCTTCAAAAGTCACACACACCATTTGACACAAAAATATAGTATACGTTCAGGTAAATTCAATCTATGTACCTATAGATACGCAGAGTTATGTAAAAATGATGCGATAAAATCAAAAAATTGAAGCAAAAGCAAAACAAAAAGTAATACTCTACGTCTGTAACTCTGTTGTTGGTCTTACTTACTGAGAAGCTTAAATACTTTCTTGGGTTTGATGTAGAAAATACTTGAAAAACAAAAATAAATCGTTTACATATACAAAATTTTACTGCAGTGCAAATTGTTTCTTTTTTTTTTTTTTTAATAGTGGAGTTTCTCGATCCTAGCCATTTATATTTTTATATGCAGGGTTTTTTTTTTAAGTAAGGATGAACATGCTGCAACCCTGATCACATTTTGAATTGTCATAAAGTAGATACAGTTATTTACAAATTTATACTTTGACTGTGCCTTTTAAAAGTTGAAACAATAGTACATCGATACTACACCTATGCATTCTAAAGGGTTATTCATTTCGACGTTGGGATTTCACATCCCTGCCGTATGGCATCTGTCAAATCTGTCTGTCGTAAAATATTGTACAAATCTTATCATATTTCGTGATGCCTTTGATAAGATGTTGAATGAAGGCTTGAAGTTCTAATTACGACAAGTTCTATCTGTACGCCTATAAAATATACTGACAACATATCTCAGCTGGCGTACCGCAAGGAAGCATTCTTGGTCCACTTCTGTATCTTCTATATACTCGCGATATACCACAAGAAGAAGCCTCCATCTGAAACCCATTTGATCATGCAGTCCAGGTTCGAATTTGATATGTTTAACATACGTTGCCGTTCCCCTTCTACCGCCGAAGAGCAAGGACGTGAGTTAGGGAACGAATATGAAAAACTGAGGGTACTGTCATCAGAGAAGAAATGGATTGGATTAGAAGTTGCAGGAAAGATATCATTTATAGAAATATAAAAGAGAGTCGAAGACAAAACAGAACCTTGGGGAACACCATAATTTATATGGTGAATTGCAAACTTGAAGCTGTCCAAGACAACTTGTATTGAATACCCCGAAAGAGCACTGACGTCATATAAACGCATTTTCGACAAAAGAGCCAAACTCTGTCAAATGCATTTGAAATATCGCCAAAGTGATAGAGAGATTGGTTTCACTTCTCGGTGAGATATGCCATCAAGACCTGTTGCTACGAAAATCATACTCGTACTGCCGGTCATTGAGGAGTTTTCGTGAATCGAGATATTTCATAAACTGACGATTTATCAGCGTTTCCATGACTTTGGGAAGAAGTGACGTAAATGCAATGAGTCGTTAATTGGACGGGGAGGAAGATTCGCCTATTCTAGGGACAGGCTGGACAAATGCTGTTTTCCATCTACTCGGACAGAGCCCCGAAAAATAGGATAGACAGAAAAGCTTACGCAGAGGTTTTGACGATTTATCAGCATTTTCATGACCTTGGAAAGAAGTGACGTAAGTGCAATGAGTTGGTAATTGGACGGGGGGAAGATTCGCCTTTTTAGGGATGGGCTGGACAAATGCTGTTTTGTATCCACTCGGAATGATCCCTGGTCAAACCACGAGTTTGCGACGAGTTTGTTTAATGCTCTTTATTCTGTTAGGAATAAACACCATTAAATTAAATTTGTATGATATTTTGATACGTTGGTCATTTTGTCTAAAAGCTGTCTAAATTGGATCAGGACTGGGTGGAGTATTGGGCGAGGTTTCCTTAAATCATCTTTGTTAGCCGCCTCATGAACTTCTGAAGAGATTCCGATGAAATTTTGCATGTAGGCTAAATTCAAACAACCAGTGGGACCTGTTGACGAAAACGATTTATCACCGTTTCCATGACCTTGGAAAGAAGGAACGTAAGTGCAATGGATCGATGATTGGACAAAGATGCATAATCACCTTTTTATGCTGTTTTCCATCTACTCGGAAGAGCTGAGAAGAGTAGTATAGAAAGAAGGGCTTACGCAGAGGTTTTTTCATCGCGGAAAAATGGGGGAGATACCATCTGGACGAGCGGATTTTTATATGTTAAGACCTTTGAGTACTCCTGCAGCTGTATTACTATTACTATGTCGGAAGTGAAGTATGTAATTATCTCGTGTCATTAGAAATTTTTTTTTTTTTTTTTTCGCGGTCGTTGCAGCATGTTTCTCCTCACTTTCGAAGAAAACGACCATTGTTTTTGGTATCCTCTGGACTTTTTTATGTAACCACTGTTTGACTAAATCTCGTAAAAAAAAAAAAAGTGAAACCAAATAGCGTTGAAAAAATAAATGAACATGAAAGCCAATTTCAAATGCAATTTAGCGGGTTAATAAATCTTCTTAATTTTTTATACATAAATCTTTTATAATGTGTCTATGGTTCTAAAAATACAAGTTATATCCGTACATATGGACATTTATTATGTAATAAACGCTGAGCTAAATTTCCTTTGTGAGGCGTGAAGTTAAACCCTTAAATCATACTCAACTCCCAATTGACCCACCCAAAGCTTTGTCTAATTTCAGTCAATGTGCTGATTTATGCGAATGAAATTGCATATTAATTGCGGCAAATAAAACACAAAGTTTTGTGCTTGCATAAATTTCCGGTGAAAATTAATATTCTGACGAGTCCGTGGACGACGTCCTCAGGTCAACCGCGTAACAAAAGAGGAAGGTGCGTTGTCCCACTATTGATGGTTGCGGGGAATGGGAGCTGTTGATTTTAACGCGAAAGGGAACATGACATAATTATGTTCAAGGGTTGATGTGTGCAAAATCACGTATTATTTATTCATACAACAGCACAGAAAATATTTAGCTGCAACGTTTAAAGAATTATTTGTTAACTTATAGCGTAGAAAATAATTAGTAAAACATAAAACAAAACAAAAGGACTGTTATTGTTAAAACTCAATGGGGGAATTGTGCAAATTTTTTTTATAGCTATTTTTAGTACATTTTTTCTTGTTAGCTGATTAAATATACATAAAACATAATTGCAAGCTCTTTGTCTATTGTTTTTAACATTTACCTTGTTTTTAGTTTGTTAATTGGACTCAAGTTCACCCTAAAATGTTGACCTAACCATGACCATATGACCATAGAAATGGAGTTTATGACACAAAATGGGATTGGCATACAAATGTAAATCAGAGGTATGTTAATTTTTTTTTTTTTTTTTTTGTTAGCAGAAAGGATGAGTCGCAGGGAGTATCTATATAAAGAGGGCGAAAAACCTTGTAATCAAAATACAAAAATTACTTTCCCATCACTTTTCATTTAATTTTCAGTTAATTTGGTAGTTTAGTAGTTTCTTCATTTTAAATTTGAATTCAAAAATCAATCAACAGTCACCGTGAACTTTTTCAATAGAAAATACCAAATATCCGTCCTATTATTGTGAATTAGTAGGGAAGGAACAAAAATTGGATACAAATTACATAGCGGTAGAATGAAGAACTACTTCGTTGAGTTAGTACAAAAACCCGTTGTTTTTAATGGTATAAAATATATATATCTGACTGCGATTGGTTGTAAAATTGACTGTGTCTAGCTATGATACAAACCTTGCCTTAACCGATGTTACAACCGTACCAACAGTGACATTTTCTCTTATGTGAATGGGGCCATAAACGCTTTTGTCCCATATTGGTGGCTTGTTATTTCTATCGACGACATCTAATTCAACATCAACGTCCGCGTACGATGGGGGATCGCCCTTATCGGAGGCGCGTACTCTTAGACGATATCTATCGCGCTGTTTAGTTTAGTAACCATCACCGGTATTAATCAACCAACACCATTTGTATTTGGCCAACAATGCCCCCATTATCGTTGATTTTTACATCATGTTTTTTTTATAGTAACATTTTCCCATAATGCATTGTGGATGACATTCGAGTTGGTTATAAAATGGTTTTTGTATAGGTTAAACGATTATGGATTTTTTATAGTTTTTTTTTTTTTAACGACGATTCATAGATGGCGAGTTGTTAAGTAAAATGAAAAAATAAAAAAAATAAATTTTAACAAATTTTAAAAATATTTTAAATAAAAAAAAATAAAATAAACGAAATGAGGAGACACCGTACAGAATAAAATAAATATACATTTGGTAACATTCAGCAATGAAAATAGGAGGAGAAATATTATAAGGAATTCTAGGTTAGTACAATAACAATCTCTACAAAATCTCTTTTTTTTTGTTTTTTTTTTGTTCCTGGAAAATGTACACTGAAATTTTGAAACTTCTGCGGGTAACGAATCGATGACAATCTCAATTTAAAATTAAATTAAAAATAAAAAAAAAAAAAATGAATATAAGGAGAAACCGATTCGTTACTGAATTCTTGTTTTGGCTACCACAGATGATTATTTTAAATTGGTCCGGATTGGAAAACGACTTAATTAAATTGTACACTGATGAGGGGTGGAAATAATTGCTACTTTTGAGTTAACACATCAATAGGATGGGGTGGTGGTAGTTGTTCCTCTGGAAGCCCGTAGCAATAAGTTAGACAATTATATTTAGGTGGGCACTTATTTAATTACTCACAGGATAACATCCCTTCGTTGGTGTATCGTTCGGTTTTAATTAAAGTTGAAGATGATTTGGAAATCCCGAAGAAAAATGTCGTTTCAACAACAAGAAAACGTATATTAATTTTTGGATATTTTTTTTTTTTTTTTTTCTATTTTCACCTTAATTCAAACTTCTTAAAATTAACCAAAAAAAAACAAATATTAAATCAACTAAAATATATAACGGTGCAGTTAAAAATAACATAAAATATTTAACGCCTAAACAAAAGCAGTAAGATTTGTTTAAATTAAACTTAAATATACATTTCTAATATAAAAAATACTGGTACACGTTTAAACGCACTCATCGTGAAAATGGTACTGAACACACCCATTCTATATTGACAGGTATTCAATGAGTGACATTTATACTAAGTTATCGCGAACAGAGATTTACACAAAAGTCGTTTGTAAATACGGAGTTAGGTAATTGGTCTTCACAAGTGTAGAGATATTTTCTAGACCTTGCGACAGCTTGCAATCACCCGGAATTTTGTGTATCGAACTTATAAATATTTTGAGGAAGGATCCGTATGTCCTCCAATATCAGAACTCCACAGGCGATCAGACCTGTTAAAGTCAGAATTAATCGGAAGCAGATGCGAAAGCAGAAATTCTTCCAAATCCATGCCTCGCATTATCAAACAAGATTTGGGACACAACGCATGTAAAAGACACACTGGCGACTTGCTCACAGCCCAATTAAAGTAAAAACAGAATGAAAGATCGAAAACTCTACGCCGCCGGTATGCGCAAAAATATCATTGGAAAATTGTGTTCAAGACTGAACAAATGTTTACTATTGAGGAATCGTTCAATAAGCAAAATGACAGCACCAATGCCTGGTTATCCAAAGAAGCATCAGAACTCATTCCGCGAGCATCTGTTATGGTTTGGTGGGGAGACAGCTACGAAGGTGATACCGACATTCAACTTTGTGAGAAGAGAGTAAAAACATCGGCAAAAATCTGCCAAGCAGATGTTCTGGAAGACGTTGTGAAGGGACTTAACCAACAATTGTTTTCAAATAACCTGCAAGACTCCAACAAGACTCCGTGCCAGCTCATAAGACAAAAAACAACATAGGGTGGCTCCAAAACAATGTGCCGGACTTCATAGCAGCAGACGATTGGCCGTCCTTTGGATTATAAATATATATAAATCCTTTGGATTATAAATAAGCGGTGGTCTATTTTATAGGCGATGGCTTGTTCTACTCGACACCAAAATATTGAGTCCTTGAAGGGCACACTTATCCATACAATAGACAATTTTCCAATTAACGAGGTGCATGCTGCGATTGACGAGTGGCCAGAACGACTTAAGGCATGTATAAATGCAAATGGTGGCCATTTCGAATAAATTGATTAAATATTGTTTCCTAAATATTCAATTAAAATTTAACAGAGAATAAATTCAAACAATACTTTTTCATTTTTATTTTATCACTAATAATGCGTGTACCAGTATTTATGACTTGACTAGGTATACAAGTATTATTTACAGTTATCTGGGAACATAAGAGCCAAGTAAATTAGAGGAATACTTTGAAATATGAAGGTTTGTTTGAAAAATACCTTTTGTACATTCGTAAAGTATTTCTAAAAAGTTTTTCTAAAAACATGATCGGTCATCGTTAAAAGAGAACTGAAGTGACGTGCAACGCACTGTAGATACATTCCGCCGTATGTATGATACATAGGTATATTGTACATATACCTAGCTACGAAATAAGATCAACAACGAATGAACCAATTTTAATTTGGTTTCAAATTTGTACAGCGAATTCTTGAGGGCAATGCTGCCAAGACAGTTCCACAATCGGACGCTAACAGAGCCAGAAAAAAAGCGCTAGACTACGCTAGGTTTTATTTTCTAATAAAATTTACAGAACAATATTGCGCGCCAGATTGTTAGTAATATGTACTTTTGAACGTTAAATATTAGTAAAGGGCGATTTAGTTGGAGGTTACAATTTAAATCTGACACTACTGTGGTTCTGTCAAAGATAAACAGCTGATAATTGACATATGTGAATACTAAGCATTGACAGTTGTAATTATGGAGTGGTATATGAGAAACCCATCTCTCAACACGATTCGAGCATTGCGAAATAATGTTGCTACACATAACCGCACATCTCTTGTCGCGGTTCGATCAAATCGGGTCAGTGTATTGGTGAAAATCCGTCAAAATCTATTCGAATTGAACCTTTCCCACAGCTCCACGCAGCACATTTTAATAAAAGATCTACGTCTGTATGCTGAAAGGATGCTACCGACTCATGAATTGAAGCCAGCCGTGATGATTAGGTGTTAGTGAACCACCAAGTTGATGGCGATTTTTCGAACAAAATCATCTTCAGCGATGATGCTCACTTTCAATTGAATGGCTACGTAAACAAACAATATTGTAACATTTGGGGTCATAAAAATTCACGAACAACCTATGCATCCACGAAAAGTCACTTGGTGTGGATTTTGAGCTAGCGGTGTAATTGGACTGTAGTTATTCAAAAATTCTTGAAGCGCTATTGTAACAGTCAATGGTAAACGTTATCGGGACATGATAACAAACTATTTTTTGACACCAATTGGACGATATTGATGCGGAAGACATGTGGTTTCAACAAAACGGTGTGACCTACCACACAGCGCGAGAAACAATGCAGTTATTACACTCAAAAGTTATCGCCCGCGTCATCTCTCGTTTCGGCGACCAAATTGAATTTTTTTCTTTGGGATTATATCAAGCAGAAGGTGAAAATAAAGCCCTTATCGATAGTCCCGCATCTATTATACTCATACTGTCGATTTACGCTGAAAACATGTCTGTGCAATCTTTTCTTAAATATCGCTCTGTCATCTTAAAGATCATTAGCACAATTGCAACTGGTTTCAGACAAGCAAGTTCTGTCACATGTGATAAATTCCTAACTGGTTACAAACCCGTTGGTAAATCGTTACACCGTGTGCAGAGAGCAATTTCAATACATGGATTGCCGAAGATATGAAAAAAACAGATTAAGTGATAAAAATCTGCAGTGGTTTTTTATTTTTGTCGCTTAGTGTCCGAAAGCCCTTTAGTAGACTACAAACTATTACGTTTCGCTTACAGAGGACTGAGCTGCAGCATTAGTAGAAGACTCTGCTTTCGCAAAGAAAAAAAAGTCGATATAAAAAAATGTATATCTAGGCACATGTATCCTTAACTTTTTAATATTCATTTTTGTGTGCATAGATAAGTTCTTACAGAAGGTTTTAAACCTTTTGATGAAGAGTTACCCGAATCAACGATTAACGATAATTGACCGGTTGTGCAAGGCTGTTAGAAATTATTAGAAAAACTATAAAGGTATCAGATAATAATAAATTACACCACTAAAGAGTATAATTGGAGCATTAGTGTTACGATCCAGGGGAATGCTTCTGTCCTAAAGTTGTTATTCCAACTCCTAATCCGGCTTTGTTGTTAATACGAATTTGATGTACTTTGATGAGTCAGATCAAAACAAAGAGTTTTTGATCCATGTCTACCTGCCTGTTTGTTCTCAGGCGGCTTGCTCGAGAACTACTGAAGAAATTTTGATGAAATTTGATTTGTACGAGTATGTCTATACTGATATGTACATAGTTTCGCTAAAAATTGTCAAAATCAGATAGAGTGCGGGTACACATTTACTTACTGCCAACTCAAGAGTATCTGAACAGATTTTGGTGAAGTTTAACATCACCTGAAAGTGATCTAAATCGGATGAAGTGGGGGTAAAATACAGGCAAGAGTTTTAAAAACCTTCGAATCATTTTCTTCACACATTTAACTCAGGAACCATTTAAAGGATTTTGATGAAATGTGAACCTTGGACGAAAATCATCGAAATTATTTGGATGCAATTTGCACTTCAAACTTAAGGGAAAGGACACTTTTAAATCCCGAGCACTCAGACTCGATTTTACGGTCCATTGTACTACCAGGCAGAAACCCCTTTTTGATGTAGTGCTTGGAGAAACTTAGTCGTTTCTTTTTTTACGCGGTGACTGTTAGTTGTTAATCCCCGTTCGGACTAGAACCTACACAGTTCGGGTCACAAGCAAACTATGATCACCGCTGCACCTTAAGCTTAGCCGGACATGTAAATATGTATGTTCGCCTTAAGATCATCAAAATCAAATAATGTATGAGTAAGATATGGTGGGGTGATTTTTAACCCAGCGTCTTCCAACTTTTGTCAAAAACGGCTTTTTCGCGTCACCTTCTTATTCGCGTTAACACATTTTTGCAGCATGATTAATATTTTGTGAACTACTCGTATATCGCAGTCGCAGACACTCGTGCTTTACTGCCTTTTCCGAACGCCATAATTGAAAAGTTTTTTTTTTATGACAGTTTTACTCTCGGATCTTAATCAGCCGTTTGTGAGGGTGAGACTTCCAGAAAACTCAGACTAAAAATGTAAAACTGAACGCTTAGGTACATATGAATGCCGCTTGTGTAACTATCAAATAATCGAAACAAAATGTTTTCGAAATGTCAAATGACAGCTTGGAAACTTGCGGAAATCGAAAAAAATAAAAATTTTTGTTGAACAAAAAAGTTCAAAAACATCACAAACGCACTGTCCCCTGTGACCTGCTCTACCTACTACAGAAAGCAACAAAAAATAGGAACGCAGTAGAGAGAGTGAGTGGTATATAAAGTCGTGAGAAGGTTAAAACTGTAAGAAGATGTGGGGCAATAAGTCAGCTCCAAAATAAAATCCCCGAAAATCCCCGACCGACATTTTTTAAACCACGGAAACTGGGATTTCTTTATCATTTATCAACTTTTCATAGTCATCTATAACTTCCTGATTCAAAAGGAAGTAAAATAGAAAGTTCCACTTATCAAGATTTTATAACAATTGAACCAAGATTCAATTTCCCCAAAGAGGGATTTTGTGAAATGTGATAATTGTTGACTTATCAAAAAAAAATTTAATGATAAGTTGATAAACAATAATTGCTAATAAACTGTTAAAACATTTACCCACAGAATTCAACGTTTGGTACGACGCGGCAACAGAAAGAGGTATCCTAATGGAAATGAACTTGGACGATCTCTGGTTTCCACTCTTTTAGTTGCTACTGTGACAATAATTTATGGGATAGTCAGACAGGCAGACTCACCGACACCGAATAAAATCGAATCGAATAATATTTTCCAAAATTTCCCATATCTATTTATTTTTGCTCTCCTTCTCCTTCTCTTTTTTATTTTATTTTGCGAGCATAATGAAACTATTTGCGCTTCCGAGTTACTCGTAAGTGCTACTTACTTCAGGGTGGCCCAAAAATATCGTGGGCTTTAAAAATCCTCTTTTAGATTAAATATTCCGATTTTGAACTGGACGATCCCTCAAAGGATTTTCGCTGTGGAATCTTACATTTGGCATAATTCCTCAATTGTAAGGACATAACAATAATTTTGCAGTAATTTTAATGTAAGAAGTGCCCGTCTAGAGATGCCATCGCCGGTTTTATTGCCCGTTTTCGGCAAGAAGGAACTGCGTTCCGAGACAACATTAGCCGCGTACAAGAATCTGCTGAGGAAACCCCTTCGACTTCGACCATGTGGCGCTCGTCTCAGCTGAACTTCCCACGGACGACCTTGCAGGAAATTTTAAGAAGGGATTTGCATTATTTTCCACGAAAAATTCAATTTAGTCAGCAACTGTTTTCCAGAGACCACTCAGGTCGGTTATTATTGACCCGTATACTGCTTGAAAAACTAAATTAAGATCACTATTTTTTGGAGAAATTGATTATGTCTGCAGAAGCCCATTGCCATCTCACTGCCTTCGTAAATAAAGAAAATATGCATTTCTGGGGTGTGGAAAACCCTCTAATAATTCAGGATCGGCAGATGCAGTCACGGTTTGGTGTGGTATGTCGGCTGAAAATGTCATAGGGCCCTATTTCTTTGAAGACAAAAATGCGGATCTAGTAACGGTAAATGGGGACGAATATAGAGCAATGCTCAAGAACATTTTACATCCCCAGCTGGATCACCTATCCCGTGCCCGTATGTGGTTTCAACAAAACGGAGTTACTGCCCATATAACCAGAGATACAATGACTATTTTTCGAAAAATCTTTCCAGGCCGAATAATATCGAAAAATGGAGATATTTTTTGGCCGGCTCGTTTTCGGGACTTAACAACTCCGGACTTAACAGCTTATCGTAAACAGAAAGTGTTACGATAATTATCCCCCGTCTCTTGCAGACCTTAAAAGGAACATTTAGTCCCATATATTGGCTTGACACCACGAACTTTGAAAAAAAATTCATGGAAAATTCCATTAAAGGAGTTTTGCGAAAATCAAAATAGCGATCACCTCAAGGATATTGTTTTCCATTAACATCATAAAAAATAGCAAATATTAAACTTCTCTGGTTTTGGTAAATTTGGTTTTGTCAAATAAAAATATATTTTTGGGTCGCCCTGTACTTACTTATAAAACTCAAATTAATCTTACTGCTTTTGCAAAATAATAATTTCATTCCATAATACAACAATAATAACAAAATACAATAACTGACAAACTTAAACTTATTTTACACACATGCATCATAATAAAAACGCAAAATATAAACTTCTGCCATAAGCATCCTCCTCTATGTAGATATCTTTGTATCTTCAAATCCTCGTTAAGTAATAGATTGGCATTATGTCCCAAAAAAAAAAAATATATTTTTACAATACATATACATTATAGGGATAAATGGATACAAGGAATACAAATTATAAATAAAAATAAAGTTTTAAAAATAAATTATCTAAAAAACTTAGAAAAAAAAAATCTCTTTTGTATATCAAAGACAAAAACAATATGAAAAATCGAACGAAATCAAAATATCGCCATTTTAAATACAAAAAACTATCAAAAATTCGTTCTTCATTCGGCGTTTTATTGTTCGGTGAAACGACACTCAAAAATCTCCATGATCGTTTCAAAAAAAAAAATGTTTCTTTTTTTCTTTAATTTTTTCCTTGCAGTGCAACGCAATGATGAATGTCAAATTTGATTTGTTTGCCCCAAACACTTCGGTGAAAATGTCACTTTTCTTTCAAAGTTTTGTTTGTTTTTTTTTTACATTTTTTTTTTTTTTTTTTTAATTAAGCGCTTTGTTTTTAATAATTTGCCTTAAGCTATGTACACAAAAATATGCCCTCCTTCACCTTGGATGAGATTTACTTTATTTTTTTTTTTTTTTTTCTTTTAGGAAAAATGTTAAAAAACAATATGTTCTCTTTTTTTTATTTTTGCATGAGTTTTTTGCTAAAAACTAAACAAAATGTAAATTTTGCTATTGCTGTTGTTTTTTTTTTTTTAAAATAAATCCAAACCAAAACTTTAGGAATAAAATAAAAAATGAGAACAAAATGTTGAATAAAATAAAAAAAAAAATTGCGTTTCAATGCCATGTTAATTGCATAGTGCAGCTGATGATAATTATCACGTAACGTATTGATATTCACAAAATAATTTGCACTGCTTACAATTTCATTATAACAAAAAAAAAAAAAAAATATTATATAATATAGTACCAGCGCAAAAATAAAGTGATTCTTTCTAGTCTAAACAAAAATAAAACAATAATAAGAAAAACATTTGAATGAATCGATAAATTTTTATCGCATTCAGTTTTCTTAAAAAAAAAATAATAAACAAAAATATATAAACTATAAAAGTACTATGGCACAAAAAGTCATAACCTGAGTAGATTTGGTGGAAAATTTAACTGAATGATCACGATTTTTACGAACATCTTGATAGGACTACTCAAGGCCTACTTAGACAACTGACTTCATTCAAGCATGGAGATTGTATTTTATGAATTACATTGGGTTTTTTTTAACCTTAATTTTCCACCTGAACAATACCCAACACATTCAGATAATAATCACCCACGTTTTTGAACAGTGGGCGTTTTGTTTCCAAATGTGGGTAAACCGCTTTTATGGTTTATTAAGTAGTGTTAGGCTTTTCATAATTATTAAATTTTATGACTTTTGGTTATTGATTCAGCACTTGTTTATGACTCCTTATATCAAAAGGGTTCTCAAATCCCAAAATTTGTCGACCTGAATTGCAAGGGTCGTACATAAAAGCCACACTTTGAAGTCATACAAATTTATTTGAGATTCTTGACGTCTTCAAAGACAACACTGTGACCTCTGGACTAAGACTAATTGGCGAAGGATTTGTATTTCAACAGGACCACGACCCTAAACACACGACAAGACTTTGTCAAGACTACCTGATTCGGAGGAAATATGAAGAAATCTTACAAATCGTGACATAGCCCTCGCAATCACCAGATTTAAACCCTATGGAGCTGTTGTTGGAGCAACTGGATAGAAATGTCCGGGATCAATGCCCATCATCAGAATCTGCGTTGTGGAATATACTGATAGATAGAATCCCAAGAATTGTAAAAAAGTAATCGAAGGTAGCTTTTTTGACCAAAAATCGGTTTAAGTAATTTTTCCTTCTTTTTAATAAATTTCTTTGTGTTAACAACAAAATGAAAATAATTTTCTTCTTATTTTGGTTTCATTTTACACGATTATTATTCTACTAAAGAGATTTTTTCCGTGTTAGATTTTGGTTTTCCTTCGAACACTGACGGTGGCCTCAAACTTTTGGCCTGCAGTGTAACTACAGTGTTTGACAAAAGCGTGTGGCTCGTAAAAATTACCATGTTTGTCGCAGACGATACAAATTCCTGTTTTCGTTAGAATTATTCCTCCTCTAATGCACAGTAAAATTTTACTTCAGTTGCATCTCGTTTTAGCAAGTAACAAGATGTATTCTGTAATGAGTGCTCTACATAAGGTTCGATTTGAAGCTGTGTTTCTTATTGCTCTTTCGCGGGTATCTCCGAATTGGGTGAAACAACTTAATGAACATAGAAACGTTGACGATTTGCCTGAACGGGGAAAATAAAGACCATTTTAAAGGCCGTTGAAAACAAAGTGCTTACAACTTTTGAAAAAAAATAACAAGGCTAGCCTCAGAAAAGCAAGGCGAATTATTAGAAAAAGGTCACGAGGTTTCTATCTTTAGTATTCGCAAAATTATCCGAGAAAAGGTTTTACTTACAAAGCCTTTATTAATCAAAAAACAAAAAAAAAAGGGACTTGAGTAGGCTCACCGTTACAAAGATATGAACTGAACCAAAATTATTTTTACTGACGAAGCTTAATTTTTTTAAACAATCTCTTAAGACGTGTGTGGACTGCACACGATGAAACTGTCGTCCAACGAACAGTAAAACATCTGTCAAAAGTGCATATTCTCTGCGGTGGGATTTGGAAAATTGGTGTCATTCATCGGGAATCTCGATGCTCAAAGAATGATCCAACTGTACAAAAAAGGATTGTTGGCATCCGCTGAAATACTGTTCAGACGTGGAAATTGGGATTGGCTCCTACAAGAGGAAAATGATTCGAAATATCGTAGTTATATCTGTCAGGGTTTCAAAGAGAAAAATGACGTCAATGTGTTGGATTGGGCATCTCAGTCTCCAGATGACAATCCGATTAAAAATGTCTGGGGAATTATGAAGCAGAGGATCAAAGGAAAAGATGTAAGGAAAATAAAACAGCTTAAACTGTTTTTAAAAAGAATTTGGCGGCAATTACCGTAGGACTATGTAGACAAATTGGCTCCAAGTTGTCGACAAAGGTGTGTGGCGATAATTGGGAATAGAAGAGACTGAACAACATATTAAGTACTTTGCGCATTAAAGAAATGTGAAAAGTTTTTAAAATAAAACAGAAGTCAAGTGGTTGTTTTCTTTAAAACCACACGATTTTGTCAAACATAATGCAGGTCCTAAGTAGGACGAAGGACTCTAGTAAGGCTAAACTCAACTCTTTTAAATTTTCTATGAAGATTAACGAGTTATTTACATATGGAAATCT
Organism: Pocota personata; assembly: GCA_963082735.1. Taxonomy (NCBI): domain Eukaryota; kingdom Metazoa; phylum Arthropoda; class Insecta; order Diptera; family Syrphidae; genus Pocota; species Pocota personata. The sequence continues at coordinate 81,866,480 of OY720432.1, read as the reverse complement.
CTTAAAACTTGATCCTTAGTATATACATAAATACTAGTGAAACTTGCAAAATTAAATCATCACTAGTGATATTCAAGCTTGACGACACACTGACCCTAAACCGTTCCCTGCCACACCTATTCATTAGTTAAGTCAGATCTCTTTAATAAAGACTTCTTATTCAACACCAGAGTTGCCATAATGATACAATTGTATCAAAAGTGTTGCTTTTTGCGTCCTATCCACCAATTCGATACAATGATACTTTTGTATCGATTCTTAGAAATTTCGATACTCTTTCATCGTTTAGATATCTAATTTTTTGGGGGTCGATAACACCAGTGGTTTAAGCCGAATACTATTATGTCTTGGGTTTCAGAAAGGTGTGTAAAGTAATTAGATTTCTTATGGTCCCTAAAACAAAACAAACATGGTTATTCCCATATTAAAGTTGGGTGAATGTGAACTAATTACATTCCCATAGTCACATGTGAGTCTGTCAGTGACATTTCATCATTCCTGTAGTCACATTTCATCAGAAAGTAAGAGCAAATGTGACGATTCTCGACAATTACTTGAATCTGATACTCAGATTGATTTGTCTCAAAGAAAAAGTTGTGACTTTTTATTAATTTTGTTGACGCATTTGGTATTTTTTGGAAAACTTATCATACATTTTTAGAAACGTATGCGGCAAGAGTCCGAGAGCTTCCAAACCAGCTGCTCACCTCATCATAAAAAGTGAAGCTTACCTAGAACGGGACACAGTTCAACTACTATATATCATACTAATTTTCAAGTTATGACTTTTGCACTATAGTACAATAGTAAATATAAACAAAAATAAATAAAATATTAGCAACACCACAAGGATTTGAAATTATTATGTTGTTTACGTTGCTCATTGTGATGTACAATTGTTCATCACCTATTTACGGTGATTATAATAAATACTTCCTAAATATACTAAAAATTCTCATATCGCTTAAATAATATAATAAAATTATAATGAACAAAAAAAAATATACATATAATCTTACAAATATTTGCAAATTCTTAACTCAAATATAAATTCATTTTTGAAACTAAAAAATTGGTGCTGGAAAATAAATATAACACAAAACGTAAATAATTTTTAATTATAAACGACAAGCACAGATTATAGAATATATCTAGCTAAACTTTGTTGCCTTCTCCTAAGTAAGTAATATTCGATTTGTTTTAGTATTCTATGCAGTGCGGTATTAAAGATTTTTTTTTTTTTTTTTGAGGTTTTAAGTATTTATTTCTGCGGCAGCCAGTATTTCTGTAAACTTAAACCTATGAATTTTCTTATTTAATTCACACGCCCAAACATACAATTGATATCTATACATAAGACTCATTCATACAGCAATCAAACTTTTCTTATAAATCGCACCTAAAACGGAGTAATTTTGTGGTTTTGTTAATGGAAAATATATAAATAATAAAAATTAATCAACAAAGTATATAATGCATTCCTATTATGTTTTTGAAAACAAAAAAAAAAAAATATATTTATAAACTTAGAAAGTATTCTGGATTAACACTTACGTCAAGAGGTTTCTTTAGAACAATCCAACCGGATTCAGCTTGAATATCAAAATATTCAAGATCATTTGGATTGTATGGTGCGCTCAGACTGTAGACAATCGCTCCATTGTTGTCAGCATCCTCATCAGAGGCAGATACACGTAGAATATTTGTACCAATACTGGCATCTTGTTTCACATTCTCAACATATTTCTGTAAATGCAAAATATTTTCGTCATAATAAAGTAAATAAAATACACGACTTGCTATAGTTCGAAATTTAAACAAAATTATTTTTTTTTTTTTTTTTAAACTACCAAAACTTGGTATGCCATGACCTTGCAAATGCCGATTCAATTGGAGGTTACAATTTAAATTTTAGTCAAAACACACTGGTTATTGCCAAACAACTGATATCTTTACGTTGAGACATTGACTTTAAAGATAAAAATTGATATCGGTTAAATGGGTGCCACGTCAAGCCTTGTAAACTTCCGCCCTTTTGATGAAATTTTCCATTACTTTTCGTCATAAATCCTGCGGCAGTTAATAAATAATGCGAATCTCGCATTTAGCTCTGTAATCGTTTGGCGTTCATTGGCGTGCATCTTTTGGGTCACATAACTCAAAAAAAGTCCAACGGCGTGATATCGCACAATTTTGGTAACCAGTGCTGATTGCCGATGATTGCTGATGACGTGGCCGAGAAACTTTGTGTGAAATAACTGCATTGTTTCTCGCGCCGAGTGACAGGTGGCACTGTCTTGTTGAAATTCAGCATCAATATCGTCCAATTACTTCCAAAAATATGTTGTTATCATGTCCCGGTAACGTTCACTATTAATTTTTACAGCAGTACCATGGGGATTTTCGAAGAAGTACTCGTACGTACCAATCACGACTTTTTGTGGATGCATCGGTTGTTCGTGGCCCGTTGATATTCATGACCCCAAATGCGACAATTTCTGTTCATGATTTGCTGTCTTCAATACCTAAGTCATTTGGCTCTTGTAGGCATGCAGCTGCATATCTTTTGCTAAAATCTGCCGCGTGGAGCTGTAAGAAAGGTTCAATTTATGGAAACGACGGCGAATATACTGTCACTCACTGCGGCGATATTTTCGCGTTACCGACCACTACGAGGACGCAATGGCCTTTGCACACCCAACACTGACTGATTCTTTGTCCTCTCCTGTATACCGCTCCATAATTACAAATGCCAATTCTTAGTAATGACAGATGTCAAATATCAGCTGTTGATCTTTGACAGTAGTGCTAGATTTAAAATGTGACCTCCAACTGGTTCACCTTTTATATGTCAAATATTGTCTAAATATCGATTTTGAACAAAACTACTCGTGATACATTCAAAAATTGCCAATTTTGGAAAACCAGTCAATACGTAAATGTTATGCGTATTTTTGGACGAAAACCTTTCTTTTTGATTTTCATAATTGGCTAGTAAAGTCCCTATTATTTTGGGGTTAGAATTAAAATTCCGATTTCGCCTCACACTGGCCATATATAAAATTTGAAATAAATCCATCTACCCGTTCCAGCTACAGTCGACCATGCGTACAGGCAGATAGGCAGACATAATTAAGGGACCCACTTTTTTGAGTTAATCTATTATAGCCAAGATTGATCAAAATTTTGATTTCGAAAATTTTCACGAGTAAAAGCCACAGGACTGAGAAACAGATAACTTCTCTTTTGTGGACGACAAAGACTGCTACTGCGTGTAGCACAGAGTCACATCCGAACTTGTTAAAAAAGTTCTTCATGTCCAAACGGCAACAATCACTGGACCTGTTTCCCAAAGATTTGAAGAACTACCGTGAACAAGGAGGCGTCAGACTCAGGTATGGAATGATAACATATTTTCTGGTCCATTTATCTGGTAAATAACTTTTTCCGAATTTTGCAGAGCTATCATGCTTCCGCTTCTTGCTGTCACGAAGGCGGTTTGTATTAAAACAACATTTAATTTATCGCTGGGTCTGACCAGCGTCTAGATTTGTTTACGGCTTTTTCAACAGCGATCGTACCGAATTTTATTTCATACATCCACTTCGAATTCGAATTCGGAACTTTGATTCCAAAATCAAGCCGCAGAGACTGCTGATGGCAACTATTTGAAAATCGCTCGGCAGAGGGCAATATGGATTAGATTCCGAGCTGAACTAGAACACGTTACTTATACCCCTGACATTGACTTTAGCACGATGTTTGAGATCTTTAGTTCTGAACCAAAAAATGATCAGAAAAACAGTTACCGGGATGTTTTTATTGTGGGTAAGAATCCGGAGTCTATACAATATATGTATATGCAAACCAAAGATGACCTTATGTTACCTGCATAAGGGAAACAACAAACAAAGATCTCTACGCCAAATACATATTGCAGGCATTCAAAGTTGAAAAAATGTCTCTAATTTGACAGGTTGTCTGTCAAACAAATAAATCCATGTTGGGGACGCACACGTATCCTTGAAATCAAAAACATTTAAGTTCACTAAACACCTTCTGTGTTTGATTATACAAGGTGGCACAAAAGTTCTCATTCGAAAAAATTGGCTCCATTTCTTGATTATGTGTATTTAGACGTTTAAATTGTTTTCCATTAAGTAGAAGATAATAATATCAGTGAAGTGGCCGCCGCCGGAGTTGACACATATACAGGCTCGTTCCGCAGCATTTTCATCATAAGTTTTCTCAAAACTTCTGGCGATAAATTCTTCACTTATTTTTGAATATTCTCTTTTAGGGTGCCAAGGTCTGTGGCTTGTTCGTCTAGAAACGTAACTTCAAAAAACCCCAAAGAAAGAAGTCTGAAACGGTCAAATAGGGCGATCTTGCCGGCGGAGGAAGAAGGGCTTGGTTGTAAATTACATACTATTAGCGGTCAGCATGTAATTTACAATCCCCCGATGACTTTTGAACCACGCTGAAAGTAGGTAAGTAGGTATTTTTCTCATATTTATCATTTGGTACCCGGCTTTAGATAAAGCTGTACACCACAGAATAACACGGGCTACTTGCAAACCAATACTCCAATTAGATGCATCATTAAACATGGGTAGACCAATGCCATTGAGGGTCATGCTATAAAAAGAAATTAACAATAGATGCTCGACGAAAAACGCTGTCAATGTGAGCAAACCAAAAAGTTTGCTTGTCATTAAATCACGGAACATTTCATTACGGATCAGTACGCTAAGAACCGACAGCTTTTCCGTAACACATTTTGTCATAGTTGCAAGGATGAAAAGAAAGAGATAACTCTACAGCCTCTTTGCGCAGGCCAAGTCGTGCCCCTTACTTACTTCTGGGTTACCTACTAACGTTAAGAATCTCAAACGCTTCATCATAATTTTTAACATGTTTTAAGATATTCATTTTGTAATGCATAATAACAATGCAACAACAGCGGTCTAAGAGTGCCTGTATAGTGAAGGCAGCCACTTAGACATAAATACCTTCCATTAATTTTTACTTAACGCCTGTAAAAAGGCAGGTAAGCACACCGGATTATACCACAAAACCAGCCATGGATTGAAAGACGCCATGGGAAACTGAATTACCATCTAACCCAGTTCCTGACAAGTCATAGTCCTCATTGTCCACGATAGTCCTCATTGTCCACGATAGTCCTCATTGTCCACTATGCACGGACTGCAATGGTTTTTGAGCACGCCGAAAACGTGTTTTTTCAAAGCTCACGATTCCTCGACGAAAGGATAGCACTCTGCAAAGAATTCGGCGAGCCACTGACACCTAAAAAAAAATATTGTTGATGAAATGCTTAAAAGCCAAGAGGCATGGGATACAGTCGCTGAGAGCACAACGCCAACGCGCATAATGGACGAATTACGTGCCTTAGAAAGGCAACGAAAGGAGCTTAACCTTTATAATGCGAACGCGTGAATCAGCTAAGTGTGAACAATTTTCTGTAAAGGAATGCTTAGCCGATGGTACCGCAGAGAACAGGGTAGTACAATGGCATAGTTTTACACAACAGAGTCTTTTCAGAAATTTGAAACTCCTTCGCAAAAAAACCAGATGGAAAATTGGGAACGATAAAAGTTTCCTCAAATGCATTCAAGGTTGGTTATTAGAGAGGTTATTCGTACGTCCTCCCCGGTTGATAAGGATTTATAATCAAATAGTCGAACAATTGTCGGTAAACAGCAATGACCGCATCATAATGCAATACTTCCATTTTAGGGCTACACTTTGGATTTACGGGCTCCCTGATCCAACTAGATACCCAGTTGATAAGTCGGGCGAACAGATTGAATCAAGCATTTGGTCCATTTTGCTAAGAACAATCAAGTGATTTCATGATTTTTCACATTGTGTCCTGGCAACGCGGGTATCCTTTCCGATAGGAAGTTACTATCTTTTATCTGACCAAGTAGAAGAAAAACACTGTTTTTTTTTTTTTCTTCATTGCTTGGATTGCATTAATTTTACGTAAAAGAAAACACTTTAATCAACCCAACTGAACAGTTGGATCAATAGCACTATCGGCCGATTAAAAATTATGCATCAACGAGTAAAATTTAAAAAAAAAAAATCATAACTTTAATCATTTTTAACTCACCTGTCGATCGAACAACGGTGGATTATCGTTTACATCAGTAATCTCCACTGTAAATGAGCAAACACCTTCTAAACTTGGTTCGCCCTGATCTGTAGCCTTTACTGTCACCGACACAAATTTACCATCATCACCTTCACGATCGAAGACTTTGTTCGTTGAAACCTCACCGGTTTCTTCGTCAACCGTAAACTTGGTACCCTTCTGATTCGGCTGTTGGACTATGGAGTATTTCACCTGAAATAAATAAATAACAATTGAATTAGAACAATTTAGTAAAACAAATTGTAGCAGTTAATACAAAGGTAGCTACTATTTTGCTACACCTACTGCAAAATTTAGCAACTTGCTAATCCCATAAGTCTTCCTCTTTTTTTTTTGGTTGCGTGTTTTTACCTAATCTGCACGCAAACACCAGATCCTGAACAAAAGCCCTATAAGTAGTTCCGTGTCCCAAACTACTATCGATTTTCATACATCTTGAAGTATAACAAAGAATAGCATGGAATAACAATAATCAAATGTGAGTGTATCACCTTTTGAACTCCAGTAAGGACCTGTTCATAAATATTTACTGTTATAGGGACAGAAAGGATACATGATAAAATACCGGTAGCTTAGGCAGCCGTAAACATTGCATATGCATAATTTATATCAATACACACCGGAGAGTCAGCAGTCCATCCATTAACTATTCAGTGGGTGGAGTGGGTGGTTGATAGTATGTAATAAGAATGGGGGTGAGATGATGGCTCGATGCTATCAACTGAATATCGGATGTGTTCTGTATGTTGTTGATTTTTCTTTGTTCCAACAATTTTACGGATTTTTCCTGCTTCCGGGTGATTGAATTACTTATGCCACATGTAGTGGGAACCCCGTATACTCGTACATCAATGAAAAGGTTAAGTGTGGAGGATGGTCTTCTCTTCGTTTTTTTTATTTATTTTTTTTTTTATTTGTGCTTCGCCTCTGTAGCAGCACCTCTTGTTGTATGTTATTTAAATTTAATTGATCTTCTTTATGCATGCATGCAGTATTCAGTTTTAAAGAGTCCTGAACAGATTTAAGAGAATTTTAATGGTGGTTATTTTGCAGTGAGTTCAAGTTGATATTTATGTACGATTATGTATATCGGATGGAATTCATTTAAGTTGTTGTTCTTGATGGTAAACTGGATAGGAATTTTCAGTACAACCCTTATTGTAAAAACGAAGCATTGAACTTCAACTGTATGAAATGATGACTGATGCTAGTTATGTACTTGAGTTATTTAAACTCCACGCAAAGTAATTAAAAGACCCTTCAAAAAAGTAAAAATGAGATGCTTATTGAAGCGAATAAATAGTGGAGCGTGGAGGTCTGCCATTACCACCGAAGAGTAATGCTGGCTCGTGACATAAAAGCTATTGGGAATTCATATTTCGCAACACAAAAGCGCACGACTGGGTCGCACGCACTTGCACCTAATATATGTTGTTTGTTGGCAAATCACTGGTTTCAAATTTATACAGAATTGTTAAATCAAAAAAAATGTAACAATTTTTGTCAGTATTATTTACATCAGTTTATACAGGGTGTCCCACAAATATTAAGTAGACTTCATAAATTTGAAACGAAGCAATATTTTTCAACTCTTTTAGATTAAATATTCTGATTTTGAATAATGGTGCACTGGACGATCCCACAATGAACTTTCGCTGTTGAATCTTACACAACTCCTCAATTATAAGGAAACAACAAGAATTTCGCAGTCATTTTAATGTAAGAAGTGCACCGTCTAGAGCTGCAATCGTGCGTCTTTTTGCAAGAAGGAACTTTGTTCAATCATAGGCAAGCGGAGAGACCTGCGTCCGGAAGTTCCAGAGACAACATAAGCCACGTACAGGTATCTGCTGACGAGCACCCTTCGGTATCGACCATGCGACTAAACTTCGCACGGACGACCATGAAGGGAATTTTTGGGAAGGGATTTGTATTACTTTCCATATAAAATTCAATTTAGTCAGAAACTGTTTGCCAGAGACCACACAAGTCGGTTATTATTGGCCTGCAAACTGCTTGAAAGACAAAATCAAGATCGCTGTTTTTTGGAGAAATTGATTATGCCAACCAAAAACCATTTCCACCTCAATGGCTTCGTCAATACTCGTAAACAAAATATTCATTTATGAGGTGTGGAAAACGCTGGAATAAAGTTAGGAGCGGCAGATGCAGTCACGGTTTGATATGTTATCTCGGCTGAAAAGGTCATAGGGCCCTATTTTTTTGAAGATGTAAATGGGGATCTAGTAACGGTAAATGGGGACGAGTATAGAGCAATGCTCGAAAACTTTTTACACCCGAAAGGAGGCTAACGAACAGTAATTTTAGATTGACTGTAAATTCGATGAAAATTAATAGCTACATACGAGGGCTGTTCGATAAGTCAGTGACTTTGATGCAAGATGGCGCTCAGATCGCATAGATGATATTTTTGTCTGACATCTTTGTTTTTTTCTCGACATAGACAAAAAAAAATCAAATAGATTTGTCAACACTTACATAGCTTTTTACAGTGATCCAAAGAACTTTGGTTTGTGAGATTTGGCCAAAATAGAAAAAAGTGAGTTTCGTCTTTTAATAAACCATTAAAGAGACTAAAGACAGACTTAAAAAATATTATGGAGACTCGACTCCCCCACATGGAATAGTACACAAGTGGTTCACTGAATTTCGTTGCAGTCGTAAGAGCACAAAAAACGCTGAGCACCCAGGACGTCCAAATGACGTCACAACGGAAGAAATGGTGACGCCGGGTCAAGTTTCGTGAGATGGCTGAGATTGTAACAATTTCAAATCCTGCATGACCATTTGGGCATGAAAAAATTATCGGCAAGATGGGTGCCGCGTTTGCTGACTGTGGACCAAAAACGGATTCGGGTGAAGATTTCAAAACAGAATTTGGAACTCTTCAAGCGCAATTCAAGTGAATTTTTACGGCGCTTCGTAACAGTTGATATTAGAAGAACTGGTAACACTGAACCTTGATAGTGGTGGCAGCACCAGAGCCGTCACTGGCTTCTGGCTACTGGCTTTCGGCTTGTGTCAGTGTGTGACGGATATATATTCATTGTAAAATGAGGGTCAAAAATCGAATCGTGTTTTATTCCTGCCATCGGGGATTATTTAAACTGTTGATGAATCCTGGATATACCACCACATGCCAGAAATGAAGGAACAATCAGAACAGTAAACTTCTGCAGGGGAACGTGCTCCAAAAAAGGCAAAAACGGTTCCGTCAGCCGGAAAAGTCATGGCAACGGTTTTCTGGGATTCCCACGGCGTAATCTTCATTGACTATTTGGAAAAGGGGAAAACGATCACCGCACAGTACTATGCTAATTACTAGATAAATTTAATGCAGAATTGATGGAAAAATAGCCCAATTTAAAGAAGAAAAAAGTGCTGTTTTATCACGATAATGCACCGGCTCATTCGTCAGCAGTAGCAGCAGCAAAATTAGCTGGATTGCGATAGGAACTGCTTCCTCATCCACCCTATTCACCAGATTTGGCACAGTGCGATTATTTCTTGTTTCCTAATATGAAGAAATGGCTCGGCGGAAAAAGATTTTCATCGAATGAAGAAATTATCGATGCAAAAATGCCTATTTTGCAGAGTTTGAGAAATCGTATTTTTTAGAAGTTAGAATATCGTTGGGAAAAGTGTATCGCGCTGAAAGGAGACTACATTAAAAAACAAATCAAATTTTGAGAGAAAAAAAAAAACAAGTACTTCTAGTAGCACACTATGAAAAATGAGCTTATTAAGGGCCTATATGTTTACGCGGGATTTTTTGAAATGATATTGGGGGTTCAAGTGCTCATGTGAGCCTTTTGCAATCGTCGAACGTGTACACGGACCTCAGTTATTTGGCAATTTAGAAACAATGGTTTTTGTACACCTTCCGCGTGGAAAATTTTAAGATTGATATAACTTAGGAATTTTTTAAATAAATACGAGCTCATTATTATTGAAAACTATGTGATATAATAGAACAGTGTGACAAAATTATTGAGCTCCCCAACCAATACCTCTGCTAAATCATTTCCTGAGCCTGATTCTGGCCTGCGAGACTACTTTGAATGTAAAAATAAATCGCAAACAAAATTTGCCGACTGGTTTGTTTTTCTTTTGGCCCCATGCTGGGCGCCATTGTTAAGAGAGAGAATTGCTGCTACTGCTATGATTTATAGTATTTTCTTTTTTTTCGATTCTTATTTACTCTAAGTGGAGAAACGTTGATCACATTATGTATTGTTGCATAGTTATGACTTGGACACTTCTGCAAAAACACACCGATTTGAACACGAATCCTTTTTTTTTTTATAAAAATTTCTTTCCAATGCATATATATATCTACTCGTACCTACTCAAGACATGTTCGTTTTGCGCAATTCTGATGTATATTCATCTTTTTTTTTGGTAACGAAATTTCTTTTATTAAATATTACTTTGAAAATCGGCAAACCCCACAGGCGGATCAGTAGTGATGCAGTAAAGTGGGAGGGTTGTGATCCTTCTACTCCGTATCATAACTTCGCCGTAAGAAGAAGATTACTTTGAAAATCGAATTTAGAAAATGAAAGTCATGCCTAAGTTTAGTATGCACACAGCCATCTCCGTTTGCATAAACTTATCGCCTTGAATTAGTTGGTTTCATCCATGTTCCCATAAACAGTAGGCCAATGATCACAAAAAGAAACTAAGTACTTCCTAAATTTTCATAAATTCCCTTGCCATCCATTCAATGCAACACTAATCAACTTAAAATTGTCTCCACCTCTTGCAAAGTCAATATTTCAGGTCACTAAGGACTTAATGTCCTTAGCAAATTTTTATTATTATTATAGCCTTCGCATGGGTATTTCACGTCTAAGACTACCTCCCATTTAACTAACGAAGCAACAATGAAGGATACCAAAACCGTTGCACGAACTACTAAAGTTCTCTAATTAAAATTTAATGGCAAAGTTATAGAGTTTCTCTATGCACACTCGCACTTAATGTCTGTTTTATGCGTTCTTGTCTAAACGAACGTTTCACATCGCGCTCCTTCACCCGCATCTATTAAACGAAAAGAGGATTTATTGGTCTTTGCAAAGGCAGGAAATTGCATTTCTTCCGTCTCTAGCGACACCTTCACCCACTACTTCCAGCCACACGGTTTGCATTGTCAGTGGGGGCTTAACTCCTGACGACATTTCCTGGAGATTAAATATTCATTTTTTTTTTTTAAGAATGTCTTCGCTATTTCAATTCTCAATTGCAGTTCGTGTGGAAATCGAAAAGAAATTTCAAGTTCTTGACAAATACCATATTTTCACAACCAAATGCATACCTTTGTGCTAAGAGTCCTGTTCAAGGACAAACAAATTCTAAAAGGGAAAATATATACAAAAATAAATGAGAAAATAAATTCAATCTTTTCTCATGTGACGGCATATATCAAATACAGATTCGAAAAAAAAAGAACTGAGTTACGATGAATATCCTTGTGTATGACAATTGCTGTTGTGCAATTTCAGGAGACTAGGTACCTCCATGAGATTTCTTGTTTATCTATCGAAAAGGGGGTTTCACCTAAATTGAACATGTCCATCCGAATGGAGTAAATGGTTTGGAATAGAAAATGAGATAAGAGCCGAGCATGGACATGGAAAGCGGATTGTTCGGATTGTTGTTCAGGTAATTCGATTACGTTTTGAACTAAAATTATTTCATTTCGACATTTATGCTTCTGTTTAGTTATAGCTTAAAGATGAAATAAATTGAAAGTATCTCTTTTGTATCTGAGCTACAAAATGGATCGTTGATTCTTGATCAAATAGTTTAGTCATGAAATAACAATACTCGTAGTTCTGGTGACAATTGAATGTTTTTGTAGTTTTCAGTTCAGTTCACATGGAAGAACAATGGATGGGTTTGGGGGTTTCTTTTGTATCTAACTGTGTAAAATTAATGTGAAATTGTTGCCTAGAAACTGCATCATTTGGAATTTGAACTGAGCCTCCCTCGAATGGGTTTTTTTGTTTAAGAGCCTTTCTCGTCCTGTCAGAGTAGAGAGGCAGATTTTTAACGCTCTTCACAGGAATGGTATAAATGGAACAATGAATTCAGCACGGTGCCTGTCTGTCCGTGTGTCTATCGATTGTAACTTTTGACCTAGAGTTGAAATTTTATACAAAAATAGTACGTGGCGAACCAAAAATTGTATAATAAAATATATTTTTGTGGATGGTTTCGGCCCGCGGCTTACCTTTGGAAACTTCTAGACTTCTCTCCCATAAACAAATATCCTTAAACTTTCTGGTGTGATTTTATTCACTGCATTCAATATAAAAATATTGGTTAAACAAAACTGAGATATAAATAACTTATAACTACTGACACTAGTGTGAAATCGGTTTTTTCCTAGCTGCGGCCAACGTCGTGGGAAATTTCTTCTGCCACTTACTTCGAAAAAAACAAGGAATGATGTTCTAGAAGGCTTTGACGTAAGCTCTCGTGATTGTTCAGATAGCTCAATTAGAGTATTTTCCCACGACGTTGCCCGAATTAATCAGCTTAATGGCTCGATCACATTTGTGGCCACATGAAATAAACGGCTCGATGACAGGTGGGCTTTTAGGGCTAAATGTACCCCAAGAAAGCAAAATATTTTTACACCCCGGTCCAAAAATTCGTTTTTTTTTTAATGCTCTTGAACAAAAAAAAAAAATAGGAAAAACCATGGCATAGGTGATGTTGATTATCCAATTGTCGATCGTTGCTATACTCGCACACAAGCCTACTCGTACCTTGCTATTGAACGATCTATTTCAGCGCTCATGAACAAGTGGGTAGGCCTGTTAGATTAGATACTCAGACAAAAATTTGAACTAGAATGCTTCCTTTTTCTTTTGAGATTATATTAAGCTAATGGTATACTTAAAGGTGTATCGGTTTCATCAACCTAATGGTGTATTCTTAACGACGTGGAGACGATTATTGAGAAGTGGAGTTTCAGCGTAAAGCCAAATTATGGTACCAGACTGTGTCGATAGAATTCCTATGTGAACAAAACTATTAATGGAGGCTTCCCACTTGAAAAAATTTAGGTGGTATAAAGATGCAGCCAGGATTCATGGTACTGCAGGCGAGTAGAGCACGCGTCCCATCATTTCATAAAGAATCAGGTGGAGACATCCAAGCAGTGATTGGCGACATAAATTGGAATGGAATGTGTTCCAAAACTTGACGCATGTGCGACTCAAAATTAAGTGAAACTGGGTTGGGTAAAGGGTCACGTAGGTATTGAACTAATTGGAAAAGCAGAAGCCCCAGCACGAACCAGAAATGGTGGTCATATGTGTAGAAGAGTAGACAAGTTAAAATAAATTAAATGACTGTATGGAGTGAGGAACGACTTGTTAATACATACGTAGTGGAATTTTTTTTTTTTTATAATTTACGCGCGCCAAATGGGATATGAATACCATTATTTTAGGGCACAGACGTTTGTAGAAATTGAGAGAGAGAGAAAAAAAAAAAGATTGGTGTATTGGTGTAGAGGGTTTGAAACTTAGGTGGTATTAAGTTTCAGTAAACTCCAAGGTGGCGTCCAGATAACTGGGGAGCTTGTTTGTTTTGCTTTTTGTCGTTGCTCATGATTCACAGTATTTTTGTTCGTCCTCCTGATGTCATCATCATGATCAAGTTGCATTTAAACCATATGACCACCATGCGTTCTCAGCATTAAGCATTAAACAGGGGAATTTCCTAAAAAGGTTTCAATTGAGTTTCAACTTGTTGCGTTTATCAGTTTCCTTGTAACAGTCCTAAACTAAGTCATAGCCTAGTAAGTTTAGAAAATGTCGAAAATTGACTAGCATGCGTGATAAAATGTTTAACTAAAGACAAAATAAAGAATGGGTGGTGTTCACTCTTGTGAACTAGTCCAAGCTCCTTAGCTGAGGACCAGAATCATTAGGCATTGACTTACATGAAGAGCTCCTGTAATAGTGATTACTCCTGAAAATATTCAATTTGTGAAACAAATTGCTTTGAAAAATGTCCTTATGTAATCAGAAGTTCTTGGACCTTTGCAGACCAGAAGGGAGTCGTTTGTTACAGGTGACGAAACTATGATCCTTTAGTGATACGAGTGTGGCACCGAAAGTGAGATCCAGCTGGAAAAAAGCAGAGGTCACCCAAAGCACCAACATCTTCGTGGCTCTGTCTATTAGATACATAGTCTGTAGAGTTGAAGAAGGGAATCTACTAGTAGAGCCACAGTCGGTGCTGACAATTTGGAAAGATCACTTCTGGAGACTGCTAATCCACGGTGACGATCAACAATTCCGTCCACCCGACCAAAGTAAAGTGAAGATTGCAATATCTAAGCTTATATCCAATAAGGCTGCCGAACGGATGATCTTATTACCCAGCTATTTAAAGCAGCTGGCCATGATTTGGTACGGAGCATACATCAATACTCATCTGCTTGATATGGTCGGATGAAAGTATGCCCAACGAATGGAACCTCAGGATCGATTCCTGATCCTCGAGAAAGGAAACCCTCTGAACTGTGCTTATAAGATATACCATATTATGTGAACAACATCACCGAGGCTTTTGATGTCAGAAAGGGACTACGTGTCTGTTATCACACGGCAAAATGCAAGTTCAGCATAAGCGGTCATTGCTCCGTTTAAATTAATAAATGCGCATGTGCTGAGTTTGCAAAATGACCAGCAGAATAATATCAAATTATTCTTGCCGGTCACAAACAATGTAATTTGTCAATTTAGCATTTTATTCCAGTAAATACTAGTCTTAAGGAATATTATATTTAGTATTAAGCGGATATTCAATCAATAAAGATTATTTTTTTAAACCAATTAATTGTCAAAGAAATTAACTTGCCCTGCGATTTCTTCAGCATCATATCTGAAAGAATTGTACAAAATTCTTAAGCTAACATCAGGGGCACGATCTTTCAAAAGTCTGTACAACTGCTCGCAGTCACCAAAGACATTGACAAGACAAAATGCAGCGGGCTGTCAGTGGTGCTCTCAGCAAATCAAAAAATATTCTGTCATCAAAAAAGAACAGTCAACATCTGTTTTACAGTTACAGTTTTGAGCTAGTTAAGGACTTTATCTACCTATGCGTCGCTGTAAATTCAAACAATGACACCAGCGCAGAGATCAAGCGTAGAATCACACTTGCCAACCACTGTTTCTTTGAGCGAAGAAGGCAATTGAGTAGCAAATCCCACTCACGGACAACTGAGGCGACTTTATATAAGACACTCATCATTCCAGTCCTGCTTTTCACCGCAGAAGCATGGACATTATTCAAGGCCACACAAGTGCAAAAGGACCTCAACCAACTTCGTGTGTAAAACTGGAGGCGGCTAACACAAGACCGAACTGGCTCCACCACGGAATGTAGCGCCATCTAAAGTAAAGTAAAGAAAAACTTCTCATTTCAAGAACAAATACATTTTTTGATAAAAATAAATAAATAAATATTTGGCGCAACAGCTCTTTAAGTGCCAGGGCCTAACTTCTCGCAACCACTCGTGTTGTGTGCGTTATATTTTTCACACGAATGGAAGGGACCTACAGTTTAGTGCCGCATCCGGACGGCAATTTGTTTGGAGAAGCTTTCTCCTGACAACAATACTCTCGGATATTTGTCAGACGTTCGCTAGAGGTGGGATCGTGAAAAAACTTTTTGGTGTTTTCTGGGATTCGAACTTGAGCAAGAGGTTCTTGCATAGTGATCTGACACACTAACCACTACGCCACGACGCACATTTTTTGATAAGTTAACTTTTTTTTTTGAGAAACACTTATCATTTCCACTTCAGACCAAATTGATAAGTTTCTGATAATTGAGTGCGATTCAGATTTCGTTCGTGAAACGCTTATCACTTTCACCTAGCAAAAATAAATTCAAATGATGATTTGATGAAGAAACAGGGTCCAAGTTTGGCATACTCGTATCTCTGAACAAACTTTGATATCCCACTCTACGAGTACTTTCTTTTACACAGTAGGTATATAGTACATGTGATGTCAATTAAATACAACAAATTCCCGCATGTATTCGCTATCACTTAGTTTCTATTTCTGCGTTTTGCAGATACTTATATCTCTAGGTATACGAGTAAGTATCTCTAGATACACCTTTGTCGCATCCTCTTGCATGCTTCGTGTTTCTTAGTTCCGAAATTGGAATGTAATTTATCTGAATTGTTACTACCTTGTCTGCTTAAGGACATTATCAAAGGACACCCCTCTAATAATGAATCGATAAACTTCGAACAACTTTTAAGGCTACTCATGCTACTATGTATTTGTAAGCAATGGAATACACTAGAAAGTAATTTCTCTTCGTAGACGTTCCAAAAGTTAATTATGTACATACAACAACATCAGTTTTTCGAAAGTTGATAAGGATCGGTATACCGCACTTCTGGTTGTGACTTGCTTCAGAAACACGTACAAAAGCAACTAATTTTCCAAATACCTGCACAACTTAAAAACACCACTGGCCCTGATCAAATAAATTTCACAAAGCAAATGTGTCCTCAACAAAACCAATTTTGTAGACAAATTTGATTACAAAATACCATTTAATACGAAATCCTAATTACACAGAAAATCTCTCAACTCCATTTTAATTACAAAAAGACAGGCAAAGAGCAAAAAGAAGAAACTTCATCTTCTCTTTCACTGCAAAGAAATGATAGCCCATGTATTAGTCTTACATAATTTTAATAAACTGCTGTTTCCTAACACAGAAATGAGAAAGGAAGGTCGGCAGTGTTGGTGGTGCTAGTCCTGGTATGGAGCGCGGTGGCGGCGCTTAACATTAACACCCTCATACGCCCATTCTGAAGCATCATTATCATAAATCATTTCGGAAAACGACACTCGAAACAGTTGAGTTCTGCGGGAGATTCTTTTCTTTCTTCCCTCCGGTGTCCCGGCGGAACTTTTCTTAAGTTCCTCGTCAGTTTTCCATTGGATTTTATTTTTATTTTATTTCTCTTCTTTCTTTTTTAATTTATATTTTTCTCCATTAATCTTTTGGAAATGAACAGTGAATGGGAAAACGGAAAAAAAAAACAAGAATAAATGAAATGAGACAACGAAATATACAAATTATGAAGTGAAATGTCTTTTGTTTTACTTGTGAACTACTCAAAGTACTTATCGTTACTTTTTGGTTAACATGGCACACAATGTGTGAAACAAGAATGGTTTTGCTTTTGTTTATGGTGTCACAATTTCGTTATCATTTTCTACAGCTAAAATCGTAATTTTATTTGAAATCCCAGGACTTTATTGAATAATTAAAAACATTTGTTCACAATTTCCTTTTTTAATGAGGGTACACTTGGGACTATTACAATTGTTAGTAGAACAAAACAGAAAACGTTGCTTCACTCATTTTTCAAAGAATGAATTCAGTCTGTCGGTGATGCTGGCGAAACTTTGAGGAATAACGAGCATCCAAAATGTTATAGTGCCACAAAGGGCTTGAAGTTATTCAATTTTGTACATTTCCCAACAGAATGCTACAAAACAACAATTCAGCAGACGTTTGTTAAAAATGCAATTGGAGCTAAGTTCAGCAACAAGAATTAATTCATTGAATTTGTTAACACAGTCAACTTTCAAAAACAGATCGACATGGGTTAATTCGCAAAGCAATTGCAGATGACACATTTCAAAACCGGCTACCTGATTACGTTCATGGAATTCAATCTCAAAGATCTCAATATAAACGAAAGGATCAAAAATTGAGGTGCGGCAGTCTTCTCAGAGAATACTGGCCTTTCCATATTTCTTCCGGATCCATGCAGCGTCTTTCAAGTGCAACAATTCCAGGAGATGCCAAAGGTGCAAGGGCATTGGACATATCTGTGAAGTATAGTAACTACAGAGCAATGTTCAAATGAGCTAGGCAGAAAGAGCTTAAGGCAGCAGCAATATACTGCCCAACCAGGTGTACCCAAACTGAAGAAGACTAAATTTGCTAGGACATAATATTCTTGTTCGTGTTGACTTCAACAATAAAAGGAAAAAGGCTTTATCAAGCAACCACAAATCTGAATTCTTTTGCTCTGGGTCGCCTACATACTGGCCTTCCGATCCTAACAAAATACCAGACCTTATTGACTTTTTCATAGGAAGAGGTATTAAACGAAATCATACAAACGTTGAAGGTAATTATGACTTATCGTCAGATCCTACTCCGGTGATCGGAAGTACAGGAAAAAGTAATCACAAGCTTGTAAAAAGGAGAGCGAACTGGACTGAAGTCAGAGAAAAGCTAGAAAGTTTTATAAACCGAAGAACTCCTATGGAAGGTTAGGTTAGGTAGATGAGTGCTTTGTGATAAATAGATTCAATGCTCACTTATACCAACAGTTCGGGTCAATTATGCCTAATCATTAAAACTTGGAAACGCTGTAAAGTCCGCTGTTAGAACCACCCAGATAGTGATATAAATCTCAGGAGGTCCGTAAGCTCTAAATTACCTAAGTCCTCCAATCCCTAGAAAAAGTATCTTCCGAGAGTCCTCATTCTTGTAACGGACAGGGCAGGACATTACACAGCAGGTGACGAACTGATTCAATTTCTTCTTCGTCCCTGCAACTTCTACAATAGTCGTTATGTAGCACATCGCGTGAATGCCAATGGCACAATGACCAGTAATTATTGCAGAAATGACCCGTGCGTTATAACGACTAAGTTTCACCAGAGAAGTTGATCTCTTCTTGCTAAAGGCCGGCTATAGCGCCCTGGCGGTTGTGCGTGTTTCCAGATGAATCCATTATCTGTTGCTCGATCGGTGGTTTCATCTTCTATTTTCTTCCGTAGGGAACTGATTGGGGTTACTACAAAAGGGAGGGCCCGCGATAAGTGCAGCGCTGACTCTTTCTTAGCAAGCTCGTCAGCCCTTTCATTTCCTTCGATATCCATATGCCCTAGAATCCAGCAGAGGGTCACCGCATTGGCTCTGGATATTCCATTTAAGACTGATTTGCAGGTCCTCTCAAGCCTTGATCTGATTACAACAGAGTCCAGAGCCTTAATGGCTGCCTGGCTGTCTATATAGACAGTCATCGTTTTACCAACGGTATTACTCTCGCGTATAATTTCCGCAGCCTGTACGATGGCTATGATTTCGGCCTAAAAGGCGCTGCAGTTGTCGCTGATTCTAAAGGAGTTGTTCATTCCTAGGGCCTCACAATTTCGGCACCTCCAGTACATTCTGTCAGGAATTCTTATAGTGAATCTCCTTTCAAATGCTAGCGTATGGGTCATGAAATCAGTTTCGGTCGATCTGCTGGTAGTTCCCCATCGAGATAAGATGGAGGCATGGCCGTAAAGGCTCGATGACCACAGTCGGCCTTCTCTCAGTCTTACAGCGGTTTTAGCCGCCAAACTGCTACAGTTTCAAGCGAAATAAAACTGAGCATGGTTTCCATTGCCGCTGTTAGTGTTGTTCTTATTGATCCCATGACTCCGATACATGCTGCCCTCTGGATGGTGGAGGTTTGAAAGCTGGTATTGCTTCTCAAGAACCATCCACCATACTAGTGAAACATATGTTAGAATGGGTCTTACAACCTTACAACAAACCTAACCTAACCTAGTTCAATACCACCGATGTTTGGGGGTCTGAAGGTAGGAATTGATCTCTTCTTAGTAAAAAGAACTACCTCTGTCTTTGAGGGGTGCACTCCCAGCCTTTTGCTGCTGACCCACTAAGTCTTTCGATTAGGACTGGAGGGAATATTCCCGAAACCAGGATGACCACATCATCGGCATATGCCGTCGCGTTGATGCCGTTTTCCTTAAGTATTATTAAGATCTCATACACTATGAGGAGCCATAATAAAGGAGACAGAACTCCGCCTTGGGGGGTTCCTCTGCAGACCCTTCTCCGGATGGTTACATCTCCTAACCCTCGATTGAAGCATCTGTGCAATCCAATTGCAGAAGCCCATATTCAAATGAGCTCTGTGTAGGCTGTCCAGGATCGAGTCAGTGTGTACGTTTTTGAAAGCCCCTTCAATGTCCAAGAACGCTCCGAGAGTGAACTCCTTAAAGTGGAGGGATCTTTCTATGCTTTATACGCAACTCCTATGGAAACAAATGAGCAAATGGACAATGAAGTGGAACAATTCATTGCTGATGTTCAACAGGTGGCAGAGGAAATCACATCAGCTCGTAGCAGAAGACAACCTGAAACAAAATACCCCGTCGAAATAAAAGAGTTCCTATTAGAACAAAGAAGGGCTCATAGAAAATGGCAAACCAGACGGTAAGGCTGTTTTCAACCATCTCAATAATGAACTTACAAAACGAATCTGTGTATTGAAAAATGATTCACTTAGGATGCGTCCACAGACTACTCCTTGCGGAAATCAGCTAAGTATCTAAAAAGATCTCACTTACACAATCCGCCCTTGGAAGCGTCAGATGGAAAATGGATTGGAAACCCGAAACAAAAAGGCTGACCTCTTCGCAGAATATCTGTCGAAATTTTTAAGACATTCTCGTTAAGTGCAGGTACTTAAAAACTGATAAAAGGGACGAAGATGAGATTCCCCTAGTCACGCTCAGTGACAAATTATCAAATAAAAAGGCACCAGCGTACGAAGCCTTTGACAAGGTTTGGCATATGGCTCTTATGTACAAACTGGGATAGGGAAGGACTGAAGTCCTACATTTCAAATCGACTCTTCCGAGTTCGATACGAACAAGAATATTCGGAAATAAAGAAAATTATAGCAGGTGTTCCACAAGGAAGTGTAGTAGGACCAACCCTATATCAGTTGTATACCAGGGATACTCGTATACCGGTGGATAACAATGCCATGATGGTTACTTTTACAGATGACACTGCAATATTAGCACCTGGCAAATGCACTGTAAAGGCAACAGAGAAACTGCAGAATGCAGTCAATAGAGTAAAAAATTGGACGCAACAATGGCGTATAAAACTCTAATAGTCACAATCAACTCACATATACTTCACAAATAAAAATGTAAACAATCTTTCGACATTCATTAACAACTAAGTTGTCCTAAGTCCCTAAAAATATGCATAAAATACCTCTAACGATCACATCTTAAGGATAGTATAACCTCGCACTTCTAATGATAAAGTCTCTAGAAATTCATTAACAAGTGTTTCGAGCTAAACACTCTTCCTAAGTGAGATCAACTCCTTTCTAATATTCAACTATGTATAAACACTAAGGCTTTTGAAAACCTACTTCACTCTGATTATAGCTTTTCAAACTCAAAAAAAAGAAAAAAAATTACATCTATCGCTTACCTGTCCATTGACACCCTTATCCTCATCAGTGGCTTGAACTTTTATCACAGGACTGCCATTTGGTGCACCTTCCTCTACTTTCGGGTAATACGTTCCGCAGTCCTTAAACACCGGCTTATTGTCATTCACATCGGTGATGAACACCACAACCACCGCTGTTGACGTGTGTATCGTTTGGTCACCGTTCACACAACAAGACCCATCATCCATGGCCGTTACATTTAACTCATACTTGTCACGGTCCAGCGAAATCGCCTTATTATGCAGTCGTATCACTCCAGTTATGTCCTCGATAACAAACTGCCCGGAATTGGTGCCACCGCCCACAAAACCGAATCGCACATTGTCACCATCCTTGTCGGATGCCACTACCGTGGTCACTAGGGTATTTGGTCCAGCATTCTCATCGACATTCGGCGTGTACACTTGCTGGGAGAATTTCGGCTCCTCGTCGTTTTTGTTCTTCGTGTAAACACGTACCGTGGCAGTGCCACTCTTTGATGGTTCCCCCTTATCTTTGGCCGTAACAATAAACTCATAGTAGGCATTGTTATTGTCCGCGTCCAATTGCTTATTATTCACAATGATGCCATTCGAATCGACAGCGAAATGATCATCGGAGACAAGGTACTCAATTTCGGCGTTAGCACCTGAATCCGAGTCCATTGCTTTCACGCGTAGGATACTAGTGCCCAGCGGAATGTCCTCGTCCACGTTATGTGCTTGATAATCGGGCAACTCAAACTTTGGCGCATTGTCATTCACATCTGTGACGCGAATTGTTAACTGCAAAAAAAAAGAACAAGAGGAATTCAATAAAGCAGAAGGATGTGCATTACGTGCGTCATCGGTGAAATTCACATACCTCAACTGATGTAGAGAATCCTCCAGAATCCTCGGTGGCAGTCACAATCAACGAATACACATGCGGTTGTCGTAAATCTTCGAAATCCAATTCTTTTGCAAGTTTAACGATGCCTGACGATGGGCCAATGTTAAATGTTCCCGCTCCTTGTCCTTGAGCCTTCAGCGTGTATCGGATTTCTCGATCGGCAAAGGATTTGGCTTTTACCGAAATTATACTGCAAAAAAAAAAAAGAAAAAGAGAAAGGATGAGAGGTTGAGATAAAAGTAACATTAACATGTGGATGGCATTGTATTCGATTAGAAAATGGAATAATGATTGGTTGATGGTGACCCTATATGCCTCGTTAAGAGCTTAGTGGTTCTCAAGTATTGACAAGAGTTTAGGTAAAATTTATGCTGGGGTAAAGACTGTGGATGAAAACTGTGTGAATCCTTGTGGACATTTATTTTTATGGTTGTAATAACAACGAGTAATAGTAGCAATGAGAATATGTGTTGAAGAACGAGTTAGTCTGCGGTTCAACATTAACATTATTGCAGAACGGTTATAAAAATTGAAAACCTCTTATGGTTGTCGGGTTTTTGTGATTTGAAAGGTCACGTGCGTAAAGAAACCCATTCCAGGTTCATAAGCTAATACCTAGAACTCAATAAAGGCTGATGACAGTACTGTCTATTTGGTTGGTCAATCAACGACTGACAATAAAAAGTTTTTAGATTCAAAAGAACCTGAACTTTTAAAACAAGAAAAGTTATTGTGCACTACCTCGTGGTAATCATTTAAATCCACGGAAAAGAAAAGCCACTGATCTATACTGAATACTATTGGAGCAACGAATTCCCAATTCGTAACAACTTGCGGCCTTGTTTCTATTTATGCTTTCAATACAAGACCTCTTATGCGATTTTGCGATACTTCCGGATGCTAATGTTACTTTCTGACCTAGAAGATAGAAAACTGTTTTATTCGACTGTGATTTGCGACTTTTTGAGCTTTCGGAAAGAGGGTCAAGCAATTCTGTTAGCAAAAAGTTAGCAAAACTTACTTCAAACGGGATCTGTGTGCTTATAGCCCGAGGTGAAATAGGTGAAATAGGATTTTAAAATATTGCAACTCCTGGACGGACTGATCAGATTGTTTACGGCGTTCACATAATATGGCAGATAGGACCTTATACGGGATGTTGAACAGACTAATACCTCTGTTGGGGAGGTCAAAAGCAATACTTGCTCTTCGCATACGTATGACTAGGGTGCGGCAACATAACTTCCTTCTTTTCAAAAAGCAATAGGTGACGCCCCCCATTGTGCATACACTGAATAAACCGATTTCTGGCGTTTATCATGACCGTCACCAGCATATCAGCGGGTATGTTGGCAATTTCTGCCCTGATGTTGGCCTTCATGTATTGTAGGGTCCTTGGACGGTTGACATAAACACGGGATTTCAAAAAAACCCCACAAAAAAAATTCGCAAGGGGCCAAATCGGAGGACCGGGCTGGCAACTCCAAGTCGTCCCTTATTGAGATGAGACGCTCCAGGAAGTGTTCCCTCAACACAGCCATTGATGCCCTTGAAGTGCGAACCATTGCTCCATCCTGTTGGAACCAAATGTCCCCAAAGTTCAATTCAGCAAGTCGTGGGAAAAAAAATTCGCGCAGAACGCCGTGGGCGACCCACGTAACAATTGATTTCCGATCCGGGACAGGGGCCAACGGGGCTACATTAAAGTGATTTCGAAAGGCGCGCTGGGTTGCGATCACAGAACTTCCGTTAGAAAAGTAGTACTCTACGGCAAACGCACGCACCATACGGTTCGAACGCATGATGGCGACTGACCGGCCCTAGCAAAGGCAGGACAATCACAGAGGAAGTGTTGTCCTCTCCGCAAGCGTCGCACACTGTTGTGTCACTTAAGCCTACCACACTGAGGTATTTAGCAAAAGCAAAGTGCCCCGTGAAAACGCCGATAAATTATCGCAGTCTTTTCTGCTGAGGGACGTTACAGATTTCAGACATCCCGGAGCATTCGTTTAGTCTGCCCGCATCCTGGAGAACCATGCCACACACAATTATGTTCATAATAAACGCAATCGTCAATGAGGCCCTGACCGAGGACGCAGGAAGACCCAACGCAGGTTCGGGTCCTGCAATCTCATCGGAGATCTCATTTCCCATGATTCCAGTGTGGCCTGGGATCCTTGCAAGAATTACAGCGTTCAACCTTACTGGAAGTGGTTAAAGGGTTGAGCAAGGCCTTAAGCGCAGCTTGGCTGTCACTACAGACGCAGATACTTGGCCCCTTACACCTGATTTTCACAGCCATTACGTGGTAGTACCGATTATTCATTTTCAGTCTTATCAAAAGTGTTGACTGATTACCAAAATATTGCGAAGAAAATATTGTTCTGAATGTGTCACTTAAAACACCCCCGCGAAATAGAAGACGAAGTCGGTCGAAGTTTTACTGAGCGCCCTATAGAAGGAAAGAAGTTAGAAATAGGAAAAATCCGCTGGAAATTAAATAACTGATACAAGAAAAGAGGAGAGCACACAAGAGATGGCAACAATCCCGCGATCCCCAAGATAAAACTCATTCGAACCACCTACGAGTATACAATAAACTCAAAAAAGCGATCCGAGAATTCAAAAATCGCGAGATTTACACATATCTCGAAGGTTTCACTCTGGAAAGCCATGCAAGGTATCAAAAAACCCTAAATACAATCGCCACCAATACGAAAAAAGAATGGTGAATAGGCAAAAGAAGACAAAGGGAAGGCGGATTTATTTGCCAAGCATTGACAGAGCACCTTGGTGATACGATTACCTGCCAACTTTAAAACAAAAAGGCCCCTGGATATGATGTAATTACCAGGCACATCCTCAAGGAATTCCCAAAGACAATGGAAAGTTGTCGAAGTTATATTGGTTCCCAAACCGGAAAAATCTCTAAACGACAAAACTTGCCGATAATATCAAAGGTATTTCAAAAGCTCCTATGACCTACAAGCGGTCATTAAAGAAAGACGTTTAATTCCTAATCATCAACTCGGCTTTGCAATCAAGGATTCCACAATTGACTAGATTTATAGAATAACCAATGAAATTGAGAAAGCCATAGGAGGGAAAGGGATATATTCTAGAGGTTTTCTTGAGTTCTCTCAAGCCTTTGGCGAGGTATGGAACGTATGACAGCTACACAAAATTTTAGAATCCTATCTTGCGAGTATACTTTCCCGTATTACACATGGAACTATGTAAATACTCAGCATTTAAGGAAATCGATGCCGGACTTCCTCAAGGATGTGTTTTTGGTCCGGTCTTGTTTTTACTTTATACTAGAGACATACTTCACGAAGAAGGTGTCATTGTGGCCGCGATCGCGGACGATAACGGAAAATTCAACGCAAGGAAGGCAACGGAAAATTCAATCGAGTCAGCAACTGAAAATCTCCAATGAGCTTCGGATAAAATCTGCGAGTGGACAAAGATCTGGCGCATTGTCCTTAAAGAGACTAAATCAAAAATAAATAACCTACTCATTTTCATTAACTCGGTACCAATACCATATGCAAAAGAGGAAAAATATCTAGGATGACACTGGACTTGAAAATTAAATGGAAGCCACATGTTAAGAGAAACACGACGAGCTCGAACACAGATTCAAACAAATGTATTGGCCACATGGAGGACATTCCAAGTTGAGCATGTAAAGGATTTTTCTTTTAGAGTGTAATGAAACACATAAAAATTGTGGTAATTGTCGTGGTATTAGCTTTATTGGAGAGATAATTTCTGGCCATTCGTATTTAAATATGATTTCGGGCACATGGGCGGTTCGGCTGGTTCAAATAAAGAGCAATCTGGAAGTCAAATTGTCGACCGCTTTTTCAAGCAGCTGGGGACGAACATCGACAATAACGCGGCGAATGTTGTCGTCCATCGTCTCTGGTTTATTGGCGTAGACTGGCGACTTCACATATTCCTACAGAAAGTAATCCAAAGGTGACAAATCACATGATCTTGGAGGTCAATTCACAGGTAAATTATGCGCTCATCGAATGCTTTTTTCAAAAAATAGATTGTTTCGCGCGCTGTGTGGCATATTTGCGCCGTATTGTTGAAACCACAGCTCTTCCACATTAATGCCATTCAATTGGGGAACGAAAAAATTAAGTAATCGCGGAGCTATGGCGCTCTACATGGACTATAATGTTCTGCCCAGCATCATTTTTGAAGAAATATGAACCAATGATTCCACCAGACCATAAAGCACACCAAACAGTGACTTTTTGTGGATGTAACGGCGTCTCAAGAATGGCTTGTGGATTTTCTTCACTCCAAATGCTGCAATACTGCTTGTAGCTATTAAACCAAAAATGAGCCCATTACTGAACAAAATTTTGTGGTGAAAATGAGGATCAAGATCACCGAACGTACGACGCACACGATAGTCAAGCGGCATCAATTCTTGCACGAGCTGGATCTTGAAAGCTCGTAAACCAAGATCTTTCCGCAAAATCTTCCAAAAAGTGGATGGACACAGCTCCAATTGCCTTGCACGATGGCGAATCGACTCTTTCGGGTCCTCCTCAACACTACGCTCCACAGCAGCAACAGCTTCTTCGGTGCGCACTGTACATCATCTCTGCGGATGCGTGTTATCAATTAGAGTATGCGTGATGCGAAAACGATTCATGGTTATTCGACCGCAAAATGGACGTAGCGCACGGTAAGTTTCGCGAACTGAACCACAATTTTCGAAATAAATTTGCACAACAATTTGCAAGCGTTGTTCTGGCATAAGTCTATTCAGGGTGAAATGGCAAACCAAATTGAGCACAAATCAGCTGCCAGCTGTCAAATGGACTGTCGCTGGAAAAAGTGCTGCCAAGTCGAAAAGCTAACCTGTAAAAAAAAACACCCTTAATATACATACATATAACAAACTACTTTTATATAAAAAAAAAAAGTGTTTAAACCTGCATATATGGATGTATGGTATACAACCTTTGGGGTTCTACTAAACCAAGCAATACAAATATTCTATTCTTTCCAAAACAAAATTCTAAGAGCAGTGACTTCTGTATGGTCTTCATGTTCATTGCAACAACGCCATACTTCAAATTCTGGACGTGACAAACCTTGTGCGCGAACTATAAGCACTCGCTAGCGGTCGTCATAGTGTCTATGAATATTTTCATCCATCCGCGTAAAAAAAAAAAAAAAAAAACACAAGGCTTTCAGGAATCTTATTGTTTAAACATAAACTTTAGAATATTTCTGCTTTTTCTACAACTTAAAAAGAGCTATGTACATCTTTTATCTGGTCTTAGATAGCAGCTAAGTTCATACCTTAAATCAAGTATCGGAGTCAACAAATCAAGGACTAATTGTATTTGATGTTGCAAAATCATATATTTTTTCTTGATTGGAGATCCTTTTCCTGGAACGTAGATCAAAGGAAAAGTTTCTTTGAATCATCTAAAAAAAAAACAAGTATCTGAATAGAGCCGACCTACCCTTTCATATAATTAATTGAAAATAGAAACTGGAAAGATGTAAAATGTGACTGCGTTATGGAAATAACTAATTTACATAGCTCTGACCAGTTTCGCTATTATCCTATCCTGTTTGTGCTTTTTCCATATAAGCCTGTCTTACGTGTTATTCCACCGCATTATGATGAAACTCCGCCAGTCAGGATATTTTTTTCTTAGAACCTTTCCCTAACCATAAAATGAGTTTTTAAGTAATTAGTCATGACAGCTTTGTCATAAAATAACATGATTTTAAGAGCACATCAATCATTCACCAGAATGACAGTGTTGGGGGCCCTTCTTTTGTTTGCTTTTATTTAAAGCACATTTACAAGAGAGCCTGCAATTAATGTAAATTTTTTTGTTCACATAACACACGCACTGCACACGCCTTCTCAAGCAAAATAACAATAAAAAAAGAAAGTCAATCACAAAAATTACTTTTCATGTTTACTGACAAGCAACGGCGGCATCACCACCCTTAAAGTCATTCCTTTGATGAAAGAGACACGTTAAAAGGACCTTCAATTTCTTCACTCCCAAGTGTGGTGGATATACACAAACAAATACGACTGCCAACCTCTTCCTCATTCCAAAGGTTTTTTTTTTTTTTCAAAAATCAAAAAAGATATTTGAAAGAGAAAAGACTACAAATCCTAAGAAGTTTAGAAACGTTGAGGATGATGATAATGTACGAACGGAGTGAAGATGTTTGCAATTGCGTTGATCACAAAAGTAAGCATAAATTCGTAGCATCCGTGTATCTTACAGTTTGCCTCTGCTTGTACATCCAATTCAGTGTGAAAATTGCGGATGAAAAACTTTTCTCTCCTAAGGTACACATCAGCAGCAGTAGTAGCAAGGCAATAGCAGGTGAACACTTTGACACGTGTATTAAGTGTCAACATTGTGCCAATATCTGTGAGTGAAAATGAAATTCGTTTCAAGTTTTTTTTTTTTTTTTGACAAGGGGATAAGATTTACACTTTCAGTTTTTTTTTGTAAAGAGTGATGTATATTAAATCCTATTTACAAAATGTCTCGAAGGGAATAAACCGAAAAAGAAAAGAGCTGACCGGTATCGATCGATTCGAAGGAGGAGCTGAATAGATACAGATAGCTAGAAAAGAGAAAGAGATAGGTTAGGTTAGGTTGGAGGAAAGTGCACCTAGGGGCCATACGACCCATTGTGTTTCCCTTTTTGTGAACCTATATTTACAACCTTTGTCTTGCGGTGGGATTTGTTGCAAACCAGCCTGCGCTCTTTATCAAGCCTATCATGTTCCTAAGTGGACTTTTAGGAGATCCCTTAGTTCATCAAAAAGCCTGTTTCCCATATAACGGAGGCGGCGGTTTTGAAGATTTGGGCAATCACATAACAAGTGTTTGATGGTTTCTGTCTCCTCTACATCTTGACAGCTCCTGCAGTGGTCGGGTGTGTTGATGCCTAGTCTGGCAGCCATTTCCCCTATCGCGCAGTGTCTTGTTAACGTGCCTATCAAGATTCGAATTTCTTTTTTATTCATCGCCAATGGGCTTTTTGTTCTGTTTTCATCCACTGTCGGCCATAAGCTGCGAGATATGACACAGTTGCTTCTGGCGGACCATGCGGAGTTAATCAGTTCTCTTGCTTTTAGTTCACTTATTGGAGCTTCTACTGATATCTGATTATTTTGAAAATCCAATGCTGATCCCTTTTTAGCTAGTTCATCTGCTGTCTCGTTTCATTTTATATTGCTATGTCAATGAATTTTAAATGCATGGCCAAATTATCCACCCCAAGGAGGCCAATGCCAAGAACAATGGCGTCACAGTCAACTCTGGCAAGACCACGTATACAACATTGCAAACACGGCATCCATGAAGTTGAGCCACCTATTTAGAGCAAAATATACTTTACAGCGCACCAGCACCTTCTCCTATACAAAGCACATGTTAGACCAGGACCAGGAGTATTGTTGTCATGCCTGGAGTTCGACCTCAAATCATTCTCTTATAATATATGGTCAATAGAAGATCGTGCACTAACTTTCAATCTATAACCATTAGCTCATCGAAGACGGATAGCAGAACTATGCCTATACTATAGATACTATCATGGAAGGTATTCCGAAGACCTCAATAGAACGATCCCTAGAAATGCGATATTTGAGTGTTCTACTTCGGTTAGAACGTTAATAAATGCGCATTCAATGTATATAGGCAGGCAGGGTATATTGTTTGCAGTTCTTTCAATCGCTTGCACCACCTCATGCAGGGTCATTCCTACGAATATCACGAGTGTACGCGTGCTGGAATTTGGATATCGAGGAAGTCTTTCTTATGCGAGCGTTAAGACATGTTCTAGGTAAGAAATCTAATGGGTCAAGGAACTACTCGGTCTTGAGTTTTCTGCAGCATAATGGGCAGAATGCAGTCAAGACCATAAGATTTTTCCTCTGTTATTAGTGATTTTATCTCATTCCATGATGAAGACTGCGAAGTCTGAGATTCGGGTGCGTTCATGCAGGCGTCCTTGCACCATGGAAAATGAATGTTCATCAAAATCTCCGAGGTTTCTCCAGATGATTTGTCCAAGTACCATCCGCCCTTTTTATAAACGACGGGCTGGAGTGTTCTTTGGACAGAATCTTGCCTAATCTGGATTGGGCTCCTTGGTGATTTCAATAGAATGGCGGTATTCCATACTCGTACATGCCTGTGTTTTGGCAGTTTTGAATTTTTTATAGGCAATCCTTACACTCCTGCCAGAAATTATGAATATAGGAGATACTTGTACACTATCCTATCGCAGCTTTAACTCGAAAAGACTTCATTTTACAAACAAAAATGTGCTGAAGAATTTTTCTATAGAGAATTTTGGGTTTCAGAGCCTTATAAAAATTGAAGACTACTGTTCTACCAGATAACAAAGTAGCGAACCCTATTTAAGAAACACCCTCTACAGAATTCGTACGGACATTTTCAGTTAAAATCTGTTATACTATGATATCAGCCTAAAGCAGCAAATACACGCTTTGCCTTGCCAGGTTGTCCGGATTTTCTTCAACAACCTCAGCACGCCACTTTTAAACAATAATGTCCTCAAGCAGAGAAAAGGTTTATTTTTATTTAGTTTTTAATATTTTTCATGGCAAATTTAAATCAACTTGCATAGCATAACTTTCAGGCTGTAGATGACAGCAAAAACAGGAACACCCTCCTGTTTTTGCTGTCATCACCGGTCACCGGACGAGAAATTCTCAGCGGAGCTGAGGGAAAGATTTTTAGATGGAATTGTCTTTGGTGGTAGTAGCTTTGGCTAGCCAATTCATTTGAGTTTCAGGATTCATATTTACTCATATTTAAATCTATTACAGGGTGACACATAATAACCTTTATTGTTTTAATTCATTATAACTTTTTTTATTGCACAATTTGATAATGAGCGATGAAGTCCATTTCCTTCGTTAACAAAAAAAAAAAAACTGCAAAATATGAGCTACGGAGAATCCAAGAGCAGTTCATCAGCGATAAATACACCCACTTAAGTGTACTGTTTGATGCAGTGTATCGTCCGAAAGGATCATCGGCCCATATTTCTTTGAAAATTAATCCGCTGCCACAGTTACCATCAATACTGCTCAATACCGGACGATGTTGGACATTTCTCTTTTTAAGGCCAGTTGTGCAAAACTATTCACAACTATGGTTCCATTAGGATGGAACCACAGCGCATACTGCAAGGGACACAATGTCTCTGTTACGGGACACATTATTTCGCGCAGTAACAAATTAAATTGGCCGCCGCGTTCACTGAATTTAACCGATCCCGACAGTTTTCTTTCGGCCTATTTGAAATAGCGAACGTACATCAATAAACCAGCGACCATCTACCAACTGAAAACCAAGATTCGCAATGAAATCCGTGTCATAACACCTGAAATTTTCTGAAAGGTGATGGAAAATGTGTTGGAAAGCGCCACCATTTGTGCGACGTAATCTATCACGTTTAGGCCAATAAAATTCCTCATTTGTATACTGCGCTTGAAACAAAACAATATATAAATTACTCTGAAATAAAAAAGTTATTACAAATTCAAACCATAAAGGACATTTTGCGCCAGCTTGTATTTGGGGAGAAAACTTTAAATAAAACCTATTTCACGGATTCTCGGAAGAATATTTGTATCTAAGGTTTGACAGTTAGTTTCAAATAAAATTTATTATGTTCGGTGGAGCTTTTTCACTGCAATTTTGGAACTCATTCCGCTAAGTTTTGCATTTCAATTCAGTATAGATACTCGTAGACTTATACACTGTATCTAATATCTAAAAATTGATTTTATAATTTTTTCAAAACTTGACATGATCTTGCATATACAGGGCTTCCAATAGGGACTTCCGAAATTTGACAGTTGATAGCGGCCATATTGATGAAGCTACATCTGTCAAATTGGCTGTCATTTATTCAGTCTGTTTTGCCAAATCACCATGGATGGATATAGCGTTCAACAACACGTGCAAATAATAAAATTGTTTTATCAAAATGGGTGTTCTGTTCGGGTAACGTTCTGCGCACTTCACCCATTTTACGGTCGCCATAATCGTCTTTCCGAGAGGACTATTCGCAGTGTGGTGGATAAAGTTGAGTCCACTGGTTCAGTAAACGATCAACCAACACCCGTACGTCGACGAAACGAAAGATCTGCCGAAAGCATCGCCGCTGTCCGTGAGAGTGTGCAGGAGAATCCGAGGTAGTCGATTTCGCGTCGCTCACAAGAACTCTGCCTTTCGCAGACCACAACTTGGCGAATTTTGCGTCGTGACTGGAGCCATCACCCGTACAAAATTCAACTGACCCAGTAGCTGAAGGTAATCGACAATAGACAAGGATGGGTGTTCGCTGAATGGGCTCTAAAGCAGTTGGAAACTGACCCTAATTTTCACCGAAAAATCATCTTCAGCGATGAGGCCCATTTCTGGATGAATGGGTACGTCAACAAACAAAATTGTCGAATTTGGGATGATACCAATCCACATGAGATCCAAGAGCGTCCAATGTATCCCGAAAAAGTCACTATTTGGTGTGGATTTTGGGCTGGCGGCGTCATCGGTCCATATTTCTTTGAGAACGACGTTGGCCAGGCCATCACCGTCAACGGCGAGCGCTATAGGTCGATGATTACCAACTTCTTTTGATCTGAATTGCATCATATGGACACCAACGACATGTGGTTTCAACAGGACGGCGCTACGTGCCACACAGCTCACGCCACATTGGAAATTCTGCACGAGCGATTCGAGGGCATGGTCATCTCACGTGGAGGTGATGTGAACTGGCCACCGAGAACGTGCGATTTGACCCTGTTAGACTTTTTCTTGTAGGGTTTTCTGAAGTCGCAGGTCTATGCGAATAAGCCACAAACCACAGCGGCCCTCAAAGCCAACGTAACCTATGCCATCGGTCAAATTCAGTCTGAGCCAGGGTTATGGAAAATTGGACATTTTGGATGCGCACCACCCAGAGAAGCCGCGGCCGACATTTGAACGATGTTATATTCCATACATAATGGCATCGATAGGCCTTTCAAACGAATAAAAAATTTCGATGATATCTCACACACACTTTGATTTATTTAAATTTAAAGTTAGGAAGCGCTTAATGAAAGACCCTTTATGTAGGAAGAGATAGGATTAAAAAAATGTTATTTCTCAACATAATCTCCCTCGATTGAAATGCATTTCTCGTATCGGGCATACAGTGCCTTAATACCACCGAAAAAATATTCTCTTTGCCTTCAAAATGAGTTCCTGCGGCCGCCTTGACACCGTTCTCATCTGCAAATCTCCGGCCTCGTAACTCCTTTTCAAATTGAAAAAAAGGAAAAAGTCGCTCGGGGCTAAGTCTGAGCTGTAGCGTGGGTGATCTATCATTGAAAAACCTGTGTCTTTTAAGGTCTGTCTCGAAAACCGTGCCTGAGTTTCCCAACTCGGTTCCGTATGACCGCTTGACGAGTCTGAGGCAATAAATTTGCGTAATATTGACCATTCATCGTAGTCCCCTTTGGTAGGTAATCAATTTGCTAAACACCTTCGCTGTCCCAAAAAACAGTCACCATAAGCTTCGAAGCCGACTTCTCCACCTTGAAATTCTTCGGCGGGGTCTCCCCTTTTTTCAATCCACTGCCATAGACTTTGTTTGGACTCCGGATCGTATTGGCGAACCCAAGTTACGATTCAGTTACAAATTTCGTAGAGATTGTCTCCTGCTAACTTCAAAAAATCTTTACAATACTCGAGTCGTCGTTGCTTGTCGAACGGCGTGAGCATTTCCGGTACCCAACGGACCACATTTTTTTCATGTTTAAATGCTCGTGCAAAATTTTTCCGAAGTTTTATTCGGTGACCACTGGGCAGGGATCGTTTTCACAGCTCTATCGCCCTTTTTGAAATAAGCGAACCCATTTTTTTGACCATGGTATAGGAAGGCTCAGAATCCTAAAGAGTCGATGACATGTCTTCGAAAATTTGTTTAGGCGATTTTCCTTTTTTCACGAGGTACTTTATCACGGGGCGGTGCTCGAAATTGCGAGAATTTCTGATTTCGGCTGACACGGTGATGTTTATCCTACCACATAATAACAAAATGAGATTGTTATTGAAACGAGGTGATATTTATGCTAAAGGGTTTTTCAATAAGGACATAACAGTTTTGTGATTAAATAAAACACAGAATAATTGAGATATCGAGTTGAAATTTATTCAAGATATAGCACACATGTTAAGTTTAAGAATGGAATTCGATCTCGTTCATATGACCAACGCGAGCACGTTTGCAGCTATCGGTTCTTTGGAGCCAATTTTCCACCACTCCTCCACACATATCGGCCGGAACGTTGGCAATTTCACATTCGATATAGTTCCTGAGTATCTCTAACGTTGTTGGTTTGTTGGCATAAATCAACGATTTAACGTAACCCCATAAAAAAAAAGCCATAGACGTTAAATCGCATGAGCGAGCTGGCCATTCGACCTCGAGATTACACGATTACCGAACTTCCCCCTCAATAGATCAATTGTTTGACCAGCTATGTGGCATGTGGCACCATCTTGTTGGAACCACATATCACTGATGTCAAGTCCATCCAATTCTGGTTTGTTGCTGTCCAATAATGCATTTTTTGCTTATTGACAAAGCCATTAAGCTAAGAATGAGCTTCATCGTTGAAGACGATTTTTCGATGAAATTCAGGATTTTCTTCAAACTTTTGCAGAGCCCAATCGGAAAAGTTTCGGCTCTTCAAATGATCAAGAAGCTTCAGTTCTTGAGTTAATTCAATCTTGTAAGGGTGTAGGCCAAGATCTTTATGCGCAATTCGCCACAATGTGGACTGAGAGATTCCCAAATCCTGTGAACGGCGTGGAATCGACTGATTTGGCTCACTTTGAACTGAAGCAATTACGGCTGCGATATTTTCGGTACTTCGACCGGTGCGGTCAGTAACATTCATTAGTGAATGTGTTGACTCAAATTTATCCACTATAGCACACACAGCCTGTCTGGTGGGACGATTATTACGACCGAAAATTGGAGTAAGCGCTCTTAAAGTTGCGACCATCTACCAAACATTGCTCGTTCATGAACTTCACACGTAAACCTTGACAGAAGTTTTGACATTGACAGATCATAAAAAAATGTTAAGGGTGCGTTTGTATTAAAATACTAAATTGTTATGTCTCTATTGAAAAACCTTTTAAGGTGCCGCAGTTAGTGTTATCACTAATGAAAATATGAATCCTTGTTGAGTATCTTAGGGCCCTAACTTATCAGCCGCCCATCGCAGACTTACTGTATCTAGAATCTAAAAACTGATTTCATACATTTTTCAAAATCTTAGCATGACCTTGCATATACATACTCGTATGTCAAAATTTCGAACAAAATCGACTAAGTCATAGCTCAGAAATAGACAATTTTCAAAAACCGTAAGCTATATTAATTTTGTGATTTCTCACCAAATTGTGACCGCGTGGACCGCTAAATACTCGTATAAAGTTTGAAGTAAATCCATCCCGTGGTTTAGACAGCACTCCGCTGTACATACACACAGACGAACAGTCAGAATTGAGGGACACACTTTTTTGAGCTCGTCTATACTGGTAATGTCTAGTTTGATCTCCACACACCCTTTACAACTGCAAATACAAATGCAAAGGGACCAACGATGGATTCACGGATGGGGTAACATTGGATCCCTATTTTTAACAAAACGAACAGTACGAGTACCTATGTACGTTTCACACAAAGTGCTCAAGTGATGAAGGCGGAAACTCTTCATAGACCAAGCAAGTACTTGAAAGATTCTTGGATCATTCATTTAAAAAGTTTCTTCTGATGCAAATCATGATACACACTAACAAAATGCAGGAAAATATATGTACGAGTATTTTGTACTTACTCTGAATCCTTTTTTTGATTTTCCGGTATTTCTGCCTCATAGCTTGGCATGTAGAATTGCGGTGCACGCTTGCCACCAACAATTGACAACCGCTCCTCTGGTGTACTCTGAAATCGTCTATCATCGACTTTGCCATTTTGATCTTCAGCCTTCACGTACAGCACATACTCCATGTCTAATTGAAAGAGATCAGTGCCACGTGTTCGTACAACGCCAGAACGTTCGTCAACCTCAAAGCGGCCACCAGTACGATCGCGTACAATGAAATAATGAATATTATGATCAGTATCCGGATCGCGAGCCTGCAATGTGAATACCGGCGTGTTTGGGGGTGCATTCAACTGTACGACAGCTTGCATTGGCAGCGGACGATTAATGAAATACGGGGGTTCATCGTTGACATCCTTTACATGGATTATGACTCGTTGATTGTCTGTGTATTTGAGGCCTGCTGAAATGAAAAAAATAAAAATGTTTGTGTTTTTTAGTAGACGACAACAGCTTAGACTTGGATTAGTGAGTTCATTTGCTTCAATAAGAACCAATGACACACGTAACCCAGAGGATGGATGAGGTCGTTGGGTACTGTATAGGGTAACATTTCGTTAGATATTTACTCGTAAAGGATTGAAAATACATCTGTGGTAATGAATGGCCTTGGGCATTAGCACCAGACCACACCAGCGAACTTAATTTTCACAGAAATTTCTACCATACTCATAATGTCCTTAAAATTAATTTCATCAAAAAGTTTGCTCCTTTTCTAAAGGAAAACTACAAGGAAAGAGTTTCATGTGTGTAGCTAATGTGGTGGCATTGTGAGATCGAAATCATGGCAAACTTAATCCCCGAGGAAGGCTAACTGCCGAGAGGAAATGAGCAAAACGTTAGAGGGTGGGATGGAAAAGAAAAAAAAAACTTTTCTAATATCCGCTTACAGTTTATTTTTCGCACTGCGAACGAAGAGAGAAAAATTAAGAATTCCATAGTTCAAGGTTTTTCCAGGGCGAATGGTGCACAGAAAAAAGTGCAAAAAGTTGAGGAAAACTTTCACCGATATTTTATGCTCACCCTCATCAAAAATGCCTGCAAGAAGTGGTGGTAGATACTCAAGGGAGTTCTTAGCTGGGGTATGTTATTCGTTTAGCGGTTTTTGTAAATCCATCATTTTCTATGACTTTCGTGTGAAAGTTATAATACAGTTACATACTTTTTTTTTAAACGCTTGAAGTAGTTCTACTTTCTGGCTTCATTATGAATAATTAGAATTAATTTTGTTGCATAGTTGGGATACCCAAGTGGAAAGAAATTTCAAAGAACTTGATATGCGTAACTGAAGGCCGTCAGCTAAGGATCGATCTGGATGGAGGGGTTGTACGATTGAGGTCCAGCTATCTGAACATAAGTAATTGAAAAAAGAGTATAGTTTGAATAATTGTTGTTGGGAACTAAGGTTTGGCTCATACATATGAACTGTGACACAAACCAATTTTTGTCTCCCTGGTAATACTGACTTGTGTAAGTCATTTTCACGTGCCACTATTTGTGAAAGCTAAAGAAAATAGCGTCGCACAAATGCAACAAGACGGGTGACTGATGTGCTTTGACTTTGATTGCGACTGAAGGGTTCTCTGAAGGGCTGTATCCCATAAAATCCGGTCAGGCTGAAATAGATTGGTTTATGTCACTGGCCATAAAAGGTGTGCATAGTAGATTGCGTTTAGGCTAGAATTTAGCACAGGTTTATAGGCTAAATAAGAAATAGTTTCAGCTTAGTTAGATTTGGTTGCATTGGCATGTTCTTGAACATTTCTATACATTTTCTCTTTTGCTCTATTACATTCCCAAGTTTAGGCAATTTATCGTTAAATCTTCGGTGTTCTGTTTGAGTTGAACCGGACAACCACGTGCGTATTATAGTTCTCCTCATCCGCACGGAAATTTCCCCTGTGACCTTAAAATGGCGCCCCACGTAGGACCGATACTGAGAATATGATGTCAGAAAAAGGTGCAAATTTAATAACCTTTTAGATGCACCAAAAGGTGAACTGCAAGCGTTGGGTCCTTATTACCCATTACCCGAGTTGCCCGAACTACTTTAAATAGATGGGCGGACTACGCTTTAACGTTAGACGTGTTAGGTTCTAGAGCAACTTGTTGTTGTTACTTTCATTATAACTAAAAACCACGAGCAATAAACTCGGTCTGTCAGCGAACTATTAACCAAGAAAATGTAAGCAAGACATATGCAATGCACCTCTGTTCAATAACTCTGGCCTCTGCGTAGCGAATGCTCAGCGCCTATTACCCAGATTAGAGATTGAGTTTCAGACCCTTTTAGAAGGCATTTGGCGTTAATTTTCCAGATATATTCCTTTTGGAATCAGCATTCGTGTTAATTAGCTAAGATCTACTTCAATATATTCTCAGCTAAGATCTGGAAAATCTTAATAAGACTGTGTCAGAGATTAACGATTTCTGGGAATATCTCCGTAGATGAGAAAAGAAGCCGAAAAATAATTAAATTCACCGCCTTACTGCCTATAATCCCATAAGAAAAATGCTTGGTTGCCAAGTGCGTCGTCAGTTGTTGGTTCAATCCAACTGTAAAGAGAGAGATAGGTACCGTGAAGCAATGGAAAAGACTAAAGTAGGTCCACTGTGATACCACACTTACCACACACTCTGATAAAGCTGTTCATTTGAAAATCACAGATGTTTCTGAGACAACGACTATCAAAAATTTGCATTTGCAGATTGCTTTTCATATTACATTCGACGGGTAAACCGACCTACTGGCCAACTGATACTTCGAAAATACCTGACCTGATCGACTTTTTCGTCGTGAAAGGAATTTCTACCAACCACATTAATGTTGAAGACAGCTTTGATCTGTCGTCTGACCATTCCCCAGTTGTTTTGACATTGAGCGAAACACTATTATATACCCTAGAGCCAGCGAGATTAGCCGGTAGAACAACTAACTGGGAAGGTTTTAGGAACGAAATTGAAGATAATGTTGAACTGAGCGTTCCACTTACGACACCCTATCAACTTGAGGTTGAAGTTGATCGCTTCGTTGAGATCGTACAGCTCGCCTCTTGGAATAATACTCCCAATCCAAGGAAAACTCCGGACAAATACAGTCTACGATATCCTACGGAAATAAAATAATTGGTCAAGGAAAAAAGAAAAGCGCGTAAGAAATGGCAACAGAGTCGTGCTCCGCAACATAAAACTCACTTGAATCACCTGTGCAATTCGTTGAAGAAGACTATAAAGGATTTTAAGAATCGTGCGATAGGCTCTTACCTTGAAAGTTTAACAGCGAAAAAAGATTCCAATTATTCACTTTGGAAAGCTGTAAAAGGCACCAAAAGGCCCAAGGTTCCCGCGCCGCCTATTAAATTAAATCACAATGAATGGGCAAAGGAAGATAAAGAAAAAGCGGACGTTTTTGCGGCCCACCTGGAAGATACCTTTAAACCGTACGATGGTCAAGTGTTTTACGACAATATCAATAGGCCGCATTTACCATCTGACGATTTAGCACTTACAAGTGCAACGCTGAGGGAACTCAAACATGAGATCGGGAATCTAAAACCTAAGAAAGCTCCTGGTTATGACTTGATCACCGGAGAAATTCTCAAAGCCTTACCTAGAAAAGCACTGATTAAGCTTCTTCATATTGTAAATGCTGCGCTCAGATTAAAACACGTGCCTAATCAATGGAAAGTAGCGGAAGTTATAATGGTTTTAAAACCAGGAAAGCCGCCAAATGAGGTAAAATCTTATAGACCAATTTCGCTACTTCCAGTCATATCCAAAATTTTCGAGAGGATATTGCTAAGGCGCCTCCAACCGGTTATAGAAGGAAATAATCTTATCCCTGACCACCAGTTTGGGTTCAGAAGTAAGCATTCGACGATTGACCAGGTGCATAGAATTACTGATGTAATCGAGAAAGCACTTGAAGAGAAAAAGATTTGCTCAAGCGTATTTCTTGACGTCTCACAAGCCTTTGATAAGGTGTGGCATGATGGCTTGAATTGTAAATTACGACAAGTTCTCCCTGTATGCCCATACGACATTCTAGAATCATATCTAGGGAATAGACTCTTCCGTGTTAGACATGGAAATGAATACTCGGAGCTAAAAGAAGCGTTCTTGGGCCACTTCTCTATCTGTTATATACTCGAGATATACCGAAAGAAGATGGCACTATCCTGGCTACGTTTGCCGATGACACCGCTATCCTAGCCGTAGGTAGAACAATCGAAGAAACGACTGCAAAACTGCAAAACGCACTGAATAAAGTAAATGAATGGACGAAGGACTGTTCACGTGAATTTCACTTATAAAAAAGCTAATGTTTTGCCAATTTTCCTAAACTTGGCCCGAATACCTTTTGCAAACGAGGCCAAATACCTTGGAATGACACTCGACGCAAAACTGAAATGAAATTCTCACGTGAAAATGAAACGCAAAGAACTCGAAATCAAATATAGAGAAATGAACTGGTTGCTCGGAAAACACTCCCAGCTCAGTACTGAGAACAAACTGCTTTTATACAGCAAGTGCTAAAGCCGGTGTGGAATTATGGTATACAACTTTGGGGCTGTACCCAGAAAACAAACGTCAATCTTTTACAAACTTTTCAAAATAAAGTGCTAAGAGAAATTGTCCACGCACCGTGGTATACTAGAAACGATGATATCGACAGGGATCTCGGAATTCCGACAATCGAAGCTGAAATTAGAAGCTTCGCGAAACCGACTAATCGGACATGTCAACAATACAATCCTACAAATTCTGGATGAAAGCAATTTATTGCGCCGACTACAAAGGACGAAACCTTTCAACTTGGCGAGATAGGAATCAACCGCGCCTAGATTGCGGAACATGCAGGATCTTTCAGGGGAAGGTAACCTGCAAAACGTGTTATTTTTTCATGATAGAAAAATTGCTTGATAAGGTCGTTCTTAGTTGCAATATATAACAAATTAAATCGCAGGGTGGTTTTTTTAGTCAGTAAGAATCTGACACTACTATGAGCACGCGCTTGCTATCCTCATAGTGTCTATGGAAAATTTTTTTACCAACCCTCGGGGGAAAAAAAAAAAAAAATATGCTGCACCCTAAAGTAATAGAGCAGTTGCAGATCCTGGACTATGTACTGAAATCAGCTTTTGATTTTGCAATCCGACTGCTTGTTAACCTACATCCAATTTGGTACTACCGTCAACTAAGATAATGATACCTGTGATTGTGAGATTGATGGCTTGTCAATAAGGTTGAGAATTTAGGTTTTTTCGAAGTTAATCGTTAGCTCTATTAAGCCAGCGCTCATTGGATACCACACTCCATACCGACAAAGCACTACAAAGAGCATCACTTATCACTAATAGAAGAGGTAGTAGCTAGTACCTTTACACCCAGTATGTTACATTTAGCGCAGTCGTACTTTGCCTTGACGATGCCCACCCTACATAAAGTATGCCGTATAAAATCGCTGTTTACACTATCGAAAGACTTCTCTACGTCAAGGGTGGAGTTTAGATACTCTTTCGGCGGAGATATCTCCTCAGATCACACACTCTGTTAGGTCGCCTCTACTTGCTTAACAATAATTCAGGGAAGATTTTGGTCTCGGAGCTTTGCAGAGCTTAGTGGGTATGCCAGGCAGGTATGTTTTGAGTGCTTTGCCCATAGTGCGATGCGAATCCTAAAGTGTTGAGCATCGGATAGGTCATCCCGCCATATGGGGTATACCCGGACATTGAAAGTCATTCCGCCAACACTTTGGACTTACTTTGCACCCTGATAAATACCCCATTGATATTTTAGCGCCTCTAGGTCGGTCTGACCATAATATCGTATCAGCTAAATTCTCGTACTCCGACCACACAGTTAAAGAAAAAACTCCTAAAAGAAAAAAGTATAGCAATACGAGAAAGCCAACTGGAGCGTCTTTAATATCTTCTTTTTAACTGGTCGTTATGCTCCTAAGGCAAGCTCGTGGTTTGACCAGAGCTGTAAAGAGTCTCATCAGGTTGAAAGAAGTAAGTTTTCGGAAAGAAGTTTAAACAAGCCATAAAAGACTGCAATGAGCATATCCGATGTTTAAAATTCTTACATGATCAGAAATTGAGGCAAAAAATTCTACAATGTCCCAAGGTAGTAACAATTCTTGGTCATTCATTAAAAATATTCAAAATTCTGGCTCGTCTGCCATCCCTACGCTCATTTACAATGACATTCCAGCTGTCGCCTCCTTAGACAAAACCAATCTACTTGCTGCCCACTTTGCAGCGAACTCCGCGCTGCCAGATAATGCTTTGTCTCCACCTGTATTTGAGAGCGTCAAATTTTCCATGGGACAAGTCCACTTTCGCACTCGTACAATTGCAGGAGTACTCAAAAGTCTTAACATACACAAATCCGCTGGTACAGATGGTATCCCTTCATTGAAGGGGTGTTCTTCCACGCTGGAAAAATCTCTGCGTTAGCTTTTCTGTCTATTCTACTATTCAGGACTCTTTCCGTCTAGATGAAAAATAGCACTTGACCAGCCCATCCCTAAAAAAAGGGAAATCTTCTTTCCAAGGTCGTGGAAACGTTGATAAATCGTCAGCTTATGAAATATATCGATTCTCGAAAACTCCTCAATGACCGGCAGTATGGTTTTCCTAGCAACAGGTGCACTGGCTGCTTGATGGCATATCTCACCGAGAAGTGGAACCAATCTCTCCATCACTTCGGCGAAACTAAGATTGCGCTTGATATTTCAAAGGCATTTAACAGAGTTTGGCATCAGGCTCTTTTGTCGAAAATCCGTGCATATGGCGTCGATGAGTCTCTTCTTCAATGGATTAGAAATTACCTTTCGGGGCGTTCAATACAAGTTGTCTTGGACGGTTTCAAGTCTGCAATTCACCAAACAAATGCTGGTGTTCCCCAAGGCTCTGATTTGTCTCCGGCACTCTTTCTTATTTTTATAAATAATTTCTTGTCTGCAACTTCTAATCCAATCCATTCTTTCGCTGATGACATTACCCTCAGTTTTTCATATTCGTTCCCCAA
Source organism: Pocota personata (assembly GCA_963082735.1). Lineage (NCBI taxonomy): Eukaryota > Metazoa > Arthropoda > Insecta > Diptera > Syrphidae > Pocota > Pocota personata. Next base: position 81,823,013 of record OY720432.1, on the reverse strand, counting down.
CTCACGTCCTTGCTCTTCAGCCGTAGATAAGGAACGTCTGTTAAACACATTAAATTCCGACCTGGACAGCTTAATCAAATGGGCTTCAACCAACAGAGTGGAATTTAATGCTTTCAGAACACAATGCTGTCTTCTATCACTCAAGCGAAATCAAAACCATCAACTATTCCCCATGAATGGTACTTGCATCGCTGAAACCGAAAGACTTGCCATTCTCCGTATGTGTATTAATAACCATCTTCGATAGAACGATCACATATTTGAGGTCGCTAAAAACGCTGCGAAATGTCAAGGATTCCTTAAACGGTGTAAGAAATATTTTACCCCGTCTGATCCGACCTCAATTTATAAGACATTCATCCACCCAAAGCTGGAATATAACGCCCATATCTGGTCTGGTGCACCCAAGACAGTTCTGCACATTCTAAACAGGGTACAGAAACTCGCGTTAAAACTTATACGTGATAAGAGACAGAGCTGTCTCTTCCCATTTTATCGCTTTTTTTATAAAAAATGCTCCAGCGAAATAGCCAGTTGCAAAACACCCCTTTCACCCGCAATACGTGTCATGCTTCGAATGCACATCAGTTCACCCTTAAGCTCAACTTCGGTCGTAGTATCAATATAGAGGGATTCGTTTGTAAGCTGAATGACATGAATGTTGAATGATCTAATAGGCTCTGTATTTCCCCATCACTACAACCTGCACAGGCTTCTCCTCTGTTCCTCTTCCCCATTTTCCTAAACGCCCGTACCCTGAAACAATTTAAGGGCATTCATATTCCCTTTGGCGCGCACAAATCTAAAAAAAAAAGAAAAGAAAATGTGGTTGGAAAAATGTTTCCTCCATCATAACCGTGCGTTAAGCAAACTGAAATCACCTTTCAGGTCATTGGGAACTTTGATTATATGTTCCTTGAGTAAGATGGTGACCTTACTGTTGGCGCACCACGGGATACCTTAGTCTGTCGATCTTATACCTGACACTTCGAAGCAGGGTGTTGTGGCTTGTTAGGACGGCTGATATAAGACATTCCAATGCCAGCTAAACGTCTACTGAATGATGAAAACATTCCTTATTTGATCGCTGAAAAGCTTCCACGAAGTGAGGCCTTTTCTTGTGCCTGGGGTTAATTTAAAGTTCCGGACAATTGTCCCGAATAATAGACGCGTTGTGGATTAGACCGAACTCGCCTCAATTTAATTCCGCTGATTTCAAACTGATAACACATAAACTCTTTCTCTGGTAGTAGTTAATGCAGGGCGAAAACTGGAGAGGTATCTGCGTGCTGCCTGCTGTGACCAAGACAATAGTTAGAATCATCCTAAAGCGAATCAAAAAACACCTTGAAGACACACTCGACGCCGAACAAGCAGATTTCCGCTCTGGATCCTCCTGTGTCGACCACATCAACACCCTGCGGATCATCATCGAGCAATGTGTTGAATATCGATCACCACTTCACCTGATGTTCATCGATTTTGATCTCCTTACGCAGGAGAGGCATTCCTGATAAATTAATAGCAATTATCAAGGCTACATATGATGGGTCCACATGTCACGTTTTGCACAGAGGAAGGCTGTCTGAGGAATTCGAAGTCCAAAGTGGGGTTCGGCAAGGCTGCATACTTTCACCAATATTGTTTTTATTGGTGATTAGCGATGTGCTGAATGCGGCCTTATCAACAGGAAATGGAGGAATTCGATGGACTCTTACATCTGAACTCAAACACCTCGAATACGCCGACGATGTATGCCTACTGTCTCACAGAATAATGGACCTTCACCAAATGACAGCAAATGTGGAGAGGGAAGCAGACGTCGTTGGGCTGAAAATTAACTCGGCAAAAACAAAAATGATCAGCCTAGGACCAAACTCATCAACTCATATATGCATTGCTGGACAAACGGTTGAGAGAGTAGAGAGTTTCCAATACCTTGGGAGTATTGTCTCAACCGATGGCGGAACCGAACTGGATATAGCCAGCCGAATAGGTAGAGCAAAATCTGCGTTTGGGATGCTATCCATAGTTTGGCGAAGTAATGCAAATAGCTTAAACACCAAGCTACGACTGTTCCGTTCCAACGTTGAATCCGTGCAGCTATATGGATGTGGTACCTGGAGAGTGACCGTCACTATCACGAGGAAGCTGCAAACGTTTGTCAATAGGTGTCTATGCTACATCTTAAGGATATTCTGGCCAAACCGCATCTCTAAGGAACAGCTTTATCAGAGAACGGGCCATGAACCTGTGGGCACAACCATACGATGACGAAAGTGGCAGTGGATCGCTCACACTCTCCGAAAGGGTGACAGGTCCATAGCTAACCAAGCGATGCAATGGCACCCGCTTACCCAGGATGGCAAGATACGCGGCGGTCCTAGGAGTACGTGGCGCAGAACAGTTGAGTAGGAAGCACGACAACTGGGAAAGAGTTGGGGAGAGCTGAGGCACATTTCCAGAAATCGCACACGATGGCGCGTAGGCGTTGTAAAGGCCCTAGGACCCACAAGGGGATACAGGACATAAGTAAGTAAGTTTCTCTGGTAGTAGGAATCTGACGTTTTAGAGACATTTTCTGCCAGAGTCAAGGAGAGTCCCCACAACCCAGAAACTAATATTTGTCCGGGGGCATGATAACCAAAAGTCATCAACGTGTTATCATTTTTCATTCGAGGAGTGGTAGATTTTTCGAAGGCACGTTTGAGTTCAAATGCGTAGGAAGCCTATCCTTGTTCCTAGACTAGTATTATATTAGTCCACCCACTTGTAATTTAGCCTAAACTCATAATGGCTTTCAAAGCTAACACGAGCAGATACCAGGAAACACGAACATGGTTGTTGCGCTGCTGGCCAAACCAAGTTTTGGACAGCCAATAGTTACCTGACCATTCGCCGGCAAGATCTCATTCTATATTTGATAGCTAAAGGCTCTCCACAAAGTGCGTCACTGTTATCATTTGACTTCTTTACAGTACCATGTTCGATCAAAACAGCTCACAGCTTTTTGTTCACGTATTCAGTATATTTAGACTGTTTAAAGCATTTTGGATAGCAAGTTTCTCATTCTACAAGCCCATACATATACTCGATATTGCAGTGATTATCCTCAATTCGATTACAGTGTCACATTCACTGTGGCATTTGCATCTGAAATCCACCTCGCACCTATTTATCTGACGACCACTTTCACAAATACACATCGACAAAACATTGTCCGTTTAATTGCATTACGGTTCCGCATATATGCACTCCACGAACCCATGTCACATGGTAAATCAATAAAATTTGATTGGATTGACAACACATTGACACCAATTAACACTCCCATGCCGCGAGGTATAAATTCATAATTTTAATACAAACACACATAACTCAAGGGGTGAGAGGTTGCCCGTTTTATTTTTGGAAAAGTCCATCCATTCATTGACTCTACTGAAGTTCAATGCACATTTACTTTTCAATTCGTTTAACAAAAGTGGAAGCCAAACAAGATCACGTTCCGCTTCGACTAATGAGCTCTCATTTGTCAAGACCATAGTTGCGTTGTGTGTGTGTGGCTGTCATTGTTTTATATTCCTTCTCGCCAACGCAGCGTGTTTCGGGTTTAACTTCTTAGCCCACTTCGTACTGAGAGACGTACTCTCTTATCGAGTTTAATGCACTTATCTGTGACAGGATGGACTTCTATTCGAAATTCTCACAAAGGACGAGTTATCCACTCCTTTCAGAACGTGAAACAAAGGATGCGCATCATCATGCACTACGAGTTCCATCAATCTGCGAAAGAGAAAAAAGTCCTCTGACTGTTGGCTCTTATCCATACACGCCTATATTCAACTTCAGAAATTGCATTAGCAGGCTTCACCCACAGCAACTGAAAGGAGGACAAAGGCGATATTTTTTTCATTGAGGATGTTCCTTTTTTTGCCATAATATCCCAAGCCCATGTCGAGACGTTATCCTAAATTCAAAAAGAACTTTTCTCTCTATCCCTTTCCCGACTAAAGCACTTTATGTGTAGGTGTGTGGGTGTGTGGGTGTGTGGGTGTACAAATCAAAAGGATTGGATAGTCCCTTATATTTGCTCCTTGTTCTTCTCCATCTCCTATTGGTATTTGCATATAAAATGTGCAACGTTCAACGACTTGTCATTTCTTCGAATCCATGAGATGTGCATGCAATGGTTTGGATATACGAGTACTATGTAAAGTATAGTATCTAAAGGACATTAAGGATGTAAAGTAAGTTTTTCGGAATCACTTATGTTTTGTTTTTTTTTTTTGACGACAGCGATAATGCTGACGCTTATGATAATAATGATGACGATGATGATGTTGATGACACTATTATTTGCTTTTCGAATTTATGTTCACTCGTCCTGAAGGGGATCACATCTTGAATACACTTTACACAGCATATGCTTTGAATGGGTAACAAATACAAGACATCTGTTGGGTGCGAGTAAAGGGAGGCCTCTATGAGTTGAACAAAAACGCAAAGCAAAGCAAAGCAAAGATATAGCTTAGGCAAAAGTTATACATTGTAGGCGGGTTTGTGTGCTCATTTTCCTTTGCTGTTCTTTTGTTTTTCTTGCAAGGATTACAAGAATAACTTCTGTTTAAATAAAATATGAACCCTCCTTAGAAGAAGGGACTATGTACTTTTTTTCTCTTTGAGTGTCTCTTTTGAGAAAGGTTATACTCGTAGTAGATTAAGGTGACCAAGTGTTCCTAACAGGAACAGTGCAGTAAAACTTTACTTCAGTGCTCTGGATTTCAAGGAATCTTTACATTAGTAAGCAACTCTAGGCATTGAATGTTTGTCTAATTTTCAAGGATTTTATTAAACGAGGGGATACTTATATGTTTTGAACTTTAGGCAATTGGTGTGTTCTTATTGCAGAGTCCTACTTTCGAAAGTATCTATTATAACGAATCCGGAGTGGGAATGTTCTGTGATCTACCGAAAAAGTTTCCGCATCTTGTGCAAACGTTCGCACAAGGTGTTGAGCATCAAAACTCGCACAATATAACAACTTGTTGACGGATATAGCATAGACAGAACAAAGCAATCCGTAATAGGGTTACTCAGCAACTCTCAAATAACTGATGGGAAATCAATGCTTCAGGGATCGCAGTGATTATATCGAATGTCAAATACTGACGAGAGTTTTAGCGAGCCAATTCGGATGCCGGTGATAGTACTGTATCATCTGTTAAGAGAAAATCATTGTCATAGCCCTGACTTAAGAACCGTGGGTCTACAGCAATACACAACTAAAGTGTATCCTCGTCCTGCCACAAAATCATTAAAAATGTTTCAACTATCTAATCATTCTTGTAGCTATGCATATAAAGGGGACAACATGTATGATGTAGTAGCTATACAAATAGAAGAGACTAAGTCTAATTTCTGGAATGCCAATCGACTTGTAGATACGAGTAGTACCTATAATGCGAACATAAAACCTGCCACAAAATTATTTGCTTATGTGTTTACTGATGCACAAGGATCTTTCAATCAAAGTGATCATTGGCTATCATTCAACATTTTAAAAGATCTATCTTTATGTCATATGTCCAAAAGAGGCGAGGGGCCGACAACTTTGTACAGCACCCATTCGAGGACAAGATGCAATCACTCGAAACCACAAGTATAACTTCGACAGTTCCCTCAGTGCGGCAAATCTTAAGCGACTATATTTCATAAGTTGTACAAACAATCAGCAACTTAGTGAAAAAGTCTCCTTAGATACCTGAAGATGGATTGAAGAACGTAAAGAACTTAAAGCTCGCATATCAGGGACACAAGCAGTAGGAAGGATCGAGTCCGAGGCCCAATATTGCGAATAAAAATGAGAAAAATGCAACTAACATACGGCATGACAAGCACAAATGCAGAAACTTGTTGGCTATAAAAACAGAGAAATCAGCGAGTAATATGGCAGCAGAACTGTTTACTAGATGTCTTACATTGGACTAACTTAAACGATGGAAGGAATATTTCACGGTTTTAAACGGTGTATTTGCCGGTGATATGCTACAAATCAAAACAAGAGTTCAAGTTCATTGCTAGAAACCTAATGTAATGTAATTTTTAGAAGCACACTCGGTGACGCATAGACGTTGTATATAAGTAAAGAAAGGAGACTACGTCCAGTCAATATTAAGGCCAATATCACTAGACTACCTGTGACTGCGAATCCTACATACGATGGTCCCAGAAAGCAAAGCGTAGCTCTTGGCGGCTTTTCTATGAAAAAAAAAAAAAAAACGGTCGATAGTTTTTAACTTTACAATGGCAAGTCACCATTCAGCAAATCACATAATGGTCACTGAGCTGCAGCGAACCTTAAGGATATTAATGAAGTTGCTGTAAGTAATTTTTAAAAGCTGTTTGGATATGTAAAACAGAGCTAAAAATCATTTTCACCCTAAAAGTAGTCTCAGTATGCCTCTTGCTAATTTTAAATTGTTACTTAAAGCCTGTGCTGGATAATAAATGTTCTAGCAGCTTGGGTTTGCTAAAAAGATTACATATCAGCTAGACAATGGATGCCATTACCAGGCACTGCCTCATCGAAATGATTTCTCCTGGACATGCAAGGACGAAGAGAAGGAGATAACTCTTCATCTTCGTTGTACTTGCCCAGCCCTCTCCATTAGAAGGAAAATTCACTTGGGAGCATACTTTTGTGATCTGGCCAATACGGATGTCAGGTGCCTCCAGCGCTTCATATGGAGCTCCAACTGATTCTGCGCTTATTTTCTAGGGAATACCCAGTTCATTGTCATATCACAATGGATTTATTTCTGATCTGAGTGTGTCACTTCAAACTAACCTAACCTTAGATCTTCCTACAGATAGAACCAGAGTCGAGCCAAAATAAAAGAAATTACTCGAGCCGAAAAGGCTCACAAAAGGTTCACAAAATTACTTCGAAACAGGTTCTCAAGAATAGCTTAGGGTAAGGACGGAAGCCTTATAGTGAGAGCCAGTTATACATATGTCGGTCCGGCTGTCTGCGTTTTTAACCGTTAGACGTAAAAGGTTGAAATTTGGGCCAGGATTGGGTTTTGCTAAGTCAATCTGAGAGAAAAATGTTCGGAAAGTTCAAAAACAAAGAAAGTTTCGGAGGTTAGAGTTAAAGTTAAAAAAAAAAAAAAACTGATTTCAGAAGGTTTCGGTGAAAATCGAAAAAATTTCCAAAACAAATATGCATCTCCCCTTATCACGAAGCTACTAAGCCAAAAAAAAAAAAATTGAAAAATTCATGAAAATTCAAAAACTATAGGAAAACTTTTTTAATTTTTCATAATAATCTTTCAAGATTAATTGGATTTAAATTAGGCGTCAATAGATATCCAGTTGGCAGACGAAAAGCTTTGACATGGATCTGGTGTATATATCCACGTCACGCGACATAATTTTCTGTTTTCGAAGGGGGTGTTTTTGAATTCGCTCGCGTACATCTTTTACACCTGCTCTCTTATACGTACGAGGGTGGGTCAATAAGTTCCTGAAAAATGAAATAAGGAACACTCTTTTCGGTATAAAAACATTTTATTTTTCAACATAGTCTCCTTTTAGCTCTATACACTTCATCTAACGTTTCTCCAATTTTTTGATGCCCTCCAAATAATACGATTTCTTGAGCCCCTCAAAATAAGATTTGTTTCAGCGATGACCTCTTCATTCGACCCAAATCTCTTACCTCCGAGGCATTTCTTCATGTTTGGAAACAAGAAATAGTCACAGGGGGCTAAATCTGGGGAATACAAGTATGCTGGATGAGGGAGGAGTTCGTAGCCTAACTCTTGCAATTTTGCCATTGCGACTGCGGACTTGTGCGTCGGTGCGTTGTCCTGGTGAAAAAGAACTTTTTTCTTCGCCAAATGCGACCGTTTTTGCTTCAAATCGGCTTGGAAATGATCCAGCAGCTCTGCGTAATATACGCCGGTGATCGTTTTACCCTTTTCAAGGTAATCGATGTGAATAACACCGCGCGCATCCTAAAAAACTGTCGCCATGACCTTGTTTGCTGACAAACCCGCCTTGGCCTTCTTCGGCTTCGATTCACCAGGAGAAGTCCATTGTTTTGACTGTTCCTTGGTTTCTGGTGTGTTATGGCGAAGGCAGATTTCATCAACGGTTACGGAACGGCGCAAAAACTTAGCCGAATTTTTCTGGAACATCGCCAAACATACCTTTAAAGTTGTCAAACGAATGCGTTTGTTGTCCAAATATTTATGTAAAATCGAAAACACTGAGCCATGTGATAAGCCTGTGGCCTCTTCAAGCTCGCGCACTTTCACTCGCCGATCGTCCATTATCAAACCATGAATTTTGTCCACCATTTCTGGTGTGGTGACCTCAATTGGGCGACCAGAACGTTCGGGTCACTTGTGCTTGAACGACCGCACCGAAATTGAGTAAACCAGTGGTGAATGGTTTTAATCGATGGTGAAGAGTCCCCATAATATTTGTCAAGCTTTTGTTTGGTTTGTGTGATAGTTTTTTCTCGCAAAAAAATAGTGTTTAATGAGCACTCGAAATTCACTTTTTCCATTTTAACAAAAATGCTAGTAGGCGTCTATATAAAATGGCTGCCACAACAAAACTATTTGACAGATCTGTCTGAAAATTTCGGTGCGTTCTTTTGAAAGACGATTCTTGAGAAAAAAAAATAAATTTATGGTGACGACACAATTTGTGTTAATTTTCAGGGACTTATTGACCTACCCTCGTAAAGATTAAAAGAACTTTGATCATAGACGGCACCCCCCAGTGCTGAGTTGTGCTATCGACTGTTCCCTGATTAAACATTGGTAGTAAACGATATTCTGCTGATGGTGGAAAGGTCCGGCTTATGGATGGTGGCCCATGGCCATTATATTGACACTATTATCATTGATGGAGACGGCTTTTTTCGTTGAACAGTAAAAAAGAAAATGGCTTCCAGTTCGCGTCAGATAACGACCGTCTTATATGACAAGAAGCCTTTAAAACTTGGGTATTTGGAGATATCAGTAGTTTGTAAATATGAGCAATGGTACCCCATAACTATTACAGATGTGAAGTGTAATATTATTGGATCGGTATTCATGAAAAAGGCATGCAAAGTCTTCATACCTCCTAAGCCTCAAGTTTTAGAGGTTTGTTGCATAATTGTTTGTTAAGTAAGTGATCGTCTGGTCCTGATATCCAACGCAAACAAAAAGATGTTGGGCCAAACCTTGTACGGAAAGTCGCATTCTCCTTTGGTTTGAAGTTTACCTCGTCCAAAACTGAACCTGTACTTTTTACAGAGGGACCTTGAATCTCGCGGATTACCAAACCAATCTAAAGTAATTCTGGATTCCAAATTGTGTTGGAGGCCGAAATTAGACTGCAGTATCAAGAAGGACTCCAAAGCTATTTATGTCTTAAAAAAAAAAAAACTTTCGTCGTGAAATTAAGTCTCCGACCGAGAATAGTGTACTGGATTTGTACTACCATAGCCCTGTACAAAACAAGATAGTAAAATACAGAGACTTCGGGGTTAAGCAACACTGGCGCTTTGCAAACTACCCCAACAGCAGCATTCGAAACGCTCCCTACACTTAGTACTGCCAGACATTTGCAGGCAATTTAGAGTCATAAAAAGTGCACTTGGAGGTAGAAGAGGTAATCACTAGAAGATTGGGCTATCAGTACTCGTACATAGCAAAATTACCCAACACCCGGTTGCATGGTTTTATCAGGCTACACAGTCCGATAAAGTGGCTAGAATAGGTGCACAGCAGGAATGGCAGCAAAACGTGCAACTAGACAAACCCTTGGAGATCACTATATTATTATTGGACTCATACTTATGTATAATGCTTGCCCTTCGTACCTGTTCGAAATAATTGTAAATATGTATAGGGACCATAAAGGACGTCCCGATGTGCGTCAAAAACTTAGGGAACCATCTTGTAGCCCAGTGGTTCGCAACCGGTGGTGCAAAACTCCCACGGAGTAAAGGTCCTCAAAGAGGGGTGCGGGCGGTCGGGATACTACTCGTATTATCAAAAAAATCTGGATATAGAATTGCTAGTATATAGGAGCAGTGCTTGGGGGTTGAAAATTTGTTTAAAATTACTTAAAATATGCAATGGCTTAGGACAGGAAGAATTTCCAACATGCTGTGCCTTATGAACTTCAGCTGAGGCATAATGAATCGTAGGCTCTTAAAAATGTATGCACTGAATGTTTGTATCTTCCAAAGGATGGGGTCTCTAGCCAAAGATGACCATGTGGATGTACACAGCCGTTGTGCGTCCAATTCTTACCTATGGCGCAATAGTATGGTGGCCCGCCTTACATAAAAAAATACAACATCAACAGAATCAAAAAAGACCGGCGTGTGTAGGCATCACCGGAACATTGAGATCTTGCCCAACAGATGCTCTAAGTGTGATCCTGCATCTGATCCCCCTTGAACTCCACATTAAAATTTCAGCTATATGCAGCGTCGTCCGGCTCAAGGAAACAGCAAAGCCATATGGCCACTACATAGTCCTGGGGACGATACCAAGTGAACTGGTGGCATTTTCGACCGATTACAGAACTCCCAAGCTCGACTTCAGCAAACCTTTTTCAGTAAAGTTCCATACCAGAGCAGAATGGAAGAACGGAATGGTAATCAATGACTTTGATATTGGACTGCGGAGTTGGTGCTGGCATTTTTTCGGACCAACTGAATATATCGCGATTCGGGAGGCTTGCCACTTGGTAAAAAATCTCCCAACGTCCAACCTAAATATGGGTATCTTTTCTGATAGCCAAGCCGCAATCAAGGGCATTGATTCAGTTACCATATCCTCAAAACTGGTAGAGCAATGCCGGTTTGAAATACTCTTAAATGAACGCAGTGTCCATTCTGGAATTACTCTCATTTGGGTCCCAGGACACAGTAATTAACGAGCGAGCCGGCGAGGGTCAACCCTTAATGGCTCGCTAGCGGAAAGAGTCAATATTCCGATAGGAGTCGTTAAGGGCAATTTACACCTTCACTTCCTCCAGCTAGCTAATCTCGGGTGGAACAACCTTACCAGTTGTGCCATATCAGACCTAAATCAAACGAGCTATTAGGCAGATCAAGGCATGATATTGCCAGAATTGTAGCCATTATTGCAGGCCACTGTCATATAGGGGACCACGCGGTCAAACTTTGCATTCCTCATAACACTTTCTGTCGTAACTGCAAAGGCAGCAACGAGAGGGAAACTCTTTTCCACTTCAAGGATCAGGCAACGCATGTTAGGTAAATCCTTCTTTGACGATTTCAGAAAACTAATCCTGTTTCTGAACTCCACGGGCAGGGTTTAATTACTCGTATATCCTTCTATCTCCAATAACACACGTACAAAAACAAGATACACGAGTTCTTTGTGGTATCAAAACGGCGCACTTAGGGCTAATTAGGTTCTTTTTCGAACCACGACATTATCTTACCTAGGTAGCTACCTTGTATCTTCCAAGGACTATTCACACTAGGTTCAAGTTCGGTAATATGAATATTAAAGATGAAACTGACGCTCATGCCTCAGTGCATCTCATGTCATCCACTGAAAGCTATTGGTGACAGGTCAAACGCTTACAGCAGATATCTATTGTAACCAACAGACACATGTGGACGAAGAATTCATCAGCTTCATCAGAGCCAGACCAAATGTGACATTGAAAAGGAAGCAGAAACTAAAGACAAACCTTTGCTTATGAAGTTTTGCTCATCCTCTATACTCACCTGACCTGGCCGAAGTGATGAGCAAAGCTTTCTACAGGGAAAAAAAAATCCAAAATCCCGGAGGGAGGAGTAGAGGGGCGTGGAATGGAAAAGGTTGCAAAACTCTGATTTAGGCGAAATAATTAAAAGTTGTGCGCTTGAAATTGAAACTGAAATTTCCGAAATTATCATTGTCAAAGCTTTGGAGACTATCATTTTATAAATCAATCGAATTGTACGGTGTATAGTAAACCTAATGAAAATGAATTGAATCACCCTGTCAGAATCCATTCAAATAGCTGAAAAATTGTTTTAAGTAAAAGCAAACATCGCAACCCCCACGAATATCAACTATTGACAAGCCCATGTCAACAGAATAAACACACCTAATTCAATTATAAACGAATCTTAGCCATATGCATGTCTATATGATGACCAAACAACGTGATTGGACTAGTAAATTATTTATTGGAATATTTCAACATGCGGGCGCGGTATTTCAAACCACAACGACAGCTAAGGGTTAGCGCAGATTAGGTGTGTTCTATTCTAAACAACCACTTTTCTGCAACAATTTAAAATTAACAACGTGCAACAAAAAGGCGATTCACCTGCAATTTTATTACACTCCCCCATTACGTGCAAACGTTCAACAAAAACCGTTGACCGTCCTTCATACTCATCATCATAGCCAACAGTACAATATATCGTTCTCTGCTCGATTAGATTAAAAAAGAAAAACCTACATAGATACATATCTAGTATATGTTGAGTATAAAAAAACTACCAAACCAAACAGCCAACTGACCAACCCCAAACGCAATATACCTCTCCACATCCTGTTTCTGAAATGAAATTACAATTTCACTTAAACCATTAAAAAGCAATGAATCAGAAGGACGAAGAAGGAAAATAGAAACGACGGCGGATCGCTCTTCTTTTATACCCACCGGTTGTGCCGCCAGAAGGTGCCAATCCTAGAGGAGTCTGGCAACAGAGGGTAGGCAAAAATCAATAATTCCAACTGCAGATAGATACGAGGACGAACAATGTTATTCCTAGAAATGTTTTTCCAGAGATATTTTCCTTTCATTTTTCTGATTTCGAGAATGATTTCGAAGATGATTACTGCCACCCGCAACACCCCGCCCATCCATACTTTACTACAGGAAATCCTTCAGAGCCAAAGCGCCAAAACTTCCATTAAATTGCAATCAGTCCAGATGTGTGTATTGGGCGAGGAAACATGAAACGTTTTAATTACGTATAAAGAAAGGACATCCATCATACAGAAATAAATGTTACACCTACAAGGATAATAAAAGAATATCACTAACCCCCCGCACACACTGCAAAAGGAAGCAAAGAATGTGTATGCAAGGATTAGCGTGCACACAAAGGCAGGTAAAAAGGAGTCGGCACAGCTTTCACCTGCGTATTCTGTAGTACCGTGACAATGGTGTGCAAGTATATATAGACAACAGCTCTTCAGCTCCTTTATATCCTTTTCTATGGTAAATATGGATACATCCATAAGCCATACAATAATGACTCTTAAAAACAACTCTCTCCACTGCCCTAGCAAAGGTTAATCCCCAGACACCCTTCAACGAAAGAAAAAAAAAAAAAACAGATACCTGCATAGTACTCCTTAGAGTATTTGCACTTAAATAAACCCTCGGGGAGTGGGGGGGTTGTCCTTTTATAACAAAGAATTCCCTTCCAAATTTGCACCGCTGAAGAAGACGCGCCACGTCATCCATCGACAGCTTTGGTGAGGCGGAAAAACACATAGAAAACAGCTCTGTGGATTAGAAGAACGCAAAGACGACGACGAAGGAGAGACGATGATGACGAATGACTGAAATTACACGCTGATAGCATGAGACCTACTTATATATCAAATTCATATCATTCGAGACATAAAGGGGAGCACCACCAAGGATACGGATTAACCATGGCAAAGTGCCGATGTTATATTCGGTTATAGAGATAGGGTGGATGGCTGCATATCCGTACAATGTTGCCTACAAAGGGTTGATGATACCGAGTATTGCGAAAAAGCTCATAAAAAGGGAGTTTTCGGTTTCCAACACAGATTCGGTTCTTTTGGGGGGGTCTTCATATTCGACACACACCTACAACGAGAATGCCTGCAGATAGAATCGCTATCATCAGCGTAATTGGAGACGGGAATTGTATTCCATTTATTTATTCTAGTTAATTGTCCATTGTCTTCTTTTTATTTGTACATTTCAGGGTCAATAGTTGGTACATTAATGACGTTCTCGCGAAGGCTTTTAGCAAATAAAAATATGAAAGCGTATACAATAAACAGCACACGGTCCATGAATATGATAGAAGGGTCTGGTAAACATTCTGATTTCCTCATGACAGTTTGGAAATTTATAAAAAAAAAAAAAAAAAATCACAGCTCTTAAGAAACTAATAAAAATGTACGGACCTACCCCGAATATGTTGAATCCTACAATAAGTTGGAATAAAATGTAAAGTCAGCTCATAAAATAACAATTCCCATACCATCCGAACTTCGAACGTGCTACAGTTAAAATTTGACAAAAAGGCTTACCACTGCAATGTGTTTCATAAATTCTCACGTAGACGCTATTAGATGAGATTGTATCAAATTTATTAGAACAACGCCATTGAATTTTATTTGAAACGCGTATGGTGACTAGGTACGAAAATGCTCATAAGTGAGGAGTATTTTTTGTAATTTTGTTTACGCACGGTATTCACAAACGTGAGAAAAGTTACTTCGCCTAGGAATCTCGCATTATTTCGGAATGGCATACGAGTAAATTAAATATTAGGAGTCGCATCGATTCACTACTCGTACTCGTATCTACGCAATGGATAGCAGTCGACAGTAAAACATTCAAGGTGTCATAACATAACCATCTGGAATGTTTCAGTTTATATCATCACTAACTTGTACGGATACATGACCAGACTTAGTTGCTTCAAAATTGTATTATTAATTTTGATTATTTGTAGGTAGTGGCATCTTTAGTGCTAACCCACCGATTGAACTTGCTATACACCTAGAACCAATTGTATCGGTGTTCCAAGCAGAAGTCCTTGCAATTATGAAAGCAACAGAAATACTCGCAGAAGACACCAGCGAAGGGAGGCAAATCGACATCTGCTCGGATAGCAAAGCAGCAATTAGCGCGATTACAAACCCCATGTCGAAATCACGACTAGTAAGGGAGTGCAAAACTAAATTGAACTTACTTGCCGTCTTACATGGGTACCGGGGCACGAAGGTGTACCGGGTAACGAAAAGGCAGACGAACTAGCAAGGAAAGGACCGGGCAACACAGAACTGAACCCGGATAATACAATAGGGGTCCCTCTGGCAACTATTAAAACAATAATCAATGAAAAGATACGACAGGAGTTCAATAACTACTGGACGAATCTAGACACGAGCAAAGTGGCTAGATCTGTAATAACTAAACCGAGTAACAACACAGCAAAAAGAGCTCTTAACTCAAGCAGAACACAATTGAGATTGATGGTGGGACTTTTAACAGGGCACATCTATCTCAACAAACATTCGTTCAGACTCGGGATAGCTGATACAACAATCTGTGCCAAGATATAGAACACTTCCTCTGCCACTGCCCTGCTACAGCGAGGCTAAGACTGAAAATTCTGGGATCTCCAAGGATTCCGGATATTACACACCTCAGTAAGAAAGGAATCGGGGATATATTGGAGTTCGCCTGACGAACACTACAATTCCCCGATTACTATACGATATAGTTTCCCGTTGATACTACCCATATCCCAATACCTAAATCCTCTCAACACATAATTCCGAAAGCACAGCACTATTCCCTACAGCGAGCACCATTAATTGTTATTGCCTGACCCGCCGCATTTTCAAGGAAGAATGCTCCGATGATGCCTCCAGTGACACGTTGTGGATGCATTTGTTTCTCAACAATAACTGGTGGATTTTCTGAGCCCCAAATTCAACAATTTTGACGATTAACAAAGCCATCAAGATGAAAATGAGCCTCATTCGTTTGAAAAATCAGCATCCACTTGTTGTTGTTCCATACCCCATTCAACGAACTCTCTTCGTTGTGCATGATCAATAGGCTTTAGTTCTTGAGTCAATTGCACTTTGTATGCATGAAGATGCAAATCTTTCGTGAGAATACGCTGTAGAGAGCTTCTCGAAATGTCCAATTCTTGACCACAGTGCCGAATTGAACAACACTCTCGCGAACTGCTTGGATTTTTTGTGTTGGACGACTTGTTGAAGGACGGCCAGAGTATCTAAGATCAGTAATTGCTCAAGTCTCCCTGAATTTTTGGATTAATCTATTAATAGTTGATGAAGTTAATATTTAGTACGAAAATTGCGAACTGTAGTTGCCAAACCCTCATTATTTTTAAAATATTGCTCAACAATGAAAGCGTGTTGTTCTTTCGTGTAGAACTCCATTTGTAATAACCCTAAACTTTCAGCTGTCACGCTGTTTTTTTTTTTTTTTGTTGGAAACACTTTACCGCCCGAGATATAAATTGAACATTTTGGACGCACTCAGCTCATTCAGGGAACAGTCGAATAAAATAAACTAAATGAATGAGAATAGTTCACAAAGCTAGAAAAGACGACTTCCTTTCCAGTCTGAACGGCTCCTGGGATCTAGCACGGGTAAGGTTGCCAGGTGGACGAAACTGAGCTGGATTGTTCAAAAATACCATGGTACCAAAGGACTAAAAATATTAATCATATTTTATTGTGCAATCAGGCATACATGTATTCCAATTCCGGCCAAACGTCCATTCGATTGATATCTCCCAGAAAGGCAACTCTGTGGCAAAAGAAGGAGTTGTCACGTAACTCTCCTGTCCTGTCGCAGTAAGTTACCTTCTTTCTCTATAATTCCTCTTCGTTGCCATTGAGAATTGTTAGGAAAATGCATTCTCTATCAGAAGGATTATAACTTTATTAAAATCATAGCTTATATGCTGCAATGCTATTTAAGCATCTTTATCTACTCGTATATAATTTGCAAGTTTCTTTAAGAATTAAAACCTCTATTTTCAGGCTTTTATAAGAATAATATGCGGTAGCATATATAGGTAGGTTGTAGAATTTTATGTCAGTTTTACGGCAGTTTTCTGGAAAATCTCTACCGCGTTGACCGTTGCCAACATGGCTTTGTCTTCCAATTGTGGTATTTTTCGCGTGTATAACAAATATAAAATCGGACCAAGTACACTCTCTTGCGGTAACCCAGACGATTTCTTTAAATCCGGAGAATTTATTACGAAAGAACCTACGGGTATATGTACATATATGTATGTACGAGTATATGCCTACATGTACCTATAGGTACAACCGGAGAAAGAAACGGTTTGATGAATGCGCTCACCTTGGTAATCAAAGATCCCGACATTCCTACTTAGAGAGATAAGTATGTTATAAGATAAGAATGACCAGATAGCAATGATAGTTTTCCAATTGTTATGTTTCAGCTGATGTCAAAGTTACCAATGACATCCAGCTGTCAAAATATTCAGTAAGGTTGGCCATTTCATAATGCATTGTTTGACGATTTCCGAACATGTGGAAATTATTAAAAAATATTATTGAAATTTCGGCTCAGTTGTAAATACGCAACGTGAATTTGGTCATGAGATCGGTCGTCATCATGGCTTAAGTGTGCAGGCAATTCACCGCACCGTGGAAATGTTTCAGCGTGAGTACACTCTTTTGGACCTCAAGCAACCAACCAAACAGAAATCGGTGCGAAGTGAAGAAAACATAGTCGCCGTAGCTCGATTATTTTCTCTGGGGCTACTTCAAGTCCTTAGTCTACGCTAACAACCACTTTGGACGCGCTCGAGGCCAACATTCGAGACACTTTTGCCGGAATAACGTCGCACATATTGGGCTGAGTTAAAGCACTGCCAGCGAAATAAAACCAGAATCAATTTGATATCTCACACCGTTGTTGTTTTATTCAAATCTCTTTTCTTATCGTTCTTATCTGGTCACCCTATAGTAGTCATAGCTAGATATCATTAATTTCAAGTCACTGTAGATGTACCCATATATAATGAAGAAACAAAATCTCCTTAGGCATTCTATATAATTTAATGAAGATTAGGTCAAGCAAATCCAGATACGACCACCTAATTAATAATCAACAATGACAGCAATTGAATGTTACAATTAATTGGCAATTGCTACATATACGAGTATCAGTCACCCCCCGCTTCTCTCAGCCGATATTAAAATTGTAACAGCATCGATACATATTCGAGTCCCTATTCACTTTTGATAGAATTTTAATACAAGCAGTATAGTACTCATAAGTAACACACATCCTTTGGTACGAAGTAAAATTTACCATCTTCAGTGCTCTCTCCTCGATTAGTCTAATGCACACACGAACACCAGAGGCTGAATCGTTTCGCGCAACATCGTCAGGTATGGCTTTCACGCTTCAGCCCAAGTAATTGAATTTATATTCGTCTAATGGCCCAGATTGTAGATGTAGTTACACGGGGTATACGAGTATACAAGGACATGAAACTACATGTCCTTGATGGCAAATCACCCTTAACGTGTGCAAACTGCAAAACACACACAAAACTATCTTCGCCCACACCCATTGCCTAAGGACACTAAATCTTCTCTACAGCTGCATAAATAAATCGCATTAATATTCATCCTGAAACCTGAAACCACTTTTGCCCTATGTTGGGGGAGGAGTAGCGCCTGGTTCTTCAACTCGTCCTACTCATATACATATGATGTTATTCTTGAAATGTAGGGCAACCACATCAACCCAACCACTAACTATCCGCACCATCATCTACTACTATCTACGATGACTTCCGCCAGCAGTCATCTTCTCCCCGACCATGTCAAATCGTCATCTCCACTGATACAGAAGATTCCACTCCATTTGGTGTTTGAGTTTGACATTTGCGACACCGCATTTTTTTTTTTTTTTTTTTTAAATTGTTAATGCAAGTATCAGAGGCAACTGCTAGCTTCTTGCAGGTTGAGACGAGTGAAATCAACATCAGATGGGTATACTCGTATCCATGTAACTCCTGAAACCTTGATAGAGCAATTATCCTTTTGTAATGGTTGTTTGGTTGCAGGTGTATCCATATACCAAAAACCAGAACGCTATGAATTTTCCACTCGGCTTGAGGTAGAAGAAATTCAAGCCTTTGGCAAGACTGCTGCAGCGCCTCTGGGTAAGTATGTAAATTTATTGTAGAATGCATACAGATGAGCTACACTCCATAAAGCATAGGGGATGTTGTACCTTATTAGTGATAAAATATAGATCCCTACATTGGGGGCGGAATATAAACGAACTGACACTCTAGGCTATTTAAAAATGCAATTTATCATAGCAGAGTTCAGGTCTCGAATCTTTGGGATATCCCAGCGAATTGATGGAAAATTTGACAGATAAAAAGATAAATTATGTCTGTCGAGCAAACTGAAGTTGCTATACCCTATTGAACAAAACACAGAAGAAAAGATAAAAAGATAAACCGCACAACTACGAGTACTTTACGACAAGTGTGGTGACATCTTACAGTTGTTGTCAGTGTCACGGAAGTACGGTCCTCGCACACATTTGCATTGTAAAAATGTCTTTTGTTTATTAATTTTCCATTTTCTTCATTTTTCTTCTTTTTTACGGTCCAATGTAATGCAAAAAAAAAAAAGAAATGACATTACAGCAAGAAGTGAGAAGAACGGCAGAGATATCATACACGAATACATAATTACGACTCGTAGACAAATGAAATTTAATCCGGCATAAAGTGAATGCCTTACGGTTACTAGCTACATAGTCCGCAGTGATAATTTGTTTAATTTCACTTCTGATTCTGATGCTGGCGGATAAGATAATCGGAGCGGTATGTATAACCGACGCTGCTAGTTAGCTGATGTTGCAATAAAAGGTTGACTGAGTTTCTATGTCGCATAGATGAATGGGGCGGATTCGACTTGAATGGAATGATAGTGGAGAGTGTGGAATTTCATTCCGGTATGGTGATGGGTAGTTTTGTGCTTGCAGCGACGTTGAATAGGTCATATTTCCCATTACAATATTGAAGGATAAGGACTCACACACGACTGTGAGTGACCATAGAACTGTATATTTGAAGCGGCAATAAATTCTGAGAATATAATCAGCTTAACACACTTAGCTACAACGAATTTCATGGAACTTTTGTTGGTCCCTCCCTTGCCTGCTCTACTCTGACCATTCCTTGCATACATTTGTGCACGATTGGGCCGCACGTCGGTCAGAACTGTTTTTTACATCCTTTAAAATTTAAAAAAAAAAATTTTACAATTTTCGAATACTTGGTATGCCATGACCTTGCGTATATCGGCAACTTTAGGACGTTTTCTGGAGGTTTGTAGATTAATCAGTTTTAGACGATCTTCAAATTGTACCTATCAACCGCATAAGGCAAAGCGAATGAACCGACGTTGGACAGCTTCAATTCTCATGGAACCAAACTTGACAAGCCTTACAAAGGTTACGAGTATGTAAAGGGATTTGGGGTTGCAGAATTCTATTGAGCAACGTTTGATAAAACCAAGAGTGGAGTTGGCTTTGTTTACAGTGTGCTGGAATTGAGATGTCTGTCGAAGATGACACCGATATCACATAAAGAAGAAACTAGAGTAATTGATTCTCTGGATGGAAGAGGAATCCGTTTAGGGAAATATGTACATTTACTGACGTTCAGCTCAAGACAGTTATTATTGCACCAAATGTAAAACCTGTCTAGATCGTTCTGGCAGTAAACGGGAACCGATTGGGGATGAGATTTGTTTGTTCATATCATCTGCGTAGATGGATAGATCAGAGTCTCTTAATATACAATCAACATAAACTTTTGTTAAGACAAAGATCATTGGTCCCAAATGACTACCTTGAGGAACGTCCGAGGTGGCGTTAGTGAAGAGAACTTTGTATTGACGGTTCTATAGGTAAGATCTAAGCCACGAGATAAAGAAAGGTGGGAAACCGAGAGTGTTAAACTTGAAACTGATTACTACATCAACTTCTCTATCTCTAGCAGTATACCAGATATAAATTCGGTAAAGTTTGTTGTTGTGGATCAACCCTTTAGAAAACCATATTGCTTTACTGAAAGCACAATTTATCGCAGACAACTCCTTCAAACATTTTTGGGATGCACGACAGTTTAACTATTTATGAATGGGGATAATAAAGGAGTCCTTCCACAATCTAGAAAAGGCGGACTTTAAGAGAAAAACTTGAAACAGTACCTTGTGAGCTTGAGACAGTACTTTCGTACACCTTTTCAGAACACTAGGAGGTAAACCGTCGAGGTCAGGGGAGAAGTCATCCTTTGTTTTTTTTTTTTATTGAAAGTGAGCAAAAATATTTGGTGCCATTTGGTCTATGAACTGAAGTATGTATCAAAATCAAAATAGTTGGCCTGTAATTTTTGGAATTTTCTCATGAATTCTTCAAAAATTTTTTTAGTTTTGTAGCTTCAGAGGTTTTTTTTTTTTTGTTGAGGGTGTCCGCTGGAAGGAAAAATCGTCGAAAGACATTGCAGAGCTAGTACGCGAGGGATACTTCTGCAACAGTAAGGGACTTTAACCCAATCTAAAAAAAAAAAAAAAAAAAAATACTCCCGGGGGGACTGACTTTCGTCATTTCGAATGGGATTGCACCTAGTCGTTCGACTAATGACCAATTGAGAAGCCTACTTTTGTGCCTTTGAGCAGCTTTTTAACTTCATCTTGAACCATTTAAATATTAAGACCTCTATGTAGATCAGCGTTGCGTATGTACCAAGGTGCATTAACTATGTTTCTTAGTACCTTATTTTGGAAGACTTGGATTTTTTGTAAATGTGTTTAGCATGTGCATGCCCACAACTGGAGCTCATAGGTCCATACCGGTTTCAGAACCTGCTTGTATAGCAATAGCTTATTGTAGTTGGACAAGGATGAGTATCTCCAAATAAGCCATCGCGTTCAACTCATCTCTTCTACTTTATATGCGCTTTCCGACGCAGTTTAGCGTCTAAGGTCAGGTTTTGAAATCAGCGCATCGTCGCCTTTCATTCGGTATCCATATTGTAATTACACAAAAATAAAATATTTTTTTACTTTTACTCTAGAAATTAGTTGAAATTTTGTGTGCAACTTTCACTGCATGGTAGTGTACTCGTACCTATGACCACATCATCCTGGTAAATTATATTGCAGCTTTGAATATAAAGCATTATTTTCAAAATGATTTTGTAACATGGAAGGCATGTATTGTTCCCCAAACCGAATTTTTTAACAGTGATATGTTTTCATAACTTTTTTAAGTCACTCATTTCTGATCTTGTCACCAATAATCTTGTCTGTGAATTCAAAAATGATTCACTTAGTAGATTTGTACTGAGTTTAATGACAGTCTCGTCCACCGACTACTCCTTGTGGAAAGCAGCTAAGACCTTAGTTACAGAAAATGGATCGGAAACCCAAAACGAAAGGCCGACATCTACAAAGAACACCTGGCGAACGTTTTTAAGCCATTCTCGTCAAGTGTAGCTACAGAAAACCTAGAGTTTGTTGATAAAAGGAACGAAGATGAAAATCCCCTTGTCACGCTTAGAGAAGTAAGAATCAGATGTCAACACAAATTATCAAATAAGAAAGCACCACGGTACGATCTAAACCACCCACTAACTGCCATCAATAGCCTTAAAAAAAAAAAAACTCAAATTTATAATAAATGATACGTCTCACATCATTCAAAAATTGCCAAGCAAGGAAATCAACCAACAGAAGCGACCAATATCGCTTACAATAACTAAGGGTGGGTCAATAACTCCCTGAAACATTACATAAGGGACACTCTTTTCGGTATAAAGACCCTTTTCAAGGTAATCGATGTGAATAACACCGCGCACATCCCAAAAAAACTGTCGCCATGACCTTGTTTGCTGAGAAACCCGCCTTGGCCTTCTTCGGCTTCGACTCACCAGGAGAAATCCATTGTTTTGACTGTTCCTTGGTTTCTGGTGTGTTGTGGTGAATCCAGGTTTCATCCACGGTTACGAAACGGCGCAAAAACTCAGTCGAATTTTATTGGAACATCGCCAAACATTCCTTTGAAGTTGTCAAACGAATGCGTTTGTTGTCGATTGTGAGCAAACGCGGCACCCATCTTGCGAAAAGCTTTTTCATATCCAAATATTTATGTAAAATCGAAATCACTGAGCCATGTGATAAGCCTGTGGCCTCTTCAAGCTCGAGCACTTTCACTCGCCGATCGTCCATTATCAAACCATGGATTTTGTCGACCATTTCTGGTGTGGTGACCTCAATTTCGGCGACCAGAACGTTCGGCGTCACTTGTGCTTGAACGACCGCACCGAAATTGAGTAAATCAGTGGTGAATGGTTCCAATCGATGGTGAAGAGTCCCCATAATATTTGTCAACCTTTTGTTTGATTTGCGTGATAGTTTTTTCTCGCAAAAAATAGTGTTTAATGAGCACTCGAAATTCACTTTTTTTCCATTTTAACGAAAATGCTAGTAGGCGTCTGAATAAAATGGCTGCCACAACAAAACTATTTGACAGATCTGTCTGAAAATTTGGGTGCGTTCTTTTGAAAGATGATTCTTGACAAAAAAAATAAATTTAAGGTGATGACACAATTTGTGTTAATTTTCAGGAACTTATTGACCCAAATTGCTCCTAAAAAGGCTTAACAAAATCATAGAAGAAAGAAATCTTATCCCGAATCATCAGTTCAGATTTAGAAACAAACACTCCACGATAGACCGAGTGCATCGAATTACGGATGTAGTAGAAAAATCACTGGAAGAAAAATAAGTCTGTCCGGCACTATTTTTAGATGTTGCTCCAGCCTTTGGTTTGGCATAAGGGACTTGATTACAAACTGCATGGGGATTTACCTAGACAATATTATGAAATACTGAAATCCTATATTTCAGTTCGACTCTTCCGAGTTCGATACGAACAAGAATATCCAGAACTAAAGAAAATTAAAGCAGGTGTTCCACAAGGAAGTATAGTAGGACCAACCCTGTATCTGTTGTATACCAGAGGTATACCGGTGGATACGAGTAACAATGCCATGATGGTTACTTTTTCAGATGACTCTTAGTAGTACAATTACCTGAAAAATGCATTGTGAGGGCAACAGAGAACCTGCAGAATGCAGTCAATAGAGCCATTGGACGCAACAATGGCGTATCAAACTCAATGAGTCAAAATCAACTCACATGAGCTTCACAAATGACTTTGGATGAGAAGTTAAAAATGAAAGAGAAGAGCTAAACCTGGAATATACAATAGAAGAAACTCAGATATATCTACCCTCAACAAAATCATGCTATGTAACCAAGTATTGAAGAGTGTTTCGACATATTACGGGGTTGTACGAGTACAAAGAAAATGTCAAAACTATACAGACATTCCAAAACACAGTCCTTCGTGAAATGCCCTTAGGTGTATAAGAAACATCGGTTTGCATCGTGACCATAAATAGACGTGGTGACACACAATCAACGACTGCAGCATACCTCATAGCCTCATAATGGTCTAAAAGCTATGGGAAAGTACTTAAAACTTTAAAATTTTCTTAACGCGATTTTAAACATAAGAAAGAAAACTCATTTGTCGATCTTTCATAGATTGGATGATTAACCAGGTTAGGCTGAGGTGGCTGTCAGCAAAAAATAAAGCCAACACACTTAGACCAGTAATAGGTCCATTGTGATAGTAAATGGGGTTGGGACACGGCCTCTAGCCTACTCGTTGAACCATTTGGAGCTTCTGATGAAGGGTAGGAGGTCCATAGCGTCAATGTTTTTCAGATCAGTGAACTGGAGGTTAGGGATGATCGAAGTGGAGAAGGTCATTACGGAGTGTGCTTTTGCTGCTATTAAAGTCAAAAATGTGTGTCGCATCATTTGATTTCCGCAGCATTCTTGACATTGGTTTGTAATAACCATAATTAGTTCGATGAGGAGATATACGGAACAGGGGAACAGACCTAAGGTTGCAGGGATTGATATTGAGAGAGATCGCTTGAAGCAGGGCAGGACAATCAATGTTACCAGATAACAGTTGATAGATGAAAAGTATGTCAGCGACATCCCGACGTTTTTCCAATGATTGGAGATTAATCAATCTAAGACGATCGGCATAGGGTGGAATGTTAACGATATCAGCCCAACCGAGACCGCGTAAGTCGAAGCGCATGAATCTGCGCTGCACTGCCTCAATTCTCATGGTATGGGCAGCATAATGGGGCGACCATACTTGGCTGGCATAGTCGAAGAGGGGTCTGACGAAGGTAATATAGAGGCATTTAGTTACATATGGGTCAGAAAACTCCTTTGACCAGCGTCTCAGAAAGGCAAGTGCTGAGTTAGCTCTATTAATGATACTTTCGATGTGTGAAAGGAGTTCATTATCACAGATGACACCCAAATCGCGTGCTGATGTGACTAAGGGTGCAGGCTTGCCGCGAATAAAGTAGACCCTAGGAGGTGGTGGAGTTCTGAATGATATGTTCGGCATCGTTTATCGTAAGGATAAAGATCAGAGGTCCAAGATGGCTACCTTGAGGAACCCCCGAAGTTGCTATAATACGGTCCGATATTGACGATCTAAAACGGACTTTGTATTGGTGATCCACTAGGTATGATTTGATCCATGATATGAACCGCGGTTGGAAACCAAGGACTTCTAATTTGAAGAGAATGAGTTGGTGAGAAATTTTGTAGAAGGCCTTACTAAAATCAGTGGCTACAACATCAACTTCATTGCTATCTTCCAAAGCGTTCAGTGTACCGGACACGAATTCGGTTAAGTTAGTAGTTGTTGACCTACCTTTAAGAAATCCGTGTTGCTTTGTGGAGAAGATTGGCTTACAGTGAAAGAATATCGCATCATACACAATGCCCTCGAAGAGTTTAGGTATACATGAGAGCCTAGCAATAGGCCTATAATTAGAAATTTCACTTCTGCAACATTTTTTGTGGATAGGTGTAATATAAGCGTCCTTCCATAACTGAGAAAAAACGCCTTGGGAGATTGAGAGTTGAAGAAGGGCAGTGAGGGGTTGTGTCAAATGATTCACACATTCTTTTAATACGCCATAGTATAGGGATACCGTCAGGACCAGGAGAGTAGTCGTCTTTAAGTTGATTAATCTTATTAACAACCATTAACAGTGTTATATCTACGGAAACGAGGGAGGTTTGAGCAGAGTTGTTCAAGAAGCGGAATTAATCAAGGCCAGGTTCGAGGATGTGGTCAGCGAATGACAGGCTGAAGAAGTGAGCGAATAAGTTGGCAATTATTTTAGGGTTTGCTGAGGAAGAATCCGAAAAGGTGAAAGTTGAAGCTTTTTTAATAAATTGAAAAAAGCGCTTGGGGTCAGAAATCAGGTTGGATTGCATACGGTCGAGGTATTCGAGATAAAGCCTTTCGCAGAGCTCAGAGAAATGGGTGTATGCGCCAAAGTACTCAAAAAAGTCGGAGTCCGATTTGGATTTAAGATAAGATTGCCTCAGTTTGTTTCTTTTGTTGCGAATTGAGCGTAACTCCTTGTTGTACCAAGGCGGAGAAGAAATTTGTCTTAACGATAGCATCCATAGCCCAATAAACTTTTGCCTGGAAGGATGGGTATTGTTGTTCCATGTCTGGCAAGTTCGTCAGCCTTAAAATTCCCTGGAATATCCCTGTGCTTCGGCACCCAAATTAGGTGAATATTAAACTGCTCCGCCATCTCTATAAGGGACAATCGGCAGTCTAGAGCTGTTAAAGAATTTATTGAGGATGGTCCCAAGGATTTGATGCGGATTTGATCACATGTTGCTTTAGCCAAGACAAGACTTCCCTTATTGCCATTATCTCCGGCTGGAACACGCTACAATGGTCTGGGAGATGAAAAAAGAGCTTTAAATTAAGCCTATCAGAGAAGACACCACCACCGACCCCGTCGTTAGTTTTTGAACCGTCGGTATAGAAATGTACCGACTTATCTTCCGTAATACCACATTCTTCCCAGAATGCTCTGGAAGGGATGGTACCTTGCAAGTTTTTGTCAAAATTTAACTTGGGTATGGTGCAGTCAATGTCTTCAGGGAAGATATTAAACTTGTTTAAGATGGATGCGTAGCCATATACATTTTTGGACCACTGTGAAGTAGCTTTAAGGCGAATAGCTCAGTTAGCTGCCATTTGCCTGCCATAAATGTCGAGGGGTGTTTAATGAAAAAGAATGTCCATAGCTGAGGAAGTGCAGTGCTCCTCTAATGCATAGACAAGCTGAACGTTGGACTTTTTGGTGGCATAAAAGTCTCATACTATTTAGTAACCGAGAACAACCAAGTCTCTTTCGATTAGCTTCGATTTTTAGTGATAAAAAAATGAATTTTCTTTTCCCTAGGCCGAAACCTGTCATGCGGACCTATACGTCGTATTCTAGTTCCAGAGTCTAGAGTGAGTCTTGTGAACGCCTGGCAAACATCCGATAAGCTTTTGTCAATTCATCGGATCACAACTTTAAAAATAAAGTCACATGCCATGTCATGTCAGAGGTTTATTTTGTTTTAAAAAAAATATTTAATTCCGAAATTGATGCGGATTTATTTTTCGCAAAATCACTGAAGCCTAATTATCCGTATGGAGATGGAGAGAGCATCCATGCAAAGCTGCTATGCGATTTTTTAAGTGAAAAGAAAATATTGTTCACATTATGCGTCAACCATTATTGTCAATATTTTCAAATAATATTGTGGAGTAGTAACCTCATTATTTGAAATATTTGTCTGCAACATAAAACGAAAACAATTCATTGATATTCAATTTAAATTTCATCCTCACTCCAGCAATATCATCCCGATTTGTACTAGCAATTCATCACACAACATTACAATGCTCTGATGTCAGTGTTCTCTGACAAAATAATGAAAAAAAAGAAGCAAATTAAACCCCCTCAAATATTGCGTGTTATGCGAGAATTATTTTCACTCAAAATTAGTTCTAATTATGATTTCCGATGGTTGTGCGGAAGTACTTTAGCCCATAAAATTCCCTAGCTGTCATCGTATTCATGTTGCGCGGATACCATACGAGTACGAGTGGGCTGGAGCTCATTAGTCTTCTTTTTTTTTTTTTTGTTAAGAGAAAAACACTTTCGAAAAGAAAAGTTATGATTTTTCTCCAATTGGAAATGATTTAAATAAAAATGTTCATTTTTCTATCCCACCATGACCTCATAAAGTGTCTAAAAAAAAAACAGTCGGCATATCATTTCCGTTTGATGTGGGAAAACAATGGAATTACCATTCCGCGCAATTAATGTCAAAGACCACCCAACCACGCCTCAAGCTTAAACATTTTGAAGCCCACCAGTCGGTCTAACTCGTAAATTTCAAAGTCGACGTCTAATTAACTCTTTCAACAGAAACTAGTTCCATGAAATATAGTGATTATAACGTGTGTCTGCCCAGCGGATAACTGTTGGTGGTGTCAATTTATCATAATGTCCCCCGGGAGTAGGTATACGAGTATCCCTGTACCCCCCGTTAGGGTATTTTCATTTCAATAGATACTTTGAAACAAAGAGAAATTGGAAATAATAAGACAAAAGTAGAATAGATATTGACAGGCTTAGCTTTGCAGAAAGTATCTACGCTTCTAGTCGACTCTGTTCCTTCATATCCTTCAAACTTACCATTCCCCTCAAACTTTTCTCATTCAATGATCTTGTTACCCCAATAAAATCTAATAAATCCATAGGATATGGCGGGAATTCCAACCCTAAAATACCAGTCGCTAGCTTCTCCTCAACTCTTTTCTATGAACAGCTGGATTATTACCTGCAAAGCTATTACCTTTACCACAACGGTTGTAAATTTCAAAAAGGTGTTCAGCCCTGAAGTGACGCACGTTCATGGTCTATAAAGCATGCATGGCGTGGCGCCATGGCATGCGTGAAAAAATGTGTTCTCCGACCCTCGCGTCACAACACACACGGCCAGTGTGTTCCCCTTCCAGTGAAATCTTTAATCATCGCTTCGTCCGAACGTTAACACAGATAAATAAAAACCGACAAAACAATCCTGACAATCGTGTAAACAATGTTAATTCCGCCTCAGGCAAATAATTTATCATATTCTTGAATATTGGATGAGGAGTGGCCCGAGGAAAGCGAAACGAAACGAAATCGAAAGGGGACACTACTCGTACACCAAAAAAAAAAAAAAATTTGAATTTCATTTTGTTAAATAGTAACCGAAAATATTTCTTATTCAGATCTCGTTTCGATGGAATAATTGCCTTGCGACGGGACTAGGAATAGATTTGTATTCCCAAATGGCATCTCGTCTATATACCTGAGGGTTAAGAGATCATAGATGAGCCGGAGATACTAGAGGAGGTTGTATCTCTCGGACATATATACGTAAATAAGTTATCCACACAATTTGGTGAAGGGTAGCAAATTGCTGGTTGGGTGTTTCTTTTGATAGCCGTTAAGTAATCTAAAGGAATTGGATGTGAGAATAGCTCACGTTTGCGGATCTTTTTTTTTTTTTTTTCCGGCGTATATCGTTTGAATAATGAATTTCCGTATATTTCATTCAATTTGACAGGAAGTTTATATAATTTTTTTTTTTTTTTTGGTTATTTTGTAACCTGCTACTGTAGGAAGGACCTAGCAGAGTTTTGGCAGATCACGTCCATAGCAAGACTGTATACTTGTATTTGACATTTGATACCAAGAGAACTGTTACAGCCTGCAACGAACAATTTGCCAACATTTTATAGTGAACCATTCGCTTACCTGGGTCCAGAACACATAGAGCAGGGGTTCTCAAACTTTCTTTGTTGCAAAAGTTTAACAGATGCTTAATGCCTTTAGCTGACCTACAATGGTGCACAAATGGAAAAGAAGAGATACGTCATTGGAAGAGGCGTTGCCAGCGAACGAGAGGAACTTTTTACGAAGATTGTATTCAACTTGTGAAATTTTGGTCTGTTCGGCAGATATTGTATTTCAAAGAGGAATTCAGAAGTTATTAGGCGTCTACTTAATAGAAATTATTAAGAATCTGAGAGATAATACCCACGAAAGGGTCGAAGTTTGTCTCTGTTAAGTAAGCAGCAGTTTTACTGCCGGTTCACTGCGGCATATTTAAAGCAAAAATCATTACAGTCTCAAGACCTGTGTTAGCTTTCAATAAACGCGGTTAAGCTGAAAGCTATTTTGAAGGTAGTCAAGTAGCAATAAAAGCCTTGAAATCACCAAGATTGAGATTGACATGTGTAAAGCATTGCAGCAAATCAGATATATTCTTATGCTGGCACCCAGGTTAGAGGGACATTCCAGGCAACGGTCGAGTCATCTGCTGACACAAACTGGATCCTCACTGAAAATACATATACAGGGACCGTTAACTCCCATGTCATACATAAAGTTGTATCTGGAAGCCAGAGTAGGTTGAAAAGTATCATCAGTTAATAGAAAAGTCAATAGGAAGCCAGTGAAAAGACCGACACACCTAGACTAATGTCCATTGTGATACCACATGGATCTTGGGGGAAGAATGTCCCTTAACTACCTATTGAATCAATTGGAGCTTCTAATGAAGATTAGCAGGCTACTATTGTCTGAATTTATCAGATCGCTTAAGTTGCTAAAGCAGAAGGCACCTAAGTGAAGTTTCCTTCTTTGGGAGCGAGCTGACCAGGTGAAGAAAGTTCACTCCCCTTGTTCGTCCAAACAGCTTCCAAGGAAATCGTTTGAATAAACACCAAACCTTGTTGCATGCTTGCCTATAAAACCGTGCCAGGTAATGGCACCAATTACCCAAGGTACGAGTACCTTTATCTGAAAGAATGGGTATTGTTGTTCTATGTCTGGCTAGGTCATCGGCCCTGGAATGCCACCACACTCCGGCACGGGACCCCTCCGCCATCTCTATAAAAGACGAACGATTCCAAGGACTTTATTGCTGTGTGACTGTCTAAAAAGGTGCGGATCTACTACTGCTGAGATCACGTTTTTATTTAGCCAGAATAAGGCTTATTTTATTGCCATTACTTTCAGCTGGAGTACGCTACAATGGTTTGGGAGACAGAAGAAGAGGCTAAGATTAAGCTTGTCAGACAAGACGCTTCCACCTTCCCCGTTGTTAGTTTTTGAACCGGCGGTGTAGAAATGTATTGACTTGTCTTCTAGAAATACAACTTCCTCCAAGGATGACTTGGAAGCGATGGTGACTTGGAAGTTTTTGTCAAAATTTAACCTGGGTAAGGTGCAGTCAATATTTTTTTGAAAAGCTTTTGAAGTTATTAAAAATGCAGGCGTGGCCAAATGCTTTACTGGGCCACTGTGAAGTTGCTTTTAGGTGAATAGCTGCTCTACAGAGGGAGTCGTGCTTATACGCAAACAATCTGATCGTTGTATTTTGCTTAGTTTTTTTTTATGGATTACGGCCTTATCTAAAGCACTCCGCCATACAACCCCCACGTGAGGGTCGGTCTAATGACAGAGATTTAAAGACAGCGAGTTATTCCGGATTGAAAACCCTATTTGTACCCCAATAGCTTTTTGTTCAAGAGAAAAGTGCTAACTAGTAAATAATGTATGGCTGAAAATTTCGAGATAAGTATAAGTTAAATCTACTAAATAACATACGAGTACTAAAAGTTCCCTAATTTGTAATGTGCGCATTATAAATCGCCAAAATCTTCAAATGTCCTGGTCACACATCTAACACAAGAACCACTGGACGGATTTTCATTAAATTTTGTTTCTGAGCGGGGTTTGACGTGTTGATGGTCACATCTAAAAAACCGCTTTAATCAAATAAAGTGTGTGTAAGACATGAGCCAAATATTACTATTTACTCTTTCTTTATTGAATATAATAATAAAGAAGTTTCTTTCCATTGCTATCCTCGGAAGCTTAGGGATGATTTAGAAAGTAGTAACTTTGAGTACTTACTGTAAGGACCACAAGAGAAAACCCGATGGAGCATAATTTTCATTTTCGAAATACAGGGTGTTACACAAAACATTTTCTTCGGACTACTATGCGCGTCTATTTGCATACCTTCAAAGGCGCCTGGATGACCTTGAAAGCTGAAATTTTACGGACTTAGAGGAATTTTAGATTTCCAAAGCACAGTGTGTTACACAATTTTAATATTTGTATGAGTTTTCCCACAAACCTCTAGATGCCTAAAAAGCTGAAAGTGCATAAGACACAGAAACATACTATAGAGTAAAATTTTTGATTTTCAGAATACAGGGCGTTGAAGATATAATTTTTCTTCTCATATACGTATGGTATATATGATTTGCCTATATATGCATGATTTTCTGCAGCCCTCTAATGACTTCAAAACCTGAAACGTTGTAATCAAAAAGCGCGTATCTCGCAGAAGAATACAGGGTGTTGCACAGAAAATTTATCTTCTGATTTGAATGGTATTTGCCCATTTCTGTACATTTTCTTGCACCCCTCCATCAGTTCTCGTTTGATCTAAAAAGCTGAGTCTCAGCAGATTTTTAGAGCAATTCACATGAAATAATGTAGGTAGTCTAGCCCAATTATTTAATTTTCGAAATGCAAAACAATTTTCTCATATGTGCCGGCTTTCTGCACTCCTTCAAAAGCTCCCGCATGACGCCAAAATATAAAAATTTCCAGACCAATTGCAAGTACGAGTATCACGCAAAATAAAAAATTATGTTCGAAGTTTGTGTTTTAGATGGACAGGGTGTTACAGCGGATATATTTTCTTGTGATTTATATACAATTTTCCAACACGAGTCCAGAAGCCTTATGACTTACGAAGTTGGAACTTTACGGCTTGGATCTTAGAAAAAAAGCAACATTTTTGAACTTCGAAATAGGTGTTGCAAAAAAAATGTCCTCTTCGGACTTATATACAATTTTCAAACATGCGTAGGCACGTTTCCTCACACGCGTCAAGAATACCCCAAATGACCTAGCAAGTTAAAACTTTGTATACTCGTAGAATAGATTATATAGCAGAATTTGACGTAGTCGATTTCCATAATTTTCTAGATTACAGGGTGTTACGTGGTCATTTTTCTTCTCGTTTATATATATCAAGTTTTTTTTGTCTGTTTGTTAAAGCCAACTTATAACCTTACTGGACATAATTAGGCAAATTTTAGCAAAAAAGTATGTTTTGTTTTAGTATAAGTAAGTTGGTCAGTGCACTTAGCTAAGGCATATTTGGACATTTCTTGCCATACCCTACTTCTTCGAGGTGAAAATCTAAAATTTCTGGGCTAAGTAACAGCTAACGCTCATTACTTTCCGCTTCATATTTCTGCGATCAAAGTGTGCTTTGCCTGACCTAGGGTAGCCACCCAACCTAGTTTTAGTGGTCCAGAATAGCAAAATGAAAACGATAAATTGGTGTGATTTGAAGGGCTCACGCTAAATACTTTGTCACCGTAAATACAAGCTTGGCAATCAGTGTTTGCCCGTTTGCTGATACGAGTCTTACATATTTAAATATCACTTATATACCTAAGTAACTTGTCAGATTGTGCAGAATGACGATGGAGAACGCTCGCAGCTCCATAAAGGTTGGAAACAATCTCACCGACACCTTTGATGTCAAAAAATGATTTGGACAAGGTGACGCGCTGTCATGTGACTTCTTCAACATCATTCTCGAGAAAATTGTGCGAAACTCACAAGCCAACACCAGGGGCATAATTTTCCAAAAGTCTGTGCAACTTCTTGCATACGCTGATGACATTGACATTATTGGCAGAACACAGCGAGCTGTCACTGGTGCGTTTGCAAGTATTAGTGCAGAAGCGGCAAAAATGGGTTTAGTGGTGAATGAGGGTAAAACAAAATATATGCTGTCAACAAGAAGGGACACACAACATCGACGAATCGGACAGAACGTCACGATAGACAGCTACAATTTTGAGGTAGTTAGGGACTTTGTCTACCTCGGCTCCGCTGTAAACTCTGGTAATGACACCTCAGCGGAAATCAAGTGAAGAATTACACTTGCCAACCGCTGTTTCTTTGGCCTAAGACGGCAATTGATTAGTAAGGCCTTGTCAAGAAACACTAACGAGACTCTATATAAGACCCTTATCATCCCTGTCCTGCTCTATGACGCAGAAGCATGGACCCCAGCAAAAGCGGATGAAGATCTTCTTGGTCGTTTCGAACGCAAAATTCTTCGAGTGATTTTTACTCCCGTTTGCGTTGACGGGCTTTGGAGGAGAAGATTTAACAGCGAACTCTACGAGCTGTACAGCGACATCGACCTGATCAGAAAAGTGCGCATCAGTCGTTTAAGATGGCTAGGACATGTAGAGCGAATGGACACCAACGCTCCGGCCCGAAGAGTCATCGATTCCAACCCGGAGGGACAACGCAGTAGAGGAAGACCTCGCCTTAGGTGGCGCGCACAAGTGGAAGGAGACCTCAACCAACTTGGAGTGCGCAACTGGAGGCAGTTAGCCAAAGATCGCGCTAACTGGAGAGGCGTATTGGTTGAGGCCCAGGTCCACCCCGGACTGTAGCGCCACCTAAAGTAAGTAAGTATATACCTAAGTAATACTTAACGGGTTGCACAAAATACAAAATATAAATAAATTAAGCCGCAGAAATGGTAGATAATAGTAGCAACCGGAAATAAGCTATGATGATCTTTAGGTTTAAGTTCAACATAGCACTAAGTATTATTTAGATAAGACACAATTTTATAACTAGTATCGGCAAATGGGTCTAAGAGGGTTAGACATATTTTTCTTTTGTTTTGTTTCTTCCCTTTCGCTAGCTTTTATTATTATTATTCGATGATCCACCGAAATTCATTCCGAACCCAACTTTTGGTCTCGGCTCAGATTTTGAGAAGCAATGACCAAAAAAGTAAAACTTGATCCGATATCGCTGTACTGAATCTAGTTGAACTTGATGTTTAGATCCTCTATATTGTTCTATGAATGGGAATTTTGACCAAGGTTCAAATTTCTTCGTTCAAAATTTAAGGACCAAATGTTTATTTTTTATTTTTATTTATTTTTCGTTAACTTTATCTAAATCACGAACTACATATACTCATAGATACTACTATCCCCACTGAAATCTTTTTATTTTAATTGTTTGCAAGTGAGTTGAGTATGTTGATCTGCTTTTATTCTATTTTCACGATAAAGACTGACACATAGTGAACAAAAAATTAGAAAATAAATCATTCAGGAAATTGTCTTACTCATATACTCGTAGACAGGCGAATCTACAGTTGATTTAGAATTGCTTACCTGAAAATAAAAAGATAGAAAAGAGGGTCAATAAATTGAATGATTTACATATTACTATTTATGGGAAATTAATAAATTTGAATAAATGTAAGGTCGAACAGTAGCAGTTTAAGGCTTAGGCTATAGACATGCACACGATCGTTACCGCCACTAGGTAGTGTAGGTATACTACAAGTAAGCCTTAATAAAGACATTATTTCACAAGTTGATGACTTTAACTTTATTAACACCCTCAGTATTTCAGCGGCAAATTCTGCAGTTACTTCTACCGTCTGCAGTACCAACCTTTTATTGACAAATAAGGATTAAGATTTGTACCAGGAATTTTAGGTTGCACCTTGGAAACAATAATGTGTACTGAACAACATACTAAAACTGCCCTTATTTCTCATGTGCGCGTCATGATCGGGAAATTCATATGGCTTCATCGCTAAATACATAATGTACTCGTATTTGAAAAACAGGTCTAAATTTATAAAGAGTGACTCAATTGGAGGTTACAATTTAAATCTGGCACTACTGTGGTTCTGTCAAAGACAAATTGCTGATGTTTGACATCTGTGAATACTAAGCATTGATATTTGTAATTATAGAGCTGTATACGAGAGAACAACATATTTTGAATGTTGAAACCCATCTCCTAAATGGGAAAAATGTAATAATAATATTGGTATACATAGCCATCCAACTTGTGTCTTGGTTAAGAAATTAATGAAAAATTCGATCGAACCAGAATGCCAAGACTCGTGAGTGACAGTGTTCGTGACAATACGTCAGAATCTAATCGGCATAGATCCCAACAACTGAACCTTTCTTACAATACCACGTAGAGTATTTTAGCAAAAGAAATGCATCTGCCTGCACACAAGATCCAATTGACTCAGGAATTGAAGCCAGCACGAGAAACAATGCAGTTGTTGCACACAAATTTTACCAGACGCATCATTTCCCGTTTCGGTGACCGAAATTGGCCACCAAGATTGCGCGATATCATGCCGTTTGATTTTTTCTTTGGAGTTATGTGAAGCAGAAGGTGTATGCGAATGACACCCAAACGATTCCAGATCTAGAGGACGAGATTCGACTTGAAGGATTTATGCCAAAAAGTAATGGAGAATTTAATTAAAATGGTGGAAGTCTGTAAGGCCAGCCGTGGCGCCCATATTTTTCATGTATGTCTCAACATTTACTGACATAAAAATATCAGCAGTTTATCACAAACTAATCACATCAAATTGAATCAACTTTTAGTAAGTATGTCCATAGTTAGTCTGTCGGTATGTATCTATGTATATATGTATAAATATACGACAAATTTCTTCTTGATAGAATAAGAAGTTCAAAGATTGGAGGAAGCCTTCATGTAAAAGAACCCATCACAAGCAAGATGGAGCACGAAGGGCTCAGTTGGTATTGTCATGTTTAAAGGAGAGATCCTTCGAACCCTGTCAAAAAGAGGCAATATCAATCAACGTCCCTACACAATCGCCCAAAAAAAGCAGACCAAAAAACAACTGGATCACACAAATGCAAAAACTCCAGCATTCGATTGGCCTCTTGCCGGTACTTCCTGAGGTCAAACCGGCAAACCCCACAAGCGGACCAGTAGGGATGCAGTAAAGTGGGAGGGTTGCGATCCTTCTACTCCGGATCATAACTTCGCCGTAAGAAGAAGAAGAAAATACGACAAATTTCTTCACAATCAGGATTTGCTTTCCATGAACTCCTCGAACCAGTTCACAGAAACCGACTGTAGTCAAACAAATCTTCCTATGATCACCTAAGCTATGAAAAGATATTTCGATTTTTCGAAGTTGTGACACTATGTTCAAGCGAACATGGTCATAGAGGACCCAATCATAACCGTAATAGGCTTTAACATGTCCATCCAGACACCTCTGGACTACACTGAATCGAATAAGGACTATTCATGTACGTTATGCTGAAAATACAACAAATTACTACGAAAATTGAATAAAAACCTCTTGAAACGCTAACAAATAAGAAAACAACCGAGACGACTGTATCTAAGGGTGGGGGTGTTATACATACTCGTAGTTTATAGCAAGCTGTGGGTAGTAGAATCATCGGACACCTACATCTTTCTTGTACTTAGTGTCCCAGTATAAGCAATTTGAGCATAATGTCATGTACGCGATCATGTTTCCATACTCGTGTCTAGCAAATTGATAAAGATGAATGTGACAAATGGCATGATTAGTTTTAAGAAGTTCAATACAATCTAAGATCAGTAAACCTCTCGCTGATAGGACGTGACCATTGGAAATGGTACTTATTTGTTGAGTGAACGTTAGGGGCGCATGTCAGCTTCGAAACTCGGATACGGCATGCAACCATTAACTCACACCAAGCCTATATCAGATAAAGAAACTCTCATTAGACTTCAAATTTGACTCAAAGAGCTGTTGTGTCAATTAAGTGCATGGACAAACAGTTGCAAGCAGCCCAACTAGCTTATTGGATAGGAGATCCCATATTTCTGTGCAGCTCTTCGTTTAATTCAATATTCAAAACCAAAATTTAAAATATAACAATCATTCGTTTACATGTATTTATTTGAATATTAACCCATAAATACAGTAACCCCACCCACTTTCATGTTAAGAAATGCGCGTTGGTTGAATGGAGTAGATACTCGTACATGGAGGGACTTGGCTGGTCCAAACTTTGAAGAGCAATATTAGGGGAACTTTATACGCAGGGCGTCGTGGCTCATTGAACGGGAGATTCAAGGTTCGAATCCGTCTGATAAACATCCGAAAGTAAAATTTTCATGAGAAGTTTCTCTCAATCAAAAAAACCCCTTCGGAACCGACATTAAGCTGTAGGTCCCAACCATACGCACGGTGCAAAGTACTCGTACGAGTGGCTGAGAGAAACTATGGCTAGCCTTGTATAGCCTGTTAGTATACACAGGAATGTACGAATTTACACTAGAAGCAAAAACAAAATCCTACTGGCAATCACTGCCGATAATATCCACAGCAATTTCCTGCTTTTTTTATTTTCTTATAGTTTGTGGTTTTATTGTTGCATTCCTGAATATATGAGCTTCCTGTACCACAAAATAGGATAAGTATCGGTCGGTCTGTGGCCCAGTGAGTCACAATCGTAAAAAATCCAAACAGAGCTATCGGCAGACTCCTGGAGACTGATCAATGAGCATACAACAATCAAGCCTAGGATTGCAGCGGCCTCAGCAGTAGAGAGAACTGAGCTAGAAGCCCAATATCGCGTGAAAAAGAAGGAAGTGCACCATAGTGTGAGACGTGATAAACGTCAGTATATCGACGCACCAGCATCAAGGGTTAAAGAAGCAGCAAGCAGGTATGACAGTAGGACTGTCCATAACATCACCAAGGAGCTCATTGGTGGTCGGAACTCCAAACAACAATCAGTGAAGAGTTTAGACGGCAATCTTCTGATTTCGGATGATGATCAGCTCACTAGATGGAGAGAACACTTCGCTACTGTCCTTAACCACTTAGACGAGGGTGATATGATGATCTCGAACTCTAATAAGTCTTCCGAAGCAACAAATTCCCGAATTCGCACCGATCGTCCCAGTAAAATTGAAATAAGAACAGTAGTCAAATCCCTCAAGAAAACCAAAGCGGTGGGTATTGATGAAAACAATTTCAAGCGACGCCAAATACATTGGTAAAACTGCTACACAGCAGTTTCCGCAGGAGTGGAAAATAGGGATGGTCATCAAGCTTCCGAAAAAGGGGGTATATGCGTTCTCCCGGCCATAGCCAGTATAATAGATAGACAAATATTAGAACGTATTAAAGAACATTTATATTCAACACTCGACGTCGAACAGGCAGGCTTTCACTCTGAATCCTTCAGCATCGACCACATAAACACCTTACGGATCATAATAAAGCAATGCATTGAGAACTGGTATCCGCTACATCTGCTGTTTATCGACTTCGAGAAAGCTTTTGACAGTTTGAATCGAGATGCTATCTGGTTGATTTTGCGCAGAAGAGGCATCCCAGAAGAACTCATAGCTATTATCAAGGCTACATAAGAGGGTAATAAGTGTCACGTCAAAGTGGAGTACTGTTGCTGTTGTTCTTGGTGATCATCAGTGGTGTACGGGAAGGTAACCATGGAATTCGAAAAACTATGACATGTTACCTTAAACACCTCGATTACGTTGACGGTGTTTGCCAAAATTTAGAAGCTGAGCCAAACAAAGTGGGGCCTAAAATAAACACGGTCAAAACAAAAGCCCTGACTACTTCTAACACCCGCGCTCAACTCAACATTGCCGGGTAGAAAGTCGAGAAAGTAGAACACTTTCTATATCTAGGAAGTGTGGTCTCGGCTAACCGCTTTAACACTGAACTGGATGTGTGCAGCAGAATCGGGAAAGCTGCGTTCGGAATGCTATCCAAAGTCTGGGGAAGCAAAGTTCTCAGCACAAGAACTAAGCTGCTACGTAGAATCAGTACTGCTACATAGGTGCAGTACGAGTATTTAGAAGGTTTATACCACTAACACATGCAAGCTGCATACCTTCGGAAATAGATGACTAAGGATTTTTTGGCCCAATCGTATCTCCAATGAACAGCTTTATCAGAGAACGGACCAAGAATCTACAGACATTACTAAACGAAGAAGTGGATTGGCGTGAAGCCAACACCATTACGAAGCATGCCATGCAGTGGAATTCGCTCACTCAGGCAGCCAGAACTGCAGGACGTCCTAGGCAAACGTGCCGCGGAACAGTTGAGGAAGAATCCAAGCTCTTTGGTAATGAGTTGGGAGCAGCTCAAATGCGTTGCAGAATTCCGAACAAGATGACGCGTACGGATATATAATTTCACCCCTATGCCCTTGGAGGGGTGAAAGGATATACATAAGTAAGTAAGTAATTTCTGAAGACAGCAACTTGCTTATGAGACGTTTTATTATGAGAATTCCGTTTTTGTTGTGAGGTTTACTTTTGAAAATTTCACTGTGAATCGTTGCTTTGTGCTGCTGTAGAAACGTTTCGCAGAAGAATACACCTACGAGTATCGACAATTAAAAACAAAAAATCGACACAATTCCATCGAGGGTTGAATGATGGCAGCCCACTAATTACACTGTATTCAGCAAACAACCCCAAGTTACAGGACAAAAGAAAAGTTGTCTCATAGACCAGAACTGCTAAAATGTTAAAATCCCCCGAAAGTGTACGAGTTCTTATGCAACGTAAAACTAAACCCTTGGAAAACTCTGCTGTTTTTATGTATAGATACATATTTCAAGTACGGACCTGCACTTGTAAATGTAGCGCATGAATTCCAGCCGCAGAAAAACGGAACCCCTAATTACTGGCTTCTTGTTTATTAGCATTCAGTTGAAAGAAAACAGGATGAAGAAAAACATAAACAGTACAGACCCACACTTACAAAAACGGTGTCCATAATACCTGTCAAATTCTTAAGCATAGGGTACTGCTGTGAGAACTTTATGACCCTTTGCTGTGTGTACTCTTTCGTCCAAAATAAAATACTAAATTCCACTGCAGGCAGGACATGCAAGGACACACACACACATGAAAACCCCCCGCTGAAAGTTTGTGTCGATGGTCAGCGCAAAAGTATTGAATTATCCTTTTCACGTCGTCGTCGGGGTAGCCTGTTCCTTAATGAAATTCACCCTGCAACTACTAGTAGTCCTGCATGCTAATGAGTTTGTTCGTTTGTTCTTTCCCTTTTTTTTTATTATTTTAAATTCCTTTTTGCCCTTTGCCACACTGGGTGGTGGTAAACCTGGCGGAATGAATGGGTGGTTGATGGTCGGTCGTATGAAGGAATGCTTTTGTTGGGAGGCATGTGCTGACTGTTATTTTATGGTCACAACATATCACAAATACACACACATTCCACTAGGATTTGCATAGATATTGTTCGCAATTTAACTAACTATTAGCCTGGGAATTGTAAACAGAAATCATATCAAAGCGCGACAGGGAAATACTAGTATGTAGAGTAGTGTAAGTGACCTCGAATAGTGGGTCCTGTAAGTCAATGCTAGTAGTGGTATGATGGTTGAATACCAACACGGACATTCCCACTAGGGATGGACTGTGACGGAATTTTTTAGTTGCCCCAGCAATTTGTGGT
This sequence comes from Pocota personata, assembly GCA_963082735.1. Classification (NCBI taxonomy): domain Eukaryota; kingdom Metazoa; phylum Arthropoda; class Insecta; order Diptera; family Syrphidae; genus Pocota; species Pocota personata. The sequence goes on along the minus strand of OY720432.1, from coordinate 81,781,716 downwards.
TCTTTTCGTCTTTGTTTCGGCGAGTTAACTTCATCAGAGGTACGAGTATAAAGTGAATGCGAGATTGTGAATGAATGTAATTTTTTTTTTCTATCACTCCCCCACCACCACTATGGAAACCATCGGCGGGTAGATTAGAATTTTAAACTTGGCAGAGGCAAAGGAGTGCATATTTTTCAACAGCAGCAGTGGTCTGAAACCATGAACTTTAGCAAAAGTGGAAAGTTCAAATAGTGAAATTGATTTTCTGTCTCCGCTTTTGCTGTTTTCTTTGATCCTCGTTTTTTTTTTTTTTTTTTAAGGAATGTTTGGGTAGTAAAATGGAAATGGATTTAGTTTTTCTAGTGGTCAGTGGATGAAGGGTTGGAGCTTATAATTTATGGAAAGAAAAACCCTTTTTTTTGCTCAGATGGTAGTAAATATGCAATTAAATGTAAATGATACAAGTGGAAGTAGAGGTTGATTGAGGATGAATGGGCGCTGGGAAACGCTTTCCTTGCGAAAACTACTTGAGGTGGCATTGGATGCTCTTGGGTATGAGTAGAATATTAGTAAAAGTAGCAAAAGTCACGGAAATCTAAAATGAAACTGAAGCAAACGAGGAGTGGCCAGGTTGATGACAGACTGTTTAAGTACTTAAAAGGTCAGTGACTGGCATTTTCTACGGGGACTTTAAATGGAGTTTGACATGAAACTTTTTTGATTTTTGAAATGCACAAAAAGAGGGCCAAGGAAGGGCTTCAAAATGGTATATGTATGCGTGTACCATAGTAGGTATCTTTTTCGAACCAGTTCTGTAGCTCGAAATTCTTAAGAATTTAAATTGCAGTGGCAACATTCGTATAGTCGAGTTGAATTTTTCCCTCCGTTTTGAAGGTCTGCTCTTCTAATCCTGCTAAACCTCTTCCGAAGCTCTTTCACTTATTGCTTTGCTTGTAAAGCCAATGCGATAATCAGACTACGAACGATTTCATAAAGACTGCCATCGGCCGAAAATTGGACGTTCTAAGAGTTTTCTAAAAAACAAACTAGCCGATCCCCAGATACCTCATTCTCTGCTGAATGTCCTTGAAGATGGTCTTCCTCAAAAAGACCAAAAAGCCTCCTCTCTGTGCATGAGAAACTAAAGTACACAACTGGGTCATATGTGAAATAAAACCAACCAACCTGCACCCCTCTGGGATCAACCTATCGACGTGGCTCGTTTCCTGGGCCTAGAAACTGACCTGTCATCAGTGGTATAGTAGATGCTACAACAACTGGGTCATAGGTGCTTGCACCTATGTATATTTTGTTCATTTACATGCAAATTACTCGGATTTGAAATTTAAACAGAAAAAAAATATTTCAACAATTTTCCAAAGCTTCCCTTACTCATAACTAAAACACGAAGAATAATACGGTTAACGTATTTTTTGCTAAAAACCTAAAAACCGTTGGCCGTTTTCGAAAAAAATAGACAAAGTACCGTTAATTTCAAAGTCAGAATGAACATTCAAATTTGTCCTTGAACTGTGACCCTACAGAATCCAGATATGAACTTTTGAACAAAATCTGTCCAGCGGTTTAGGTCCCCAGTTGATCATACATACGAGTACAGACAGACAGACAGAATTAAGACCCCAACATTTTCATTTTCAATACTTTTCCTTTTAGGATGTAAGTGGAAAGGTGACAGAAGTCAATTCTGTTGTACAGTACAGTGTACACGACTTACCCCAAATGTGAATCTTTCAGTGTACATTGGCCTCCCGCTTCTAACTTACTTTCAGCCTCAGCCAACAAGCCTGTCCAGCCAGCTCGATCTTTCGCTAGCTGCTTCCAGTTTCGCACGCCAAGTTGGCTGAGGTCCCTTTTCAACTGTGCGCTCTGCGCTCTTCCTCTGCTGGGTTACCACATCGAGGTGGACTAAGACTCTCATGTATGCTGGTGTCCATACGTTCTGCATGTCCTTGCCATCTTAGTCGCTTTTGGACCGTATATCTAACGAAGAATCTTCCTTTCGAAACAACCTTTCATCTGCTTTTGTTAACGTCTATGTTTCTAGGCCGTATAGCAGGACTGGTAGAGTCTTACATAGTGTCTCCTTAGTCGTTCTAGAGAGGGCTTTACTTCTTAATTGCCTTCTTAGCAAAAAGAAATCGCGGTTGGCAAGAGTAATTCTTCGTTTAATCTCCACACTGATGTCATTTTCAGAGTTAACCGCGGAGCCTAGGTAATCCTTAACCAATTGGGAACCATTTGGAAGTTATAGTTGTCTATGGTGACGTTGTGTCCTCTTCGCCGATCTTGAGTTCTTGTTGACAGACCTTGGTTTGTCATCGTTTACAGCCTTTACAGTTGTAGAAGTTTTAGATAACCACATCCTTTCTATGTATCTTCATATTGTATGTCTGTCTCTATGCATAGCTGTGTGATCGCGCTAGTCTCAAGACGCACTAAACGGATTTTGATGTCTTATGGTTTATTTCTTGAGGAAGGTCTAGCAATAAACAACCAAAATTGTGCCTTTGCGGGGGAGAAGCACTTTTTTTCGGGGTAACTTTTTGGTCCATAATAATAAAAGAAGCAGGACTGTGGAAGCAACCCTCTGTTAATGAAATTTCTTCGTCTTTGAGAGCTTCAGTGATGAGGTCCTTATGATATCAATACTCAGCACATCTGCTCCAAAGATCTGATACCTGACGCGAGTGAAGGTAGGACAATCGCCAGAGAAAATGTTCCACAGTACCGTCGCCCTCTTTACAGGCGTCGCAGATGGTGGTGTCGCTTAAGATTAGCACATTAAAATGGTTAGCAAAAGTGAAAACCGCCAATGGAAACTCTGACCGAGAACGCAGGAAGATCGAACGCAGGTTCGGGTCCTGAGGAGTCCTCCTCCGAACCTTGTCTAGCAAGTTCATTGGAGATGTCATTTCCAGTGTCTTGGAACCCAAACAAGACTCACTGCGTTCAGCCTTGCGACTGAATTCAGAGAGCTCTTGCAATTTCGAACTAAATGGCTGAACAAGGCCTGATACAGATGCAGGTACTCCGTCCCCTTCACCTATTCTTTGAAATATATTTCATAGCCACTAGGATTGAAGTGATAAGTGAAGCCTAATCCTCCATGAAGACTCCATCAGCAGACTCTGATTTTGGGGCCATCCATGAAAATTTGACAACAATTCCTTTTTTGGCTCAGAATCTGGAAAAAAATCAGTCCTGAGTGCGAGGATAGTCAACAGTAAGACAAGAGTCGAAAGATAAGTGTCGCGCAAGATCATCGAAACTCCAGTGCTGCCATGTTACTCGTATACCAAAAGCCATTTCGTTGAAGACGGAAGATAGCTTTTACTCGTATTGTGCTGCCCGTGATACAAATATAAAGAGGAGGCAGATTCGACAATGAATCTAGAGCAGAGCTATGCAGCCGAGGCAAACTGTTCTTTGGAGTTTAGTGGTGATATATTCTCGCGAAAGCTTTTTACATCAACCAACCGACGCATATACTAAGAAAGAGGTCTTATCATTACTGTGTGGATCCATGGAACCTTTTTGGTGATAAGCCCCGTGTCTTGTTGAAAGCAGCCTTACACTATCTGAGGACTGAGAGTGCCTTCGCTGTATTCGACTCAAAATGTTTTGACCAAAGAAGTTTACTATCCAGGAGGAGTAATCCTCAATAGTTAGCTTCATTTGTGCTTCGGATAGTGACGCCTTTAAGCACTGACTGAAATATAATATTTCACCATCTTAAATTTTTTAACCAATTGTCCAACCGTTACTGCAACGAATTTTAATGACAAAGGTCATGTATAAACCAAGAGTCAGTGCCATGTAGTCGATTACTGTCGGCTTGCTCGTGAGATGCTTTCGGGTGACCATAATTATACTTCCCTTCTTCACATTCGAGCAAGGATAAGAATGTAAGTATCTTGTAACAGCAATACCTAAAAGTTGCCTTTTTGAATCTTGGCCTGACATAAATATTGCAGATCTAAAACAAAGACCTGAAACAAGAGATCTTAGCCTCCCTTTTATACTACCGCTCTCCCCTTTCTTACGTTTTGAGTGCTACTTTCACGAAAGCGTGTCCTAAAGAAACGGTTTTTGCAATTCTCTACTTTTTTTGAAAATTGTATGAACTCGTCTATAATGTCCAACATCATTCCGAAGTGAGAACATCTCGAAAACCGTGCGCGGAAATATTGCGTCGGAATTTTACTTTTTGAAGTTCTTTACAAGATGAATGCGAAGTTTTTCAAAATTTTCGATTTTTTCCAATCCAAATCGAAATTAATGAAAATCGTTTTTGGAGTGCGACTATCTTCAAAACAGTGCGCCATACGAAATCAATTATTTTAATTGAAATTCTGGGTTTCGAAAATCTCTAGGCGAGTGTACAAAATTGTTCAAAATTGAAAGTATAGAGTTCTCCAAAATGATCGATTTTTGGCCGAAGTTAATGGAAATATACTTTGAGTGCGAATATCTCGAAAACGGTACATCTTATGAAAAAATGATTCAGCGTTTTTGATTGCGAATATCTTTTTTTTTGCATTTGGAAAGGACGTTTGCCAGACTAGACGCTTCACTTCAGTTTTAATGTTCCATCGCAGTACTATCAGCTGTGTACCCCGACGTGCATTGAAATTATCGCTTGCAAAGTGTTCGAGAAGCTGATGAGCATGCAAATATATACATACCTGAACCAATTCGATCTCCTTTCACCGTTCCAATCAGGCTTTAGACAACAACAAAGCTGCACCACCGCCCTGGTGAATCTGGTTGACGATTTTCGCTCAGCGATGGATAGGGATCTCACTAGTTCTGCTCGACTTCTCGAAAGCATTCGATATAGTTCCGCATGAGATTCTCTTACTTAAACTTAAACATTACTTCAACTTTGATGAAACTACGTTAAAACTGATAAGAAGTTATTTAGCAAATCGCACTCATGCTGTTTCATCCAATGGTAAGATGTCGGACTTTCTCGAATCGAAGGCTGGGGTACCACAGGGATCTATTATGGGACCGTTACTTTTTTCTATGTTTAATAACGACTTACCCTCAATCATACATAGCTGTAAAGTATAGATGTACGCCGATGACGTTCAATTGCATCTCAGCTACCCCCTCGGACTGATAGAAGATGCGACTTTACGTATAAATGAGGATTTAAGATTAGTGGTTCGTTGGGCTTAAACTCAATTGTGACAAAAGCCAAACTATCATTATAAGCCATACTAGCTTAGTTATATCCTGTTTTCCCCTTATAGAAGTAGATAGTGTCCACCTTGTATATGCTGAGTGGGTAAAAAACTTAGGGCTAAACTTTAATCGAAATCTAACCTGGGACGATCACGTGCCTACTACTGTGGGCAAGGTATACGGTGGTCTACGCACATTGTACCAATCTAGCTACTGTCTTCCAACTAGGGTGAAGGCGACACTGGTGAAGACCTTGATTTTGCCAATGTTGCTATATGCACACCCAGTGTTTTGTGATTTGAGCACCCTTAGTTCACGAAAATTAAAGGTTGCATTCAACAGCGCTGTGAGATTTGTGTACAATGTTCGCCGTCATGATCATATTTCTGGATATGTTAAAGATTTTCTTGGCATGGGATTCCAAGGATATTTGGATTTCAACGTTTTAGTCTTTCTTTTCAAACTCAAACCGGAGTACCTTTACCATAGAATTTAACTTCCGAAAGAAGTCGGGTCTTTATTTTGCCAACCTTCAGGTATAACACTACCGAAAAACAATTTTTTATATATGCTGTGCGACTATGGAACTCACTTCCAGCCGATTTACGGGAATCGCTGACTTCAGGAGACGGCTCAAGCAGCATCTGAGTACATGAAAATCAATGGTTTACGTCGTCGTTTTTGTAAGGGAGTAAGCTAACATTAAGGCTAGGTTACTAGGGATTTTTTTTTTCTACAATAAATTAATTTAAATGAAATTTGTATGTTTATTTTAATTTTTAGATTTGTTTTCAACTTTTTTTTCACTTCCACTGTTTAACTCTGCACAATAATGGATTTTGTATCTAAGTGTATGATTGCTTTAAAATTAATTGAAATTGAAATTGAAATTGACACTACACTCAGCATGAGCCTCGCAGGCTCTACCCCAGGCAAGGCTTAGAAAATTCCACTTCGACCATAATCCCTGGAGGCTCGTACCTACTTACAGTCGCGCTCTTAAACCTTCACCAAGGAATTTTTCTGAATTCTCCAAATTTTGTCTCCTTACCACAAGACTACCTACCCCCTGTCACTCTCATTCGATTTCAATCATCATCTGTTTTTATGAATTACTAACTCAAACATCCATTGCGTTCCGGCGAAAGCCGAAAAACCAAAAAACTTTATCCAGCGCATCGTTATCCTATCACGCTCAGTTAATTTTCGTGGAATTTTTTAAGTATCCGTCACTGTTAAGTATCTATGTAGGTATAATGCTTGCCCATTATTCCCAACACAACAGTCCACCCCCGCCCATCTGATAAACAATTTTAACTGGAGCGTAAAAACGCCCGGTAAACATCCTCTGAAAAACAAAAAACAATAAAGCAGACAAGGTCCTCACGCGGAAATTCCATCCAGATTTCCAAGAAAATTACCACAAAAATAAAAATTTGCATGCATATGAACATTCGGAACAAAAAACAAAACAAAAAAAAAAAAAAAACCATATTCATCATTTTACGCTTCCATTTATTTTCTCGTTTACAAACACCGCTCACACTTTTACTACTTTTTCATGGTGAAAATGAAAAAGGAAAACGTCCGGGCACAAGCACCCTTGTTTTTGCATGGTGGTGGTGGTGGCTGCTGGAAGCTGGATGGCTCATCTTATTCAGTATATCCCTCTAGATTCAGCGAAAAACAAGAAAAATAATAAAAGCGGGACGATGAAGAATGATAGAAGCGGATGTGGCATCCATATTTATAAACACAGACAGAAAATGCGCACGAAATTTATGAAAACGGCAAAAGCATGACTTCAAAAAAAAAACACACACGCAACCCTGAGCATGACGTGTTGTTTTGTTTGCTTCACTTCAAACTACAGGGGTGGCATTCTCATCACTCGTCCTGAACGAGAATAAAAAAAAAAAAAAAAAATAAGAACAAGACGAAGGAAAAGAAGTAAGGCAGTGACTTGGGTCCCTTTTTATTTTTTCTGTTAAGAAGTAAAAGAGAGGAACTAACTCGTCTCTTGTCGCCATCATAGTTTCTCTTCCAAAGGGGGGTTCCGCACAGCAACACCATTATAAGCAAAGTGGGGAAAAAGCAGATTTACATTAGTCCTTTTCCGAAAGTTTCCTTTCCTCCATTTTGTTCCGCTTCCTTCCATAATTCTATTACTATTACTTGTTTACTTTTCGCTCAGCGAAAAGCGGCTGCACAGAAAAAAGTGATGGACGGGTACTCGTACACTAAAATAAATTTCATGATTAATTTATGCGACGAAGTGGACGACAAGGATAAGAGAACAGCGAAGTACACAAATCAAATCGGCTATTAAAAATGATTTAGGCAGGTAAGTTCGAAGATACGAAGCTCGGAAGAAGAATCCAAGAGGAATCGCGACTAGCAGCTGCTAAAATACAGACGCTTATTTCTCTCAATTGCAGGTGGCTCTAAGAGTCGTAAAGAAACCAATGCTTTGGACTCAAAGTCTCGAGTCATATGTTATTGGAGGTTAAATTGTTGAAAAAAGTGCAACTCCCATCAACTTATTTGAAATTAGTGCCTGACAGGGACAGTAAGTCAAAAGCCAAAAATACTAAAAACGTTTCGATATTTTATTAGTGAACATGCAACCGGATTTCTAAATGTAATACTCGTATGTTTCATTTATTTATCTAAACATACAGGAAAGTTACAATTGTAACCCATCCCTAATAAGGTGGGCGTGGCATTGCGAAATTTTAAAAACATATCCAACAATGTCTTTCTATTGAGAAGATATATCCGCGATTTTTAAGACATTTTATCAGAAAACTGTTATCAGGGAGGATGTGGAAGTGGCTGCCAAAATTTCTAACCGAAGTTCCCTGATTCTGATGAGATATTCACAATAAGACTTAACCATCACTTTGAGAGATCAGCAAAGGTTTTTTTTTTTTTTAAGAAAACGCCCCAAGAAGTGGGGGTGGACATGTAGAATATATGAACGCAATGTAGAGAAGGTCAATGCCTATATATTTTATCCTCGACAACTGGTTGAGAAAAAAAATGGGGTCTGGAAAGATGTTAAATCAAACGGAGATCCAAAATATTAAAAAAAATTTCGCGAAGATAGATATTCTGTCAACAAAATTGAAAAACTTTTGCGCTGCAGGCATACAGTTGTTTCAAATTATTTAAAGGATCCAGAAAACTACGGAAAAAGATTCGTGCCTGGCCGAAAATATAGCTTGCCATCGGCAGTCCCTACTAAGAGAAGCATCAAATTCTACAGCAACAACAAGGGCAATGGCGGTATTAGCAGGGATTTTGAATGTGGACAGAAAACTAAGGCGTTGCCAGCATGTATTAGCTGAAGCGGATCATCTTCAAAGAAAGCATTTGAAAAGAAAATCCGCTCTACTATAAGCGTTGGAGAACTGTCATCCTCACCGATGAAAAACGCTTTTGCCTTCATGGACCTGACGGATTTTTTCATTATTTTCATGATTTAAGGAAGGACGAGCTGTTTTTAAGACGACGACAAAAAGACAGAGGTGGAGACATGATTTGGGAAGGCATAGCATACCAAAATAAGACTAATATCCGCTCCGTAAACGGCAGGGTGAAAAGTGACGACAACCTTACCTAATCTTAGAGAAAGAGATCGTGCATCATAGCCAAGAAAAATTCGGGGAAAATTTCATCCTGCATGTATGGGTACATCGCTCCATAGTTGTCTATCAAGGAGGACGACAATTCAATAACGTAGGAGACGTTAAAGACGCCATTGAAACTTAATTAAAAAAAAAAACTATTTAAATCTCTCCCATCAAGAATGTTAGTGTTTGTAAGTAATGAGGGAGGAAGAACTCATTACTAAAAAAAAAAATAAAACCATTGTAATAAAACTCCAAATTTTGCTTTTATTTCAAAAATCCCAATCCTGTCTCAACCACTTGTCGCAGGTAATTGAAAATTTAAAGAAAAATAAAGGGAAAAAAGGATTTATATTGATTGGAACCTTCTTAGAAACTGGTAGTGATTACCTAACAGCACAAAATACAGAACAAAATTATCGAAAAACGCCGAAATCAGGGGGTGTCTCAACCAGTTGTCGAGGAGTGTACTCGTATTTTTCAGTTTGTAGGAAAAATATTGAAAAAAAACGACATTTTATAAAAAGTGGGGGCATGTCTGTGGGCGGATTTGAAAAATGTTTACACTTGTACTGCTTCTTGAAAGTCTATATATGATATTTCATGTTCCTCGTTCAAAATTTTAAATTGGTGACATGCCGACAGACGGACATGGGTACGAGTAGATCGATATCAATTTTGATGCTGATCAAAAATATATATAATTTAGGGGATCTATCCTTATTATTTCTTTATGTTACAAACTATAAAATTAATATAAAGACAAACAAATTTTGAAAAAAGTTAAATAAGTTTTGTAGCACAACAGTCCATCCACATACTTTTTTTTTTGACAAATAAACTCACAACTCTCATTTCTTGTAGAAAATTTCAAAACCTAAAACTTCGATTGTACTAATTTTTATTGTAAAATGGACCGACATATTCGCACTCAAAATCGGTTTCCATTAATTTCGGGGTAGAGCCGGAAGTTTTGAAAGATTGCGTCCCTTTAATTTTCTTAAATTTTGAAAAAATCGACGTCTATATTGTGGAGAATTTCAGAATCCAAAATTTCGATCGAACAATTTTTTCCCTGACCCACCGTTTGCAGTATATTCGTATTCACTCTCAAACACGATTTTCATTTCAGATAAAGTCAGACATTTTGGAAGTTTGCGTACTCGTATGTATTCAGCATCCATCTTGTTCAGAATTTAAGGACCTACAATTTCGACGACAATAATTTTTTTGTAAGAGCTACCGTTTGCCAGATATTCGTACTAAAAAGTGATTTTCATTTCATTTTAGTCCCTGTCAGACGAAATTTTCGAAAATTATGAAAGATTCGTCTTCAATCTTATTTTTGTATGGTGCATCATTTTACTTAAAAACCGATTTCCATTAACTGCAATCCGACAACACATTCGAGTATTTTAAACCACAGCGAAACTTTAAAAAATTGCTGGAGTTTTCACCTACTTAAGCAAAGTATATTACGACAATTATATCTACTTTAGATAAAAATTTGTTAACACAATTTCTTTCCATATAAAAACAACATACATGCAATATACATAGGCTGAACAGGGTTTCAATTACTCTCGGTTTTTAAGAATTGAACAGATGTCGGACGTACTGGTGAATTACTCGTATGTATGTGAAAATGCGAGACATCTTGGAGAGGAAATTCGCAATAGAAATGGATATCCATACAACTTCGGATATAGATAGTAGATTAATAAATGGAAAAATTAAATAAGGCAAGTGATACTTGTAACCGTTGCTTAAAGCATGATGCCAAAATCATCGTTGGCGTGGTGTAGTGTTAACATCATCGCTTGTCACGCTCTTGATTCACGGTTCGAATCCTGATGTCAAGAATTATCTATTTATTTCGTATGAAATAAATAAAAAAGTTGATCACTTGCGAAAACTAAGTCAACTCTACTGTGAACGCATAACACTGGCAGTAGGGTGGTCATATGGGTAAAATGCAACTTGATCGTGATGATATCAGGAGGATGAAAAAAAATACTGTGAATCATAAGCAACGACAATAATAGCGAAAACAAACAAAATACTCCCCAGTTATCTGGACAGCCACCCTTGGAGTTTACAGAAACTTAATATCACCTGAGTTTCAAACTACACCACTCTGTCTTTCTCTCTGTCTCTCTTCCCCTTTCCACAAAAACGCACGTGTTCTAAAAATTAGTATAATGGTATTCATATCCACTTTAACACATGGAAATTTTAAAAACGTTGGCGATTTAAATGCTAAAAGAGAAAAATAAAGCGCTTACTTCTGGGACCCTATGAAATGCCGACTGCTCAGTTAGAATAGTCCGGGGATGGACCTGGACCAAGAACAATACAAGGAACATTATTCACAGTAATAGGCCAACGAAGAATATATTCATTCACTCATCGCAAAAATAAGACAAACTGATTGACTTCGATGGCTCGAAAGCTTAGCAAGTAATATGATATATTCTCATCTCCAACGATCTCCCAATGAGGAAAAGAAGAGACCAGGTGCTGAAAGATCTGCAGAAGATAGTTGAAAGAAATTACTAAAGTTCTTTGGGACTTGTAGAAGATACATAACCTTTGCCGGTTCGGATTTTGCTGAAAATTCTAACTAAACATTTCATTTACTCACATTTTTCCTTATGGTAAGTGAACTTATCTCATAGTTAAATGGGATTCAGTGAAAAATGTTGACACCATTATATCTTGAATTGAAGTGTACTCAGGAATTGGAATGTTTCGTTACTTCATTATCAGTTTTACCATTCTCCAACGCACAGGTGGAAAGGTACTTTAGCCAGATGAATGTTGAAAAATGAAAACTTAGAAACAGGACGAAAACAAAGCCATTACAGGACAAGTGCATGTCCTACGAAATGTAAATGAACTTTTGAGAGATAAAAGAATACGTATAAAGCTTTTAAACTTACATTTAGCTTTGAAAATTGGAACCAAAACTGAAACTTTCCATTCATCCAAAAAAAATTCCGAGTCTAGGAGAGGATTATGTAAGCCTCTACGGCTTTGCTGGGACATACGCTTTCTTTTGTCGAAATTTTCCAACCGTTTTGCATAAATGTGGCTGAATGTCGTTGAAACAGTGCTCAATTTGTTCCCTCAAGACGTGGGTGGTCGTGGGCTTGTTGGCATAATCCTTAAACTTCAAAAAGCCCCAAAGAAAAAAAGTCCAACGGCGTTAAATCGCATGATCTGGGCGGCCAATTCTGATCACCAAAACGGGAAATTACACGGCGATGCAGTAATTGAATGGTATGTATGGCATTTGGCACCGTCTTGTTGAAACAACATGTCGTCCACATCCATATCCTGCAATTTAGGCACAATAAACTGGAATATCATGTCGCGACAGCGGGCACCATTAATTGTTACGAGTATTGCCTAACCAGCCGCATTTTCAAAGAAGAATGGTCTGATGATGCCTCCAGCACAAAATCCACACCAAACAGTGACACGTTGTGGATGCATTTGTTTCTCAACTATCACTCGTGGATTTTCTGAGCCCCAATTTCAACAAATTTTGACGATTAACAAAGCCATCAAGATGAAAATGAGCCTCATAGCTGAAAATGATGATCAGGGTCCACTGTTGTTCCATTATCCATTCAACGAGCTCTCTTCGCTGTGCGTGTACACTTTGTATGCATGAAGATGCAAATCTTTCGTGAGAATACGCTGTAGAGAGCTTCTCGAAATGTCAAATTCTTGACTACAGTGCCGAATTGATGTACCTGAACTCTCAACAACACTCTCACGAACTGCTTCAATGTTTTGTGTTGAACGACTTGTTAAAGGATGGCCAGAGTGTCTAAGATCACTAATTAATCCAGTCTCCCTGAATTTTTTGATTAATCTCTTCACAGCTGATGAAGTTAAATCACTATTTCGACCATATATTGTACGAAAATTGCGAACTGTAGGTGCTAAACCTTCAATATTTTTAAAATATTGCTCAACAATAAAAACGTGTTGTTCTTTCGTGTAGCACTCCATTTTAAATAACCCTGAACTGTCAGCTATCACGCCGTCTATTTTTTTTTTTTTTTTTGTTGGCAACACTTTACCGCACAAATGGCGCAAAATTCAAATCTTGAGTTAATTTTGGGACACTCTTTATAAGTAACAGAGCGTAACTAATACCTTTTCAGAGAAAATGTCAGATATTCCATCCATGTCAAAGAGACGTCCTGCAAGTCCAAATTACGAGTAATAGACCCTCTATCCACTTTAGGATCCAGCTGGTTTTTACATAAAACCGATTCAAATTGAGCAAATAATTCACAGGAAGATTCAACGTTGTTAGATTCAATATTTTCATATACCATAATAGTTGCGTTTATGTTTAATGTATTTCCAAAAATCTGTAGTATCTGCTACTAGCTTCAATTTTATTCATTATTCTCATTTACATCATAGCATAGCTTGCTCTCGTTATCCATGATACAATTTCTATGGAGTAACCTACTGAACGCACTAAATTGCGTGCAGAAACTAGCGTAAACAATCAGATTATGAGAATTCTTAAAGCTTTTGTCAAATTTTTGCCAAGAATATCAGATAAGTATTGAAAATAGTCATCTGTAGGTGATAGTTAACCTTTGCCTAGTTTCAGTTGTGGATGATCCAGCTTCGTCATCAAGCATGGTCCACAGTTTCACCCACTTGAGTGTGTATCTACGAGTATTTACAAATCGAATGTGGACGGTCAAGGTACCTAATCTACTGCTAGATACTTTCACGAAATGCAGGAAAAACAAAAAATTACCAATAAAAACAAAGTTTTCTTTTGCACTGCATAAATTCCCCAATAATTTCCCGCCATAACTCTCCAGAGTCACAGAGAAATACCATAAAAATTACTATAAACTTTAAATCTCCTCTAGTCAGCAGGAAAAATAAAAACGAAGAAACTTTGTATACTTCTTTCGATGTTTCAAAACTTTGTATTTACCCGCAGGTTTTTTTTTTTTTTTTAAAGGAAATAAAATAACTTTTTCAACAAAATGGAGAGGAAAACCACACTAAGGTAACCGATGACAAGAAAAAAATCGCGAAAGGAAAAGAAAAATGTTTTCAACGTAAAAAAAAGAAAAATTACTACATAAACTTGAAACTTAAAGGCAAAGGCAATTTGGATGGCACGTCTCCCTCTTCCCACTACAACAACCCTCCCACGTAACACTCTCTAACGAATTCCTTGCGCACAAAGAAAACACACAAAAAAAAAGGAGAAAACAACAAAGACGAGAAAGATGTATGAGTGGAGGGGTGGCTGATTATAATTGGGGTGGTTTTGCTGCATCCGAACCATCATCCCACCCACCCGGGCTTTATTCCAGACTCTCTCATGATGGAATAAGTATTTTTTTCTTTTTGTTTGTTGCTTTGCATTTGTTTTCGAGTTTGTCCTTTTCTTTATCCTTTTTTCATTCTTACATTCGGTTAGTGTGCGTGCACAAACTCCATATGCATGCGAGTATGATTGTTTTTCGAAGTTTTCCCCATTTTTTTTTTGTCGCAAGGATATGAATATTTATGAATATTTCAAAATTAGAAAGTTCCAACCAAGTCGGACGAACAGGTCTTGGAAAAACAAAACCTCAGCCTTTGGCTTTGAGATTTGGAGTATTGCTAGGAATTTCTGCATTCTGCTAGGTAGGGGAGGATCTAGGCTAGTTTGTAGTGACTATTCTTGGAATTCATAAAAGAAAATGCACCCCCTTAATAAGCAAGAATATTTTCAGTTTAAACATTTCCCCAAAGAAATACACTGAGGGGGGGAGGTAGAGTAGAAGGAGTTTAGCAGTGCAAAAGGGTTCCCAAATGAGTGAGATCTTCCTGCTGCAGTGACTATTATCGAGAGGAAAAAAAGTTGTGTTGCTTACTCGTAGTTTGAAGTTATGTCATGAAGAAAATTCCCAACTTTAATGCGAATGCACGACACGTATGGGGGGTTACTGGGATTTAAAGGCTTAAAACTATTCCTGGTGTTGTTAGGGTTTAGGAGAATTTTAGTAAGCCATTTTAATTGGATGCACAGTGGGTGGGTGGGTAATATTTTCTGGATAACAATTAGCATTTGAATGGAAACTTTTTTTCTTTACAAGAAAATTTGGTTTTATCCTTAAAGTCGACAGAGATCTTTAATGTTTCGAAGGGTGAGGAGAATACCTACCGTCTGGACATTTTTTTTTTTTTTTTGTTTGGATATACTTTGGGTTCGTCTTTGTGGAAAATCGAATTATCTAATTTTCTGAATCACTAAATGTAAACAACCAGACATGGCCCACAGTACAGGGGAAAGGTGGTTAATCTCTTGACTTTGCTCATTGTACTAAATATAACAAGGTGATGTTAAGGCAATTTTTAGAGACGTCTAACGCTTGGATAAGCTAGACACTTAAGCTGAAAAAATATGAAAGGATAATGGATTGGAAGATGAGGGAAATTTGTGTGGTTTTGCATATGTTTGGCTTCTTGGAAAGATTAACCGACTTTAAATTTGATTACGTGTCGAACACACTCTGGGGAGAGACGATTGTAGAGTAAGGATATGGGAGAATATTACTAAAAGGATTCAGCTATTGTTGGGCGTACACCAACAGAAGGATAGTTTGTTTCTACTGAATGAAGTGGCCTTGTGCAAAGCTTCACTTATGTAATCGTGAGCTTTTGACAATGACTGCTAAATGGAGATAAATGCAGTGTTTTTGGAAACCCTCCAGTGGAAAATTCGGCAAGCATGGATCAACATTGCAATGGAAACAATAGCTTAGATGCCCAAAGGAGTTCTGAAGAAGATTTATATGATGAACGAGAATGTTATAGTGTCATGGGGGCTCGAATCAATGTGCATGTTTACGAAAATATTGTAAAAAAAATATTGTACTGTCCTAGGTTAGATTAGGTTGGAGGTAAGTGCTTATCACGGGGGCCATACCGTCCATTGTGTTTCCCTTTTTGTTTTGTGGAACCTATATTTAAAACCTTTGTATTGCGTTGGGATCTGTAGCAAACCAGCCTGCGTTCTTTATGAAGCCCTATCATGTTCCTAAGTGGAACTTGTAAGACATACACTAGTTCGTCAAAAAGCCTGTTTCCCATATGACGGAAGCGGCGGTTTTGGGCAATCACATAACAAGTGTTTGATAGATTCTGTCTCCGTTATATCTTGACAGCTTCTGCAGTGGTCGGGTGTGTTGATGCCTTGTTTGGCAGCCATTTCCCCTACCGCGCAGTGTCCTGTTAGCATGCCTATCAATATGCTTTTTGTTCTGTTTTCATCCACTGTAGGCCATAAACTGCGAGATATGACACAGTCGCTTCTGGTGGACCATCCGGAGTTAATCAGTTCAGTTTTAGGTCTATTTTCCTTTTTAGTTCACCTATTGGAAATTTACTGTCTTATATGTGAAGTCAGAGGCGTAAAACATTTATTTAGGGATCCTCGGTTGGTATACCAAAATAGATACTTATTGCGGTCCTAAAAATCCACATCCATAATTGTCCTTGGTTTGAGTTTATTGAGGCTGTCTGAAACGTGTGCACATAAGTTTCCGGGCAAACCATTTTTTTTTTGCACAATTGTACTTTTACTTTGTAGGACTCATATGAACAAAATTCTTTCAAATCCTATTAGGGTCGATGGTAGACATTATTACATCTCAAAACAGATAAAGGGTTTTAATGTAGGGTAAGGAGTACTAAAACAAAACTACAAACATCAGTTTTCATAAAACCCACCATAAAATGGAAATAATTTGATTTTTCGTACAAAATGTTCCCAAAAAACTTCAAAACTAGGTTTGTTTTCTAAAGCAGGTTGCGTATTCTTCCAGTGACAGTTAGTCTTGAAACTTCAATATTTCAAGTTAACCCATAAAGAGTCAAAACAAAACCTCAAGTGGGAAGAAACAAGGGAAAAAGTGAAGTTGAACGTTTTGGCATAATAGCCTTGCATAAAGAAGGGCATAATATGAAGTTAAGATATCGAAGTCGACATACGTCGCTTTAAAAAAATAATCAACTCTTAAGGCCCGGAAGAGAAGCGAAAGGCCCAAATTAACATCAAGACAGGAGGACCAGACTATAAAATTAATAAGAAAGAGGGATCGTTGGCTTACAGCTCCAGAAATCTGTGCAGTGTTCAACCGTTCGCACTCAAAGCAGACATCAATAACAAAGACAAAAAGGCATTTAGCTGTCGCAGGCCTTCACGATCGGGTAGCAGTACGACAACTATTGCTACGACCAGGATCGACATCAACCGATTGATTGAATGATTGGACGGACGAGTCCAAATTTGGACAAAAAGCAGAGAGATTACGTTCACTCCCTAGCTGTGTGGTCCCAACAATCAAACATGGCGGTGGTTCAATAATGATCTTGGGCTATTTCTCTTCCGCCGGTGTGGGGACTTCACCCATATAGATGGAATCATGAATAAAGAGAAGTACAGACCATCGGGTTTGTGACCAATATGCCCCCGATCACAAGATGATGATCCGAAACATTCCTCCAAGCTTTGCCGAGGATACGTAGACCAAGAACAAGAAGGAACACTGAAAAATATGAACTGACCTGCCGAATCACAAAACCTCAGCCCAGTAGAGCTACTTTGGGTCGAATTTGACAGAGAAGTTCGAAGACAGTGTCCAACACCAAAAGACAAACTTTGGCAGATCCTTCCAGTAGCCTGGAGATCAATAACATTGGAAACTATTAAGAAGCTGATCCATAGATTGTCCGAAAACTTATGGACGACAGTGTTTGATGTCATTACGCATAGATTCCACCACTTTGGCTGTTCTGATTATATCACCGCACTCATCTACCCCACCATAGAATTCAAAAGATTATGGTCCTTTAAATGAAAGCAACTCGATATGATTGACAAAGTCAAAAATACTGAATGGACTCATCTTACTGCAAAACGATAATTTCTGAATTGATACACTTGCTGAAATCGGCACTGCCTGACTTAAGTACCCCTCCAGCTGAAAGAAATTTCCACCACCATATACTCGTACTTGTCCTATCAACTGCCGAATTGTGTAATTTTTCGGGAAAAGTAGAAAATCAGTAGAGAAATTTGAGAAGTGTAGATGTAACTGCAGGGGTAATGAAGAACGTGTCCACACCTGACACCTGCCAGGTGCTGTTTCGCAGGTGGATTGTCTCGTTTAATGCTGCAGGGGCGCGAAAAGTTCTTCCTCATTAACCAGTTGCCAACGAAGATAAAGCGTGTTCGCGGCATCATCTTGATATTGTAACTCCAAAATCACCAAACGTCTTTTAGAGTTGCTAACGATGTATTTTTTTTTTTTTTATAATTTGCACGTGTTAAAGGGGATATAAATACCATTATACTAATTTTTAGGACACGTGCGTTTTTGAGGAAATTGGAAGAGACAGAGAGAAAGACAGAGTGGTGTAGTATGAAACTCAGGTGGTATTAAGTTTCTGTAAACTCCAAGGGTGGCTGTCCAGATAACTGGGGAGTTTTTTTTTTGTTTTCGCTATTATTGTCGTTGCTTATGATTCACAGTATTTTTTTCCGTCCTCCTGATGTCATCATCACGATCAAGTTGCATTTTAGCCATATGACCACCTTACTGCCTTCACAGTAGAGTTGACTTAGCTTTCGCAAGTGATCGACTTTTTTATTTATTTCATGCGAAATAAATAGATGATTCTTGACATCAGGATTCAAACCGTGAATCAGTAGCGTGACAAGCGATGATGTTACCACTACCCCAACCGCCACCCTCAACGATGTATACTATCATATCTGTGGCTTTAAAGTTGATGAATAAATGGTTGATCTATCGAGCCAGTAGTGCTATCTATAATAAGTTTCTTGCATACTGTAGCTCAGTGTTAAAGCATTACTCTAACCTTCACGTTTCAAGGTTCGAATCCATGAAAAAATAAAAAATCCCACAACTAGTGGCACAAATACTTAAATTATCCAACGATCCTTTCTTCATTTCACTAATCACCAGAGGAAACATTCCAGATACGTGTACTAACATTGCCACATCACCCGCATATCCGACAACCTTGACACCGTCTCTATTAAGTCTTGCCAGGATTTTGTTTATTACCATTGGCTATAGAAGAGGCGATAAAACCCCACCCTATGGTAAGAATGAAATTACACAGGTTGACTGAATGATTCTGTTTTTTAACATGGATACTATCCAACTATCCCAACTCGGTGAGAGCTTCCTGAATCGCTTAAATTAGGACATTATTAAACGCGACTTCAATGTCTAAGAAGGTAGCTACGGTGTATTATTTGTAGTGAATGTTTTTTTGAAATCATTTTCACCACCTCATAGAGGCCCGTTTCTACGGATCTGTCATTGGTGTACGAGTGCTGGGATTTGGATAGTGAGGAAGTCTCGAGAGTCTTTCTTACCTGAGCGGCTAAGGTACGTTTCAGCCTCCTAAGTAGTGAGGAAGTCTCGAGAGTCTTTCTTACGTGAGAGGCTAAGGTACGTTTCAGCCTCCTAAGTAAGAAAGAAGTTAAGCTAATGGCTCGGAAATCTTAGCTAAGTGGAAATCCTAGCTAAGTGGAAATCCTGTCCTGCGTAGGTGTGGAATATAGATGTTGGCGCACACACGCGCACTCCATGTTAACCATAAGCTGAGATGAGCACGTGCCATTCTACTCATTCCAGACAATTAGGTAGTGGAAGGATGTTTCCAGATTTTGTTTCAATGCCTTGCAATGAAAATAAATGCATTGTACAAGCTTACTTTAAAAATATCTAAAATTTAGAAATTATATGTTTACGTAGGATTTTACGAAAAATGATTGAAGCTCCAAGTTTTCATGCATGCCTAAGGACAAGACGCCACTGCATTCCATTGGTTTTGCTCTCAAGACTACAGTTTTTTGATGAACCCCCTAAGGCTCAACCTTCGATCTGGATGACCTATATACATATGTATGTAGATGTTGATATTATGTTTCTCCGTTGCTAATATGACTACAACAATGTCTCCAGATTAAATCCATAGCTGTCGAACTGAAGGTCCTCCTTGAAAAGTTACTCTAGAAGCCAACATTCGGCAACTTATTGTTAGGTAACTTCTGAAGTCCAATAAGAGGACCCACCTCCTGTCTAAGGGTCTAATTGTCAATATCTATTACAGTGGTATAGTAGTTTAAAAAAATATCAGGCTTTCATTTCCTATTCCATTTGGTTATATTGAATCCATACTCAGCCGAATCGTTCCAATAAAACGTTCAATTATGTAGGTACCTAGTAGGTATATGTATCTCGATGTCGATATAAGTGACATCAGGACAGAAAAGTTCTCATGCAGCTTGTCATTCCCCATTGAATGCCTCCTAACATTGCATGGCTGACACATCTACCAAAAACAAATCGAATTATTAGTTCAGCATCATCCTGTAAAACAAACATTTGTTCGTTTTTTCTGTCACCCACCATTAAACGTGTTTCTGCCAACGTCAGCATCCTTTCCAAAGTTAAGTTCAATAAACCAGACACCGACAACTGCCGATAAAAAAAAAATGATAATAAAAAATCGATTCAATTTCTACTGCAGTCACATGCACACAAATTGCCGTCATTTTCCACACACTGTGTCCTGTGTACTAACGAGGACACCGGGCAAAAATACACCACACCCATACGAGTGAACTTGTGCCAAAGTACCCAATATCCCGCGTCACGTTTTTGGCCAACAAAACTACATCTGTATTATATTTATTTGCCTTCCATTTAGGTGCCTACCCCCTATCAATTCGATGAGTGAATTTGTATATGGGTTTCTGAATGCTGAACAAACTTAATAACAGCAATAAAAATCCCGCCAGGGACATTCCAATCCACAAAGTGATGGCACAGCAACAGCAACCAACTTTCAATAGAAATAAGATTTTCCCAGAAACAAAAAGGATCAAATAATTCAATTGAGACCAATTGGAAAATCTATCGTCCTTTTTGTCCTCCAGCCCTGATAATCTTCAGATAACCAACAAAAAAACAAAAAAACAAGAACAACAACATGTGAATTTATGTAGTTCAACCAAGGAAACCACTTTAGGGATCAACAAAATCCTTTCAAGAATTCTCTTGCGTACATCACTTCGTTTGCCTCATGCCCTCAAAGAAAAAAAAACACACACACACACACAGATACTGAAGATGTATTGCGAGCTTAGGTGGACACTTCCTGTCACCAAAGGACGAATTTCTTATTAATACCCATTTCATAAATACAATACGGAAATCGGAAACGGGATATTGCCAACTTAAAAGTCGAGATAATATCATACCAACAAGTCTCAGGACACACACATATGGCGTGTGCGCGAGGGATAAATCAAAATTTCAAACACACACAGATAGGACAACGAACATTTCTCCAAGAAGACTATGGACGTCGCCGAATTGAAACAAAAATCGATAATATTGTACTATAGTTGAGACAGAAGGAAGAAAAAGGACTTTCACCTTTGATACTTCCTTTTGCTAACCGCACACTCCCTCCCACTACATAGGGAACATCCTAGACGCACCAAATATCTTCATACTCGTATCAGCAACTACATCCCCTTTCAAGATAAAATTTTCACAAAGGAGCAGGATTTTTGCTTGTCCTTTTTTTTTGAAGCACAAGTACATTGTTCCGGCTTAACCGAGGAAGGAATATAAGAAATTCTTTTTGCGAAAGTAATGCACAACATACTCGTATACAAAAATGAGATGGTTAAGGGGGGGGTGACAACGACACACGCTGACGATGACGTTCCTATAAGGACATGTACTACATATGCGACAGAATGATGCTTATTGTTGGACGTCAGTTGATGGCGGGCGGGTAGCAGCAACAGAGATACAGAGATACTCGTAAGTGCACATTAAATAAAGAGACAGACCTTGTATTCGTCCTGTTTCGGCAGCTTGTTGTGTTGTCCTTCTCGTTGGTGTTGCGATGAGGGAGGATTTAAATTTTCTCTGTGTGCGTATGTTTGATGGAAGGATAAGGAAGGTGTTAGAGCTCGGAATAAGTTTTGTAAGAGATTTAGATGCCAGAAAGGAGATTTGCTTTCTGTGGAAAATGATTGTTGTCGTCGTCGTCGCCGCCGGTTGCGGCAAATGAATTTGAATGTAAAATTTATTCATTTCGGGACCGGAAATATTGAAAAATATTATTTTAGGCATGAAAATGAAATTTATTTCAACAGGAAGTGATTGAATTGAGTATAATAAAGAAGAAGTGGTACGGAAGCATAACTAACTTACAAGCACATGCAGGGCCTTACCGTAGCAATATCGTATATTATGTGGGGGGGAAACAAGAATTCAGGCCTAGCATAGGTATGACGTTTGTGATCGCAATTGTGCCTTAAGGGCAGCCAACAGAATCTATAAGATTGGAACCAATATCAGCTCTAAAGACTGGAAGTTGCCACGTGAAGTGCGTTCTGTGTTTATGTGACCAGAAAGTTACCGGTTCGAGCACCAGCGGGGAACAACAATGAGCAGCCACGTAAACATCAAAGAAAAAAGAATAAAATCTAATGAAGCATTTTGCTACTGCACAGGACCGGGCAAATGTGATAGATTGTCCTTGCAGTTTGAGAAGAAGTCAATCTCTACAGCGTCCCATAGTGCCACCTGTTGTTGTACTGGTGTGTAACATTTTTATGGAGACCAAACTATCTAGTGACGCGGTCCGTGTTGCCAACTGCCCATCTGCGGTTGATTTGGCTGATGACATTCAGCTGGAGTAACAAATTATACTCGTATATGTAGCGGGAGACATGCATGCAGTTGAATCGTTTGGATAGGACTAGTTCATCCATCATACTGTTCCCTGGAATGTTCCTTAGCATACACCAAGATTAGGTGTATGCTGAATTGCTCAGTCATCTCAGCAATTTAGAGCGGTCTTAGAATCGAGAGATACTGATGCTAATATCTCGGCCAGACATTACACCCCAATTCAGTCACGACAAAGCTTCCTTGATCTATCACTATCTACATATGTACGTATGTTTATATAAGAACAAGTTGAGAAATTGGTCGATATGGTCTATTGAGGTAAGAGGTAAGAAACAAATCCTAGCAGTAGACATTGACATTATATGTTTTCGTGTGATGTAGTTCGCAAACCAGGTTAACTTGTATACCTCAGGTAAAATATCTACATAACTTCCTTCGGATGTTCTCTGTCCAGAATATCCAAACCAACAAGAATTACTTATTATACAGGCATGTTTATAGAAACAACCCTCATGTACAAGGATAATGGCAAACAACTCTTGTGGGGTCAGATAGAGCATAAAGTTCATTACAAGTAAAATTATTTTCTAGTTGTGGGTTTCCTGTAAATGAAACAATAATCAATTAGTTGCTTCTGGATATTTAATTCTAACCAGATGAAGTTATACTACGAGTATAGCTATAAAAAGATGTAAAAAGGCTGGAATTATGAAAAAATGCTTAGCCTTAGGAGAAGTTTGTATACTGTGTGATTAGAATTCATTCAGTCTAACATGTTACATTGTAATTTGTTCAGGGCCAAAGTATCCGTAAGTACAACTGACCATTGTGCGTGTTTATCACCACCAATTTCCTATCCAATAACAATATAAAAAAGTTGCGGAGAATGCCAATTTAACAAGACATAGAACTACCCTGAATGAATTAATTAGAGGATAATTTTTACTGTCGTGATGAGGCATTGTAATCTACAACGATATAAGCTGCTAATGGGTCGCTGGTAGCTTCAGGTATAACACTCAAATACAGGTTAAGAACGAGCTGGATATCCAATCATTGAGGCATTGAAAAATAAGCTAGATTTATTTACGGGAGATGACGGATCGGTGGAACTGTCTTACCGGTACAAATACGGGACGGTACCTACCGTTTTGCATAAATACGTACAAATATAATCGGTCCCTATCCTAACCAGACACAGTATAGTAGGCAAAAACGTCAGAATACTGGGGGTTGGTGAAAACTTTTTCGGAAGACTCAATGATGATTTAAATATTGATACGAAGAAAATACAAAGAGCGAAAGAAAGCACTAAGTCATCGCGCATTTAATGGGCAAAAGTGTCTTTAAACATCCCTGTGTTTTGCAACCCAACGCCTCGGACAATTTTGCGCGCAGAGTAATTTAAGTAAGGCCCATATACAGGGTGATTTCACGTCAAACGATCAGCCTTCGGGAGGTAAGAGCATTAAGCTAATCCGTTAAAAAGTTAAAGCGGTGTATGTAAGTGGTTTGAGTCAAATCAAATTTCTGTACGACCTAACACCTTCTGAAGTTTGTTCGTGTGAAGAGGAATCACCCTGTATATATACAGCACATATGGACACCGTACTCAAGCGTGTGAAAGGAAAATAAAGCCTGGGATATCGAAATGATAATGAGGAATAAGACTTATAATGATGAAGGGGCCTTATTATTGGAGGCACCCTGCTATATCTTGAAACCTGCCACAATATTAGTTGTATCTCAACCAATATGCAGAGAACATCCATATAGATTGACCAGCTGGCAGCGCTTTAGAAGTTACTTTAGGCATCTGACATTGAATGGCAACATCCATGACATCTTGTTCAAAACAATTAAACCAACATTGTCTATCTGCAGATACAAAGAAACGGATCGAATGACATACAGCGTAGTGTAAAACGTGATGAATGAAAGCGCATCAATGCCTTTGCTTCACAGGCGGAGAAAGCAGCAAGTACATGGGTGTAACAGTAGGATCATGTGGAAAATTACGAAGAAGTCCTTAAGTGTTAAGTGGTCAGAATTTCATACCCGGTAAACACCCTCGATCTTTCTTTAGGAGGAACATTTCTCTATGGTACTAGACTGTTTAAGTGACGGTTTTATGGACCCAAAACTCAAATAAGCTATCCGAAACCGCAAACATCCAAATACGAACCGAGATTTCCAGTTTTACAGACATTTTAAAAGTACTCAAGAAGAATATGAGTTAAGTTTGATGATGGTATACCTTCCGAGCCAAAATATATGACAAAGCTTCTGTATTTTCTCATGAAGATTGCATGAGAATGCTCCTGCGAAGGGAAAAACAAACGACTCCGCTTCAGCTGCGGTTTTCAACAGTGCGGTCCTGAAATAATCATAGCTATTGAAAAGGACCACCTAGGACGGTACTAAGTGACAGGATTGCATCACGATAAGGTTTCGAAAGACTTTGCAGGCCAAAGCGTTATCAGTGTTTAGAAGCCGAAGCAAACAAAATGCTGAAGAGCTGAAGATTAATACGACGGAAACAAAAGCGCTTAGTCTCGGATTAATCTTGGACAACAGGTTGAGGAAATGCACAACTTTCCTTGCCTATGGAGATTTAGTTTGGCGGACAGTGGCACGACATTGGATGTGGGCAACAGAAACTCTGGGAAACTAATGTCCAAGATGTAAGCTGCGACTGCTACAGTCCAATATAATCAGCACTGCTGTATGGAAGTACTCGTAGTACATAGATATCACAACTCGACCAAGGAAGTGCCAATGGATCGGTCACATCTTGCGTCCGTTGGAAATAATGCGTGTCGCCCATAGCAAGGCAATTGGCAATGTCCTTAACTTCTGATGCAAAAACTCACACTTTGTCGCCCAAAGCAAACACAAGAGTTGAGCTGGAAAAAGTTGTAACATACTATAGAAGTCCGAACACGTTTGCGCTCAGGGTTTGTTGACCTCTAGCAGTGACAGTACCGACATATATGCTCACAACCCAGGCCATAATGACGAATATCTATCCTATTACAAATAGTCTTCGATGTGGGATTATTTTACGGAAAAAAACAGTTCATTAGGCCAACCCCTGATATGTGCAAAAAACAGACTGAAAACAAACCTACAGTGCTCCTCCTTCAGGTATAATTAGAGAGAAATTGTCATATTTTTAAGTGAGATTGAGTATTTTATTGTTTTTTAAATATAGACATACTGTCATTGGCGGTAGTTGTTTACAAATGAAAGTAGCTCTTTTTCCTATACTGATACTGAAGTGGGGAATCGTACGAAATACAATAAAAAAAAAAAAATCTCCAAGAAATTAAATCCAACTAGCTACTATCTCCTTAGACAGAATATTCACGGACATAATCTCCAACGAAAGAATTTTTTTTGCAAAAATCTTCACGAAATCTTCACGAAGTCCCCAGTGTCCATGTACATCATGTACAACATCCCGAATTTCGTAGCGTATCGGCGCCCTGATCACTGGAATGTGAGGCCAAAGGCCGTCCGGTATATGAGTTCAAAAAATGTATCGTAGTGTGAAATCCTTTTAACCCGCGAAGCTGGCCACCTAAGTACAAGTACTGTTAAGATACAGGCGAATGCCAGACAACAAGCATTTACCCTTTTGAAACGCGCTCAGTCAAACCCAACCTAATTTTCGGGATTTAGTATTCGGGATTTTGGATTTATTGGAGAAGGGATTTTAGCTCTGGTTATTCTCTTTTTGGGGATCTTGCTGCTGGAGATTTCAGTTTGGGGATTTTGGGTTTGGGGATCTTGTCTCGGGGATAATGTCTTTGGGAAAACGTCACCAACCCACTGAAGTGTCATCATGAAACCGAATTGTTTATTAAAGAGGGTTGAACATGTGTAAGGTCGATTATTTCATTGTACAGTGCGGCCGAATAATATTAGCCACCACCTTCTTAGGTTAAGATTTTGGATCGTGGGAGTCTATTTCAAAACCAACTCCGACTGCGAGCAATATTCATATTTA
The DNA here is from genome assembly GCA_963082735.1 of Pocota personata. Lineage (NCBI taxonomy): Eukaryota > Metazoa > Arthropoda > Insecta > Diptera > Syrphidae > Pocota > Pocota personata. The sequence continues at coordinate 81,755,080 of OY720432.1, read as the reverse complement.
AAAAGTAAGACTTTGGTCTCTCTAGTGGGTCAGAGTGCAAGGTCAATCTCGGTAGAGCCGAAGTCCTCTTGTGTGAAAGTTGTTTTCCTGATTTGATCCCCAATGTTATATTTCAACACCGCTAGAATATGGTCGACCAAATTTCGACTTTTTAATCAGCAAACGATAAAAATTACACTTCCACTCTTTCTTTAAATGTCCAGAGTCCAATCTGTGATTCTTCCTTACCTATACTTACATACGAGGGCAAGGTGAAAAGTTATCGGCCTGACGCAGAGATGGCGTTCCAATCAGCAAAAAATTTATGTTTCCTGCCTGGATGCACTTCTCATTAGTTCGTATGACAAGTTTCAGCTTGTTCCCTCAAGTAGTTTCTTTACACGAATTTTTGCAGTAGACGTCTTGCGTGTTTTTTTGTTAAAATGAACTTGTATATCGTGCGGTGATAAAATTCTTCGTTTTGGATGGGTTAACCCTTAAGGAAATTCATCCAAAGTTGACAAAAGTTTACGGGGACGATAGGCGAGTGAACGTGAGTGAGATAGCTAAGGCGAAACATCTTGCACAAAAACTTAGGGAAGCGAAAACTCTGCGCAAGATGGGTGTCGCATTTGCTGAATGCCGATCAAAAGCAAATGCGCAAACGATTTTCGCGGCAATCTTTGGACCGATTCAATAGGGATCCGACCGATTTTGTGCGGCGATTTGTCACCATGTATGAGACGTGGATCCACCTCTACACGCCAGAAACGAAACAGCAGTCAAAGCAGTGGGTGGAAGCCGGTGGTTCAGCGCCAAAGAAAGCGAAGTCGATCGCATCTGCCGGAAAGGTCATGGCCAGTGTGTTTTGGGATGTGAAAGGGATACTGTTAATTGATTACCTTGCGAAAGGCAGAACAATTACAGGCGAATATTACTCCAAACTTCTTGACCAGCTGGATGCCAAAATTCACGAGAAGATGCCTGACTTGAAGAAGAAAAAAAATCATCTTTCACCAGGACAACGCACCTGTACACAAGTGTGCGTTGGCGATGGCAAAACTGCTGGATTTGTGGTACGATTTACTCGGCCATCACCTGATTTGGCACCCTCAGATTTCCATCTGTTCCCAAACTTGAAGAAATTTGTTTCTGGGAAGCGCTTCGCATCCAATGCAGAAGTTGAGAGGGTCGTGAATGAATATTTTCACAGCCTTCCAGACTCTCACTTCCGAGAAGGAATACTGATGATTACTGAGCTTTGTAAACTTTAAAAAACGAAGTTCCAACTATAGAGGGACACTTAGAATCACTGAAATATGCATTTTTTTGAAAAACGTGTCGTGAAATTGGCCCAATTGTGAGTCATCCGCTTCTAAGACAGTTGTTTTTTTTTTTTCAAATCTTATCTTAGCATTTAAGGTCAAATTTTCTGAGTATTTCCAAAGCCTTCCCCTGGTTTTAAAACGTTTGTCCTTATTGGAAAGCTTTACTTCTTACCATATCCTTGAAAGAACTCATAAAGTATCATGAGATCCCCATCGTACTTTCATTGCATCCACTTGCTCCTGAAGTTTTACCTACCTATGGGTACAAATGAACGTTCTTCACGGTGGGTATAGCACAACCATCCTATACCAATAAACGGCTTACCTTGGCAACATAATTAAAACCACTCGTATATTCCATTGAATCATAAAAACTACAATACAATCCGATTACGACGAATCTGACATAACAACGCACATCGATACCCTCTCGTAGTGCACTTTAATCACCACAAATGAGTTCAGGTCAATTCTATCCAAGTCACGAGCAATTGAAATGCCACAATAACCAAGCAGCAGAAGAAGTAGAAGTAGAAGTAGAAGTACAAAAAAAAAGAGCAAAGACGAGCTCATAAAATAGCAAATAAAACCAGAAATGAACATGTACACCGAAACGAACATAGTTTAGAAGTCGAGAAGTTGTTCATTTCCCAGGCAGCAGCGTAAACCATCGAAATGCCACAGGAAGACTCCGCACTCTTCGTCCTGGTAAAAGCAAAAAACCCACATCATAAAATGTTCTTAAAAAATCGATTGATTCTCCCCTGTTGGACGCAAGTACATATCGTAGTTCCGTACCGGATTAGAAAGGTACCCACAACAACAGTCACCCCTCCCAACAGAGATGTACGATTACACATTTAGATAGTGAATTGCATGGAAAACAATCTTCCCTCCTCTTAAGGAAGGTACCTAGTAGGTAGGTATCCTCTTCCACGTCTCAGCATTGGGTATGTTAAATTCTGTAAATTACTTGTTCGGTTGAATCAGTTTCGGTTTTCCACTCTGCACTGGCAGACATTGAAGGGGCATTGGAACCGTCTCGGTAAAGTTCCACTTTAGCGTTAGATGGAATCATCAATCTGCCACTTGTGATGGTTGCTATGGGTTTGATTTGGGGGCGAAAGTACGGTACAGTATTCTAGAATATACTTTGAATTAATTCAAGATGAAATTCTATTAAAGTGAATACCGTACCGACCCACGAGAAGGGGAGATCCTTGTAGAACGTTGTTGATTTGATATGGAAAAACAATCATTGTAATAGGGATGTTTGTTTGCCGAACCAAACATATTGCGGAGGGCTAAATGGTTAAAAAGCAACGAGATTTGCGAAAATTGTTATCCAACTGATGGATGGAAAATTTAAATATTTAAATATTTAATTGAATCAAATTGAATTGGGGTAGAATTCCCCAATCTTGATGGGGATCGATTTACTTGGATTTTTTTTTTTCTTAAGGGATGCTTGATGATAAGTAGGGATAGTCTGGGAAGTGAACAACGAAAGATGTTCATCTCAAGTTGATGCTGAAAATTGCCAAATTAACTTACCAAACTCTGCGATTAGGTTAGTTTTGGGAAAAACCCTACAAGGAGATGCGCTGTAATGTGATTTCTTCAATCTCGTACTGGAACAGAGGATACACAAGGTTGACGCAGATGATTACTTAAATTAGTCATCTACTGCGGAGTAGACATCAAATTCTCAAATTACACCATCAATTGAGTTTAAATCTACAGATCGATTATCTTGTACTATAAGCAGGCAAGGTGAGTAGATACTATCTGTTGCGCTATTTCGAAAAAAGAAAACACGTTCCATCCTATGAAAGAGGAAGGCAAATGGAGGAGCACATACCTTTATGAGCTACACCAAGATGTGGTGGTAGTCTATTCTATTGATGTCTGGGTTTCCTATGAACGATACCGTGTGTGGTATAACTCTCCAGGATGTAAACTAAACGAATGATCCCGAACTTCGTTAAAAAAAACCGCGGCATTCTTGCTATCTGTAGAAAGACTGCACAGAACTTACTGCCGTTCCACTTCACTTTTACCAAGCATCCTAATGTAGGAGAGGATGGGGCTGGTTGTAACAGCCCCCAAAAAAGGTGTCATGATAGAGATATAAAAATGTCTGAAAGAGAAAAAAGTTTGCGTTGACCATAGCTACTGAGCATGAAACAGCGTCGAAAGGCTTGTTTGTAAGAGCTGCGACTGTTTTAGAAGAAGACAGGACGAAAACAATTCATGGTGTGGCAAAGGATTTAGGACTATGTCATGTAACCCTCTTCAGATATTTGAAGAAAAGGAAAGCTGGCACAGAAAGTAGTTCAGCAATCGACGTTGGATACAAGGCTGACAGACGGGTATTTAACAAAGAACAGGAGATTGACTTAGTGAGTTATTTAATTCAGTGCAGTAACATTTACTATGGGCTCACGCCAAAAGATGTTAGAAAATTAGCGTTCAATTGTGCGCTGAAGTATAATATTTCTATGCCACAATCTTGGCGTGAAAACAAAAATGCCGGCGTTGATTGGCTTGGTGCCTTTTTGAAAAGGAATAATAATATATCCATAAGATCGCCAGAAGCAACCAGTTTGAGCAGAGCTACTTCTTTTAACCAAACGAACGTTAATCTTTTCTTCGACAAATTGTCTTCGCTAATTCAAAAGCATAGTTTGTGCCCATCCCGCATCTGGAACTGCGATGAGACGGGTACAAAAGCCAAGAAAAGTTATAGCCAAGAAAGGCTCTAAGCAGGTTGGATCCGTAACGTCTGCTGAAAAAGGCACATTAGTTACAGTCTGTGCAACGGTGAGCGATTCTGGAAACTCGATTCCCTGCATGTTTATCTTTCCTCGCCTCAAATACAAAGATTTCTTTATTCGTGATGGACCCCCAGAGTGCACAGGAGCCGGTATTGCTTCCGGTTGGATGACAAGCACGGAGTTTACAAGATATATGGATCACTTTATAATGCATGTAAAACCATCTGCTTCGGAGCCGGTGCTTTTGTTGCTTGACAACCATAACTCCCATTTATATATAGGTGTTATTGATAAAGCTAAGAAAAATGCTATCTTTTCCACCACATTGCTTACACAAACTACAACCCTTAGACGTCGGGGTTTATGGTCCTTTCAAGACTTATTGCGCCAATCAACAAGATGCCTGGTTACGTAATAATCCCGGAAAAACGATGACCATATATGATATTCCATCTGTAGTTAGAGCCGCTCTTCCTCTGGCGCTGAACCCAGCTAACATTACTAATGGATTCAAAAAAAACTGGCATTGTTCCTTTTAACAGAGACAACTTCCAAGACTTCGATTTTTTATCATCTTTTGTCACCGATAGACAGCTAGCTGAGCCTAATTCATTAACTTTAGATGAAGGAATCCTGAACTCTGAAGATATACAGCCAGGAGTGATACCTACACTTTCCATACCACTCTCCGCGAGTACAAGCAGCCTTACTACTGAAAAAATAGGGCCTGAAAAGTCAATAATCACTTGTGACAGCTCCCATACCCTAGATGTTTCTGAATTGAGAACCACCTTACCATCAGAACCAGGTCCATCAAAACTCTGTCAAACCAATTTAACCTTTTCTCCAGTAGCTGTTCGACCCTACCCTTAAGCCGCGCCAAGAACGGTAAAATGTAAACGCAAATCTAGGAAAACCGCTATTTTAACGGACACCCCAGAAAAACAAGCACTTGCAGAAGAACAGGCCAAAAAGTTTTTAAGATTAAAGCAAAAAAAAAAAGTGACAAAAAAAATACTGATTGATTCTTCAGATGAAGAAGATGAAGAACATTGCTTAATTTGTTGCGAACCTTTCGGAGAAACACTGGATTCAATGCATAACCTGTAAGAAATTTAATGCCATTTTGTTTATTAAATAAAAAGTATAAATAAAATAAATAACAAAAAAACTGATTGTTGTTATTTTTTACCCCTGATAGTGTTACAACCAACCCCAGAGAGGGGGTTGAATGTAACAGCTATGAAATTTTATAAAACACCATATTTTTACAAGTTCGAAGTGGAGATCTGCTAATATTCTAAAAGCAGTTTATAGCCAAAGCATCAATCTTTTCAGTGACCAGTTTTCATTTGAATAATCTGCCTCTGGTAAAGGCCCGCAGCAAATGTTCTAAAAAATGTTACAACCAACACCGGTCTACCCTACTAAGCTTTATCGATGCCACCGTCTGTGACGCCTGTGGATACTGCGGAACATTTCATCAAGGCACGACAACCAGGACGACCATGCCTCCATTTTAAAGCAAAAGCGATCGCTAATGTTCCCTAACTAAACGCCAAATAATAGTTTGTCTCGGCTGCTCTAGATTCATTATTATCGTGGGCAGCACTATAAAGGCAATTCGCCGTCTTAAATGATGATCTTTTGGTTCGATGACCTTGCGCGACACTTATCTTTCGACTCTATGGATATGCCGTCTGACGTCATGACACCAGAACTCCAAATGCTTCGGAAATTTAAGGTTGACTTTCCTCGTGCACAGAACTGAATTAAGTCTTTGCTTCTCTTAACGCTGGTTTTTCTTTGAACATGTTCGTGGACGTCTGTAAGAAATCTGCGGCATTCTTGCTATCCCTCATTATAAGGACTGTAAAGAACTTACTGGCGATCTTACGTGCCACTTCACTTTTGCCAGGTATCTTAGTGTATTAGACTTAAGCGATCTTCCAACGCCTGTGGAGCAAAGATACTGCGAAATACTTCCTCTGTGATTGTCCTGCATTTGCTCGTATCAGCTGGCAGGATCTTATGAGCCGATGTTGTGAGTGCTGACACAATAGCTCGTCTTATCTTTCTACGAATTTCATTAACAGAGGGTTTCTTCCTGGTAGTGGAATAGACCGGTATCGAGTCTGAGTGCCCCAGTGGAGTTTTCTTTCCCCGAAAAAAATGTCACTGCTGTAGCATAGAGCTTGCTTGGTGATATTTTTGCTCGACGCGCTTTTTAGATCTGGCGACTTTTCATGTTTTTAGAACCGTCTTTGCTAAAATCCTGGCGTTTTCACTGATTTATGATGGCTTTAACGCCAATCAATTTCACCGGTTTTAGATCCCTGTATCTAGTCTCTTCCATGGCTTAGTCTTTGATAATCGAATTAATACAAACATTGTTGGAGACTCCCTCAATAACAAGGAAAGCCACAATTGTAGATTCCTTGAGTAGGAGTGACTTTTCGACAGGCTGAATGTAGGTCATTTCTACTGATGAACCTATCCATGATACATGTTGGTAGGCATGATCTGCAGAGAAATAACTTTGCGCACTCTAGATGATTCTGTAGTGTTGTCACTTTGCTCACAGGATCTGTGTGAGACTTTTCTAACCTCCGTTAAATGCGAGAATAGCTTTTCAAATTGAAATTTGTGTACATAGTGGTCATAGGGGACTTGTAAGTAAAGAGATCTCTGACGCTCTAACGATCTTGTGGCCGTTTAGCAAAAGTTCTGTACGAGACCGAATTTCATATGGTTTCTATACACAATGAGAGATGGTCTGGTTTACTTTCTTGCAGAGCCGCCAAGTGTTTTGTAAAAGGGCTTTGCAAGAGCAGAACAATGGTTATGCATAACACACGTGACTAATATGGGAATCATTGAACACCTTACGTGATAGTTCTATCTCGAAAGCAAGGCTGTAACAAAGCACTTCCTTTGTCAGTGTCCTGCTTTTGTGAGAAAGAGATGTCGCACCGTGGGGCTGGATGTCGTGGTAATGAAATCAGTCCAATTCTAACCCTGGTCGATACCATGTGAGTCACTAGGAGTGCAAAAAGATTCTACCAAGTGCTTTCTTCAGGGCTTCTAAGTACAACGAACTGGTTTTGTGTCTGAGAGCTTGGGATAACCTAACCCTTACCCCTGCATTTACGGTCGCACGGACCAACTTCGAGTGCAAAACTGGAGGCAGGTAGCTTAAGTTCGAGGTAGCTAGAGATGCTTCGTGGTTGAGATCCAAGTCCAGCTCGGATTGTAGCGCCATCTATGTAAAGTAAGATAAGAATACGTATATAGCAAAGATGGGCCATTGCCAGAGAAGGAAGTTGCGGCTACTTAATCTGCTCAAATCTCAAATGATGAAGTTAATTCAAATTGACTTTCATCAAAGTTAGCTGATCTTATCACCAACATACTGCCTTAATGCAGGATCGAGTGGTAAGATCTGTTGAATTCATTCCAAATACCATAACTTGTTCTACGACAAGGCCACGATACTGCAGATGCATAGGTGAAGATTGATCTGCTGATAGCTATGTTCAGCCAGAATACTACAGCAAGACTCTCACATCTTGACTAAAACTATGCGAGTCTGGATCGATTCCAACTCCACTTTATACAGGAATAATGGGAGCACTGAGATCAACACCACAAGCAGGGCTAGTGCATGAGTACATAAAAGACCTGGCAGGCAAGAGCGCGATCTGGCATAAGGAATCCGGACTATGAAAGCAAACATCCTACGGTCACGTATCTATATTTTACAGATACCGAACTGTTGGCCATAATAAGATCGTCATTCCACACTTATTCCAAAAAGACAGGATTGGATGTCCAACACATTAACAAATGAACATAACATCCAATTCTACACTGATGGGTCTAAAATGGAAATAGGAACCGAAGCAGGAGTTTTTTACAAGTCTCTACAAATTAACGACTCATGCACTCCCAAATGAATGCAGCGTCTTTCAAGGAGAAATCTTCGGAATCAATAGAGCAGCATTGACAACCAAGAAAAATAAATCCATCTCTGATTACAATTTTTGTGGACAGTCACTGAGCAGTGAGACCATAAGATCTAGGATAGTATCCTATTTTCTGATTTGAGATACATTGCTAGGAACCGCACATGATAAATTGTTGCCTTAGTCCCAATAGGTGTCAAAGGACCTATATGTACACTACGCAAAGGTGACGACATAAAATCAATCTCATTTCTGGTTTGACATTAGTAAGTACTGTAAGACTTAAACCATCAATTTCTTCTTATTATTAGAAAACTCTTAGCGACAAGCACTATAAACTTCAACCATAACAACGGACCAGTCTTACGGGGTAAACAACATCATAATGCGACTAAATTGCGTTTGTCACAATCTAAATACCCACGAGGACGATAGCAAAATGAGTCACCTCCACTTAGCATTACATTATCCGTACTTAAGAAAACTTTATTCAGAAATTCATGCTCCAAATGTCAATCAAATTGACACGAGTGTAAGTTAATTCCCACTGGCATTGACTTTCCCAAATATAATAACGTCTCAAAGCAATAAAACGTCATAATAAGTCTGCGAGAAGCAGCAAAGTCAATTTACTTGAAATCTTCTCCATAAAACGACCTTGAGCATCAATTTTATAGCACAGCTTCACATCTTCCAAGACATTCTCCAGAAATGACAAACTCTCCCAGCAAAATTGACTGACTGCAAATGGCCATTTCGTCTTCATTAAGCACATCAGTTTCGCTTTGAAAATGTATCTACTCGTACTCTATAGGAAAAACTACGAGTATCTTTTTTTCTTTTTTTTATGTTTTACGTTCCGACAAAGAGTAAAGTACCGAGAACGAATCCTCATACTGCTGATCTCAAGTGGACAAACTAACCATGCCACAGCCATACACATCCATCGTTATGCGTTTGTTCGTGGCATATGGTGGCCATTCCAATGGACCACACTCGGACACATTCTGGAGGAGAAGCAGCAGATGAACGAATTTCCAATTTTGGGGCCATGTTACACCAGAGACGAATGATACAGGCTCTGCAGAGATATGATTCTCTGGCATACACAACACACACACGTTTGCATGGTGGTGTATCATCAGCCAGCAAATGTGCTTATGCATATTAAGTTGGCTGATGCTGCTGTTGTTGTTGTTGCTGCTGATGCTGATGCTGAGCTGGTTAGATGGCTGGCGTTATTGCCGTGCTTCGCTTCGTTTCGCCTTTTATTGTTTCACATATGCAAACTAGGAATGAATTATTAAAATGAGATACAGGATGGAGTGGCTGGTTGCACATCTCATCATCATCATCGTCATTATCATGGTGAACATCATCTCACTATATATCGGCACAAGAGAGCAGCATAAGTGCATTAGTGAAAGGAGGACGACACAGACCGTAGAAAGACAAAAAACAATGACACACCAGGCAAATAGAACATAAAATGTTCGGGTTAATTGACGCAAAAAGGATCAGAGATCCATCCTCATGCATAATGCACAGAGTGTGAATAATACGTATCATGCAGAACTGATGATGCAGGTATACGTATATTAAGGACGAAAATTGGGGTACATCCTCAAAATTAGCGTGAAAAAGGAGGGCGCATTAACCATACACGATAGCGGCAGCGGAGACGTCCTTAGAATTAGGTTACTTTCACGGTTCGTTAAACTTGGCGTATCGTTTGAAGGCCTCAAAGGTATCAAGGATAAGTCCCTTGTGACTCGAAGGATGGCAAATTCTAGGCAACATAATTATAATAGTGGGGGGGAGGGGGGCTGCACCATCCCACTTTCGCCCAAATTCACATCCATAAAACACCTGCTCTCACAACTCAGTTTCAGGATATTTTTTGTACGACAGAAGTCATCTTTTAATGGCCTCGTTAGGAACATGCGCACAAATCCCATCACAAACTGTGTGTACTACTCGTACACGCTCCTACTATAAGAAAGTTCCTTTTTGAACACATACTCGTAAAACATGTGCTTCTGTGTTGTGTCCTGTCGAAAATGTGTTCATGTTTCGATTTCGTTTTGTTTCAACAATGTTTCAACAATCCTGTGGTGAGAATACAAATGGAAATGAACAGAGTGAAATGGAAAATGTTTTTGCGCCGAAAACGTGTACCAGAGAAAATCTGCGTGTGTGCGTGTGCGTGTGCGTGTGCGTGTTCGTGTGCGTTTGTAAGAATATAATCAATATGACGTTTAAGTACATATTCCGGTGATAAGCTTCTCACAGGGTGTGACAATTAGTTCAGTTTTTGATGTGTACCGGTGAGGAAAACACCAGAGAGGGAAAGCTAGAAGACTTGAATTATTCAAATTTGAGATTTTAACCGACAAAGGAATGCAGATGAGGGACTTGTGAAATTTGTTGGGGCAAGTTGGGTATCTAAAGGAATATTAGATACGTACCTATGGGGAGATTTAATTAGACGGTAAAATAAAATTTTGTTTAACAAAATGAATTGCTAATCATTTGGCGTATAATTGTGGTATTACAAGTGGGCTGACAAAGAAACAACGATGGAGTGCCGCAGGACTGTACTCTTTGGCTTATTATTTTAAGGGAGTGAAGTTCAGTGGTACACATTAACATTGATTTAAATGAAAAAAATATAAAAAATATTTAGATAGGTATCCCAAGGGCTTGAGATTGAGTTGGTATAGTGCATCTCATCATTAAACAGTGCTTGTAAATATGAGTGTGTTGAATGGTTAAATGCGTGGATCACTGAGTGGGAGACTGAAGTTTAAGTCCAAGATATACAAAAAAGATTGTCCACAGTGCCTCCTCTCAATCACTTAGCGAAAGTTTTGATTTTGTAATGGAATGTAACTTGAAATATTTTTCGTTCTGCGACCTGGTGTACCTCATTCCAGTGTTTTTGAAAATGACTGAAGGCAAAAACAGCAGAATCGTGGAAAATTTCAGAAAATGTTACCCAATATCCACCCGTGATGAACACTGCAGTAAAAATCCCATGGACCAATTACAGTGCAGTCGCTAATTGTTTACTTCTGGCAAGTATTGCTTTCATGAAAACTTTCGAGTTCAAAATTTGTATCAATTCTAATATCATACTAGTACAGACGAACTCGAAAAAATTGGGTCTGTCAATTCTATTTATGTATCTGTTTGTCTGTCTGTATGGATGTACGCACGATTTCAGCCTGAACGGCTGGACGGATTTTCTTCAAACTCCACTTCTGCGGAATGCGAAGTCTGGTATTTTGAGACCAAAAATCTGAATTTTCATTCTTACACAAAAATTAACCGTACTTTACTAATAGACAATTTTGAAAAAAACAATTTTTTTCGAAAACGGCTCCAAAAATGTTGCTTAATTTGGTCTAGGATGGACATATACAACTATGTAGATACAAAAAGTTGTTTGAGGTCCCTTTCCACTTGTATGCGCCACCTTAGGTGAGATCCTCCTTTACCGCGTCATTCCATAGGGATCGATTCGAAGAATTTCCGGGCCGAAACGTTTATGTAGACTCACTCTACACGTCCTAGCCATCTTAGGCGATGAATTTGAACCCTTCTGACTAATTCGATGTCGCTGTACAACAAGTGTACCTTCGTCTCCATTCCCCGTCGATACAAATGGGAAAAAATCACTCGAAGACGTTCTGCCAAAGTCGGCGATGTTGATTGTCTGTTTTTTGTTGATAACATATATTTTGTTTTGACCTCGTTAACCGCTAAACCCATTTTCGACGATTCTCTTTCAATACTCACGAAAGCACGAAAAGCTGCGTTCTTCCAATTACGTCAATGAAGTCGGCGTACACGAGTAGTTGTACAGGCTTTTGAAAGATAGTACCCTTGATGTTAGCTGGAGAATTTTGTACAATCCATGACAGCGCATCACCTTGACGTAGTCCTTTTCGGACATCAAAATAATATTGATGAAGCAGTGTGCATTATCCATCGTCATCCCGCACAAGCGGATGAGTTTGGCTGGGTGCCAAAACTAGATATGACTTTGTATAGGTCTACTCTATAGACGCTATTATAGGCGACTTTAAGATCGCTGAAAACGTGGTGAGTATCGATTTCGAGTTCGTGAGATAGAGATATCAAGATCTCTGATCTATGGTGGATTTTGCTGGCCTAAAACCACACTGATGATATGACAGATAGAATCTTATAAGCGATGTTGATAAGACTAATACCTATGTAGTTGGCGCAATTCAGATGATCTCTTTTATTGACGACCGGGCAAACGATGCTGAAGTTCCATTCATCCGACCATATCTTACAGATGAGTAGAAGTATGCTCCGCACTAAATGTTCTCCAGCTCGGCAGTTAGACTGTTGATTTCAGTAGCTTTGTTGAATTTAAGCTTTGATACTGCTATCTTCGCATCACTTTGCTCGGGTGGGACGGTTTGTTATCGTCCGAGTTGAATGGAGCAATATGCCTCACAGCGGAGTTATGTTGGGGAAATGGTTAGAGATCGGGTGAACGGATAGGCCATCTGCTGGTTTTAGTTTTTTAAATTACATGTTATTTTGACTCCGGCAGCACTTTCATGCTCAAAAAACAGACAGAAATACAGTATCATATCGCCACGGTAGGAAATGAATCGATTTAAGCTTGGCCAACGAGGCATGAGAACCGATTTTTGTTTGACCAGAAACTGAGGAAATGGAGCAAGATGGTGTTACGTGCCATACAAGCAGTCCAACACTCGATCTTTGCATACTAAGTTCAATGATCGTGTAATGTAACAATGTAACGATTTGACGTCGGTGGACTTTTCTTCTGTGGGGTGCCGTTAAAGATCGGTGTTATGCTGACAATCCAACAACTATAGATATCCGCCGGAAATAAAAGAACTGATGTGAGAAAAGAGGAAAGCATGCAAAAGCTGGTAACAATCCCGCGTTCTCCAGCACAAAACTAATTTTCGAACCACCTACCAGTATATAATAAACTCAAAAAAGCGTCAGAGATTTCAAAAATCGTGAGGTTTCTACATATCTCGAAGGCGGATTTGATTTATTTGACGAGCAAATAGAAGAAACTTTTGAGCCATTTGACGGACAAGCATTCAAAGAGAATCTTGGTGGTACAATTACGAACCTGATAACTTTAAAATAAAAATTGTGTAGTTGATCGAACTTCTCCAGGCAACAAAAAAACGATTTAATAACCGGACAGATCGTCAAAGAACTGCCGAATCCAACTCCTTTATCTTATAAGTACTTCGCTAAAACGGTTATGCGATCCAAGATAATGGAAATTGACCGAAATTATATTGGTTCCCAAACCGGGAAAATCTCCAAACGGCAAAAAATCATACAGAGCGATATCGCTCCTGCCGATAGTGCGCTTACAAACGGTAATATTTTTTTTATATAATTTACGCGCGCCAAAGGGGATATGAATACCCTTATACTTAAGCAAAGAGAGAGAAAGAAAGAAAGATTTGGGGTAGTGGTTTGAAACTCAGGTGGTATTAAGTTTCTGTAAACTCCAAGGGTAGCGTCCAGATAACTGGGGAGAATTTTTGTTTTGCTTTTATTGTCGTTACTCATGATTCACAATATTTTTTTCCGTCCTTCTTATGTCCATCATCACGATCAGTTGCCAGTGCGATATCTCGGCAGGAGCGATATCTGCCCTCGCAATTGATCGACTTTTTTATTTATTTCATGCGAAATAAATAGATAACCGTGAACCAACAGCGTGACAAGTGATGATGTTACCACTACACCACGGCCATTGAAGAAAGACTTTTAATTGCTGATCAACAGTTCGGCTTCAGAATCAAGCATATCACAATTGTCTGGGTTTATAGAATAATCAATGAAATTAAGAAAGCCCTAGGAGAGAAAAATGTATGTTCTAGAGCTTTTGTAGACGTCTCTCAAGCCTTAAACAAGGTATGGCACGAAGGATTGAAGTACAAGCTAATACAGTCTCTTCCGAAATAGTTATACAAAATTTTAGAATCCTATTTTTCTGTGTGAAATAAGTACTCAGAATTTAATGAAATCGCAACCGGTGTTCCTCAAGGAAGTGTTTTTGGTCCGATCTTGTTCTTACTCTACACTCTGGACATACCTCAAGAAGAAAGCACCGTCGTACGTCTCTACTGGCAACGGAAAATTTAGTCAATTCAGCAACTGAAAAGCTTGAAAGAGTTTTCGATAAAATTTGCGAATGGACAATGATTTGGCGCATTGCCCTTAATGAGACCAAATCAACGCATGTTAACTTTACTTACAAATAAATAAACAACCTAATCATTTCCATTAACTCGGTAAAAATATCAAACGAGACAAAATATTTAGGAATGATACTGAAAACTTTGCGCGCAAACTTCGTATTCGTCTTCATTACAACAGCGCAATACTTCAAATTCTGAACGTGACAATTATGCGTCGACTACAAAGACAAACTCTTTCGATTTAGTACAATCAGGAATAGCTTGAAAGCTACTTGCCAGACCTGGGAACTTAAGCGTCAGCATTAAATTTTGCACTAGCATTCAAAAATTCAATGCTAATGAAAGTTCTCTCGCACTAGCATTGAACATTTTAATGCTAATGAAAGTTCGCTTACATTAACATTGAAAATTTCAATGCAAATATAATTTTATTTGCATTAACATTACAAATTTCAATACTAACGAAATTTCACTTGCTAATATTATTATTGTTAGCATTGAAATTTTATATGAATTTTGTTCATTACTGCATCTCCATTTGAGTGATTTTGTGTACGCTCATTGTCTCACTGTGAAAATGTTATAATTGCTGCGGCTTAAGAGCTGAACAGAATGTGTATCTGTTAATGTTAAATGTATGTGTCGTGAATCGCGAAGTTGGATTTTGTTCAACTTCAAGCAGCGATGCAAATTTGACGTTTATGAATTTGTACACAAAAGCTGTTGTTGTTTTGGAAATGGAGGTCGAAAAATTTATATAAGTTGTGCGCGCGAATAAAATTCTTTAAAATTTGTCGAATCCCAATTACAAAAATTTAAGAAAAAATGTTTTTTTCAATTTTTCTTTTACCAGGCCTAGCAATAAATTGTACTGCTGCTTTCTCATCCTTGTTGCTTTCATTAATTTTATTGCTAAATAGCACGTGTGTAGAACACACATAATAAAAGCAATTTCTTCTTGTTCGTCCATATCCATTATCCACAATTAATAACAAACTCGTTTAAGCACTAATAAAATTTAGAAGTAAAAACACAAGATGCAAATTTGACAGCCGCTTTCATTGTGTTTACTTTAACAGCGCTGCAAGACTCAGACACAGATACACATTCTGTTCAGCTCTTTACTAAATTTTTAAAGATCATGCAAGTTGATGTTAGCTATTATATAAAGCTTATGTTAGAACTTTAAATGAAAAAAGAAATGTTTGGTATATAATCTATTGTAATAGAACTGAAAGAATTGTTTATCGTGAGTATGTCATCAGATTTGATATCTGTACCTTCTCTGTCTGTAACAAATATACAATAAAGTCAAAACTTGCATAAAAGTCAGTGCGAAAAGATCAGCTCGCGTAGTGAATTGATACTATGTGTCACAGGCAAATGACAAGTGCTGCAAATTTGTTCCTCATTGTGTGAAAGTATTATACTCGTATGTAAGTGAATTTAGCCGTTGCTCAGTGATTAAATGGCTCAGTGTTTAAGTGCGCGATCACTGAGCGAGAAGTTCAAGGTTCGAATCCAATAAAAAAAAATTAAGTTTCTCATAGTCCCACCTCTCGCAAAAGTCTGATTAACGTCCGAGAGTAAAATTGTCATTAAAATGCTTCTCTCAATCGAAAAAAAATTGCTCTTTGGAAACAACATAAAACTGAAGGTCCCAACCATTCGAGAGGCGCACAGCACGAGTGGCTGCGAGATGCTAGGCCAGGCCTGCATTGGGCTGTCAGCACCAAAATATTTATATTTACATGCGAATTGTATTATCATTAAAATTGTAAATGCTTCTTTCATTAGCATTGAAATTTGTACTGCTAATGTAAGTGAAATTTCATTAGCATTAGATTTCATTCTTTCAATGCATTAAACAATGCAGTATTCCCAGGTTTGCTACCTGCCCAACGGGAATATATTTTGAAACTTAAACTACTTGATAAAGTCACTTGATTGTACTCAACAAGAAGAAGGAAGGTGTTTTAGACTATAAGCACTCGCTTCCGATCCTCATAGTGTATATGAAGATTTTCACGTACCCACGTAAGAAAAACCCAAAATTTGAAAAAAACAAATCGGTTTCAAAAACAGTTTAAACCATGAGTGAGTAGTGTGTTTACTTGTGATCCGAGCAACCAACAGGGTATTAGCAACCAACAGCCACCGCGAATAAAAGAGGAACCAAAAAAAACTTTGTTTCTCCAACTACTACACCAAGAAGGGGTTTCTACCTGAAAGTACAATGGACCGTAAAATCGAGTCTAAGTGCTCCGGAATTTGAAAATTTATTTTATAGAAAAAAAAAAAAAAAAATTAGTGGTGATAAGATATAATTTTTCGATTATGTAATATCGAAAGGATCTTCTTGCCAAAGGCCCCTTATTAGGCTCACAAATTTAATCGTGTAATAGACACTTAACGATGGACATTACAATTCCCAGGTAATCAGTCTCCGCATTGAGTTTTAATTGACTGAAAGTCTGATCAATTTATTCCAAAAAAGCCAACATTTAACCATAAACCACTGGTTTTCAATGTAGACTGGGTGTATCCCCTTCCTTACCCTATCACAATTAATCACAATTACTCTCGACAAGTGACAAACTGCAACAACAAAGTCCCCACATTGCACATACCAAAACTAATATGATAGATAGACGGGAAGAATGAATGACGTCTACGTGGGAACGTACGAGTACGTACCCACAACGAAAACAATTACGCGAAATAACGCAAAAAATTCATGTAAATTAAATTTTAATTGGGTCGTCATCCCTAGTGGCAAAGTGAAATTTTTGTTCCCCAATTTTTCTTTTTAACAATCCAAACCGAATGAATGAATGAGTGGCGCGCGTACGCGTTGCTCTTCACTGTGATGCTTCACGATGACGATGGACGGTGGTTAATGTACAACACAATTCCATTCGTAATTTTGTGAACACAAGAGGATCACAACGAGCGGCAGACCAGACGTTCCGTCCATCGGGTATTTGGGTGAAATTGTTGGTTTTGAGCACACACAGGTTGAGGGTGGTGGGGCGGAGCGCACAACGACGGCCTTCAATGCATGGATTCCGCTTTTTAATTGCTCCAGAGGAGAGTTCATATGCCTTGGAATTATTTATTTGGTATGCTTTTTCAAGTTTTATTGTTTTTTTTTTTTTTCTTTTCTCTCTCACTCAGGGGAGTTTTCTTATTTTTTTCGGCTGAAATTTATTATAATGATCGGTAATTAACAACCCTGTTGTACGAGTATGAAGTCGTTTTGATAAAGCCGTAGCAATTAATCTTGGATGAGCTCATAAGAAGTGGAAAAAATATCCGTTTTTTTTTTTTTTTTTTTAATTTTCAATTTTATTTACGGATATGCTAAGTGAAATTGGTGGTTACTGGGAATTTTTGTCAGAATATTTTGCAATTTATGCGCAGTTCTAAAAAAAATAAAAGACCACCACCACTTTGTAATATTTCAATGCCACTGGGAGTGAAAGTGGTAGAAATAAATAGCTTTAAGGTGTCTGCATAGGGTCTAGGACCGGATTGGACTGTAATACCTAAGCACATTTTATTTGTTCACCGCGGTCCGCTTTCTTCCAAAATGTACTTACTTACTTTAAAATTTATAAAACATTGGAACAAACATTAAAGCAACCACCTTTTCAGCAAAGCCTTAAACTTTGATCATTAAACATTGGACTTAAGTACTTTTTTGCAGCATATCAACGATATACACTCGCCCCAGTGGGTGGCAATGTACAAGTACATCTGCCACATTTTTCTCCACTACGTTCAGCGTATCTGCAGGTTTACGAGTATGTCGATCGTAATGCTATGAATTGAATATTTTCTGATGGAATGCATGTCGTTAATGAAAATAAAGACGAGGATTGGTGAGAGTACATAAACTTGATAAACATTGACACTTATTTGATCAGAGTTAGGTTTGATTATATCGAATATCACACGTGCATATTGAATAAGACTTGATTAAATAGGACCAGATTTTAATTTAACTGGAAAATGTGGGGATTGTGTCAAAGGCTAGTATGTATAATGGGACTAGTCAAGGTTGGACTAAGAAGCACGCGACTTGGTGGAATGTGCCGGATTGTGTTGCAATTTTCCCCCTCATTTTTGTAGTGCAATATGGCAAAGCCATTGCCAGGGGCTATCCTGCATTTTTCAAACTTTTAGAACCGCAACCCCCTACGGGCATAAAAAGCAAATTTATAAAAAAATAAAATAAAATTGTTACACATATCCCCAACATGGTTATGGGTTTGCAACATTTTAACGATTAGGAGTTGGCGTGACCAAGTGATTGAGTACTGAGTTTGAGCATCTCAAGGTTCGTAATTCGAATTTGAATTTGCGGCGCCCTAATGTCCGCTTGGTATTTTTCCAAAATGTGTACTATTTCCAGTGGACAAATCCCAATGCTAAGAGCTCTGCTGATCATAAAATAGTCTCAAAAGCCAGTAGCGATAGGGAGAGAAATGCTATAATTAACGTTTCTTGACAAGTGTTGTGAGGTCCCATTAGTCCCATTCAGATAAGGAAGTCATTTTAATTGAATGTTTATCAGACTCCAGCCTATGTCAGTTAAGTGGAGTTACGAATAACCTTGTTAGACAACTTGATATTATTTTCTCGTCAGATGCCGATAACTGCGTTGTTTCAGCGAGCAACCACCTTTTATCCAAATTGGACCATTACCACCCTCCTCTATCCCTTATATTGTCTTACAATAACGATAATAATTCTGTCCAATCATAGTACTAGTAAAGCTTTAATTTTCGCAAGTCAGACTACACAAAACTTAGTAACCTTTTAAGTGATATCAATCTCAACAGCATTTTTAACAGTACACACATTTCTATCGATGATGCACTTGGATTGTTCTACTCTGAAATTTCCAGCTGTTTTATGCAATCCGTTCCATACATGCCCCAAAAGAGTTTCTTGTCATCTCCACCTTGGTATACTAAGGAATTACGTTCACTTCGCAACAGAAGACATAAGCTCTGGCGTATCTACCTCGAATTTCGCTCTGATTTTAACTTTTCCAATTACCTCCTTGCACATACGCATTTTTCCGAACTCTGTGAGTTTCTTTATATCAAATATATCGCTGATCCCAAACGATTTTTTAACTATATAAGTAAATACCAAAAAAAAGTCAAACAGCTACCCATCAACTCTGATATTCTCCAATACATCGTCGAGCGATCCTCAAATAATAGCAAACTTAGCCGCTCATTTCTTCAGTCAATCGTTCTCCAACCACACATCAGAGCCCGACCGTTCTTACTTCTCCTACATGAGAGATTGTGCCCAAACCTCATTAACTTCAATCGATATAACAGTGGCTCCCATACAGTGGCTTAAATGCGAATACTCCACTGGCCCGGACGGTATACCTGCCGTAGTTTTAAAAAAAATGAGTAGACTCTTTAGCTCAACACCTTACGGCTCTGTTCCAACTGTCGCTTTCACAGAGCGTTTTCCCTAGGCTTTGGTAAAGCTCTTTTATTACTCCCCTTCATAAAAAAGGTCTGATTTTTAATTCCTATAGCTAAATTCTCTTGCATACATAAGCTATTCGAAAGTATAGTTTACGATGCAATGTTTTTTCATTGTAAGTCTATATGTTCCCCTCACCAACACGGTTTCTTAAAGAGAAGGTCAACAACCACAAACCTAACCGAATTCGTATCCAGTGCCTTGTGCGCATTGGACGATGGCAAGGAAGTCGATGTTGTTGCTACCGATTTCAGCAAAGCCTTCGATAAAATTTCGCATGCAATTGTATTTTTGAAACTCAAAGCTCTCGGTTTTCAGTCTGGGTTTATTGCGTGGATCAAATCCTACCTTCATGAACGTCAATATGAAGTACTTTTTAGATCCTTTGTATCTGATCCCTATATTGCCCCCTCTGGTGTCCCTCAAGGTAGCCATTTTGGTCCCCTGATTTTCATTTTGTCAATTAATGATGTTGACGGTAAAACAAAATATATGCGATCATCAAAAAAGGACAGGCAACATCAAAGACTTGGACAGAACGTCACAATAGACAGCTACAATTTTGATGTACTTAAGGATTTTGTCTACCTTGTCTAAGTGACACCAGTATGGAGGTCAAGCGAAAAATCACTCTCGTCGATCTCTGTTTCTTTGCGCTAAAAAGGCAATTCAGTAACAAAGTCATCTCACGGAGAATTAAGGTTAAATTATATAAGACTCTCATCATCCCAGTCCTGCTATGCGGCGAAAAAGCATGGATGTTATTAAAGGAGGATGAAAACACCCTTGATTGTTTTGAAAGACAAATTCTTCGAGTGATTTATGGTCCCATTGCTATCCACGAAGAATGGACGAGCAGATACAACAATGAACTATACTATATAAGGAAATCCTTACCAAAGGTGGCGCACACACGTGGTAAGGGACCTCAAAAAACTTTGCGTGTAAAACTGGAGGCGGCTAGCACAAGATCGAGCTGGCTTAAGACGCTTGTTGGTGGAGGGTAAAGTAAGCAAGTAAGCTATTAGACTTTATTAATTAATCGCTGTAGCATTGAAGTGGGAGCTCAGTGTCTCAGTGGTTGAGTGCGCGATCACTGAGCGAGAGATTCAATGTTCGAATCCAAGAAAACCACAAAAATAAAAATAAAAAATAAAAACTTTTCTCACGGTTCCACCTCTCGCTAACGTCATCCGAGAATAAAAATTGTCATGAAAAGCTTCTCTCAATCGAAAAAAATTGCCCTTCGGAAACGGCATAAAACTGTAGGTCCCAACCATTCGCGAGGCGCACAACACGAGTGGCTGCGAGAAGCTAGGCCAGGTCCTGCGTTGGGCTGTTAGCGCCAAAATATTATTATTATTATTGTAGTATTAAAGTCACTTCTAAACTCTACAAAATAAATAGCATCGCTTATGAGTCTTTTAAATGTACTAAGGCTTTGTAATCATGCAAAGTTCATTCGCGTTTTAAAATATTAGTGTTTGCAGTATTTACTTGAATCCATTGTCAAGCCGATACTCTTTCATTCGCGGTAGGTATAATAGTACGCGAATAGTGCCGGCCCTGTAAAGATTCAAATGCTACTAAATGATGCATGAATATCCGCTAACGTTACAAAATATGATGGCATTTATGTCTACTTTAGGTCAGTCGCAATTAGTTCAACTGCTTTAGAGATCATAATTCACGTAAAGCAAACAGAATTTATCTCGCAAACTTTTAAGACGTTTTTGAACATCATCCCTGAAAGTAGATTTCATATTATCTGCAGCTGTTATGCATTCCAAGACTCCTGTTTAAAGTTATTATTCAGGGATATTGAACCAGACCACCTTTTACTAAATTTTATTTCGAAACATGTAAAACGGATTCATAAATCCTCAAGGTTCACCAACCTTCCATTAGTTCTAATTTTAACTGATGCTTTGGAGCATTTGCAAAAGGTTCCTTCCAATCCTTGCCTACTGTAGAGGTAAATACTGCCCTTCAATGGAGTCAGGAGGTCTAGCCTTTTCAGTCAATAGAGGAATAGATGTCTCCGACAAACTACATATGTATAATAGATCTGATGTCAAAAATTCGATCGATCCGCATCGTCTATTGTAAAAGTCATCAATGAAAACTGATGATAGTTCCTTCTAGATTATTAGCCCAGCTTTCACAAAATGGGGCATTATGTGCAAATCCCTGCAAATAAACCCAGAAAAATTCTCCAAAGAACACAGCAAGCGCTATGAAAATCAGTTCAGTCTTTCTCAAGTTACAGCGGTACAACGCAAAATATAGGAAAATGATAAGATAAATTCTACGACCACAACCTCTTGATCTGAAAACCGTTGAGAGGTGCTTCGATATACACTTCATAACTGATGTCATTATTAAAAGAGTACCCTGTGTCAGGAATGCTATTTTGAGTCTTTTCGCATTACTGCAGAGTTCACGCCCACAGATTGCTCGATTGACAACAACATCCGTCGCCGACAAATACAAAAAAATGCATTCCCAACTACCACAAAAACTAAAAATCCAAAATGGTAATGCATCAACCAATTACATACTTGAACCATTTATTTTTATATCCCCCACACAAACAACTGAACACCTCGAGAATATTTTCAGTTCTCAAAGGCGTAAATGCAGAGAATCTACACCAGAAGTATATCCGTATCCACCCGGCATCTGGTTTTGTGCAAAAAGAAAATGCTTCTTTCAGCCTTACTGTCGACCCATCAATTCCAGAAACAGATATAAGCCTGGTACTTGTTTTTCATACGTCATTATAAGTCTTTTTTCTTACTTCTCCTTATGCCAAACGGATGCTTGATGCATCCAACGTCAGCATTAACATGGCAGTGGCAATGCAACAGAACCATGCAGTAGCATCATCACATCACTGACATCTTCATATTGTGAACGCGACGACGTTACTGCAGGGAGCAGGATGGGGCGTTTTAAATCAGAGCACACACATGGTGGCAGGGTGCTGCTGGGAACGAACGGGTTGATTCCACCATCCAAGGGTACAAGTACAAAACACACAGCTCACATGTCATAATCAGTTTTATACGTCGTTTTTTTTTATGCAGCCTCCGGTGGAGTCTTTTTTTTTTTTTTTCTTTATTTTCTCGAGAACATTGTTTATTTTTGGATGGCGGCAACGATGACGACGACAGCCGAATCGAGCAAGTGACTCCAAATGATGGTTAATGTACGTACACACTGCCAGACATTGGGTGTACGAATATGCCGGCCGGCCGCTAGTGGCTTCATAATTTACAAGAACAGAATTTTAATTCTATAAATAAACGGGACCGTTTTTGAAGCGAGGCATCGGCAGCACCATATGTTCCGTAACGTAATTGCACTACGAGTATGTGTGCGAGAGTATTTTCGAATCTGGATTTTGTATTTCGAGAGCCGTTGAAATTGCCCGCCAAAAATAAGTGCAATTTATTTTTGAAGGGTGTTGAGCATCGTGGTTGCGGGTTGATTCATTGCGGATGAGGATTAATAGCATGGTGCCCGGTAAATGGTATGCCTGTAGAACTTTTAATTGAATTTCCTGTGTAACCAAAGTGTAAGCGCTTTGACTAACAGCCACCGGAAGCTATTTGTTGAAAGTCTTTTGACTTTAACTCTTTCGTGTAAGGCCCGCTATAGGGATGTTTTTTGGACACATAAACATGGAACGTCATAGCACAACCAAATAAAGCAATAAATTTAAGTGTCAAAAACAAAGACCTGCATTTTCGAAGTAGTTAAGGAGTTCATCTACCTTGGGGTAAACTTAAACACATATGACACCCTCATGGAAATTCGACAATGACTGACCGCTGCTAAATAGCTTTGGCAAAACAATTGGGTTCTAAACTCCAAACTATTGATGCACAGATCAATGATCCTTTCTGTTGTACATATTATATGATGGCGAGTGGTAAAGTAGAATATAAGCAGGAAACTGATCAGATGTTAGGCTCTTCCGTGAGAAAATTCGTTCGTCGAATTGTTTAGTCCTGTGCGGGAAGAGGACGAAGGAAAGTATAGGTACAAAAGCGAACTTTATGCGCTACACCAAGATGTGGACGTAGCCCAAAAAGTCAAGGCATAGAGCGAATGGACAACATTGTTTCAGAAAAGAAGATCTTCGCATCTCAGCTACCAGGTTCGAGAAGACAACGAAGACCGAGTCTCCGTTTAAAAGACCAAACGATTGCGGATTCCAAGATTGGAATTGTTTGTTTGAATTAATATTAAAAACATTTTCGTTCTCATTTTTCTTTCTGTCTTAGTGAAGATGCCTTGACAGACTATGCATATTCAAGCTTGTAGCGCATTGAGAGGTATTTCATTGTTATCTCTCTTATAACGAGAACGTAACTACGAGTACATAAGAATAAAGCTTGCTTCCACTTTATTTACCCTTGCCTGAATAGAGAATCGACATATACTCGTTTATAAATTATTCGATATTTAAACAAAATCGTTTTCAAAACACATTTAAAAATCTAAAAATGATATTTTTAACAAATTTTCAAAACTCTTGGCCTAGTTTACACAGCTGATTTAGTCCGGGACCATGACCAGGTATTGTACAAATGTATTCAATGTAAACGCTTTGAATACAGCACTATACTGTTTGGGTCAGTCTAAAAATTTAGTCAACCTAGACGATATTTTGGTGTAGTCTACGGCGTGTAAACCCTTCGAAATATTAAGTTTCATTGCATGCGCTAGATGGCGCTTTTTAAAGGAATGTCAAAATGACATTTCAAAGTGCAATATTATATTGTCCCATTAAATTTGTTATTTGCGAGATCTGCAAAGTTTATTTTGCAATGATAAAACATAATGGAGATGGACAAAATCAAATAAAAATTTTCCAATTGAACGGATGTTGAGACGCAAACATTATGCTATGAAAATCAATCGAAGTCCGTCAAATGGCGGCTTTGTAGGCAACAGTGACATCTATGGAAAGATAGGTGCCGAGCAATGTATAAAAAAAAAAACCAATTGTTGTCCTGTTTGGTATAAACTCAACTGTTAGTGCTGGCCTGGACCAAATTCGACAGTGTAAACTAGGTCAGTATTCCATGACATGACATTGAATGAGTCAAATGTTGTCTAGATATAGATTTTGAACAATATATCCGGGAATGAGCTATACCGTTATACAATGTTTTTTTAGCAAAAAATTGGTACGCCATCCTATAGCATATGATAGATGTAATTAAAATATATAATTAAATACCGTTAATTTTAGGGTTAGAACGAAAATTCTGATTTCGACTCGAATTGTGACCCTACAGACCCCAGACATGAAGTTTTAAGTAAATCCGCTCAGCTGTCAGGCTGCAGATGTTCGGGAAAACAATGCTTGCAATACAATAGGAGTAAGTAAAACAAAAATGGCAATAACGGAGCTTAAAGTCGAACTCAACGAGACATGCTTAAATCCTAAATCAGTTTGTTGAGCACGGGACAGTGGGAGATCGTCGACATGCCATTTATCAACGGCCAAGACGTTCCAATGAACTGGAATACGGCCAAACAGTCGCTCGAATGGGTGACACTGTACCTGATTTTTGGAAGCAAATTTTGGTGACCGACGAGGCCCATTTCGCACTCTCTGGAGCCGTAGGCAAGCAAAATTGCCGCATTTGGGGAACGGAGAATCTACACGTGATCCATGAAACACCATTGCATGACCAAAAAGTGACTGTTTGGACCTGCGTTTGCGCCAAAACCATCATTGGGCCATTTTTCTTCAGAGAAGGAAACAGCCGATGGGAATCGATATCGGTGGATATTGGCTATGTCTGCCCACAAATGTGTAAAAAAGGTCTGGACGTTTACAGATTTCAACAAGATGGTGCGCCATGCCACACTGCAAATCAAATGCAGTTTCTGCAACGAAAATTCCCTGGACGTGTGCTGCAAAAAAATGGTGATATTGATTGGCCACCCAGACCTCCAGATTTGACCCCTCCGGACTTCTTTTTGTGGGGTTATTTGAAAAGCAAAGTGTACACCAGCAAACCTTAGACCATTGACGAGCACAAGGCAAACATTCGTGCCGAAATCATCGCTATACCGCCCGAGATGCTCGAAAAAGTGATGGAAAACGCAGCAAAAAGGGCACATTTTGCTTTGTTCAATAGAGGCGGCCACTTGATTGAAGTTGTATTCAAAAACTAGTCCAAATAAATTGTAAAGGACCAAATTAAATAAAAATACCTCATATATGTATGTACGTATATGGAAATTATTTGTTTTTTTTTTTAATTTATTCAATATTCGGCCCCGGAGACTGCATATGTCCAAGAAGGCCCTCAAACATCAACCAGACGACGGGCCACACAATTAGGCATCAATAGACAGTCTTTACACCGAATTTTGGTAAAAGACTTGAAGATGTACTCGTACAAAGTGCGAACAGTGCATCAGTTATTGTCAGCAGATCGCCAGTCACATGTAAATTACACCCAAGCCCTTCTAAACCTCGACCGTGATGACGATGATTTTCCATTAAAAATCATCATGAGCGACACGAGGCACATTTCTACCTATGCAGATGCGTGAATAAGCAGAATTATCGCTTCTGGTGCACTAAAAATCCGCATGTAATGCACGAAGAGCCATTACATCCTCTCAAAGTCACTGTCACTGAAAACTGATTGGCCTATATTTTTTGGAGGACGGCGTCCGCAACACTGTTACAGTGACTGATGAGCGTTACAGAACCATGATCAACGACTTCATGCTGTCGCAAATTGACGAATTGGATTTGGGGATCATGTGGTTCCAGTAGGACAGTGCAATCGCACACACATTACGAGCAACAGTGGACATTCTGCAGCGACAGTGGACATTCGACCGCTTAATCTCTTGTTTTGGCGATTTACACTGGCCTGCAAGATCGCCCGATTTGACCGTTCTCGATTTATTTCTTTGGGGTTTTTTGAAGTCAGACGTCTATACGAACAAGGCACAGACCTTGGCCGAGAACATTCGACAAGAAGTGGAGAATTTATCGCCAGAAGTTTTGAGAAGAGTCATGGAAAATGCTGTGGAACGAGCCCAAATGTGCATCAACTCTGGCGGCGGCCACTTGATCGATATTATCGTCGCGACTTAATGGAACAAAATTCAAACGTCTGAATAAACATAACCAACAAACAAAATTACTGCCTTAGAAAATCGAGTGAGGACTTTTGCGCCACTTAATTTGGTGCAGTTTAATACTTCAGGTCTACGTACATAAAAGAATTAAACATGTTGGCGCTGGTCTAGCTTCTCAGAGTCTACATATAGAACAAGTTAACTGACAGGCTACGTTGCGTCTTCTTACAATTCTTATTTCAAAATTTAAATATAAATAAATAAATCATTCGACTCACCATTATGTCCCGTATTCGTGATGATAACCCAAAAATCGATGGTCTTCTCTGGACCCAATTCCTCGTAGTCCCACTTCTTTTTCACACGTACCGCGCCATTGGTTTCGACCGTAACCCATGGATTTTCATCGCGAATTTTAAAAGTCTCCTTGTCGGTCTCCTTCTCCAGCTGGAAGACAGATTTACCCTCTGTATCGCCATCGGCTTCGGTGAACTCAATACGTTTCGTTGGACGGACCGCGCGCGTTACCCGTCTCTTATCGCGACGATGCGAATGTTGATTCACCGAATCATGACTCAGATGTTGCATAATAAACGAAACCGGTTCCGGTGCAACAAATTCCACTAAGACTTTCGCCGGTCGAGCACTGGCCAAACTGGGATAACGCAAATCATGAGCTTCCACTTCGAGCAGCAGTTCCGATTTTTCTGGCTCACTGGCCAGCATCAATTCTCCCGTTTGAGGTACAATAATCACAATATTGCTGGGTGCGACCAGTCTATAAGCGATTTTATCACCATCACCATCTTTGGCCTGAACTCTACCCAGAATTGTGAATCGTTTCCACGTGGTTGTTAAATTCCCATTCAAATCCATAGACTTCTCTCCAGCCACCGCAAACTTGTACTCTTCGTTGGTAAACACCGGTCGATTATCGTTCTCATCGAGGACGGTTATTACGACTTTCGAAACGGTTTTATCTACCTCATCCAAGTCGGAAGCCTGCACGGATAAGTCATAGTATTGCTTTGTTTCGCGGTCCAGTGGTTTGGCGGTGACTAACCAAACGCCACTCTCATCGTCGTTATCAATGGTGATGGTATCCTTCAGGGTGCCTTTCGAATGTCGTCTGTCCTGCAAAGCGAATGCGCTATCTTCATTGCCGCCGATAATCGAATATTTAATCTTTTGCGTATCGCGATTGGAGAAGGCCTGCATCAGAGGAATGCCACGAACTCTCGTGCCTGCAGGGCGATTTTCCCTAACCTCGCCGGTTGCATCAAGCATGGAGCCAGGAAAACGTAGCATATCATTGCGATGCATCACGAACAGTTGCAAATTGTGGGTTGAGGTTGAATTTGGCGTCTCTTCGACAACGACCAAATTAACTGGTCGATTGACAAGCGGTGAGATATCAGATGTTGTCATAACCACACCATCATCGAGTACGGTGAAGTATTTGGAGTAACCCGTCTCGAGGAGGTGGTAATTGCTGGCATTGTTCGAAATGGGCACCGTTTTGAATTTCTTAATACTAAAGCCGGGATATGTATCGTGCGGCAGGACTAGTGACATGTCATTATGGCTATCGGGGTGTTTAGGCATTTCGAAAGCGAGGCTGAGATTGCAACTACACACTAAAACGCACAGAATGGAAAATAAACCGAAGGGATGCCGTCTCTTTTGAAAACTATTTTCCACCACCGCTGTGGTGTTCGCGTACCGTGTCGCCATCATTGCAATGGCCGACGATTGCACTTTTTTTAGAATCTTTTTCACTGTTTTTTTTTTATTGAAATTGATTTGACGTATAGTTCAATGTATTTAGATGACGTTTATTTCTTTCTTTTTTTTAATTTTATGACGAAAACACTTGGAGTCAGAACATTTTACTTTGATGTGTCGACGTTCTAGATACGATTTTTGCTTGATTTGGACATTAATCCATTGTCCTTGAGTTGTATAGCACTAAGGCATCACCTGAAAAAAGAAAGGAAAAGTTTTCATTTTAGATTGCGTTTGAGATTATTTGTTTTTTTTTCTAAGCGAGTGGGCCTATTTGTATGCAGCTTGGGCCTATCCAACGCCACGGATGTGTAGGGAGCTTTAGAGTTACATAATCCACATATAAGACGAATTAAAAAAAAAAATTACCTCGTTTTGGTAGAAAACGGTTAGAGATATGAGAGGAAGATTTTGTAATCAAAGTTGTAAAGCTTAAAGGGTAAAGGCTGAGAAAAATCCTCTCGACAAATCCTTCAAGCTGGTCTTGGACAACTCCCAGTGTAGATACGTCAAATTTATTAATTAATACACACTTCCCAAGTACGAGTAACTCCCTAACTGATAACAATATGTGATATGTGAGTAGGGGAACCACACAAGGTGGCGTCCTATCAACACTTCTTTTTAATTTGGTGGTTAATGAACTATTGATAATCCTGGAGGCTGAGGGTTGTGAAGTTATGGCCTATGCGGACGATGTTGCTATACCAGTCTCTGGTAAACACCTCATTACCTTAAAAGAGCTCCTACAAAACGCTTTAAATAAGCTATCTAGGTGGACAGCTCGGTGTGGTCTAGGAGTCTATCTCCACAAAACAGAACTAGTACTCTTCTCAAGGAAATATTAAATCCCACCTATTGACCCTCCATCCCTTAATGGAGCAAGCTTAACTTTTTCTAACGAATCAAAATATCTGGGTCTTATTTTGAATAGAAAACTAAGCTGGAAACCTAACATACACAAGAAAGAGTAAAGAAAGTAACTGTCGCACCTTCTCTTGCAAAAAAGTCATTGGACACAAATGGGGCTTGCAACCCAGATTAACTCACTGGATCTATATCTCGGTGATCAGACCGATCCTTATGTACGGGGTAGTTGTCTGGTGGAGTGCCTTGGACAAAGCGATAAACCAGAAGAAATTAAGTAAAATCCAACGTTCAGCTGGTCTGTGTATTAGAGGAGCACTACGAACGACACCTACAGCAATGTACACTCTATTTCATTTAACACCCATCGACATTTTTATGTGCCGGGGCACAGGGACATTCTAGGAAATCGTAAGGCTGATGAACTTGACGGACATGGAACAACAATACCAATCCTTCGAGACTAAAGTTCACTGGATATGCCGATCGCTATATGCAAACATATATTAAAGCTGGATGCTATTGAAAAGATAAATTCTAGGTGGACAAGGGGTACAAAACAGATTTGACTGGATCTGAAATGCTAAGAATTAGATTTCTCTCAATAGAAAGCATATCAGCGCTGTTACAGGTCTCATAACTGGACACTGTCTAATAGGCAAGCATGCAAAAAAGCTTGGCGTCTTCTCAAACGATTTCTGCAGAAGCTGCATGGACGAGGAGGAGGAGGAGAAAATTATTCACCTTCTTTGTACCTGCCCAGCTCTCTCCCAAAGAAGGAAAATCCACCTAGGAGACTTCTGTTTCAACGACCTAAACGATCTGAAAAAAATAGACGTTAGGGACCTCCTACTCTTCATCAGAAGCTCCAAATGGTTCAATGAGTAGGCCTAAGATCGCTTTCCAAATTTACGTGGTATTACAACTGACCTATTATTGGTCTAAGTGTGTTGGCTTTTAGCTGACAACCACCTCAACCTAACCAAACCTAAAGGGTAAAACTGTCTTGGAGTTTCAGTTGCCTGCATCTCCAAAATAGTTCAGTTTTCGAAATCTGTCTCCATGCAAAAGTTCACTATTTTTATATTACGTTTTCGACTAGGTATCTCAAATATCTCTACCCATTCGTCCTAAGACAAACGACATTTCAGGAAAAGAATTAGTTCTTCAATCCTTTTTCCAAATATCCCTTCAAAGTCATAGAAAATGGGTTTACCTAGTGCAAGTTGTCTAGCTCTCGCTAGGGAATGTTGACACTTTCCACTACTGAGCTGAGCTCGCCTGGCTCGTTCGTTTCCTGTAATGTTACTGTATCCTGGGACCCAGAGCAGAGTGACTCTTGCCCGACCGCTTGAGCAATTAAGCTCTTCCCGACACTGCTCTACCAATTTGGAGAATGTTGCGGGGCTACCCATAATGATAGCAATATTATGTTTAGGAGTTGGATTATCTTTAAGTGTACGGCAAGCCTCCGCCTAGAAGACACTAATAAAATCCGGAAGGCGAGAAAATGGCCGCGCCTACTCCGCAGTCTATTTTCGAGCCATTTGTGTAAACTAGTTTATCGAAGTGGTGTATCACTCCCCATTCTGTTCTAGTTGGAAAAGCTGCAGAAATGTGCTTTCTCAAGGTCTGCTTGGGAGTGATGTAGTCACTAGGACACATAACCAAATCATTTGGAACTGTGTCCAAAACTTGACTTTGACCGTAAGGCTCGGCGGTTCAGCACGAAGATTCCTGGAGTCGGATTTAGCTGTAGTTGGTGTAGAAGAACGGCAAATACATCTGTTGGCCACGACTACAGTGCTCTCTTAACTTGATCAATATTGCATTCCCTTCTTAAAGCTAGCCACCAGACGGGGCTGCATACATCTATAAGAACGTCTTTGGTCGAAGTCCCCATTTTCTACTGAACGTTTTCAGTTTCCAGATAAATTTTGAATCAAGGACTGTACCTAGGGGCACTTAGCTCTGGAAGATAATGGAAGTGGTTGACCATTCAGCCTGGGGAGGGTAAAATCTTGCACTACAACCTTGACTAAGAGTAAATCTCACCCTGCATAAAAATTTTAAAATGTGTGTGTTCTTGCATTCCCTGTAGGTCATGGACTTGTTCCGAGAAATATTGTACTTATTACATACCAATGTGTGGGTAACTTCTAGACACCCCAGGATGACATGGAAAGTTGCAGTTTCACACCCCCTCCTTTAATGAGGCAAAGAAAGGTGAAAGGCGGGCGCCATATATTATTTTCGTTCTTAAAAAAAGATTTGCTTAACTAGAAGTTTATTATATCGGACAAATGAAACAAATTATAGTAAGGAAGAATTCATATGATTGACACCCACAGTGGCAATCGAGGTCTTGAAAAATCTCATCCGTTTGAATCTCTACTTCAAGACGACAAAAACCGCATTTATGCTCGGCGTTTATTCGGCGTTTGCTTGGGTTTGACCTATCGAAATACCAGTGCCAACACCCTATTCTATTTTGCATCATCTGTGACAACAAATATGTTATGCGTACGAGTATTTATGAACACTTCATCAACCCAGCGACGGGTGCTTTTAATTTGTGGTCCAATATTTAACCAAACTATTTTTTTTTTTTCCGAGATTTGGAACTGCATTCTGTTGAACCTAGGGGCTCAAACGAAGATATGAATCTTTTATTAACTCCGTGGACCCCTTAGTGAAAGGGTTGGCGCGGATGCAGTGGGTAGTGTCCCGAACAGGGAATAGCAGCCAAGAGCTACTCGATTATAAAAGAGAAACGGATAAAATAAAAGTTTTTCAAACCACTACACCAAGGGGAAATGGACCGAAAATCGAGTCTAAGTGCTCCGAGATTTAGAAATTTCCTTGTATTTATAAAAAAAAAAAACTCCGTCTTATGCGGGTTAATCTTACTATAAGTTCGCATTTATTATTTTTTAGCATCGTCGGCTTATGCTACAACCTTGCCACTATGCTCTAATTTCAGTAGAAATTCATTCCCAACCAAGATCTATTATAATGGGGATAGCAAACCTCAATGAAGCTCATTCTGAGCATGCATTCCACAAACTCCACAGGTGACGGATATATGAATGTTCAGGGAGACCAGATCTTCTCAACTGTCCAGGAATGCCGCGACAGATGGCCCGATAGCAAGATGTCCCTTGATTTATTTTGGACCAAATGTATAGACAAATTTACTAGTCAGATTTAACGTTAACGAAGAGCTGGCCTTCCATAGTGACGGTTTTACGGTAGAGTCAAGAGCCAGGCTGCCGTTAAGTTCTTATAGTCAGCAGCAGATAGCTCGAAGCGGGATACGAAAAGCCAATTCGGCGAACTGAAGAACTGAATCATTCATCTCCTGCTCTGCGAGTGTTTTTTTTTTTTTTCTTCTTGTTAACAAAAGATTGAGAACTTTTGTCTGTCACTTCTTTGATAAGCTGGAGACCTTACACATCGCCGAACTGAGAGGCTATCTGGAGTTCGTATTTTTATCTGGGTGGCTCTAACTAGTCGGGGTCTTTTCGACTAAATTATATTGGTCTTCATGAATTGATGACTGATGCCATTGACAAAATGATTCTGTCGACAGCTATGACAAGCAGTTATCCTATTATACAAATTGAAGATTTGCAGTTCTATAGATTAATGGCCCTTCCTGTTCCACATATGTATATGATTTCACGGCTGCTCAGGTTGAGGGGTTTATAGATTTTTTAACTGAGAAATTAATATTTTTTCTTGGTTTCATGAAGCCTTCCTATAGAGTCCCATTTTGATTGATTTTCTTTTCGAATTCTCAAAAATTAAGCTCTAGCATCACACAGCTATTAGGTATGCCTTAAAGCATCGGAAGCCTACAAAGGAAGATCGTGAATCTCGCCTGGCAACCTAAATTAGAATCAACTTATTGATTCATCAGACAACTATTTCGACAGATTTGCCACTTCTGGTATGCTTGGATAATAGAGGTCTACCTCTGCTGTCAAGAGTCCAATTCATTTTCAAATGCATGGCAATAAGAGAAGGGGTAAATTTTTGTTTGGCCTGCAATAGAACGCTTGTCATACCATCGACTTCTGAACTAATGAAGCCCAAGTTTCTAAGCGAGATAGCAAAAAAAACTTTAATGTCGCTGCAATGGTGGAACTGATTTATTCTTAAGCACTTTGTCCACTCACGTACAACCATGGCGATGCGAGGCACTTAAGGAATTCCATTAATCCACCGACAATGAACTCTTGGTTATATTCATTCAATCGTCAGGTTTCCTTAACAGATTTCACATAATTTTTATTCACTGGGTGGGTGATTAAGTGTCCCTTTTCGTCGTTGCTTCGTCCTGTGCATAAAGCAGTAACTGAATGTAATTAAAACGTAAATAAGGGGATGTAATAACTTTTATACGCCACCCTTGAATGCGTTGCGATTAAATTTTTCAAATTTCCAACTCTCCATGCCACATACCGCTTGGTTGTGATGCTAGACTTGCACGTGCCATCTTAGAGCGCAATGTCTGCTGCTGCCATAGCCCAACAATGACGCAGACAGTGTAATCAATGCAAGTGGAGGGCAGAATACAATGAACAATGGAATCGACTAGGGGTTGAAAATGTTTGTAGATAGGTATTCTCATTTCGGTCGATGACATTGAATGAAATCTCTAGTGAGAGGGATGATTTTTATTCGGCAAGAAATTCATTTAATTATTTTTTTGTTCCCTTTGCTAACAAATTTTGGGTTGCCCCTAATACACCTTTTGACAAAAATATTCAACACACTTATCGGAAAGTATTTATCTGGATTTTGAAGGAAAATTATCAACGGAAAAACAGCTGCACATTTGGGCCTACGAGTATATCAGCGAGGAGGGGACCGGAAGGATGCTCTTTCGGCGGCACTCTTATAGATTTCGGTTAAAATTTTATTAAAGCATGTGCATTGTAATTGCGCAACATTTTGAAAAAATTACGACTACACAACGCATACAATAAAAATTAGACCCTAGGGAATGGAATGCATGCAGCTTTATGGTTTCAAATTGGGAAAATGCGATACGAAAAAAAAGGGAGCGTGTATTGAATTACAGCACACAACGTATGCACATGTTACACTTCCGATATTTTTTCAACGCCTCTTGTGATCGTTCAAATTAGTCTATTGTTATAATTAAGGTACATGCAGTTAGGGTGTATGGAACTACAACTAATTTTAGGTCAAATATTTGTATGACATCCTTGTGCTTGGTTGGGTTTCGTAGTCTGCAGGAGCGGAATAATTTTGTTTCTTATAAACGGTTATATATGTATGAGCAAACCACTTACTAGCAAAGTGTTATAGGGGTCACAACTCTATTTGGTGGCCTTCAATGTCCGTTAAAGGATACGCAACAAATATATCTTTTCAGCGTTCGTGGCCTCACAAAATAAAAAAAAGAAAGAAAAGAAAGTTGTCTGCCTGTACATGCCATCGCTAAGAAGAATGAGCAGAAATCTGCAGAGATAAAGAAAGGAATCTCACAGAGTACATTAGGAAAGAATTCTTCAGCAAACGACTAGCATTTCGTTGTCGAATCGATAGATTCAAAAATCAGCGAGTTTGAAGTCCACATTAAGGCAGGCATTTTGCAGCGGTGTATTTTTGCAGAATCATTCTTAAACAAAGATACTAAGGAGAATTCACAAACAGATAGACAGTCGCATATGGCAAATATACAGTGATGGACAAAAAAATAAATACATCTTAGATAACGCACATGCAAAAAACAGGCAGGATCATTTACTGTTATCAATAAAATTTCGTTAAATGTCATTTTGCATCATTTGTTGTCTGAACAAAAAAATAAATATATATACTGAAAGTTGAGTGGTTTTGATGAAAACAAGGTACAAGGCGTATTATAATACAGTCAGAAAGCAAAAAGGTGTATATTATTGTTAAAAAATAGTTAAGTTGAAGTTTATAACTATATTTATATTTTTGTATAAAGAAATGGACCGTAACAGGCATTGTTCGGTTAAGAAGAGGGAGTTAATGAGAAGACATTGTAATTGTTCTTTGGGGATGGTACAAAATGCATTTAAAACCAAACCATCGCAAGAAAATAGAGGAAGTCCACGAAAAACACGCGTTGGAAACAAAAAACGATCCCTTCATTTCTTTCAAACAAATTTTGAAAGAAACCAACCTCAACATCAGTGCAAGGACTGTCAGGAGACAAACAAAATTGATCAAACAGAGAAAGATTTTCGCTTCTAAGCACAAAACTTGGTCCGGCGATCAGGGCATCAAATAGTAGCGAAATATACTTTGGAGCTATGAGTGTAAATTGAACTTGTTTGGATCGGATAACAGACACAATGTGAGACGTCCACCAAACATAGAATTCAATCCACGGTACACCACAAAGACCATCAAACTTGGTGGTAGAAACATTATGAAGTTGGTCTCATACATCTTATAGATGGAATTATGACGAAGGAAACATATAGAAACATACTCGAGACCATAATGTTACTATATGCCAAAGACGAAATGCCGTTGATGGGGACGTTCTAACAAGACAACGATCTGAAGCACACCGCCAAAATGACGAAGGAATGATTTGCCGCTAATGGAGTAATAAACCCTAAAAACAAAAAGGAATTGTAGCACTCAGTGCGAATGACTTGGGAATCAATTTAAAGACATTCCAGCAACTTGATGATTCCATGCCTAGAAGAAGCACCCAAATTGTAAAAAATAAAGGCCAAGCAACCAAGTACTAATGTTCTAAATAAAATATTTATAAAACATTTGAATTAATTTGTTTGTCCACAATAAAATACGACTTTCTTAAAACGTTAACAGTCTTTCCAAAAATAGCACACCGTCGTCGTACTACGAGGGTGGGTCAATAAGTCCCTGCAAAATGAAATAAGGAACACTCTTTTCGGTATAAAAACATTTTCCTTTTCAAGATAGTCTCCTTTTAGCTCTATACACTTCATCCAACGTTCCTCCAATTTTCTGATGCCCTCCAAATAATACGATTTCTCGAGCCCCTCAAAATAAGCGTTTGCTTCAGCGATGACCTCTTCATTCGACCCAAATCTCTTACCTCCGAGCCATTTCTTAATGTTTGGAAACAAGAAATAGTCGCAGGGGGCTAAATCTGGGGAATTCACTGGATGAGGGAGGAGTTCGTAGCCTAACTCATGCAATTTTGTCATTGCGACTTGTGCACCGGCCGGTGTGTTATCCTGGTGAAAAATAACTTTTTTCTTCGCCAAATGCGGCCGTTTTTGCTTCAAATCGGCTTGGAATAGATCCAGCAGGTCTGCGTAATATGAGCCGGTGATCGCTTTACCCTTTTCAAGGTAATCGATGTGAATAACACCGCGCGCATCCCAAAAAACTGTCGCCATGACCTTGTTTGCTGACAAACCCGCCTTGGCCTTCTTCGGCTTCGATTCACCAGGAGAAGTCCATTGTTTTGACTGTTCCTTGGTTTCTGGTGTATTGTGGTGAATCCAGGTTTCATCCACGGTTACGAAACGGCGCAAAAACCCAGCCAAATTTTTCTGGAACATCGCCAAACATCGCGTTTGTTGTCGATTGTGAGCAAACGAGGCACCCATCTTGCGGAAAGCTTTTTTATGTCCAAATATTTATGTAAAATCGAAATCACTGAGCCATGTGATAAGCCTGTGGGCTCTTCAAGCTCGTGCACTTTCACTCGTCGATTGTCCATTATCAAACCATGGATTTTGTCGACCATTTCTGGTGTGGTGACCTCAATTTCGGCGACCAGAACGTTCGGTGTCACTTGTGCTTGAATGACCGCACCGAAATTGAGTAAACCAGTGGTAGATGATTCCAATCGATGGTGAAGAGTCCCCATAATATTTGTCAAGCTATTGTTTGGTTTGCGTGATAGTTTTGTCTCGCAAAAAATAGTGTTTAATGAGCACTCGAAATTCACTTTTTTCCATTTTAACGAAAATGCTAGTAGGCGTCTATATAAAATGGCTGCCACAACAAAACTATTCGACAGATCTGTCTGAAAATTTGGGTGCGTTCTTTTGGAAGATGATTCTTGACAAAAAAAAATTAAATTTAAGGTGGGGACACAATTTGTGTTAATTTTCAGGGACTTATTGACCCACCGTCGTACATACATATTATATGTATATGAAGATGAAAACTGGAAACTTAAGGCTCGGGGGCATTAAGTGATTTTTGAAGCGCTTTTAACAAAAAAAAAAAAAAAAAACAAGCAAAACCCATGGCAAAGGCAATATCAGCAAATTGAAAGGATTGAGTGGCATGCATCTTCTAGAGAATTTCAAAACTTAAAACTTCGGTCGAAAGTATTCTTTTCGAATGACTCACCGTTTTCGACATATTCGCACTCAAAAACGAGTTCTACCATTAGCCTCGTGGTAAAGTCGAACATTTTCTAGGACTGCGTACTTCAATTTTTTGAAAAAATTCAGCATCCATCTTGTAGAAAATTTCAAAACCCAAAATTTCGATGCTAATCATTTTTTCATTCGACGCACCGTTTTCGCGGTACTTGCACGCAGAAATGATTTCCACATTTATCTTCTGGGTAAAGTAGTTTATTTTGGAAGACTGCGTGTCTATACTCAACTCAGTTCACTCCGAGAACTATCGAATGAAATAAACTGAATGAAAATAGTAATGAATAATAATTCGAATAAACATAAATATTCAATGAATGAAAATCATCAATGATTAAAAGCTATCGAATGAATGAATATTTCGACAGTTTTTATTCTATAGTTCCCATCAGTAGTATAGGGTTTAGTCAAAGCTTTGTTCACTCCTTTTTTTTAAATCGAAATACCAATTCAATTTACTGTCAAGGAGGAAGGACTAAATCCGTCAGAGTAGGTAACGCAAAGCCTGCACTATATCTTTTATTAGTACAGAGAATTAGCCCTGTGTTTCCACCCTAAACCGAATGTTTTTCCCCACTCGTTAAACTCATATAGAGCAACTTGATCGCTGATGGTGGAGGAAAATGTCTCACTGTAAGGAGACCAGTTCTACTCGTTTCTTTGTTTTTTGCTAAATTTTCATCTACGTTTAGCAGCCAGAGTAGTGGTTCTGTTTTGCCTCTCTGTAGGCTACCTTCTTCGTGCGGTCTCAGGATTTTCAAATGATGATTCGACTTTTAAGAATTTTTACTTTATATCCGATTATGAATGGAGTTGTAGGTGTCATCTCTTGATTCTCTCTGAAGAATTATTTCACAATCTCCTGGATTTCACCACGTGAAGATTGGGCTATGAATAACCAGACGAAGGCTGTCTGAAAACGGATCTGTCTACATTAATTTTTTCCTATTGAATCCCACGAGAATGATATAAACAAACAATTTCTGAGTGGGCTTTAATAAATCCCTAATCCCTATGCTGTTTCTATAGATTTATATTAATGGAAATAAACACAGTCCACTTCATTGACTCAAAAAAGAAACCTATTTGTCTCATATGTCAGGCAACATTATAACACAAACGATGACAAACTTTCCGCTCCAAGGTATGAGAATGTAATCAACTACAAGAAAAACATACGCTTTCCTCTGTAATCTCAGGCTCATCCCAGACATAGGCCATCCGAAGAAAACACAAAATATCTTCAACACCCACCCAAAAAAAAAAAAAAAAAGAAATGAATTTGTCAGCATTAATTAAATGCCATTTCTACAAACAAATGCCATAAAATATGGATTAATGTCCTTCGGGTGAGATTATCCCCAATTAATTGAATTTTCTCACAAAAACAAAACTAAAAACCATCTCTACAACTATATAGCTACGTATACTCGTACACAACTCAAATTGAGTGCGAAACGAAATACCCTGCCTCCGGGTATTTACAAATAAATTTATGCAAATACCAAGAGAATTGTTAAAATCTCCCAAATTATGACCATGAATGCCCCAGCATGACGATGATCAAACTTGGATTCCCTTTGACAAATATTCGTATTGACAACACGAACCTTACCAAGCCATAAAATGTATCTGACTGAAAAAAAAAAAAAACATCCATTCAAAGCGGAGAATATACACATTGATTAATCTGTCATTTGTGGGGAGTTCGTTTGCTTGAATTTGCATACATTAACGGTACACACAATGTTTTGGGTAATTAAAATCCAAATTTAATGATTTGATTTGTCACTGGGTTGGTTTTCGTCCAGAGGCCAAAAAAAAAAAAGCGAAACCACTATCAATAGGTAATCAGTAGCGCTGTCAGTTCCGTAAAGAAAGAGACATCAACAAGCCATGGGCTCGAGGCAAAAACCATCCATCCACCTATCTAGATACATATTGTTTGTATGTACGAACAAGTCTAATGTATAGCCCACCTATTGATTTACGGGGCAGTTTTTATGGTCCAGAAAAATTATGATAGGCAATAAAAACAAAAATACAAAATTTGTATAATTATCGAAAGATACAATTACGTGGCTTACATATGTAAATTCTATTTCATGTAAGGAACGTGTTCATTATGATCTGAGACAGCAAATAAATCTTTTCAAAAAAAAGGCGTATATAATTAGAGATGTTTTCTCTTTTCTATTGACTACACCCTGTACCCATTTAATCAGCGTGGCGTTTAATTAATAATTAAGATATCGATCAATAAGTTTATCTGAGGTGAGAATGAATGGAGCCTGGTACTTATCACCTACCATGCAGATGAATTGCTATGATTCGGTGCCGATGTCAATGAAAGAGTGTTTTCCGAGTTAATTGGAAGCTAATTTCTGCTGCAGCAGAAAATTTGTTATCGAAATCGATATCACCAGTGACCATCCGCCTGTACCTCGATGGGGATTTTCTCACGCAGCAAGTGGTGCTGTGTGTTTCTTGGTTCGAATGTTTTCAAATGTTAATCAGTTGAATAGCTATCGAGGAATAATGATTGGAAGTTGATAAAATATTGGGTTGCCAAAGACGATATTGGGGTAATTTATTGAAAGCATGCTGCTGGGAAAATCGATATTTTCCTTGAATGCAACGGGTGCTCGAAACCATGGGTGTCCCTATTGTTGGGCATAAAAATTGGGTTTATTGTATTAGAATGGGATTTTCTACCAACCTTTTTGAATAATTTGTATCATATTTGGAGGGCTCACCTTTCATTATCATTAAGCAGTTGGTAATCCTACTCGACAATAGTATTTGGGGCATTGACAGGCCTTTGATGGAGATGAACATTTTATGAATGGTGTCGATTACATAGGAACAGAATTGATGATTCAGTAAAAGTGTGAAGCATTGGAAGAAGTTCGATGACCAATTCAGATTTCATTTCAAATTAAGTAAAAGAATTCAAATTTCAAACAAAGTCGTTAGAGCAATTTTTAGGGAAATCGAATTTTTCAAAATCCCTCCGTTTTATTGTTAAAACCAACTCAACGATAGTAGATATAGGAATCAACCTTCAAATCTAGCATACATTTAATAATGTGTTATGTGTTCAGGCATATTCTACCCTGAAGTATCGGAAGTACTCGTATGAAAAATAAACTGAAAATAAGAATGGTATATGGTACTCGTATCTCCAAGTATGGTCAATGTCCTTTTTAGAAGTTCTTTGACAATCTCGTACTCATATGGTGTAAAAAATTATCGCAAGTAATCGCCCTTCATACTGCTGACAAAGTTCAATACTACTCGCATAACTTGCTTCTGCTCAGGGGCTGTGCTAAGCTACTTTTCCTATATAACGTTGAATATTCATATCGCTGTCACACAAAAGCGACAATTTAATACCATATTTGGCTGATTTGTTTGGGATATATTATCTAAATGAACATGGGGTCCAATTGACACAAATATCTATGAAGTGAACAAAATTGTTTTGAATCTTGTTGCATATGGATTCAAAACAAAGACTAGTTGCCAATAAATTTTGTCCATGTAGTTGAAGAAAATATGTGCATTTAATTTGGACCTCGACGATTTACTTACGACATTCAAAAATCGGAATGGTGTACAACTCCTGAAGTTAGAGGAAGACAGTAGGGAAATACATATCCTTAAATAATACGCGACATAATCAAAGGGGAAGGAAAGCAAGAAAACGATAGCAAAACAAGATTTAATAACCCAAACAGCAAACTTCGAAAATAAAT
This sequence comes from Pocota personata, assembly GCA_963082735.1. Classification (NCBI taxonomy): domain Eukaryota; kingdom Metazoa; phylum Arthropoda; class Insecta; order Diptera; family Syrphidae; genus Pocota; species Pocota personata. The sequence goes on along the minus strand of OY720432.1, from coordinate 81,713,332 downwards.
CCTTCACCACAAGAACAATTCGATACAAAACTACCTTAGAAATCTGACAAATGATGCAAGTACCGAGCACTCACTATGGAGGAAACAACTCATGTCCCCCAACTTTAAGAGATAACAAAGCTAGTTGGGCTAAAAATAATCAGCAAAAAGCAGCTGGGTTTGCTGGCCACTTGGAAAAGCCTTTAAGTCATATGAGGAACTTTAACCTGAAATGATGGTCGTAATAAATGAGAAGGAAGGGCTCAATTGTCTGGATACTTGCAAAGAAATAGCGAAGGAAATAAAAACAAGCATAAAAACTAAAAAGTCCCCAGGGTTTAATTTAATTTCTTGGGAGATTCTGAAACAGCTACCGAAAAAGCCATAATCAAACTTCACAGACTATCAATATAGTTTTCCGTTTGAAACACGTACATTAAACGTGGAAAATAGCCGAGGTAATTATGATACCGAAGCCAGGTAAACCACCTACTGAAGTCACATCGTATTGACATCGATCTTTGCTACCAAAGGTTTCAAAACTATTTGAAAAACTCCTGCTCAAAAGGCTTTTACCTGTTATACAACAAAAATCCCTGATACCATCACATCAAATTCACATAATAACAGACAAAATAAGTCTGTTCCGCAGTATTCCTGGAGGTTTTTTTTTGGATTAAGCAAAGGAATGAGTTTTCGGAAGTAAAAGGAATAAAAGACGGTATGCCACAGGGTAGTGTGCTGGGACCTGTCCTTTATTTGTTGTTCACAAATGAGATACCGCTGAGCGAAAACACAACTACAGCAACATTTACAGATGATACTGCTAGTCTGACAGTTGGAAACACAATTAAAGAATCGACAAAAAACCTTCAAAGGTCTATAAAAACACCTGGACGAGAAAATGAGAAATAAAACTGAATGACCTTAAGTCATTACACATAAACTACACAAATAAATAAAATAACAGCATTATCCCATATTCTACTTGGACATGACACTGGACGCTAAACTTCGAAACATTTAGAACTGGAGTACTTCTGTATAAGCAATTCCTAAAGCCTTAATGGACCTACAGCTTTTGGGATGTACAAGAAAGTCAAACATAGAATGCATCCAAAGATTTAAGAATAAAGTACTTAGAAATATTGTTGGTGCTCCGTGGTACAGAGGGTAGGTGCAAACAAAACAAAAAAAATTTACTGCGGATAGAAAAGTCCCAAAAACACGAGGAAAGTTAAGCTGAATTCATCAAGCCGTTTAGGCTCAGGTCGGCTGCACATAAACATTTTTTCTTAAAGTTGAGGCACATTGAAAGCAAACATTTTTTTTATTTAATAACACTTTTCCAAACACGGGCTGTAAGTTAAGTTAAGCTAAGTGACTGCCTCTAACAAAGCAAATGTTTAGTTCATAGTGATACCACATTACCCGATGTACATGCATATGTACCTCGTTCACTGCTAAGGGCCATAGCCCGAAAAACTTATATTGAAACTATTATTAGCGCCACCTACGAGAATGCTAAGTATTGTAGCATAATAATAACTACGCTCCTATGACTATGCAACCCATTTCGAAGGGTCTTTTGCATTCTGGCAGAATTTTGGTCCGAAGTGTCCTTTCATTCGAGGTTCGTGTCTGCGGTTTCCACAGTTCATGTCTACGAAAGAGACGGATAATATCACGGATGAGAGGGAATTATAACTGCAAGAATGATTGTCATCTTGGAATTATTACATCAAAATTTCTCTTGTTCCAGTGGTCGAAGAATTTGCTAGAAGTTTCTGGCTATCAGAATATTGTGCAGAAATGGAGACAGGCCAGGAACCTTTAGACACCACAACTCAACGAAGGGTCGGTCATACTTTAAGGCGTGAAGAAAATGTCGCGCGAAGCAATAATAGCACAGAATGGTTGAAACCCTCAACCATTATCCATGAATAGTACTTGCATCGCTGAAACCGAAAGCCATTCTCGGTATGTGTATTAATAACCATCTTCGATGGAACGTTATGCGGTGCAAGGAATTTTTTACCCGTCTAATCTGGTCTCAATTTATAAGACATTCATCTGCTCAAAGCTGGAATATAACGCCCACATCTGGTCTGCTGCACCCAAGAACGTTCTGCACATTCTTAACAGGGTACAGAAACTCATGTTAAAACTTACAGGTGATAGAGGCGTTGTCAACTCCATATAGATTGACTCGAATATCGTAGAAATGTCTCGTGTCTTTCCCTATTTTATCGCATTCCTCTCCTTCAAAATTTCACCGGCATTACTTTGAATGCACATCGGTTCACCCTTAAGCCCAACTTTAGTCGTACTGTCGGATATAGGGATTCGTTTATAAGCCGAAAGACACGAATGTGGAATGATCTACCAGGGTCTGTATTTCCTCATCACTACAACCTTCAAACATTTAAAGACAACGTGCAGGTATCTCCTCTGTTCCCCCTCCCCCCTTCCCCAAACGCCCATGCCCTGAAATAATATAAGGGTATTCGGATCCCCTTTGGTGCGCACAAATTAGTTGTTGAGTTAGAAAGCGAGTCACTGTTTAGAGTTTCTTTTCTATTTTATATTCGGCAGCGCGATCGAAGATATTGGGAGATCCAGAAAGAATGTACGAAAGTTTTATGAAAAGGTAAAAAGAACGTGTCAAGGGAATAAAGCCCGTACAGATACCTGTAGATATGAAGAAAGAAACCTTGTATTAGTGTCACAGTCGGTGCTGAGAATATGGAAGAACTACTTCTGCAAACTGTAGAACGGCGAAGAAAACCAAAATCCCAGGCGATGATAGGCATAACTTCCGTCCACCTGATTAAAATGAAGTGAGGATAACTGCTGGACCTGATGACTTACCGATGGAGTTATTTAAAGCAGCTGGAGATGAGTTGGTAGAGAGAATGCAACAATTTATATTTACTATTTAGTCAGACGAGTGTATACTTGATGAATGGAATCTCAGCATCGTCTGCCTAATCTTCAAAAAAAAGGTCTGCTCAACATCGCGTACAAGATCCTATCTCTCATATTATGTGAACGCCGTAAACCTTTTGTTAACAATCTGATTAGTCCGTAGCAGTGCGGTTTTATGCCAGGAAGTCCACAATCGATCAAATGTTCATACTTCGACAGATCCTGGAGAAAATTCGAGAAGTCTAAATCGATACTTACCATCTTTTCATTGATTTTAAGGCCGCCTACAACAGCATTTATAGAGACGAGCTATGCAGAGCCATATCTAGTTCTGGCATCCCTGCCAAACGTTGTATACCTTGGCTCTGCTATCACATTAGACAACAATATCAGCGCAGAAATCAAAGGAAGAAAAACTCCTGCCAATCGCTGTTTCTTTGGGCTGAGAAGACAACTCAGTAGTAATGCCCTATCCCGAAGAACTAAGGAGACTCTACATGAGACTTAGGTAATCCTGCTCTATGGCACTGAAACATGGACCATATCGAAAGCAGATGAAGATATCCTTGATTGTTTCGAAAGAAAAATTCTTCGTAAGATATTCCGTCCCTGTTGCGTTGGCGGGCTGTGGAGGAGGAGATTCAACGACTAACGAGTTAAAAACGATGGACTGGTCATTTGAGATGGCTAGAACATGTAGAGCTCCAGCCCGCAGAGTCTTCGAATCTAACTCGGAGGAACGACTCAGTAGAGGAGGACCTCGCCTGGTGGCGCGCATAAGTAGAAGAGGCATCAACCAACTTGCAGTGGACAACTGGAGGCAGTTAGCTAAGAACCAGGTTAACTGAAGAGGTTTATTGGTTGAGGCTCAGGTGCACCCCGAACTGTGGCGCCATTCATGTAAGTAAGTAAGGTCATGGATTTCCTTGATGAGAACGACCATACCTGGCTGCAATTTGCGGCTTTAAGGGGCATTTCGGGACACATTTCAAAAGCGTTAGCATAGTGTATAAAGCGGGACACTCCTGCCGAAGTTCACACTCGATGGTCACTAAAATTTTGATAAGAAAACGAATGAAATTGTAATTTTCCAGTTGATCCACTCGACTATTTAGTCTCTGTCTAGTCAAATACATATTTTTCACATGTACCTATAGACAGGTAAAAGACATAAGCCTCTTTTTGGCTTGGCCATAGTCGAGTAAAAATGGTATGCTATGTATGCTGTAAAAAAAAATTACTGAATAATTTACGAATACAACGTATGTAGGTTCGTGGAACATACCTACTGCAACCACAACCACAAAAGTGCAAATGGAAACAATAAATTCCTTCCGTTATATTTTTTTTTTATTTTTTTATAAAATTAAATAAAAACTCGCAAGTGGATTGTTATTTCCTTCGTTCAATTCTATTTGCTTCTTTTGAATTTATGAAGCGATAAGTTTTCACAACGTGTAGGTGGGGATGCACTTCGTTTCTAGGGACAATTTTATTGGGGTCATCCCGAATAGGTGAATTGAATTATTTAAGTCGAATTGAAAATGGTTTCGAATTCGGGTTGTTCGCTTGCTTTGATATGAAAACACAGAGAGTGTATTGCTGCAGATAAAACTGGGCCAAGCTTATTGCATTTTTTCTCTCTCACATTATTCTTTCAGTTTGTGCAATGGTACTTTCATCATAAAAAATAGACGAAGAATTGGATTAAAAAAGTTATGTATCTACTGGAAATTTTAAATGAATTTGATGAAATTTTTCACATACAGGGTGTGCCATCTGTTGGTTTCTTTTTAAAATTACTATAAAACAAAATCCATGTAATAAAGGGTGTCCCAAAATTCACGCAAGAAGTAATTCTGACAGAAAACACAGGTTTTTATTTAAATATTACAGGGTTATGTATGGGTAAATGGCCTCCGTGGCTTTGCTGGCACATACGCAATCTTCTATCGAAATTTTTTTCCATGACCGTTTTGCATAGATGTGGCTGAATTTCGTTGATACGGCACTCAATTTGCTCCTTTAAGGCGTGAGTGGTCGTGTGCTTGTTGGAATAAACCTTAGACTTCAAAAAACCCCAAAGAAAAAAGTCCAACGGCGTTAAATCGCATGATCTGCGCAGCCAATTCTGGTCACTAAAGCGGGAAATTACACGAAATTGTTTCTCAGGCTGTATGACATGTGGCATCGTCTTGTTGAAACTACATATCGTCCACATCCATATCTTGCAATTGAGGCACACGAAACTGGATTATCATGTCGCGATAGTGAGCAGCATTAACTGTTATTGCCCGACCCGTCGCATTTTCAAAGAAGAATGAATGGTCCGATGATGCCTCCAGCCCAAAATCCGAACCAAACAGTGACTTGTTTCTCAACAATCACTCGTGGATTTTCTGAACCCCAAATTCGACAAATTTGACGATTAACAAAGCCATCAAGATGAAAATGAGTCTCATCGCTGAAGATGGTTTTGTTTGAAAAATCAGCATCCACTTGTTGTTGTTCCATAATCCATTCAACGAACTCTCTTCGCTGTGTATGGTCAGTAGGCCTCCGTTCTTGAGTCAATTGCACTTTGTATGCATGAAGATGCAAATCTTGCGTAAGAATGCGCTGTAGAGAGCTTCGCGAAATGTGCAATTCTTGACCACGGTGCCGAACTGATGTTCCTGGACTCTCGAGAACACTCTCACGAACTGTTTCGATGTTTTGTATTGATCGACTTGTTGAAGAAGTGTCTAAGATCATTACGAGTAGTTGATCCAGTCTCCCTTAATTTTTGAAGTAAAATCACTACTCCGACCATATTTTGTACGAAAAATGTGAACTGTAGCTGCTAAACCTTCATTATTTCTAAAATATTGCTCAACAATGAAAACGCGTTGTTCTTTCGTGTAACACTCCATCTTTAATAATCCTGAATTGTCAGCTGTCACGATGTCACCCCTTTTTTTTTTTTTTTTTTCGTTGGCAATACATTACCGCACAAATGGCGCAAAATTCAAATCTTGCGTGGATTTTGAGATACCCTTTATTTTACAAAGATTTTTTTTTGTTTACATAAAGCTGACACTTTTAGTGCATTATATCGATCGAAATTTATTTTCAAAATTCGCACCGTTTCGGTAACACCCACTTTTTTTAAATAAGTAAATCGATTCAGTTCGTACCGCGGAGATATTATACTGTGTTTCTGTAAATTTTTTTGAGCGCGAAAGAGCTGTCAGTGTCAAAATAACATGTAATTTAAAAATAAACCAGTAGATGGCCCACCCGTTAGTATGTAAAAAAGGTAATATAATTCAGAAAGTAACCCAATAATATTTTTTTATAAGCTCCATGCACTTCCATCATCGACATGGCTTAATGGAATTTCAAGCAACCGTTTAGTTGACTTAGAGATGGGTAGCAAGCCTTGCCTTGGGGTTCCTTTGCTTAGTCAAAAAAAATTTAACAATTAATGAACAAAAAAATGTAACATTTCCGATTGAAATTCGAAAAGAACGTGTCTCGTCCTTTAAACGACGCTAAAGAAAGGAATATAATTTCCAAATTACATAGCTGCAGGACATCAACATCCAATTTAAATCACCAAAAACATGCAAACAAACGCCTTTGTATCTTGTATCTTCTGGCAAAGATATGCCAACGGACAAAAGGTAAAACCGAAAACTATTACCAGAAAAAAAAAAGTAACTCCCAGTAATCTGCTAATTTAAATCCTTTCCACACCTCTCGATCGACAAGAAACAAGGTTTTTTTTCGTGTTTGTTGTATGAATGCAAATATTTGTTCAAAGCGAATACCCGACAGCGTTACGTTTTTCCTTGTTCAGATTTAATGACTTATTTTGGTGTACAATCCCCAGGAATGTGATAAGAACATCGGAGAAGGAGAACGAGTGGCAATTCACAAAAGAATTCGCCTTCTCAGATGCAAAGTGCCAGATACATTTAAGTTTTTTTTTTTTTTTTTTTTTGCTTTCACAAGAAAAATATAGATTTAGTTGAGAATGGTAGCCCGAGCACCATAGAGCGCCTATCCAATTAAAAGTCCTGCAACAGGGTGACATTCGATACAGTGTCTTTCCATTCAAGAACGGGGGAAGTTATCGATTCAAATGCGAATTGCAATTGCAATAAACACAAAAAGACATCGAAATGAAATTGCTTTTGAAGTTTTTCGAGAACGAATTCGGGGCTATACGTGTGTTTTGGGCAGCGGCAATTACAGAGGAGTAGGTCCTTCTGGTGTTCAATGACCATAGTGAACAACCCCCTGCTGATTGAAACTGAAATTGAAGTTATTGACACACACATTGGACAAAGGTTACGCACTAAGAAGGGAACAGAAAACACTTTTGCGTACATTGACCACAACAGATTTTTGTACAAAAGAAAGACATGCCTGATGTGTATCGATGGAAAGTTAATTTTATTCAAAACATAGTTGAGAGCCAGCCGTCTAGAACTGTTCCGATTAAGAAAACAAAAATCATGTTCCTTAACACAGAGCCAAAATTCATTTTTTTATTATTAATGGCAATATGTGTTCGCTTCACCCAAATAAATTGGGCGGACAGATGTGAACTCAGGCTAAATATAAGCAAAACTGATGTCGTAGTTATCTCCTGTCAAGTAAATTTATTCTGAACGGGGTACCTAGCTATGGCATACGATTGAACGAACAGAGATTAGATTGTAGGATTGAATAGAGCCGGAGACCATCCATATGACTGCAGCAACTTATGGGTTTATTGTAATTTCCCCATACTTAGATCTGGTCCATGATGAGCACATTGGTAACAAATTTAGTTAACAGCTACGTAAATCATCTGCTTCAAGGTAGTACGAGTAGTTACCTGGCAAATGTATTGCTGGAAGTTGAAACGCAGATTTGAAGATGCTAGATTGTACGAAGTTCAAAATAAAAGATTAGAGATTTCAAAATGACACGATAGAGCTCTTAATAATTGTACGTATGCATATACATCCACCTTGGAAGAAATAAAGCCTCCAAGATGGATGTATACACATCAATCCCCACATGAAGGAGATTATTTTTTTATCTTCCTATTCAGATTCCATATTTATCCTTCTACATACGAGTATGTATCTATATGCAGTACATGTTAGATTAACAAACATCAGAGTTTTTTATTGAACTACATATAGGAAACCCCTATTTTCGTGGGTCAAAAATATAAGATTCTTTAGTTTTTTGGGTCCTTATAAGAGTTACAAATATTTTAAGCTTTAAGTACCGAAACGGTAAACAGCACGCTAATGGTTTCAAAACTGTCCGTCGGTATTCTATCACAAGCTTATATCTTTTGCACCGTTTAACCTAGAGAACTGACATTTGCCACAAGAATGGTATAGGGTGAACCAAAAATAAACAGGGGAATAAATTATGAAATTTTGTGTGGGGCGATTTTGACGGTACCCCAAGAAAAAAATATATTTCTCACCACATCATGCGAAATATCAAATGTAAACTAGAGATTTAAGGAAATCGGACATGTGATATATTTTTTCTTATAAAATTTATTCAACACAGCATTGCATGATGCAGATCTTTCTATGGTTAGTTTATGTCAGGGCTTTCAAAATCGCTGTGTTATGACTACTATTCTGGTATTGACTCTGTTTGTGATGGCTAGAGTTATGGACAATTGTAGGCAGTCCCAAACTGTAGGGTTGCCCAAAAATATTGAGTGCATATTTTAATGTAAGAAGTGCCCCGTCTAGAGATGTCATTGTGCGTTTTGTTGCCCGTTTTTAGCAAGAAGAAACTGTGTTCAATCATAGACAAACTGGGGTCCAAACGTTCTCGACACAACATAAGCCGCATACACGCATCTGTTGCCAAGCACCCTTCGACATCGACCAGGCGGCGCTCGCCAGCTAAGAGATACGATGACTATGATGGACCACCCTGTAGTTTTGAAATTATTTTAAAGACCTTGATTACGAACAGTGCAGCAAATGTTTTTATTGATATTATTTCTCATTCTTGGCTTGATACAAGGAGTTTTTTTTTTTTCAGACTTGTGTACATATAGGAGAGTTTCTGAGCTCATGTTGTATACTTCGACTCCTACTCGTTCATCTGTTAGATCCGTCTATGTACCTACATGAAAATTGCATAATTTAGGTCTCACTGCAGTTTGGAGATGTCTTTAAGCTGTAGCTAAAATTATGTTTTGGTAGATCTTGGTCTCATTCGTGTTAACCTATTCTTTAAGATCTGGCTGGATTTTTTTTTTTTTTTTTTTGTTGGTTTTGTTTCATTTTCAGTAATGAAATGTAGACACTGACCATGGCTTCTTTTTTTATGTGAAGATATAAGGGTATGTGTGCTTCATACGTAACAGAATGGCTTGGCTATCACTGAGTACATTTGTAGTATCATTTTCGGACTTACGAGTAGTCTCCAGTTTTGAGAAGCAAACTTTTGTTTGTCCATAATGGTACACCTTCTCTGTATGTGGCTCTATGGGAGGGAGAATTTCATACCCAGAAACTCAACGTCTTTTGAAAATTCTATTGCCTGGGTTTTCTGTGTTTATGAAGCATTTTTCCCTTTGTGAATGTATCTATGGTATCGACGCTCAGTGCTACTCTTCTGCATCAGTCTGCAACTAGGTTTAGTGCTCTCTTGCGAAGATCCGAGATTGTTTCTGTATCATTGGATGCAGACGAAGCCTTTGTTTTTGAATCTTGTCAACGGTCTATTAACGACAATGGAAAGAGAAGAAAACTTCCGCAGCTCTGACACGAAGTTCATCGCATGCATTTCATTTAACCATGTTATATTATCGATTCCTTTGTTGTGGACGAAGATATGTATGTTCGATATGTTAAGGAAATAACCTGCTGTTAATTCTTTTTAAATGAAAGATATGTCAAATTTTTAAGTGAGATTCTGAAAAGCCATGGTGGTTAGTTGATTTATTCAGCTGGTACCCATATTTCATTATTTTCAGGAAAAAGAAAGTTAGGCTTATCGGTCAACATGATTCTGTCATTTGTATTGGTCTGTTTCGTGCCTTAAGTATGTATTTCATAATAAACTCTTTACAGCCTTCCGGAATTTAACTCCACGCAAGATTGTACTACAGCTATGTTAATCTGTGTAGGTAGCATGTGTTAGATACTCGAACCCTTTTTATTAAAAATACTCTCTCTCTCTCTCATTGCAACTAGCCGAGTTTGCCATACATTTCACAATCTACACTATTCCAATCTGTTTGTCTGTCAATATCAGAATGCGTAATGCCTAAGATTATTTCGATGAATATCTGGCAATAGTCTGACATTAATATTTATTATGTCGACGCATGTCACTTGTTTATCAAGTTTTTTGTTAACAAATCTAGCTGCTAAGGGTGAGGTCAATAACATCTTCTCTGACTATGTTTATAAAGATGGGGTTGCACCCATAGTACAATATTTTTAACAACCATAACTACTACAGGTGTGAAAACCACATACAGCTGCTATTTTAACAACTTTTATGGGCGCAAGCAGATAGATAGATAAGTGGATAAATGGAGCACCATAGCTTAGACCGCGAAATATCTTGTGGTTATAATAGGAATCAAGCTTAAGCTTTGAAACCGAAGCAAGCTTACTAAATTTACTCCGGGGTTGTAAAACTCCATAAAGTGTTTGTTTGGTGACCAATAATCGAAAAAATATATGGCCTTAAACTATAACCAAACATAGAGCACATCGCCTCTCTGGGAGTTATCGGATCTTAAAACAGGACCCTCACGTCAGTAAACATCGTAAACATCCACTGTAGGGGGGACGAATTCAAAAGAGTAATGCAACTAGCTGTTCTTAGACCAAACACAGGTAATTTAATTCCAGTGACCTTATACAATAAGAAGTTTAATTTTAATATGGGCTACTCATTTCGGCATCACAAGGAGAAGATAAATGAAATTCGGTAGCTGCTGCGACTGATCAATGCTAGTTAGCACTCATTAACCCCGTACTTTATCTGAAGAAATTTGTAATTGCTTTGTAACCGGAGGTCTTTGCCGTACTTAGAAGTGTCCTTTAAATCGGTTTGGAAAGATGCACTGCATTGTGCACTGCACTCGTAAACTAGAAAACCAACTCGAAGCTGGTAACATAGTTCAAGTTCATCTGCCAAATAAATCTATCCTGACATCGTATACCAGAGAACGAGTGGATGGACATCTTAAAAAGTTGTCGAAACCGAATACAGCTGCTGCTCCTTTGCGACATCGGATACAATCTTATCACACCGAAGAATTGAAGCTGATGGTGGGTTTGCACACCAGGCACATCACTATGAACAAACATGATTGCAAATTGGGACAAATGAACTCCAGGGACGCAGGATAAGACTCTTGAGCATTTCCTTTGCAACTGAAGTAATAGATACTCGGAAAGATAGGTTTTGCTAGGACAAGTTTTAAAAACCTGAGATAGTTACGACGAACTTGCTGAATAGAATACCAGTAAAATTGCAAAAAAAAAAAAAATATGACTTGGAAGAACTAAATTGAAAGTTTCAATCCATCTGACTTCGATAAGTATATAACGTTCTTCAAGGAATTCAAAATCCTTTGCGGAAGCTTTAGCAGTAATTTTGAATATACAAGTCAGACCGATTTGTATCCCAAAATTAACATTCCGCAATATAGTATGCATGGTTTTCTCAGAAACATGTGAACTGTTAATAGTTTGCTGAATTTCTTGTATAAATGTTCTAAAGCTTTGGAAAGTGGTGAAGAAGTTGACTGTAGTAGCTGCACAGTATTTTCCAGTGTCTTTGATCAACTTTCCACACCATAATTGAAAATAAACTTAAGCTACATGGACTTCCCACTGTAGTTATTGCATGCAACTTTTTAAAGCCCAAACTGGTGTTCCTAAGGGTAGTCACTTAGGTCCTATACTACTTATCTTCGCTATCAATTATGATACGTCATGTACATATTAGTTACAGCAATATTTTTATCTCTGCTGATGACCGAAATCTTCTTCAATCCTATATTGACAGTTTCGCCACTTGGATTGACAAAAACGGTCTAATTCTGAACCCTCTGAAATGTCAGGCGCATGCCAACCGCGTTTAACTAATTTTGGCATGCACAAGCCAATTAGTCGCATTAGCAGCTTATGCAGGGTGAGCTATCTGTTGATTTATTTTTGAAATTGTTATAAAAAAAAAAATACATTTAATATTTTTCAAAGTTTTTTGCTTTATTGAAGAGAGTACACTTTCCGATTATTTATGGAAAATAATTTCATTTAAATGGCAGAAGCCCATCCTGTCAACCCAATGGTTCGGGGCTCTATTTCACGAATAGCTCGATCAATATTGTGCCTAAGTGCCTGAATCGTTTCTAGATTATCAGCGTAATATCGATCTTTAACGGAACCAAAATAAAAAAAAACCCCAAAGGCGTCAAATCGCAGCTCCACGGAGGCCAAGTAACATCACCAAAACGGTTGATTACACGATTATAATGAACACAGTTTCGGCAACACAGCACTCAATTTGGAAATAACTTTTCAATATTTCTCAACGCTCTGTTCAAGCGTAAATCGATTCATTTCGTACCGCGGAGATATGATACTGTGTTTCAGAATAACGCCCCAGTACCACTATAGCCTCGCCTGTAGTCTAAATGAGTCGTTATAATGAAGGACAATTACTCAACCGAACCTGCATATACGCGTAGTGTATCTTCTTACAAATCTCCGGTTATTTAAAATTTATTCCTGACTAAATCCATTTTACTGCTAATTGAAAACCCTACAGCTGTCAAAGTACACAATTTATTAAAGAAAGACACTCTGATTTTTTACTTATTCCAGACCACTCTTACACAAGATATCTCTCCAGAAACCACTAAAGAAACCAACAAAAAAAAATCGTCTCCACTTCCTTTAATTTAATTGTGAAAAGTTTGTCCACTTAAAGTAAAGACAGCATGAATTGAATTCCGCCGCAGGATATCTACTGTACAAATTAGCCCCAGCAACAGTACTCAGAAAATAATCACTCAACATTAGACGAGGATCTGTTCATCATCCCTTATCCATAGTTTTGTTAAAATCCTGTGGAAAAAAATGCTATTTTTTTTCGAAAAAAAGGACTCAACCACCAATCATGATGGTGGTCAGACATTGCATTCAGCGCATCTGCATCAACAGACATAAGGAAAAAAGGGACATAAAAATAAAAACAAGAAAATCCTCCTCCAGGAAAATCCTCAAATGAATTGAAGTAATAAAAATGTGGACACCACTACAACTACACACCAGGGATTTGGCATTGTTCATTGTTCGGGCCTGTGTTGTTATCGTCTGTGTCCTTTTGCGTCCCTGCCGTGCTCTGGCTTCCCCTCATTTCAAATTGATTTCATCTCTCTATGGTCTGGCGCAGGATAAATTTTCTGGGACGTATGCCAAAAATATTCGGTTGGTGAGTTCATTGCACTTATCCTTTCGTCGCGTCGTCATCCAGTAGAATTTTCCATTTTCTTCACAACCGCAACACAGGCGATGTGACTCGTGTAGGGGAAGATGCATGTCAAAACCGAACCATAGTTCAGGACAAAAACAAGAAGAAAAGAATTCTGGTTGTGTCGTCGTCCCTTTGATGACGGAGACTTCTTCTTCTCGAGAAAACAAAGTTCAGGGGTTAAATCGGACGAAAGTAAGAAAACAGAGAATTTGTGTCCTTAATATTCCGGCGCGGTGTGATGTTTATCTTTAAAATTCTCAATGTGCCTCGCTTACGGTGTACGGTCATAACCATCATCATCAGCTTTTGTTTGGTTTTGAGCGTTTGACTTCGGTTTACTGTGGTGCGTCCCGCAGCCAAATGGGAAAACTAATAACAGGATTGTGAAGGATGATTGGCTTCAGTTCATGGACACAGGAACTGTGTACAGTACTGATTGCATCTGTGAATTTGGTACCAGAAAAATAGTTTTTTGCAATTTTCCGTTCATTCATGAAAATTCGAAAACTATTCAGTTGAAGATTATTTTTCATGGATCATGGTAGGAAAAGCATTCCGTTCTCAGTGGATTTTACAGTCGAACTTTACAACCATACAGAATCATTTGGAATTTAAAAAAAAAAAAAAACCGATAAATACCTATCCGAGCACGATGAAGATAAAAGAACAAAGGAAACATAAAATCGATTCTAGCGCCGATATGTTTGAACGCCTGCAGCGTCTATTTTGACACCTTTTGCTGTTAATTAAGTATCAGAGTATGTTTTGTCGGCTTTGTGTTAGAGATTTTTTGCCTCATTAGTGGTGCAATGAAGGTTATTAGTATGTTACATTGTAGTGTATTCGATCAGGCATTTCAAGGTAAATTAAGGAACTTTGAGATACAATCAATGGAACAATAGATAATGTTTCACTTAGTTAGTCCTTCTATGTGATATCTGCCTACGTCCTTGTGGAGTTATTTGTTTGTTTGTTCATTTCTAAGCAATTAACACTCATTGTGCTCTAAAGCGACTGCTTATTTTATTAAGCAAGTAAACAAGATACCATGATGTTCTTTTATTAGTGAGAAGTTATTTCCAGACTGTACTTTAATTAGTTTTGTGGGTAACCGCATGTAATAGGATTAACATTATATGTATAGTCAAAGCAATTTTATATACATAATCTTGCATGAATGCATTTTGAATTTCTGGTTTGATTAATTTTCATTAAGGGCCGATACTGTAATCTTGTTTCGGAGATCTTAGAGTGTGTGGGTTTGGGTTGTAATTATGATACACATGCTATATAATCTAGTCTATAATCTTTCATTAAACTGACCAATGTGATGAAGCAGCTTATACATACCTACGAGATTGGTTGGTTGAGGGGAGAGTAATAGCATGAATCTTTAGAATTTCACCCTTAAGTACGGATACATACTCGTACTTGCAATGATATCCTTTTTTTTATATGATTAGATGTGTGCAGTGCAATATAAAAATTTCCCGTCATATCTCCAACATTATATCAAATTCGTTGCACACTAGAAGTTAACCTCGGTGTCCACAGTTGAAAAAACGAATGACATTATAGTCACTACTTTGTATTTTCACCTTTTCGAAAGCCTTAAGGTATTTTTAACCCTCCGTCTCTATGTCTGTCACCACATGCACGGTTTTTATACAGATCATGCAGAACAATAACAATGCAGGCGTCATTTTGCAAAAGTCGCAATAAAAAAGTGGTATACGTACATACATAGGTAGACATGAAAAGAGCTCTTTTTTTAAATTTTGCAATACTTAGGGCTGTGTCATTGAAGCTCATTTTTCAAAATGTGTTGCTTCCGTTCTCTGGATATGTTTAGCTCAGAAGCTATTTTTCTTTCGCTACGCCGAGGATTTCGTTCGATTCTGGCCTTAATACTCCGAATCACTGTTGACGATGTTGCTGTCTTTTTCGGACCACCTCCATAGCATTTTGCAATATTGCCGGTTTCGTTGTAACGCGATATGATGCGATACACAAACATTTTGTTCACTTTCAAAAGTTTCAGTTCACGAACAATAGCTGGTTGTGATTTTCTAGCCAAAAAAGGGCAATAACACTACTACGTTTGAATTCTATTGTCGATGGAACAAAAACTAATCATGCGATAGAAAAAAAACACACGCTTGTCAACAATGAAATGACAATGAACAACTGTCAAATTTTCAGCGCGCTGTCATTCGTAGTTTGGGAGACACAGCGACGTGAAGTTGTTAACAGTTGATTTCAGCCACCCTTTATATAGGTAGACATGAAAAGAGCTCTTTTTTTTAAAAAAAGTTTTGCACCACTTAGGGCTGTGTCACTGAAAATCTTAAAGTATGTGACCCAACACTTGAAAAAAATCTTGGTAAGTCTCATTGAAGTAACGGATTATTTATTTTATGTCACTTCCCCATCTATCCTGAAGAAGTGAAACCCGTCCTGAAGTTGGGAAATATTTAAAACTTATTTCCAAAATGAGTGCTGTTCCCGCTTTCCTTCGAAGCTGGAGAGGGCAACTAAGTTACTGTAATCGGATAGCGCTACAGAGGCATGATAACCATTTTATTTTTTAGGCCAGAAACTGAGGAAATTAACTTGGACGATCTCTGGTCCCAGAAAGACGGCGATAAATGCCATACAAGCCGTCCAACGATCGATCTATTGCGCACTAACTTCAATAATCGTGTAATCAGCTGATTTTGTGATTTTGATTGACATCCATGGAGCATCGATTTGACGCAGTTGGACTTTTTTTCTTTTAGGTTAACTTCAAAGACGGAAGTTATGCTGACAATCCAGAAACGATACAGACAGTTAAGCGCAATATTGAACGAGCTATTCGTGAAATAGAGCCCCGAACCATCGAAAATGTACTGCAAAATTGGGTTGACAGGATGGGCTATTGTCAAGCGGAGAAAGGTAAAATTACGAGAATGAATTATGTTAAAACTTTCCAAACTGCAAATGAAAAGGCTGAACTTTGTGGTTCTTTTTTTTTCAGTTTTTAAATGCCAACAGGAATAATCTGTTTATTTGCAATTTCCCTTATATGCAGCAATCAAATGAGAATTATTTCACGAATAGCCCATTCCGCGCATGTACAGGGTGGCGCAAAATGACATTCATGGTTTTGTATTTCAATATTTTCTACTTTTTTAGAAATTTGCAAACAAGACGTAACAAAACAATGAATCAAAATCATCGCATTTTATTTTAAAAACCAACATATTTGAATGTGCCAACAAAATATCGTCCAGTTGTACTTTTTCGGCAAGAATGATCCGTAAGGAACCTACCTGGTATCTGAAATTTTGCGAATGATGATGAAAAATGTGTTGAACAGAGCACGAATGAGTGAAGCAGAACATGGTCACCATTTCCGGGACATAATCTTCCACGTTTAGGTTAATAAAATTCCCCAATTGTATACTGTATTTAAAAAAAAAAAATTGAATGTGCTCTGAAATAAGAAAGGTGTAACGAATTTAAACCATAAAGGTCATTTTGTGCCACCCTTTATTTAAAAGACACACGCATAATAAACATACGAATTGTAATACAAGAAACTTGTAAATCTTGGGCATTAGCAGATATTAGCGCTTTGTATAGTTGGGGTGAAGTACCATTTAGCGCGTACGGAACTGCTATCTCAATTTCGAGCTACCTAACCGATTTGAATGAAATTTTATGCGTCGTCAAGTGTGTTAATCAGGAACAGTTTAAACTATACGGTGTTCATAAGCTGAACAATAAACACAATTAATGTGGCCCAACTTTGCATTGATTTCAAAAATGTAAAGTTTCACTATTTTTACCTTCAACAACTTTCAAAAAAGATTAAAAAACAAAAAACTGCCTAAAAAAAGGTATGCACCCTATACCCTTATCTTTGAAACTACGAAAGCGATTATGTTTGAAAAATTCGTAAGTATGTTCCACGTTTCAAAAACTACAGAAAAACAATTTTTATTTGGATACGCATGTCGGTTTTCGAAAAATATGTGCAAATGTAAGTGATAGACAAAATGGCATCTACCACCCGCCATCTTGATTTTTCCGAGTAGCCGATACTTATTCTAACTCGTGACAATAAGATGAATCATTTGATCCCCTTTTTTTATAAAAATTTGCCTAGCCTCTTAGGCTAGCCCTTCGTTTGGTCATAGTTAGTTAAAACAATAAAAATCGGGAACAGTGCGTATGGTGCGCATAGTACACACCATAATAACTGTAACAAATATCAGTATAAACTGCCTACTTGTTTAATATCTAATAGTATATTTACTGTAATTGCTCCGGAACCCTTGGCACATAAAGCAGTTCCAAGCTAGAGCCTCTTTTTTTATGTAACTTCGAAATTATTGAACCGATTTTGGTAGATAAAGGACTTTCTTTTGAAGTTTCTGCATAAGTTTCTTGTAACACTATTTTTTTGGAAATTGAGGAGGAGAGTCGGAGGGGGCACCCGTTTCCCATTTTTCCCAAATATTCCTCCTCTCTGAGTGTCCAAATTGTGTAATAAGAATGGGCAAACAAGTTTGTAGGTTGGCTTGTATGGCGGGAAATAATGAAACAAGTATCAGTGTTGATAGCCTATGCACAAATATGCTGAGGTGTTATTACTTCTTATTCTACAGATATTTAACTAGCTTTTAAAGCTACGAAAGTACTAGGTCCCACTTTGGAAAGATTATTGAACAGTTAATAAAAAGTTGGACATTGTTCGAAACTCGAAAAAAAAACATTTGATCCAAGGGAATTCAAGCATGCGATACACTTAAGAAAATAAATAAATAAATAAATAAAGAAAACCTTAATGTCAGAGGGGACCGGTGTTTTGGTAAAAGCCTACAACTTCTCAAATTTAAAAAAAAAATTGTATTTCTTCTTCAATACTTTGTTATCCAAACGCTGTTCATCTGTTTCATTTGTTTTCCCATGATGCAGTTTAAACAAATTTGGTTGTCATACGACCATAGCGCTGAAAATTAATATTGGCGTCGTATTCAAAAAAAAATACGACCCGATCTCGCCGCCAAACATAACCAGTGACGGATGTACTGGCCTTTGAACGATCACATTTAGATTCTCCGAACCCCAAATTCTGTAACTTTGTTTGCTAACGTTGCCGACGAGCGACAAATGGGCCTCTTCGCTGAAGAAAATTTTGTTCGAAAAATCGGAGTCAACTTACAAATGCACAGATGTTACATAACTGTCATTTTTGTACTAAGATTCAACAATTTTAATGCGTTGAGCACTTTAACTCTCCACATTGCCAAATGGCGAGGCTAGAACAACAATAACTACCTGTCACTTTGGATGGCAGATGGATTTGACAGATGTCATATGACAGGGATATGAAATCCCAACCTCGAAATGAATAACCCTTCACTTATAGTTCCATTTAAGAAAGATTTATCCTGTCAAACACACTGTCTCGTACCACATTTACAAAGTAAAATTACTCAAAAATTCCACAATTTGATCTCACAGATCTCTTCTAGCAGTGTCTATCCATGCGCTTTGTGGCGGCTGATACATAGCTAATGCTCACATCCCGACAGAGCACCCAGAAGAGCCAAACCACCCATGTTATAATTGCAACTAATAAATTTTAATTTCAATCAATTAAGACGACTTTCAATTTGCGTTTTACTGTGTGCAATTTGGTTTTTACTCTTCATCCTTGACTACGTTTCTTGAGACGTGCTGAATAAAATCTACAAAGTGTTTAACTACTGGTTGCGTTCCATTTCTTGTCAGTTATGGTACTGCAGCACATCTTCATCTCGTGAAAATCCTTTATAGTTACTGCCAACCGTGATGCTAATTACTTATGCAGGTACGGGTATACAGGAGACAAAGTAAGCGGAATCCTTCTAAATGAAAACTGAAGCAGTTTGCATGCTCTGCCATACCGTAGAGGGTGGCACAGAATTCGCTTTTTGCGCTTTGGGCACTTTCGTTGCACTTTTTTTTTTTTTGGTTTTCACCTTTCGGCTTCTGTTTCTGATGCTGCGGAGCACAGAGGAGATTGCTCAATCGTGATGGGATTTTAAATTCCACGAAATAAAGCTTAAATAACATATCGTTGGCAGTAAACTGGGGAAAAGGGGAGTTCCATGGGCGTGATGTTGTTTGATCAGCAAGATGAGGTAAAATGTGCAATTTTGGGAAAATTTCACTGACTTTCTTTCAGCTTTGAATTAAAACGGCTGCTATTTTGAGTTAAGCACCGCAGGGGTTTCGCGTGATTTTTACACTTTTGCGGTATCTGTGGAATGCGTTTGGTTTCTACGGTGAAACTGAGTTAGAAAGGAAATATGTTGGAGTTACTCACTCCAATAGGGTTTCATTACTGATGAAAATGTTAGTAAGACTTGTTATCCGAGTGGAAGTGGCTTTTAGCTTTAGTGCCACACAGGTATTCCGCAAAATCATTTAATTAACTTTTCAGTTCCTTTATGGATTTGACATGCGAGATGTAAAAAAAAACGTTGAAAGTTGCTTTGATCAACTTGCCACTGGAGCGGCAACACACTACCACTACTCTCTTCAGTTAAAAAAAAAAACATACGGGAAAATTGCAATCCATCTAGAACGAACATGACACCATATCCCTCATCTTTTAAAGAGCAGATGCAATGATATCTTTCTATAAAGAGAATACTTCCGTGACGTTTAAGAAATTTTATCACAAAGCTGTTGTTACAACTTTTTTTTAGCAAAAAGTGGGCGTGGCTCTTAACATTTGTAACCGAAGTTCACAATAAGACTTATCAATCACCGTAAATAGCTTCTTTTTTTTTTTTAAAGAAAACGTCCTCTAGAAATGGGCGTTTCTTCAGTTTCTAGCAAAAATATTGAGAAAAAAATACAATTTTTCAAAAGTGGGCTGATCTGTACTCATATTGCCTCGGATTCTAGAAATGGTTATATAATGAATTTCATGTTCCTAGCTCAAAATTTAAGATCCAAAAAGTGGTGAATTATGGACGAACTGACATGGCTAGATCACAATAGCTGTAGAAGTTGATCACACTTCTGGGGGTCTATCGTTATTATTTCTCTCTGTTGCAAACTATGTAACAACTTAATATGCCTTGGATATTGTAGTCACAAATGTATATACAAATGCATATAAAGGGTGCCCCATCGGTTGGTTTCTTTTCGAAATTGCTCTAAAAAAAAAAAAAAAACATTTAATTTTTTTGCTTTTTTGCTTTATTGAGGTGAGTACACTTTCAGATTATTTATTTCCATTTAAAAGCCTGCCGCGACTGGCTTGGCAGTAGCCCATCATGTTGACCCAATTTTGCAGTATATTTTCGAGGGTTCGAGGCCCTTTTCACGAATAGCACGATAAATATTGCGCTTAAATGCCTGAAACGATTTTGGATTGTCACCATAACATCGATCTTTAATGGCACCCAAAACGGCGTCAAATAGCATCTCCGCGAAGGCCAAGCAACATCACAAAAAAGGTTGATGACACGATTATTAAACTTAGTGCGCAAAAGGTCGATTGTTGGATAGTTTACATGACACGACTTGCTGGAACCAGAGATCATCGAAGTATATTTCCTTAGTTTCTGACCAAAAAAAAAAATCGATTATCATGACTTTGTAGCGGTTTCCGTTGACCGTAACATTGTTGTCATCTTCATCTTCGAAGAAAATTGGGCCTATAATGTCCCAAAAATGCTAAGGATGCATTCTCTTCTCTACGACTACGTGTGGGTGTTATCAATGTGTTATCAGTTAGCAAGCCAATCGCACGAACTTCCTATACAAACTTGCGGGGTATGTCTGGTGCAATATTTTGATCGAAATTTCTTTTCAAAATTATTCACTGTTTCAGCAACTAGCACTCACTTTGGAAATAAATTTCCAATATTTTCCAACGTTGTTAAAGGGTAAATCGATTCATTTCGTACCACGGAGATATTATACTGTGTTTCTGTCAATTGTTTCAGTCAGTGTCAAAATGACATGTAATTTAAAAAGACTCCAACAGATGGCCCACCCGTTATCTATGCATCTATAGGTACCAGGATACTATGAATTTTTAGTACAAATTGAATACATACACATTTATCTAACATATTTTATAGCTAATAGAACGTAAAGTTACAGACTTTAATGTCCTCGACGAAAAGGAGAAATTGTCACGATGAGTACACTGAACGTAGAGGTACAGTTAATTTTTGGTAATAAATAGGCGCGAGGTAACATTCTAAAGGACACCGTATTCTCGTGAATTTTTTTATAATGAAGTGGAATTTCAACGACATAAAAATGTTCGTCATAATAATGTTCTACTGAAATTCTTCAGCTACTCTGGTATTTTCATGAACATATGGCGCATTCTATACATTCGTAGCATTAATGGATTGCTGACGATTCATCAGAACCTTGTCTTGTTTCAACGAAAGATTGCTGTAGTGGACTGTTTCTTTTCTTTTCTTATTTCAATGAACTACCTACAGTTTAAATTTATCACAAAACATTTCAATTAAGAACATAAAATTAGTGCAGTAAATAATTATTGTACCACAGTTTAAAGAGGCAATGATTATGGTGAACTTTTAGAGATCATTTCCAGATTTCAGTTAATTTGGCACCAAAAATTGGAATTCTAGCCCTGAAAGATGAAGTTTTTAATACAAAAATTAAATCAAATGCTCAATATGATGATTGACCATCTCAAGTTTAACATCGAACGTTTGTAAAATATGGGAAATAGTCTGTCGGCAGTATCACACAAAACCTGAAGGTGGGCACGGTGTAATGGGTAGTGTGTTTGTTTGTGCCCTGAGCTGTGCAGGTTCGAGCCCGAACGGGGAACAGCAACCAACAGCCACCCGACCATATAAGAGAAACGAATAAAATCTAAGTATCTCCAACCACTACACCAAAAAGGGATTTCTGCTTTGTAGTACAATGAACAGAAAATCGAGTCTGACTACTCCAGGATTTGGAAATTCATTTTATAATAACAAAAATCGTACAATAAGTACTTCTTCAATTCAGTGCAGACTTCAAAAGGGTGAGGAGACTCCGATTGTGAATACATGTGAAATCACAATAAGCACAAACTTAACTAATAAATTTATTAAAAACGATCATGAGAGAGGATTCGAAATATTGATTATAGTATCGATACTAAGTACTAGGATCGGTATCGAACCATAAGTATCGATGCTCGGAATGTATCTGTCTGGAAGTATCGATACTGCTCAGTCGAGTATGGGGACTTGAACTATTCGAGATATTTCATTCATATTCCATGCAAGGTGAACGATTTTTGATGCATAAGGTGTGGACCGCTATGATGACACTCGACGGGGATGTTAACGTGTTTTTCAGTGCGACTAAGATAGTACAGACATTTTGTTTGCATTTTATCTTAGATTATTGTAGTTTTAGAATATCTACATATGTATGTGTTGTTATTCAAAATAATTGAAAATAATTTTATTTACTTTGCAAGAACCTGTGGAGAGGCTAGATCCGCGGGCTTCTAATTCAAGAACTACCCACATTTTTTTCAATAAAATTTAGGTCCAGTCTAGTTTGCAGATAGACCTACCTGAAACTCATTACAATCGAATTGAAAGGGAGGGCAAGATACAGTCATCAAATATATACCTATACATATTGGAGCATACTAAAAGTATTTTTGATATCCTTACAGTAATTTGCACAACACGGGAATTAAGAAAATGGGGGATGAGATAAAGAGAGGAGATACCGACTCACGTTGGTTTTAAAATTCTGTAAATTGCAATGGAAAGGAAAGATAGAGCTTTGTACATTCGCGTTGTACGGTTTACGAGTAAGAAAGGATCTCTATATTTCAGATATATTTTAATTTTTATAAATTGTATTTAAAATATTACTTTTTAAACTTTTCCCGGACGAACTAGGGTATGGTCATGTCTTTCCTATTGGTGGTTCTGGATTCCCAACCATAAGGGAAGACTTTATTTCTATGAACAAATTATTTGGAAACGAAACTAATGAATATATTAGAATAGTATTAAATGTCAATTATACTACTAATAGCAAGGCTTTCGAATGAGATCATAAAAGTTAAAACATACCCCACGCATGAATTTGTGCATACTGTGAGCATCACAAATAAGTTAACAGTCATTTTGTTTATCTTTAAGTTATATTTATAAATATCGTACTCATTACTTTTTAAAACTAACTATGCATAATAACTCTTTAGTTTATTTATAATGCAAAATAGTCATATTTTTATCAAAATTAAACAGAAACAAAAATTTCTTAAAATAAAAACCAAAATAACTGCCATTTTCACGCGTCAAAAAAACTTAACTAAAAAGTTGGCAGCACTTTAGTCATTAATCTGTTCGTGGAAATTAGGAGATCCCCGTTTTGTGGTATGGTTTCGTGTACTCACACAAAGATCTTGTCAAAATAAATGCTTAAGGATCAGTTCTTGTTGTGTGAGTCTAAAGTGACGGATTTTTATTTAGAATTCAAAGAAATAAGTGTTTTTACCGATTTTTTTTACCATGCCTAAACAAACATCGTTGGATACTCGAAAAATTATTCTCGATTTACATGAAAAAGGATACACCTTACGAGGAATAGGCAAAATAGTTGGAAGAAGTCATGTTGCGGTAAAAAAAAAAACTCCTTGACAAATTTCGGGATCACAAGACTCTTGAAAACATTTCTCGACCAGGTAGGCCAAAGCGACTTAGTAGTCCAGAAAAAAGACTCATTGTCAATAAAGTAAAAAAAAAATCCTACTACAAGTGCAGTAAAGCTTTCTAAGGAGGTCGCACATATCTCTGGAAAAGCCGTAAGTGCTAGCACAATAAGAAGAGCGTTACATGAAAATGGTATTCATGGTCGAGTACCTCGAAAGAAACCATATATTTCAAAAATTAATAAAAAAAAAAGAAGACAATATTTTGGCAAAAAATATGAAAAGAAGGATAAAGAAACTCATCAAAAATATGGAGAAAAAAAAATCAGGAGTTCGAAGAAAAAAACATCACAAGGACAATAAAGCATGGTGGAGGTTCGGTTATGGCCTGGGGATGTATGGCAGAATCAGGTGTTGGGAATCTGGTTTTTATAGAAAGTACCATGAACAAAACAGATTATCTCAACATTCTAAAAAACAATTTGCAACAAAGCTTTACGAAATTGAATTTGGATCGAAATTGGATCTTTTAACAGGACAATGATCCAAAACACACTGCCTATTGTGTTAGGGAATGGCTGCTTTATCACACACCCAAGCAGTTGGATCATCCACCCCAATCCCCAGACCTTAACCTAATTGCATAACATAAAGAACAGAACTGTTAACTTATATTTGATGCTCACTGTATGTACATTTAATCCTAATTTTTCGAATATAAAGGGTGTCCCAACAAAAGAGGAAAATTAAAATTTTAAATAAATCACAGTTTTTTTGAGAAAATACCGAAATTTTGATTCAATCATAAAGTAGACATGTGGCAATTATGTATGGAACAACACATCTGATAAATGCTCTCCTCAGCTATGCTGGCACATTTGCGTCGTTTAGACGAAATTTTCTATCAAAGGTTGGCATAACTGAGGCTGGATTTCAGTGACACAGCGTCTAATCTCTTCCTTCAAGACTTGCGGGTGGTCATGGTCATAAACATAAACTTTTGATTTAAAAAAATCGGATGATCTAGGCCAATTCTGGCCGCCCAAAACGTGATGTGTAGCAAGTGGCACCGTCCTGTTGGAACAATATATCTTCTAGATCGATACCATCTTATTTTCGTGAGAATACGCTGCATAATGCTTCTTGAAATGTTCAATTCTTGATCTCGATGCCGAATGGTTATTCCCGGACTATCGGCCAAATTCTGACTAACAACCGTGATGCTTTTTGCTGAATGACCTGGACGACCACATATCAATGTTCGGACGGGTTGGGGTCAAAATCCCGAAAAACCAAAATCTCGAAAAACCAAAATCCTGAAAATCCAAAATCCTGAAAGGCCAAAATCCCGAAAAAAAAATCCCGAAAAATTATATAAAATTAAGAACTTGTCAAATGTTTAAATATATATATATTATATCCACAATGCATAAACAGTAGAATATGTAACTGCTGCAACCCCCCTGCTTGGGCTCACTGTAGGATTTGGAGTGGGTGCGAGGTGTTCACTTTCATTTTCGGAATTTTGGGTTTTCGGGATTATGTTTTTCGGGATTCTGTCCGACTCCCTGTTGGGACATTAGTAATCGACCCAGTCTCCTCGAATTTTTCCATTATCCTTTTCACAGTTGAAGCAGTTTTATTTTGATTACCAACAATTGGACGCAATTTGCTGTCATCATTTTTGAAATAAGGTTTAAAATAAGGATGCGTTGTTGTGTCAAATAACGATCCATTTTTAATAATGGCGGACTGTCTACCATTGAACTGTTATAATGATTTGACTGTTAAAACACAACAACAAAAATGGCGCCAAATTTGAATTGTCCGCTCTTGTTGGGACACCCTTTATTTTTCTACAATCTTTTGAATTATTTAAGTTGAAAGTAATCGAATTATTGCAGTTAAAATCATTCTTCTTCAGGTCAGTTAGGAAGGAAAAGCAGGTCCTGCATCGAAATGGGTAGAGCTTAGGCCAGTTTATTTCTTGTGTTATATTATAGTTGCTCCATCGAAGAGACGGAAGTCGCTACGATTTTAACATCTTTTCTAAAATGCTGATAGTGTAGCGGAAAAATCTCTTTCATGTCCTAACAAGATTTTTCAAATAAAATAGAGACAGTTCATCCCATTGTTCTACTTCGGTGGAGGACGTATTCTTGGCGTCTCCAGTATTCCAAAGGAATTTTACCCTAAACTGATGCTGAAGGTACTGTTGCAGTATTTTCTGCAGTATATACTCGTCCTTATGCTTTCAACTTTAAAACTTTAATCCTTTCACCTCAGACTTTAGGCAATTAATTAAAGGTATAGCTTTGAAGATTATGCCGTACTATATAGATTGAACATTCCAGTGGTTTGAGAATGTTTATTAGCTCCTTGACTACAGTTTAATCTTTAGGTGGAAGCATCAGTATTCCCATCTGTTGGATTATAAATAAGAGAAGCTGACCAGACAAATCTTTCCACCAAATAGAATCAAGAATTTCGTTCTGCTTTTATACCGAAGTATACATCTGTGTTGAACGGATTTTTTTTTTTTTTTTTTTATTTTTAAATTATTAACAAAGATTAGAGTAAAACTATTATTTAGTACTCCCTATAGTACTTTACTTATAGTATCGAACCGAAGAAACAAGTAGGTACTCGACTATTGGTACCGAGTATCGATAGTTACTTCAATACTCATTTCGAACTCTATCCCGATATGGATGTATCTGCGGGATATGGACATAAGTAGGCACTCATTTGTGATTGATTTATCAATATGTGCTATTAATTTATATTACCAACGAAGTGTTCGTGATGTAATTAGAGAAAATCTAATGACTGTTCAAGCTGCAGCCTAATCAAATTCAACATTAAAATTCAATATCCACATCATGCCCGGTCGCACTGGTACTGATGCATTGCAACAAAATATCCGTACATTCAACCAATCGATTCATTACCCCAGCTAAATTTACCACTAAAACTGCAAAACGCAAACGATCCCAAAAGATGCATCTGCGGACTTTGCACAAAATACAGCCAACGCATCTCATGCGTATTCACTGAAGAGTAAAATTTTTATAATTACAGCTCGTAATCATTTCGAAAGCAAGTGATCCATGTAGTGTGCATCTCGCCGCCGCTGTCGGTTGGCCGGACCATCTCCTCTTTTGGAACATACTCTGAACTTTGGCGCCGTGCCAATGGATTGAAGTGCCCACAGGCAGACAAAGTGCATAGCTATGCAATGTACACCATGTGGAACAACATGCAAGTAGTTCCTACGAGTATGTCTGCTAAGTAGCACAATGTAGTGTAAGAGGTGGTATTTCTTTTTTTTTTTGTTTTGTTCACCCCCGATGTAAAGTTCATGAAACCCTTGGAACAGGCTGTATAACTCATGCGGTAGTTGTCCCTTCCGTAACGGACAATATGAGAAAAGAAATATTTTCACAAGGGTTCACACTTCAGACTACAAGTTAGTCAGTTCTGAAGCCTTTTTTTTCAAGAGCGCACCGTGGCGTAGAATGACATAATTGGTCGACCAACCACAAAGGTCAGAATCAAAGATCACCTGTCCGATCGTACTCAAATCGATTCGACATACCGACGGTGATGTTGATGCGAAACGAACACATAAAGTACTCAAAAGCAATCAAGAAAATATGAAGTTTCCCATCGTGTACGTCGGCTTAAATCAAAACAATGACGACTTCATCTTATTTTCCCAAAGAAACCCAAACTGATCGTGTCGATCGGTGCGAGTAGACCAATCCGAATGCGGATCATTGTAATTGAGAGGTGGGTTTCATATTTCACTGACATTTCAATGGTAAACGATGACCCAATAAACACTCTAGCCTCCGATAGAGGGTGAGAGAGTATCGAATTTCAGGCGAACATGATCGTATCTAATTGTGCTTCTTTGCATGAAGTAGCAAACAAACGAAAAAAAATGATGTTGAACTAAATTTCATAGAAGGGAAATTAACATTTTTTGACAAATGTGAATATGCGTCCGATTAGCATTTAAGAAAAACTACTTTTAAGCGAGGAACAAAAAATGTATCTACGAGTATCTATTGTTGGCACCTAATGAAATTGTAAATATTTTGAAGCGTGTTTTTAACTCCAACGCAAGGTGGCTTATTTATCACCTAATTTAATTTAATGGCGATGCTAATAACCGTTTAGCCAAATTGAGGAAAATACGTCAGATTTGATTTTTATTTAAATTTGATTGAGCATGGAAATTTGGTAGCTATTTTGAATGGCATACATAAATGCAGAGCGCTAATGCTGTTTTAAAGAGTCGTGCTATTGTGACTTCTGGTTATTTATGAATGAAATTCTCACAATTTTATTTGACTTAAATGCGTATCTCCGGCTCATTAAAACATCAAAGGTAACTCTTGCGACTTGACGAGTTGATAAAGAGTTGGAGAATAGTGAAAGGCTAAATTTTCAACGTGTAGGTTGGTATACAGTGATCCACGGAAAAACAAGAGGGTCGACATCGGGATTTACTATAAAAACTAACTTACTAGCGAAACCTAGGCAATGCAAACAAAGAAAGTGTAGAGAGATGTGAATGATTCAAGTATAAGATACACATTCAAAAGGTATTAGAACCAATGACTACCAGCGATTCTTTGCATTTTAGATTGATGCCTTGAAGAAAGCCAAGTACGCTCGAGGAATCGATCGACCACAAATTGAAAGCCATGAGCTTTTCTACAGTCACCACCTATTGAATTGGAAATCTAAAGCCGGTATGTCCCCTTCCCAAATCGATTAAAAGAGTTAAGTACTTTCGACAAAGTTGACGAAAATATATAAATGTTTAGGAACAATGTACTCCGGATACCAGGCCACCTACTAGAATTTTTACGTAATCCTCTGTATGAACGAGCATTCAGTTTAACTTCTCGTTGAAGATGAAGGTAGGCACCTACATTTTTGCACTGAACGGGCTGGAAGAGAATAATCGACGGCGAAGTAGAGTCTGCCGATGATGTGAGCTCCGTGAAAACAGATGCTTATGACATCAAATCTGGTATTGGAGAAAGTTTTTGTTAATTATGAGCGCTTTGAGAATCCAGATTGGAGAAGTATATCCAGAGGTACCCTAATTTTGACATCCCAGTTACACCGATTCTGACAAGGAACTATTGAATGACCGTGAGAAGACCAAATAGTTACATATGATGCCAAGGCTAGAGGACGAACATGTTAAGGCCAAATATGAAGAAAAGGCAACGACACGCATAGATGTTTCAGAGAGAAGATCAAAACGATCTTGCCATCGAGAGGCCAAGAGTAGAACCATTAAACTTAGACGGGATAATGCATGGGAGTATGTTTCTCCTATCTAGCCTATCGGTCCACCTGGCTAGTATTAAAGTTTAAATTTGGGAGATATGTCGTTGATAGGGGTAGCAATAAATATCCGAAAAGTTTCCACCTACAAGGTGGGTGCTTTATCGTTTTTGAGGGTGGAAATTTATTCCCAGCTGCAAATAAATTTCAGAAACAACTTTGATCAATAGCTTTAAACAAAGGAAGGAATGATTTTGAAAACGTTGTTCACACACTTACTGCACCCTTCCAACGATTGGCATTTTGATTATACAAAAACAATTAAGGAATTCATGGTTCATTACAATTTTAAATACATTTTCCGTATCTTGCAGGAATAGGAGTTCAAGAGATGAAATCAAAAGAACGCTCATCAATTACACGTAAACTAATAATGAATTCTCGTACAATTCCCAGTACATTTTTGTAAGAAATTCAATAGGCAATATTTAAGCAGCAATAGGGTGAAGCGTTCGGAAGATAGAAGCGAATAACCTGCGCTGGTTCCTGCTGAGAGTAGATTTTCACCTCAAAAACGAAGAAGCACCCATCTGATCGGTGGAAACATTTCGTATCTATTATATTACTACCCCTATCAAGTACATGTGTATCTCCTAAATATAGACTTTATTTTTCATTTCATTCATATTTCATTTATTTGTCCTAATTTTCAAGGACTATTTCTTGAAAGTGATTTGCTGAAACAGAAGTGTCTTTGGATTGGGCATGTGTATTGATATTTTCCATATATCAACATTCGAACCAGAATTAGAATGAAACTTCAAAACAAAGGGATAGCAATTGTCGCCAATGCAGCAGAAAGTATTGCAAATATTATTTGACTCTGTTTTAACGTTGTCAAGTTGTCTCTCTACGCCAAAGGACTTGCGCTTCTGTTAGTAATACCGGGATTTGAACAGAAAGGAGCAATTTACGGAGATCTAAAATTTCCTCAAAAATTTGTAAGGATACTTTAAACTATTTAGTCTAAGATCGCTGAAGTGGGGGGAATCTTGCCTTTCTTGGCCCAGACATTCAACGTAGTTCTTTAAAGTTTCGATTTCGTCTCACCCAAGATAACAATCCTACTGGATGAAAATAAAATAAGAATTAGTGGTAGAAGAAGCACCAATAGCATACGTGAGTATTTTCTCATTCTACACATGTTCTAGTAGCGAGTAGATGAGTTGTGTAGTTACGCTTAAGTTTTCCACTAGATGGCGATCGATTCCACGCTATCTAAGATAATTTTTTTCTTACAAAAATATAGATCAGTGATAATCGTTCCTAAGCTACTAGTCTGCTAAAATTACAAAAGTCTATTCGTAAATCCCTGCATGTATTTCTGAGGCAAATGGAACACGATGGAACACGAATGCAATGGACATTCAAAAATGGTTAACTCGACTGAAATAAGTGACTGGGTCAAAGGAGATAATAAAACAGAGTGCCACTTGTTTTGTTCTTGAAGAAGCTCCTCAAAAGCCGACTAAGCTAACTAAGGACGTGCTATACCTTTTACAGACGTATGACCAAGGAACGAGTTCCTTTGACCCGATATTTTTTTTTAGAGAAAGTGTAACGTGGAACTAGGTAGTTTCATTGCCATCCCAATCGTTCAACACATTGAAAGAAAATCCATTAACATCTGTTCGGATAGCCAAGGGGTAATTTAAGCTAGCCAATCCCTTTACTTAACTCTAGAATTGTAAATAAGGCTATCGAAAAACTCAATATACTAGGACGAAGTAACTTTATCACGATGGTCTGGGTTCATGGCCACGCAGGAATTGACATACAATTCATATGTCACAGATCATGAACCAATTCGTCATTCTATTAACATGGAATAGTTGATCTTTTGCGGTAACTAAATTATGAGTACTGGCATGTCCACAAACGAAAGTGTTAAAAGGTGCGCTAAGGGAAAACAGAACTTAATTTCTGTTAAAAAGAAGTGACTTGAAGATTATCCTGGGACTCGTCACGGAAGCTCAAGCCTTTTGTGATATTTGTCACGGAGAAGGCGAGACATGAAAGCACGCAAATTAGAAAATAATGGGAGAATAAATTTATAAAAAGTTTATATTTGGGGGATATGTTCTTGATAACGGTACAAATAAATATCCGAAAAGTTCCCAGTGTTTGCTGAGAACTTTTCAGATATTTATTCCTTGCCCTATCGAGAACATACATATGTATGTCACACACATATATATATATTTTTTTAAATTTTCCTTTTTACTTGCACCTAAAGGGCAAGATTGGTTTCCTGAAAATGTTGGATCTTGAGATTTTGATCAATCTTGGTACTACTACAATAGAGACTCTGAAAAACTTGAGTCTTTCAATTCTGTATGTTTGTCTACAGCTTAAACGGGTGGACGGATTTTCCTCAGACTTCATATCTGGGTTCTGTGGGGTCACAATTCGAGATCAGAATTTTCAATCTAACCCCAAAATAGACGGTACTACTTGAATTTATTTTCTCGAAAATGGCTCCAACAATTTAGTTAAAATTTTATTTTTCAGTTTGGGTGGTCATATGCTATAGGATGGCGTACTATAAACGGTTTTTGAAAATTGGCTCATCATTGGATATGACTGTAGC
Organism: Pocota personata; assembly: GCA_963082735.1. Lineage (NCBI taxonomy): Eukaryota > Metazoa > Arthropoda > Insecta > Diptera > Syrphidae > Pocota > Pocota personata. The sequence continues at coordinate 81,681,236 of OY720432.1, read as the reverse complement.
GATTTGGTTCAAATTCGATATCTAGACAATGGGCCGTATGCATAAAACTTAAGTACATACTAGTAGTAAAAAGTCTGAGTAAGTACTAGTAATACTAATAGAAGCTAATATGTTAAGTATTTACTAGATTTGGTATGCATAAAAATAAGTTTTGACTTGCCAGCAAATACTTCTAGAAAATACTAGATTCATTCAAGTAAATACTACCAGTTCATCCTAAATTGGTAGTATATACTTATTTTGTTTTTTATTATTTCTCAAAAGTTATTGCAAAAAAATTGTTTTGAAAGCTATACCGGTAGCTTCTATCGTCATTTACTATTTCTTTAATTTTTGTTTTGTGAGCAATCTCGTTGGGTTATTTATTTCGTAAAGAGTACTCAAAAAAAAACAGCCATGACAAGCGATGCTTCTCCCACTAGTCAAATGCAACTAGCTTTTGTGTGAATTTTAAAAGAGCATACCGTACTCATGAATAAGTCACAACAACCATCCATTAAAAAGGAGACTATGACCGGTGTTCAACTATCGGAATAGCAAATTAGGAAGAGGCTCAGTAATATTAAGACAGATGTTAAGAAGAAGGCAGACTTAAATAAAACGAGAAATAATCCCAAAAAGCTTAAAGAATTTGAAGTGATTTTGTTAGACCTGTTGAATGCTGATAAAAACCCATCTATCTCTTGTATTCCTGGTTCGTATCGTGAACTGAGCCTGGCCATTGGTAATCCACACTTGTAAAACATTCCATTGCATTACATGTTGCTTGAATATTGATGAAGGGATATCCCTTTCGATTAATATATTTTTCTGAATGGAAGTGCGGCTATATTATTTTTACATGAGTACAGTCCAAGGCTCCTATGCATGATGGGAAGCTGTATTTGCTAAGCCAAACATGTCTTGCTTTCAAATGTTCTTCATAATTGGAAGGAAACTTTATCCAATGAGAAGCATCTGTTATGAGTTTTGCAACCGAATTTAGTGTTCTAGAAACAGTACTCTGATCTACGCCAATATCTTCACCAACGTCAACTTGAAATCCAGGATCTCCAACGCATCTTAAAAAGATTCTCATCTTTTCTTGAGGTGAAACTGCCCCTCTCCTTGTTTCAGTTTGAATGGCGTAAAATATATGAATTTCATTCGAGTAAAATTATATACATATGTTGTAATTGCTTACCAATACAGTATTCACTCCACGTTTTCGTTCTCAAAGTGGTAAAGCATTTTAAAATTATACTCGCTAACCTTACGCTTCTTGTAAACTTTTTCGGAATTAATATGTAAAAATGATGCCTTTTCGGCAAATATAGCGACCTGATTGTTTCAAAATGAGACTCACGACTGTAATCCTTCTTGATTATAGCTGCAAAATTTCGTATTCAGAACAGAAAAGTATTTGCTAGCAAATTTTCAAGTTGCTATTCACCAACTTGAAAAAAGTCAAGTAAATGCTACAAAAAATAAGTACTTGCTAGTTTTTATACATACGATACAATGTACTTACTAGTGAAATTCATCTGCATCTAGTAAGTACTATGTCCCCTAGTAAATGCTTGTTCTCCAGCATTTACTTAAATTTTATGCGTATGAAAAAAGCAATTACTAGTTTTTATGCATACGGCCCAATATTTGACATATACAAGGTCATGGCGTACCAAGTTTTTCTGAATCACCAAAATATCTTGTCTTCCTATTTTTAACGAATTTTTTGAAAAAAGAAATTTGTTTTAACAATTCAGTCGAGCACTTAGACTTTTTTTTTTTGTTTAATTTACTTGGACTACTACATTATAAGGAACTACTAGAACTCAACCTTGCTAATATTCTGCTGTTTCTAAATGGCACCGGTTGGTGATTTTGGGTGGCCGTCGATTACGGCGGGCACTTGGAATTGCCGCTACCCTAACTACAAAAATAAATCACTCAAAATAGTGGAAACAAACCGATTTTTCAGTTATTTTGTCTGAGAGCAAAACCGGGTGTTCCCCAAGGAAGTCACCTGGGTCCTCTTCTCTTTCTGCTCTTCGTCAATGACTTGCCGTCTTGTGTTTCTTATTCCAAATGTCTATTGTATGCAGATGACTTAAAGATTTTTAGGTCTATAAAATCTGTATCTGATGCTTTGGAACTGCAAAATGATGTTAACCATGTAAATGACTGGTGCAGTTCAAATGGATTGTACTTCAACGTTAATAAATGCTCGGTTATAAGCTTCAAAAGGATAAGATCGCCTATTGTCTATGAGTACAGAATTCAGAACTCGGTTCTAAAACGAGTTACTGATCAAAAAGACTTAGGAGTGATTTTTGATACTGAACTAACTTTTTCATTGCACTTCGATTATATAGTTTGCAAGGGGAATCGTATGTTGGGCTTTCTGTTTCGGAATTCAAAAGAATTTCAAGACCCATATACTCTTAAATTCAACAATTCAATTCAACAATACAATTCTTTAGTATGTTCTATATTAGAATACTGCTGCGTAGTCTGGAATCATTACTACTGCAATGCTAAGAATCGTATTGAAAAAATTCAAAAAAGGTTTACGAAATTTGCTCTTCGAAAAATGTCCTGGAATGGCAGTTTGCCAACATACACAGCTAGGTGCGCACTAATTGATCTAAAACCTCTTACTAATAGAAGAATATACTACTCGGTTCTTTTTGCACATGACGTCATTACGTCATTGTCCACTTTTGCTTTCGATGATTAACGTTTATGCTCCTTCTCGTATTCTGCGACGTAAGGAAAACAATTTTTTTTTATGTTTCTAGACATAGTACTAACTATGGGGAGAATGATCCTATATCTATGGCTTGCGTTAATTACAATATGTATGAAAATGTGATTGATTTTAATGTAAACAGAAGAACTTGTAAAATTATATTATGACCCCCTTATAAATATTATAACTATAACTTTTTTTTTTTTTTTGTAACTGTTATATTATGAATTATTGTATATATGTATGAGTAGTCTAGAATAAGTTTATACACTTGTAAGATGAATAAATAAATAAATAAATAAATAAAACCATTCATCAAATTCCGAAGAGTAAATCAATGAATGAAACATAGTACTCCAACAATAAGAAACGACCGGAAATGGTTAAGAAAATAATCCAATTCCACCAGAACAAGGCAATCAGCGACTGTGTGTGATGTGGAAAATAGTTTCCAAGAATTAAGACTCAGATTGGTTCTTCACTGTAATTGTTGTCCAGATTTACTGCTTGGGATTTTAATCTGCTGCTAGTTTTCATTATATAGCAAAGTTTCTAAGTATGTCGTGGCTATTTGTAGGACTCGAACACATGAAGCGTTTTCTAACGCGATTTTGGAATTTACTTATTGTTTCTCTATGAAAATTTTGAGTCGCCATCATAGCAAGAATTTTTATTGCTGTTTTCAAATCGCTTTCAAGAACTTGCAGACGTCGACAAGTCGTTCTATGAGCAGAGTAGGTATACTCGTACGAATATTGTCTGTTGGAGCACAGCAGCTGTCCTAAGGGCATTCAATTTGCAGGAACTTATGAAGAATAATAAAAGGATGCAGATTTACGAGGGGCGTTCAATAATCGACAGGTGGCGGCGCCAGTCGCAAATTGAAGTTTGTTTCATGTGGTAGCATTCTTCTAACCATGGCAAGCAAAATATTAGACAGATACGTCATTTAGTTTGTGTTTCACAGCCAGTGGAAGCAGATAACTTCTCGTATTTTTGCAAATATGGAGAAAAGTGAGTTTCGTGTGGTGATGTAAGCACAAAGAACGCCGACCGTTCTGAACGTCCAATTGAGATACTACACCGGATATAGTTGATAAAATTCATGCAGAGGCTGCAGACATCTCAAATGATCGGGTGCACAATATTTTGAAAAATTATTTAGATATGAGAAAGCTGTCTGATGGGTACCGCGATTGCTCACTCTGGACCAAAGACACTTCCGCCATCGAAATAGTGAAATTGAATGAATTGCGCTACGAATTGCTTCCCAATCTACCATATTCAACAGATCTGTTTACAAATATGAAGTAATGGCTTCGAGGTAAGAGATTCGCATCAAATGAAGAGTTTATCGCCACAACTGAGGTCTATTTTGCAGAGTTCAACAAATTTTATTACTCGGACGGCTTGGAGCATCACTGGGCTAAGTATATCAAGTTAAAAGCAGATTATGTTGAAAAATAAAATTGATTTTTGCCGAAAAAATCTTGTATTATTTTACGGAATTATCTAATACCCATCGTATTGACTCATATCCAACCCCTAGCTGCATTTTACAAACGATTTACTTCGGTCTGAAAACTTCAACCGCATGCATTCACACAATAAGACACCATGTCTTCCATAGGATGTACACAGTTCACTTTCACCGTACCCGCAGAATATCGTTTAACGCACTTCCTCTCCGAATACAGCACACATAACCTCATCCTCAATTAAGTTTATCTAACAAGATCATATTTACACAATGTTCATTGAACTTCCCATAACTTTCAGTTTTATGTCACCATTGAGAGTGAATCGTAATGGTGGTGACAGAACCACATCATCATAATAAATAGTTAAAAGGAATTACTTTACGATATTGCGGTGCAATACGAGTACTATACCAGTATCAAAATGAGGTGCATAATAGCATGCCAAACATGATGTCATACTCTACGAGTTGAACATGCAATCGAATTGCGCTGGATAACAGCAAATTTATGTTTGCATCGTACGCAATTAAAAATTGATCATATTTACTCAAAATATTACAGATTACCCTCCAACAGCGAAGAAATAGGAGAAAGTCGACTTGCAAGTCATAATCCGTATTCCACTTGAACACATTTCCATTGGGCTTAACTGGAGACCAAAAAAAAATCAAAATCACATCACCTTTATTCTTTGGAAAATTAAAAAATCTATTATTACCTACTTATAGTTCATATAAATTCGATTCGGTTGAACTGATGGTATCAGTCGGATAGTAGTTACCTACTACTCCTTGGTATGATGAGAATTCCGTGGTAATTCGTCATTCCATGGATTTGTACGGAATGGAATGTGACTTATCTCTGCTAGAGAGAGGACACCCAATATACTACATACTCGTAAGTCACCATCCAAGTAGCACTCTGGACAGGGAATAACCAAACTTAATGGACGGCATCTATCTTTGCGGCTTAGACCTGTATGCGGTTTGAAATTTTGTACTTCTTCAATTCGATGAAAAGTCACGTATTGTGGATTTTAGTTGCGGCAAAGTCAATTTCACCGAAGAAAATTGAAAATTGAAAGAGAATAGAGTTGTTTTTCTTAAGGATTTCTTTCTTGGAAAAGATAATTTAATAATATCAAGTCGGGTGGTGGAATGTGCTTTCTAAATAGTATTAGATACGTGTTGCTAAGAAAGTTGCAATTTTAGGACTTTGACCTTTCGAAAGAATTCAAACTTCACATATAGTATTGGTAAATGTGTGTGGTAAGTAAGGAATTTTATACTTCCTGGTGAAAAGGACTAATTCAGTTTTACACCCAGTTTAGCAAGAGCGGTCTGCATTAACTCCGGGCAGGTGCTTGCCCGAGACAGCTATAGCAAGGTCGTCAGCATAAGCGATCACCCTGCAGCCCTTTCTATTCAGGATAAGTAGTAGCTCGTTCGCCACAAGAATCCAAAGAAGGAGTGATAAGACACCGTTTTGTGTTTCTCTACTTACAAATCTTCCAACAGTGGCTGCGAAACCTTTAGATTAGAGTCTGTCAATGCGCTCGCAATCGTCCCTGGTACGACGTTGTTGAAAGCTAGTATCGGTAAGTGTGTGCAGTAAATGCATGCCTCATACGAGAAAGGGAACAGTCAGTCTGAAATTGCACAGACACTAAATGCATATTTGTTGACCACGGTCTTAATGGTGATTGGAGAAGTATTGATACTAACGACTTATTTGCAACCCCCAAGCTATGTTGGTCGTCACTACAAAAATCATGGACTGTCAGTTTGGAATGTGATACGTGATGTTTCATGCAAATCGGTTCGCAATCACATAGTGTTGTATATCAAATCAAAAATGTTTACTCCCATTTTTGCCGCTCATATCTCAAACCCTGAGAAACATATGAATAAAAAGAAAAGGAAAACAAAAATAAGTCTACTCGAAGTACATTCAACCGCAGAAACCCATCGACTGCTGCACTGCTGTTGGCGATGGTAACCAGTGAGCAAAAATTGATAATTTGAAGGAGGAATCAAGGTTATAATGCTAATTGCTTAGATTCAGTAAAACGTAATTCAGGTTTAATTGCGCAGATTAAATCTAATCTAAACAGTTTGTTTGTTGTTATATCAATTGTGAGTGCTCTCACTGTTTCGCCGGACTTATGAACTGTAGTATTCAAAGGCAAGAAGAATGGATTTAGAAATAGACTCATCTTTATTCTAAAGTCGTTAAAAGCTGTCAATTTTGCATCAATGGTAAGTGACATGACTGGTTCATAAACACTCGGGATAGCGATTATCGAACAAACCATTGCGTTGTCTAGAAGAGCGGAGTTATATTACGTATAGCAAAAAGTTCAACACTGACAGTGAGGCCAATTGCACATTAAGCTGGTGTAACCACAAATGTCTTAAAAAAAAAAAAACACTTTAAACAAACCAAAAAAAAAATTAACCAAGAAGTAACCAATGACAAAAAATTCATCGAGCGGCTAAATTTCGCTCGAAAATATTTAAAGTGAGGACATGTTCACATTGGATGGACCCAATGGATGCTTTTACTATTTTCACGACCTGAGGAAGGATCTTCAGTACCCTCTTGTATGTACAAGTTCACATGCAATAGGATATATATGAAAGACCGATATCTGCATTGCGGATTGCAAAATGAAAAGCGCAAATTGTTTCAAACTTATTGACGAACAAATTATGAGATTATGGCAAATATGTGTATTTTCCAACAGGACAACGCAGCAGTACACACAGTAAGTATTGTTAAGGAGCACTTTACCTCTAAAATTTGGGGACTCTCTCGAAGTTCAGTTTTAATTTAATATATCGAATGATGGGGCACACAATTTTTTTTTCTTGGGCTGTATTATGCCTCCAATACCCCCAAACAAAATATTTTTTTTTTTTTAAATCACCCGAAATATTTTTAGTTCACCACGTACTGTTCAAAATTTCAGCTTTCTTGCTCAAACTCAGACAGACGGGCAGACAAACACCAATAGTGTTCCGTTTATCATCATTCTGGTACGAAACACTAAACAGATATTTAAAAGTCTAGAAAATCGAATGAATAGTAATCATTCGATTTTCTAGACTTTTAAAAATAAAATAAGAGAATGACGAAACTTTATTAGAAAATATATTCTAAAAGTTTCTTTCATGCAATATCCTAAGATTTCATATCTTTTTGATGCACCACTTTCTTATGTAAATTGAAAAATATTCTGGAATATGACAAATAGAATTCAGTTCACCTACTTTAGGACGAAGAGTAAAACTTTTTTGTATTCGAGAAATGCAGGACGGACCTATTTTTTTGGTGCGCAGTGTATGTATCATCCGTTCATATGCATGGGCAATTGTACTTGCTTTTCAAAATAGTCTCAGCTGTAGAATGCGTACATACACTGCTGATTTGGTTATAGCTTCAAAAATTCGTTGATTAATATCCTAAAGTCAAAGAAAATCCCACGAAAACGGACAAATTTTTATAACCGTTTTGATCGATTAGCTTTGTAATTTTTCTAGTTGGTGTCAGTTCATGATAATTGCTCAGCTTCCAGACAACGGCATGTGAAGTTTAGCTATCTGCAAACTTTTATAACGGTTAAAGCAAATAGTTTGGAAATCAGCTGAGCGGGACATACTCGTATTGCTATAGTTTTCTATAGTGTTTCGGATTCCTCTTCACAAACTGAATCGTTTGAAATGAAAATTTTTTGTTTGCATCATCAAGTTTTGTAAAAATTTGTCACCGGCCCAAACTAATCGTGCTATTCACTTTAATGATGATGAAATGATGCAACGATATATAGGAACCAGAGAACAGGAATCCATTGCTCAGTCCTTTTGTTTACGCTCAAACTCAAACGCAAACTTTCTGTGAGTGACAACACTGTAGATTACAATTTGTTTTGTTTACATCTAGTAGAGAGTATTACACATTCTTAGACGCATAGATGCTAGTAAATGTTAGGCTGAGACCGCCATATAACCTAGAATCTCACTCACAACCATTCGAGTTGTGTTTGTTATATATTTTCGCAAGAATGGAAGGGTGCTAGGTACAATTTTATTGGCACATCCGACGAGTTTAGTCAGATATTTACGAGATGTTTTTACAGGGATTCGAACCTCCATTAGCATACTTAGCAATCCAAAGTAATACCCACTTGAGCGCAATTCGTCCTAATTGAGGGTATACAGGGCGGCCCATAAACATTTAAGCAGATTTAAAAATTAATAACTTCAGAATCGTTCAGAATTTTTATTAATATTTTTTTTTTTAGATAGAGTATACTATACATTGCTGGGCTGGGCGATTCCACAATGCATCTTCGTAGTCCAATCCTACTTCCAGAACAACTCCTTAATTGTGAGCACATATATCGAGTTCCACCGTCATTTCTTTCATTTCGTTAGAAATGCTTCATCTAAAGACGTAATCAAACGATATGTTGTTCACTTTCGAGAAGAAATAACTATAGTCGATCATAAACCAACAAAAAAAAGTAGTTTTCGACGTTCGCGAAAACATAACTCGCGTACTCGCATCTGTCGAAAACAACTCCTACAGCTAACTAAGAGTTGGATTTGGATAGACACAGGATTCCTCATAGGTCACTTTCATATCTTATGTCGCTGTGACTGTCTAATCAGAACACGTCATCGTTACGTAGGTAAATTCTACCTTAAACCAGAAGATATATCTGCTAGCTCACTCATGAATATAGTCGAATACATCACCAACTCTGGCATATTTAATAAGCTTTAAGATTAGAGGATATCACAATAGGCGCAATAGTGGCCGCAGTGATAAAATGACCAGATCCCAGCTTAACCGACAATACGCGCATCTGTCGAAATAGAATTAATTTCAATTAAACATCGCCACTCGGACAACATTTCTGCGAATTTTGAAAAAGAATTTGCGTTATTTTTCAAACAAAATTCAGTTCGGTCAGAAACTGCTCGCCAGATTTTACGCAAGTCGTTTTTTGATAGTCCGTTCAGTGCTCAAAATAAAAAAATGAAAACGATTGCTTTTTTTAAAACAGTAAGTAATGCCAGTCGAAGGCCATTTTCGAAAACGTCATTTGATCGTCAATTTCATTATTGCAGCACCTACGGGTTGCGAACCTCAAACTGCAAACGTTTTTTGCTACCATTGATCTTTTTTGCAATCGCATTTGACGTTTTCAAACAAAGCAAAATGGAGCCCTTAACAGAATTTATTGAGAAAATTGTGTTGGAAAATCTTAGTGAGAGTACAAGTAAAAACAATAATTATAATTTACGTGGACGGTAATAATTCCTCCGAGTAGTCCGATTCAGTCATTCTTCTTATTGCGCAGCGCAGTTGTCTCTCTGCTTTTTTGCAGCGCAAGTGACGTTTATGAACATATGCCCTGCAAACACTGCATTATCGAACATGCTGCAAATGCAGTGCGTTTTATGTGTTGTTTTTGAACAAACGACTTTTGCAGCTTACGTTTAAGAAAATTATGCAAAAGCGATTCGATGCAGATGACGTTTTCGAAAATGGCCGATGCTCATTTTCGCCTTAGGGGCTGTCTACTAGTAAATAAAGAAAAAAAATGCTATTTTGGAGTATCCAAAGCCACAAGTTGTTTAGGAAGATATGATTGGCCCTTACTTTTTTGAGGATGAAAATGGGGTTGCGGAATGTTACTGGCAATACTGTAACAAATGTTTGCAGGTTAATTAATCTCTCAAAATGAAGACATTGTTTGGCCTGTTTGTATTCTTATGGGATTCTTTGAAAGGTAAGGTCTACGCAAATAATCCGCAACCAATAATTCATCTGCAAATAAAAGCGTTGACACCACAAACTTCGAGGACAGTCATAGAGAATTTTTTCAAAAAGTTTGAGTTTTAGGTTTTAGATAGTATTTTTCATTCTTAATATTGCAAACATCAAATAATTTCCTACAATTAATCTTTTTCTAATTTTCTAAATTCATTCACTCAATAAAAAATCATATAGGCACATTCAAAATGCGCTAATGTGGGTCATCCAACAAGAGGTGTCATTTAATATCCTTATAAGCGTCGGTTCTGCCTACAAATTGTCACTCTTTTGATAAAATTTTTCATGACATTTTCGCATAATTGTGGCTGTATTTCGCGAATAACAGCTCTACTATTTTCTTTTAGTGCATGAATCATTGGTGGATCATTGGAGGAAATTTGTCACGCAATAGAGCCATTGTTTCACCAGCTGTGTGACATGTGGCGCCGTCCTGCTGAAAATAAATGTCGACCACATCCATAGGATCAATTGCAGGCAAAAAAAAAAATGGAGTCAACATCGTTCGGTAACACCATCCATGCACTGAAACGGTCGCACCAGCTTCATTTTCGAAAAAATATGTCCAAATGACACCTCCAGCCTAAAAACCGTACCAAACTGTTACTCGTTGTGGATGGAGAGGTTGTTCCTCTATATCTCTTGGGTTTTCGGAGCCCAGTTGCGACAGTTTTGTTTGTTTACGTACCCAGACAAATGGAAATGAGCCTCATCACTCATAATTTTGTGTAAAAAATCATGATCTTGTTCATTCATTTCCAGCACCCAATCAGCGAAAGTACGGCGTTCTGCGTGATCTGCTGGCTTCAATTCTTGTGTCAACTGGACCTTATAAGCATGTAGGCCAAGATTTTACCCAAAATGAGGTGCAAAGTGGTTGCGGATAGGCCCAATTCCTGTGATCATCTCGAAATGGACACACCTCAGCTACGGCGGCGGTAATATTTTCGTCTGACCTTACCGGACGAACACAAGTTGGAGTCCTCACATCACTAACCTGTCCGAGACGTTCAAATTTATAGATTAAATTCAGTATAGCTGTACGAGAAGGCCCTTGATGATGACCAAAAGCAGTGCGAGCTTTACGAAACGTTGCCGCCATACTTTCACCGTTTTTGTAGTGAATTTTCACTATTTCAACAAGTTGTGCGAGTTTGTATCGATCCCTGTTTAATAGCCCCTAGTTTTACTTATCAAAAGCCATCGTAATGATAGTTGTATGTTGGCAGTTCAACAATGGCGCGAAATTTAAAATGACACCTCTTGTTGGATGACCCTATATATGGGCCACCCTGTTCTTTAGAAATGGCGACTAAGACGACCGCTATTAATGGGCATGGAATCTAATAGAAGAGGCACTCTCGTTCTCGATGCGACTTATCCACTTTGCACCTTCAGCTATGACAGGGCTCGGACTTCGTGAAAAAAGAGCTGAATAGAAAATTTTCTGGCTAGTTTGCCAATTTACACCGAACATGACGTAAGAAAGTTCCTTGAAATAAAAAAAAAAAGGCTTCGATTGCCTGAGTAAAGGGGCTAGAAATAAGAGTTTTTAATTTTTCTGGGCTAGATTTACCCGAAAGGACTTACAAGTCCAACCAAAAGAGCAAAGTATTTACACTTCTCGGCAACATTCTGAGCACACACACAACAGCGAAGGTTGAATCCTTATTACGATCCGTCTTTATTTAAAAAAAAAATCTAATTTCAACGAATATAGAGCTGGCATTGACGTCATCACGCACCTGTAATTCCAGGAAAACCTGGATCTCTTGCCTTTCGGCTTTGTTCTTCGAATTCGTTTGAAAAACACAGCCCAATTAAATGAAAATAATATAATAAAAATCGCGTAGGAAGCAGACAAGTGGGTATGATTTTTGTATAATTTTTCCCTTTTCTGACAGTTCTCAGAAAACTCCAGGAAGCTTTAATCCCTAAATCCTCACACGATGGCTTGACACATTTATAGAACCCAACAAACGGACACATCCAGCCTTGTATTTCCAAAGAAAGACCGCAGAGAATAACATGGGTTACACACATACATCATAAATCAGATCCTCTTTACCGGAAGAAGTACGAAACAAAACGAAATATTATTCGATGCTAAGTGATGATTTTCAATAGAAGCGGCGCGTCCACACTTTCTTCCGACACTTTCTACGTCTACTACAACCTGCTCTCTCAATCTAACCTATACATTGAAAAATGCGCCAAATGCGTGTAGAAAAAAAAATGAAAAAAGGAGGAAAAATTAGTGGAAAAGCTTTCACCATGATTGTAAAGAAAACAAGGATAATAAAAAAAAAAAAACAAGTGTTTGGAATTGGAACCGGAAGTTTCAAGAACATCGAAGGCATGTTTCACCAAAAAAGAAAAACAAAACAAACAACAATACGAAGATACTCATTATTATTTCACTTCCTTATGATAGAAAGGATTTGGAAAATTGAAAAAATCATAAAAACATTGTAGAACACTATACTGCGCGCACACACCCTAAATTGCCGTTAGAGTCGCTCTCTTTTGTATCATTTCGTTTCGTTTCGAGGGTTCTGCTCTCTCTCTACTACCGGAACCGGATCGTGATTTAAGGGTAGTAGAAGAGCACAAGTCTCGCGTAGCATCCAACACCCTCCCGCCTCATTGTATGCATATATTTGCAATACATGCAAACTTTCGGGTCGGTCGGTTTGGTGGGTGGGTTGGTTTCGTTTGTATCGTCGGGTCGGAGTTTTCCTCTCCTGATAAGAAATCGATCGATTTTTTCCTATGGCTATGTATGAGTCTAAGGTGTGTTGCCCTCGGAATGAGTAGAATTTTTCTTGATTTTTTTTTTCTTCTTTTTCTCAACTTTTTGCAAGACTTCCTGTACCACAATACTACACTACAAGGATGGATAGGGTGAGATATTCTTTCTTCGATTTTTTTTCCAATGCATCACATTGAAAATTTCTGACGAGCGAGGGTGGAAGACACCCTCAAGAAAATGTAATTCAGCCCCCTCCCTCCACACCATCAATTTTTTCATCCTTTTTCCCCCAACCACGGGAGAAAAATCATGTCTGCCGAACAAATCTAAAGAATATTTCCTTACTTTTTTCTCCATTTTCTTTTCGCAAAGAGTAATCCCAAAAAAATGTTTTCCGTGGTTTCTGTTGGAAAATTAATCCATTTCCTTGCAATTTAATCCACAAAATCGAATTTATCGTTTGCAGGAACTACTTTTTTTTTTTTTTGCTTTTGTTGCTTTTAATTGATTTTTACAAGAAAACACTTTTAGCAAATCACACAAAAAAGGAAAAAAAAACAAAAAAAAAAAACACAAATTTTCTTTTCTTCAAAGAAATTTTCACTCTCTCTCTAATTTTCTGCTCACCCTCCGCGCAATGGGGTTGGCGGATGGCGGATGGCGGATGGCGATATATAGATATTTGTGGAAATTTAAGGAAAATTCGATTTTTCCTCTATTCTTTTACCCGAACAAACACTAGACCGTTAGAATTTCCATCGTTTTCCGAAATCAAATTTGATTTATCGCGAGTTTTACACTGGGGATGGGAAAAATTTTGGAAATTTTCCTAGTTTTTCCTGTGCAAAAACTTTTTTTTCTATTCACCGAACGGACCGTCGACACGTCGACCTGACTCCAGTAACACAATCGACACAATTGGGAAATTTGTGGAAAGATATTTCACCAACCAAGAGAAATCTTTGAAATGGGAATTTGCACAGGGAAAAGCTTGTGTTCCGTTCTCTTGGGGTATATCCTTGATTTTCACCACAAAATTGTGCGTCGTCCTCGAAACCCCCAAAATTGGGTGGACTCTCTTTGGTCGTATTCGTATCCTGTTGGAGATTTGAATTTTCTCTTTAAGTGGAGTTTTCGCGCAGTTTATCAAATGAAAACAACGTGCTACTACTACTACTATCGTTGTAGAGACAAAAACAAGGATATTCTTGAATAACAGACACCGGAACCGTACCGTACTGTAACGCACGAACGCGAGACCGTTAATGCGGACATAAAATCAATATGCAGCGGCATCAAATTGGTGGTGGTGTTCTTGATGGAAAGACATAAAAACATCCCCCGATCACATACAGTACAGTGCAGACCCGGTTCTATTTATGGTGGCATACTCGTATCGTGTACGTCAAAATAGGGACCGAATGGAATGGCTATTTGGCGTTAGTCCTGGCATTAGATGAAAGGATGGTTTTTTTTTTGTGTCTCTTTGTAAAATAAAGGTGGGAAAATCTACAAATAGAGAGAGGGTTGCATTTTCCCTTTTTCACCAACAAACACATATGGTTTAGAGTTCTCTTGCCTGGAGGGTAATTTTCATTCATTCTCTGTTTTTCTATAAAACTACCCTCCGAAAGGAATTCAGACATTATTCTGACAGTTTGTTCTATTCCAGAATGTGGTTTAGTTTTCAATTGGAAATGAAACGTAGGGATGTTTGTTTTGCCAGTTTCCAGAGCATTTCTGTTTTTGGTGCAGCCGTTGACACCTGTTTTATTGAATTGCATTTCAGTTATAAGAAAAATCGTCAAGTGCGTTATTTTAACTCTAATTTGGATTTGCTCCTTCGTTAATTCGGAAACAAAGAGAAAGCTTTGATTGTATCTTATTTCCATGCACGAGTATGTTTGCTCTGACACGATTCGCTCGAATACCATTCATTTTGTGATTGGTCTGGTAAGTAAGTAACTTGGTCTGAAAATTGTCAAAATCGGTTGAAGGGGGGATCGGGATTTCAAAAGACCTAAATCCAAAAATCTCATGGGTAACTCAATATGCTTAGTCTGACGACATGGTTTTGCGGTATGTCAGGCGTTTAGATAAGGCTGTTTGAAAAGCACAGAAATCAAATTAATCCCGGGAGGTTATTTATAACTATATGTCTCCATTTCTGTTTTATTGCCAAATACAGAGTATATGTATGTATTAACATCGATAGACAGCTTGTAACATTGAAAAATAATAACGACAGACCCCCAGAAGCTGCCCAGTTATCGGCCTTAAATTTTGAACTAAGAACGTGAAATTTGGAATTCGAAGTAGTACAAGTGTAAACATTTGTGAAATCCGCCCACAGACACGCCCACTTTCAACAAATTTTGTTTTTCTTACTATTTTTGCTAGAAAGTGAATAAAGACTTTGACATTCTCTACATTTCGTTCATACATTGTATACGGTCAAGCTCACTTTTTGGAGGCGTTTTCTTAAAAACTACGTATTGCTTTTTCAAAGCTTTTTATGGTGATGTCGTATGTATATCTCACCAGAATTCATGACGGACACAAATTTTGGATGTCACGCCAACATTCTCATAAAAAAAAATACTAGACTGATAAAAGCTCTTAAGAATCGCGGAAATATCTTCTGAATAGAGTGATCTGTTTTCAAAATTTTGCGACGCCACGCTCACTTCATTAGGGGTGAGTTAGAAGACGGGGTATCTTACGATCAATTCCAGAAGGATTTTAACTTTCCTGTAAGTTTTTTTTTTTTTTTCCCAGGGACTACATTTTCTATATTTTTCTAGTAACCTTCCTCTAGATACGCACAATTTTTTTTTTAATTTTTCGTATTATTTTCGATGATAAAAGGGGGCAGACATCCCCTTAACTATGGTTTTTGAGCTTTTTTGTTCAACAAACTTCGAAGTTTGAATTTTTTTTTTTCCTAATATTTTTCTTGATAATATTGTATTTCGTTCACCAAATATATTTCTGGTAAATTTCAGTTTTTTAAGTAAAATGATTCAGAGTTACAATTATGTAACGGGCACACGGACAGACAGACACCGTTCTGATAAGTGTTCCGCTTTACCATTTAGGTACGGAACACTTAAATTTTTTTTTTATTAAACCTCATCCCATATAACGGTAGACTCCCAAAAATACATAGTATATTTATCATCAGCATCACAAGTTAAGTTGATCTACCATGTACGTCCTTGAATTAAATTTTGAGCTAGGAAAATAAAATTTGGTACATAAGTTTTTTAAAACCTGAAGCAGTACAATTGTAAACCTTTTTAAAATCTGCCCACAGACATGCCCTTTTTTTATAATTTTTTACTAGAAACTCAAAAATGTAGCTGTAATAGCATTCTCTATAATTCGTCTACACGTTGTATAATGCCACGCCTACTTTTTGGGGGGCATTTTCTTAAAAACACACTGATATTGTTTTTTTTTAAGTTGATGGCGATGGTGATGGACAGGCCTTATTTTCAAGATTTCTTCAGAATCCATGATTTTAGGTAACAACAAGCCCACTTTCTTATAAAAAGAAGCCATAAAGTATTTTTTTTTTGCTAACAAAATCTCTTAAAATTTGTGGAAGTACTCTAAATTGAATTTGAATTGAACCTTTCAGGACGCCATGCCCACTTTTTTAGAACTTAAAAGATGAGGGATAGGATATCATACGATCCTTCCCAGACGTAACTTTCTAGTATATATTTTTATTTTTTAAGAAAAGGCCAACAAAGTAGGTGGGGTATGAAGCATTCTATAAGAAAATTCTTTTCTTTAAATATTGTCCATCAATTATGGCTACTGAAGAGATAACCAACATATGCGTTGTGCATACATATATGTACAATGTACATACATCCGTTAAATACCCGCCACGGGAGTTTTTGCAAACTTCGATTCTTGTGAGGTAATTTTCGATTACTTTTCAGCACATTTCTGAAACATTTATGGCCATAATTTCACGGATGTTGGTTTTTAAGTGTTCTAAAGTTTGGGGATTGTCTTCATAGACACGATCTTTAACATAGCCTCTCAAAAAGAAGTCCAACGTGGTCATATCACTTGATCTTGGTGGCTAATTGATGTCGCCAAATCTCGAAATTAAACGGTCGGGGAACTTTTCGTATAATAGAGCCAAATTTGACTGAGTTGTGTGTCACGTAGCCCCGTCCTGTTGGGACTGCATGTCGCTCACATCAATCTCAGACCACAAAAAGTTGGTTATCATTTGACCATAACACAGAGAATTCACCAGAAAATTGGCGCTTTCGTCGTTTTGAAAAGAAAAAATGAATATGGTCCACAGGCGCACCAAACTGTCACCCGCGGTGGATGCAATGTCCTCTACACGATCACATTTTCCAGTCCCAAATTCTGCAATTTGAAATAGCAGAATTTGACTTGTGGATTTCTAAGCACCCAATCGGCGTATGTTCTGCGTATTCTATGGTAAGCAGGCAAAAATTTGAATGAGCGGTGATTATACGATCCATATTTTAAAATGGCAAGGCTACCTGTCACTAGGGATGACAGATGGATTTGACAGATGCCATATAGCAGAGATGTGAAATCCCAACCCTATATTTATATATTCCGTTACAACAATTTTTAAAGTATTGGTTTCGTGAAAATTTTCGATCTCGAGTTTTGAATAATTCTTGTATTGGAAACTATAGGCCGGACGTCAGGAATTTTAATCCGGAAATAATTTCGATAAAGCTGGAAATGGTCTCAATCGCTTTATTATAAGTCTGTAGACAACAAATTCTGAGAGGTATGTTTTAACAAAAATGTTAAGACCTTTTAGTTTTCTAAAAAAAAAAAAATTTTAACCACATTATTCGCAAAATGAATAGTTTTCGTATTAGAGCCGCGATAAGTCGATGAAATAAGAAGTTTTCTTCTTATGCAGGTTGTTCCACTTCACTTTGGGAGATGATAGGCTTCATTAAATTAAAAAAAAAAAAGTTATTAAATTGGAGGTAGCTACCCGACTCCATTTTTTTCGGAGTGCATTTTTAAAGTACTTCAACTTTTTAATGGTTCAATAGAAATTGGTGAGTATAGTATGTATACTTAAAAAAAAACTTACATGGAATAAAGTAATCCTGGAGTACACACAAGCATCTCTGCAGTATACTGCTCTCTCAAATCTGAAAATAAATTTAAATTTGTGTCCGTTAGTATGTAGACTGGTTCATTTATTATATATCATACATAGTGTCTGTGATTTTAGGAATATTCATGGAAGCTACCAAATCACCAAACTATAACTAACTTATTTTCCTATCTCTTGGCTTTCCACACCACGGATCTCATACATACATAGATCCAATGAAATCTGATAACATGCCATGGTGCAACTCCAAAAACATTCCCTAACCTGTTCGTCCATTCATATCTACATAGTACTGAACCTTGACTGTAAAAACAGTGATAGCATGAGGTTCACCAAACATCCCACCAGCAGAATTTATCTATCGCCCTACGGTTTTTTTTATTAAAATAGTGCCACTTCTTAATTTTAGTGAGCCTTTTGGGAATCTACTATTGGAAAAGATATCCCAAGAGCTGAGGTTCAATGTAGTTTTTAAGGCAACTGTAAGTGTCCATTCAAATTTTATTCGTTTCGTCTCAATAGCCTAATGGGTCTTGGTTTGAAGGAACCCTTTGTGACATTATACAAAGGGGTCCAAAAGCAACTCTGGAATGGTGCTGCAAGGCTGGGCTCAACATAAACCCGGAAAAAAATACAATAGTACCATTTACGAGGAAAAGGAAGCTTGAACTGAAGCCAATCTGGCTGTCGGGCATGGACTGACACCAGTGAAAGAAATTAAATATCTTGGATTATACCTAGATAGTAAACTCATGTGGAAAAAAGCACACAGAAGAGTTATCCAAAAAGGCTACCCGTGCTCTCATGATATGCCCGAGCATTCTAAGATGGATGTACATATGTATATCGCCATTGTAAACTCCAATGATCACATAAGGAGCGATGGCGTAGGCCAAACGAACGTAGACACTCACTATTGACCTCTGTGCAACTGCTGCCATGTAAGCATTCCTGGAACTAACTCCGCTTCACATCGTAGTTGAGGAAAATGCAAAGTGGACGATTCTAAGGATGGCAAAAGAGGGTGTTGTGAGGGAGAAACGCATCAGTTCGACAGAATATGATGTACTTCTCAAGAAACTCCCCCTCCCTAGGGACGATAGTATCACGAAATTTAACTTCAATAAACAAATTCCGTACGAAGTTAAGTAACAAGCAGGCCTAAACCAATGAATCTACAATATACGGATTGAGTAACCACATAATAAAGTGGTATACGGAGGGCTCGAGAACTGAGGAAGGAACAGGGGCAGGTGTATTTGGGCCAAGAACAAAGTACTCAGAACCTATGGGCAAAAGTACCAGCATCTTTCAAGTTGAAATATACGCTATAGATAGATGTGTTCAATTCCATTTCGATAGAAGATACAAAAACTGCGACATAGCAATATTGTCAGACAGTCTAGCAGCTATCAAGGCACTCGACTCCCATGTCATTAAATCAAAGCTTGTGTGGGAATGCCTATACAAACTTAATGAATTGGGTAGTAGTAATAAGGTAACCCTCTATTGGATACCTGGCTACGCTGGAATATAGAACAACGAAAAGGCAGACTCCTTGGCAAGACAATGAGCAGCAGAATCATTTATTAGACCTTTCGACCATTCTGCGGAATAAGAAATCACACTATATGCGAAGAATTCAGGAATATGGAGAAAGAAAACAGGGCGAGAACCTGGGTTAATATTTCAGGTCTGAGGCAAGCTAAGAAACTTCGGGGACACTACAACTGGAAGAGGTACCAAGCGTGCATCTGCTTTAACAATAATAACCTACCTATCCTAACTTTCTACTGGGACACTGTAAACTAGGGAAGCGTCCATGGAAACTAGGTATAACAAACGAAGTCCAGTGAGACTCCAGAACAGACTCTCGTGGGACACTGACCTACAAAATATTGAAATACTTGGGCAAACACCAACTAGCAGTTGAGAATAAGCCAACCATGGACCCATTTCTTATTCTCAGATTCCTATGAGAAACCGGATTAGAGAGGGTGCTCTAGGGCGAACTATCCTTGCCAAGGCAAAGAAAGTGTCTTTGACCCTCGATAACAATTCTGAAGGAATTATATTCTGAAGGAAACTCGAATAAGGTTATAAACCTCTCCTAGGTATTGGCAGGGGGCACAATAGACCATTAGGTCGCACACAAATAATAATAATAATGGGTCTTGGTGATATGTAGAAATTTGTAAAAGTCTTCCCAGGATGATCGTAATGTTTTCTTACCTTCAATTTTTAGAACTATCGTTTCATTGTCTGAAGGCATTACTTTGGAATTAAAGAGTTAATTTAAATTAAGGTCACCTTATACAGGCTACCACTGAATACTTCTACAGCTTACCACTTCCTCCCTATCTCGAGCAGACATTTTTGTCCACTTGATGTCGATTCGAATGTCCTTATTGTCTTCCAATTTGTATTACAATCTCCAGACAATTTGCTTCGAATTTAAATTGGACATTATGTTCCATTTCATGGATTTTTTGAGTACCAATTCGATTCATGATAAACGGATGCAACAGCGTTATGTCTTGTGTCAACTGTCAACAGTCCTTTTTAATGTTTATTTGAACTATTCCTTGTTCCATTGTTCAACTGGTTTAAGCAGGGGAATAATCGAAAATGTGCTACCACTTTGTAATGATCTTCTGGCGCTAACTTATGGCTTCTTTCGTTCCTTCTTCTGGGGAAGGGTGCATTTAATCCCGTGCACTGTCTTTGAAATAGGAAAGACAAATATTATTGAAAAATTGTTAGAAAGGAATTCACTGCTGCATTCACCAGACTACTCTTGCTTTGGTATGGTTAAGGACCATACTCTATTCTTTGGCCCTGCAAGTAAGGGCATTATCATCATATACCCCTTATTTTATTGCACATACGGAGGTATATTTTTAGAATTATGTATTTATCTATTTGTGCTGTGACTAAACATACTACATACAGTCGTTGCCGTTTGATTCTTGGCAATGGTGCTGACACAACAATAACATGTCATATTGTGCACACATGGCAGGATTTTTTGTTGGTTTGACTCCATTGTAATGGGAACGAGATACAAATATCCTTTTATATTTTTTTTCGTTTGAATCTTCTGAGATACATCATCGAGGGTGAGGTAGAGATTGTTGTCTGTTGGTTTTTCGAGTTTTAGAGGTTGCCCTTGGTTGGATGTAATCACTTTGCTTTGTGTAAGAAGAACAGTGCATTGTTTTGGCAGTGTGAATAAACACTATAGTGTTGCTGTTGCACAAATTGTTATGGTAAATGAAAAGATGGTCTGTTGTTTTATAAGGACTTGTGGAAAAATAATTATGAAGAATTTTGGATTAGCCTGTTTTAGATTAGCTAATAAAAGTCTTTTTAGAAAGTTGAACTGTATACACTGCACGTCACTTGAATTAGGTCGTGTTTGTTTAGCGGGTTTTGGGCTATTCCTCGCTTTTAAAACTTTCCATTTTGTCATGTTAAAATGTTGAAAGTAGGCTTGTCATCTGTCCTCCTGACGAATGAAATTGCCTTCCTCCTCCTCAAAGTCATGTTGAAGGGAGGCTTGCCACCTGTCCTTACGAATGAAATTATGGTAGGCTTGCCATTTGTCCTCCTTACGGATGAAATTGCCTTCCTCCTCCTCAAGGTCATGTTGAACGGAGGCTTGCCACCTGTCCTCCTTGCGAATTAAATTATGATACCTTCCTCCTCCTCAAAGGCAAATGTTCTAAACACATAAAATCAATTGAATTTGCAATGTAAAGTTTTAGGATTCTTTTTGCAAACTATGTGATCGTTACTGATTGCAACAAAATTGTTGGCCTCTTTTTCAAAACTATTACTTGATCTTTAATTTGAATATCAAAACAAAACAGGTTTTGTTCTGTTTATGGTTGTCCTTTTGGTTCTAATTCAAGAGCCACCGATGTTTCCAATTATTTTCTAGGTCAGGTCTGATATGCAGATGGCTTACAGCCATTAAAATCGGTCAGACTAGGGCTATTATGACGGAGGTTAAGTCAGTGTCTAAAGAGATTAATATATGTTCGTCAATTAAGTTTTTGGCATTGACGTTGTGGTAAGATATGAGGACGCCATTTCAAAAATATTCAAAACAGATAAGATATGAGGGATGTTATTTGTATCTCTTCTCTAAATCCAACCTGTGGAATTTAAGAAAAGTTATTAGTTCTTTAATATTTTTCCCTGAGATGTCCTCGAGTGAATTGAAAAAGGGTTTACCTAATGCTCGTTGTCTGGCCTTAGCTAGAGACCTTGCAACTGCGGCAGTGTATATTATATGGGATACTCGTACCTAGTCTGGCTGCGTGGTCCCCTATCGGCCAGTGTCCCGTGGTGATCGCTGTTATTCTGGCGATGTCTTTACACATTCTGTTTAAGAAGCCGTCTGTATTTGCCTTGTTGTAGTTTGGCCACATCTTTATAGATATGACACAGTTTGTTAGTCAAGCCCATCTGCAGATTTTTGCCTTGACTGCTCCCAGCGGAACGTGAACTGGTTCGGCGAGTGAACAGTGAAGGGCTGAGCTTTGCCTCGTCAGTCCGTCGGCTTGTTCGTTCCCATAAACGCTACTATGCCTGGAACCCAAATCAGGGTTATCCTGAATTGGCCATCTAGCGAGGCTAGCTCGCTTCGCCATACTTTTACTAGTTTGGATGATATAGTAACTGAGGCAGTAGCTTTGATAGCTGCTTGGCTGTCAATAAATATAGCGATCTTTTGCCTTGGCGATATATATGTGTGTAGTTTGATCTGGCGGCAGGCCTCGCGGATAGCGAGTAATTCCTCCTGGAAAACACTGGTGGTACCCGGAAGTCTATATGATTTTGACATGTTCAAGGATTCAGAAAACACACCCGCATCCACTCCACAGTCCATCTTTGGACCGTCTATGTTAGATCAAAATCCTTGAACACTTGTCCTTCTTGCTATTCTATTCTTGAGAGGAATTGTACGTCAAAACGTTGTTGGAGTCGATACGAGTTTTCTCGGTAGAGAATCCAAAATATTACTATGGCTCTGATTCCGATCGCGCTATATGCTGTAATGTTTGTTATGTGTAGATCTAAAGGTAACAGATGCAGAAGAATCGTTAGAGCATCTGATGGTGTTGATTGTAGGGCGCCTGTGATGCCTATACATGCCGCTCTCTGAACCTTGTTAAGTTTGGTTATATTGTAGCCTTTCCTTAGAGCTGGCCACCATACTATTGAGCCATATGTGAGATGTAGGCGTTGACTTTCTCAACATTTTGTTCTTTTGTTAAACATGTCCCCGCCCATCTCATGTTATTTTTACAAAGCTGTTTACGGTAACGGTTAAAAAGTCTAATTATAAAAATCTCATCAGAATCCGTGAAGTTCAGTTAAAAACTCTAGTAGCCACGCCTACTTTCTGCTAAAAACAACTATTTTCTGATAAAATCTCTTAAAAAGTGCAGAAATATCTTCTGAACATAAAGATATCATTGCATGTTTTAAAAATTGCCCAACTAAAAGGTAGGCAATAGGGTAACCTACCATGCATTTCAGATAGAATATAGTTTTCCTGTGAGTTGTTTTTTTAAAACATCTTTAACATGCGAGTTTTATTTAAGTTTCGGATGAAAAAGCTGTAAAAGGGAAAAACCATTCACATCTTTAGAGCAATCGTCTCACAGAAAACACCTCTGGATTTTTTTTTACGAATTTATCTTGCTAACTTGGTTTTTCTTACCTCCAGCTAATGATTGATTGTCGTTGTGTACAGTGTTTGAATATTTAACGGCTCGTCGTTCGAACACGTCATGTGGCACTGTATTGTCCCGTCTGTGCATTTTTCTAAAAAGAGTAACACTTCCAAAGAGAAAATTCTAATACTGAGGTCGCTCTACATGGCTATCCATGGCCATATTTTTGCTTTTGTATGGATCAATATGGGAATTCAATTTGGCTGTCATTCAGTGTTGATGACATCCTACAAGTTAGGGTCCTTGCCAAGAAGTCGTTAATGGGTAAGTGGTAAATTGTAAGATTGCAATGCGATTATTAATACATATGTTTAAAGAGAGCCCCGAGGAGAGCATAGAGTCCGTTTTTTAAAGGTATTTCAGCTATTCTTCTCAATTGTATAATTGAAATTGAATGCTCAATAACTCAAGTAATTGAACAATTTTAACGGGTGAACCAAAAAAAAAAAAAAGATAGTGGTGCCGAAATAAGCAACAGTTATGTGGTATTCATAAAAGACATATCCAAAGACATATTTTTTTTTATAAAGAATCGTACCAAGCTATAGGTTTATGTGGTCAAATTTTACTATAAAAAATATATTATTTAATTATTGTTCAGTTGTCATTTTAGGTATTTTAAAAGGTGGCAAGCCTAGTTGAAGGAGTATGTATATTGTGAGAGTTCCTACAGATTTTGTATTCTTTTCAACCGAAAAAGCAAGTATTTTTTGGCGTCGCTTGACAGCAACGATTTTTACCAACAGTTGAATACCGCGGATACATTAAAAATTGACGCGTGATAGTGGATGATCAACAAGAATTTAAAGGTAACGTAAGAAAAGTGTCATAAAAGTTTATACCAGTGAGGATACATCACCACAGAACAAGTGGTCAATCTTCAGGCCAGTACCAAACTCCGCTCTGTCAAATTTTAAAATTTGATACAAGACGGGTGCTGTTCTTCTAGTTTACACACTGTAAAAGGCCCAAAAGTCTTCAAATTGCGGAAAAGTCATCTCTGTATGTTTAAGACTAGACAATTTTTTTTATATATAAATTGCGTGCGCCAAAGGGGATATGAATACCCTTATATTATTTTAGGGCACCAGCGTTTGCTGATAGACAGAGAGAGAGAAAGAAAGAAAAATTGACGTGAAAAATTTTCATCTACCTTTTTACGGGACAATTTCAAAACCTAAAATTTCGAATGTTTTATTTTTTTTTTTCATAGAACATACCGTTTTCAAGATATTTGCACTCAAAAACGACGTCCATTAATTTGACATAAATTCAGATATTTAAATAGATTCCGAAAGTTTTAAAAAATTTTCAGAAATGATCTTCCTTAGGACGTTTTTGACATGCTCTGAATCTGATTTCCATTAACTGCAATTAGATGGTTCAGCAAACTTGTCAAAGTTTTCTAACAACACTAAGAGAATGAAATGAATGAAAGGACCCGCTCATAAGTTAGCCATCTTTTAAAGTTGGTCAATATTTTTTGTACCGCGCGTTCTAAATATTTTAAATATCAACTCACAAATTACCAGGTGCTGCAAAGCACAATTTCCTTCTACAACTACACTAATGTCTAATTGCTGGTGTAATGCCAAAAACTAAAATCTTGAACACAATGCACGGATTTCTGCAATCTGAAATATTTTGTTTTGTGTTGGGCCACATTTGAACAGTTTAGTGAAGGGTATTCAATTAAAAGGTTAAAGTTAGAAGATCTGGGGTCGAATTACCGCATCAGTTATCGAGCAACACGTGACTGATAAATGTTGATTTGACATGACCGCTTAAGAGATCGAGTATCGAGTATCTCTCATCAGTGATCGTGTATTTATTTATTCGATATGGTTTCTGCTGACGAGCTGAGGTGCATTTGGAAGAAAATGTGCGAGAATATCTTTGTTTATTGTTATTTTTGCGTTTGGTTAAATTTATTGTTTGAAATTTATTTCACGTTGAGTCTAAATAAAATTAACCCTATGCAAAAGGAGATTTTGGTAAAAATTATGAGGTGGTACAGCGGTTTAGGTGCATCCCCTAAAATGTATCTTCTCCATTATAAATAAAAATGCACTCTTATTTGCCCTGACTCTTTTGATAGAACTGCAATCAAAAGTGTATGTTGTGAAAGGTATTTTCAGAAAATTATAGTTTTGTATACGTAAGTAGAGTCTTGTAAAGGAAAGGGATCGCTTTTATCTCTTAAAAGTCCTCGTTCAATACACTCATAGCGATCATCCTCTGAATCAGAAGATGAAAAATAAAGTAAATATTAAATTTTTAATTGAAGACGATAAATACAAAACTTCTCCTCACATAAAAATAAATAGTTTTGACATTTGTCAGCCATCTCAATTCAATGTAGTAGAATTGAACTAGTACAATCTTCAAAGTGCACTCGATACGTGACCATTCTTATGTGATCATCCCAATGTAGTTACTCGATCACTCGATAGCGTATGGATTTCATTCACTCGTTAACTGATGTCGTAATTCGACCCCTGATTTAGTCGTCACAATTCCGCTTTTTATACTACGCAGAGAATTTTTTAAGTTCGCGGAATAGAAGTGAAGGTAGAAAGGGGTGGGATTAGAATTATTTTTTTTTTATTGCTAGGTTATCGTTTTTAGGTATAAATATGAAGTTTTTTAGTTCGCCTGCAATAGTCAAAAAAATAAGCTAAAGTATGTAGTAATTTAAAAAATGTCAAATATTGAGTTCCGCGCAATAATTATATTCCTCACAAAACAAGAAAAAAGTGTGTAAAATACAATATTCTACGTGAAATGCAAACAGTTTACGGAACTACTTGCCCTTATAAAAATATGATTTATAAGTGGTTCGGTTTATTTAAACAAGGCAGAGAGTCATTAGAAGACCAAGTGACGTTTCAACACATGAAATGGTTCTAAAATTCGGTGCGGGGAAATAACTTCACATGGGAATTAACTTCACCTCAAGTGGGAAATACTCGTAAATACACCAGAAATTTTGTGAAGTTATTTCCCACCTATGACTTAAAGACGTTGCTGTGACATAAAGCCTTGGGTGTTAAATTCTTATATTTTCTAAGAAAAACTATAAATGAAATGTTACGTTTTTTTTTAGTACAACTCAAATTATAAGATGAAATACATTTCGTATTTTATTTCTCGTTCTGCAGTATCATTGGTCGCTATGGTATTTTTCGAAAAAAAATTTAAATCATAGGCGAGATGTACTTACTTACTTAGGTGGCGCTACAGTCCGGGGTGGACCTGGGCCTCAACCAACAAACCTCTCCAGCCAGCCCGGTTATGAGCCACTTGCCTCCAGTCGCGCACGCCAAGTTGGTTGAGGTCCCCCTCCATTTGATTGGGCCACCTACCACGAGGTCGTCCTCTACTGCGCAGTCCATCCGCGGTGGATTCGAAGACTTTGTTGGCTGAAACGTTGGACTCCATCCGCTCTACATGACCCAGCCATCTTAGTCGCTGTATATGAACTCTTCTGTCGACGTCATTATATATGCCGTATAATTCGGCGTTGTATCTTCTCTTCCACTCACCGTCTATGCAGATGGGACTAAAGATCACTCGAAGAAATTTTCTCTCGAAGTAACCAAGGGCATCCTCATCCGATTTTGACAAGGTCCATGCCTCTGCGCCATACAGCAGGACTGGTATGACTAATGTCTTATAAAGAGTTACCTTAGTAGTTCGAGATAGGGCCTTGTTACTCAATTGTCTTCTTAGCCCATAGAAACACCGATTGGCAAGAGTAATTCTTCGTTTGATCTCCCCACTTGTGTCATTTGCGGAGCTCACCATAGAGCCTAGGTAGACAAAGTCCTTTACTTCCTCAAAATTATATCTGCCTATTGTGGCGTTTTGTCCAAGACGCCGATGTTGGGTGTCCTTTTTTGTTGACAGCATATATTTTGTTTTGCTTTCATTGACCGCTAAACCCATCTTTGCTACCTCGACCTCAATACTCGAAAACGCCCCACTGACGGCCCGCTGAGTTCTTCTTCCGACTATGTCAATGTCATCGGAGTAATCGAGAAGTTGTACAGACTTGTAAAAGATTGTACCTCCGATGTTGTTGAGTTTCGTACAATTCTTTCAAATACTATGTTAAAGAGATCGCATGATAGCGCGTCACCTTGTCAAAGACCTTTCCTGGCATCGAACGGTTCGGTTGTGTTTTTACCGACTTTGATGGAGCAGCGAGAGCTTGGAACGAGCTTGGTAGGGATGCCAAGACTGGACATGGCTCTGTATAACTCGTCTCTATACACGCTATCATAGGCAACTTTAAAATCGATGAAAAGGTGATGCGTATCGATTTTATATTCATGGGTTTTTTCCAAAATCTGCCGTAGTGTGAATATTTGGTCAATGGTGGACTTACCAGGCCTGAAACGGCAATGATAAGGACCTATCAGGTTGTTGACGATCGGTTTTATGCGTTCACATAATACGGCAGACAGGATCTTATAAGCGATGTTGAGAAGACTTATGCCTCTTTAGTTGGCGCAGTTCAGAGGGTCTCCTTTCATCAGGATCGGGCAAACGATGCTGAGGTTCCATTCATCGGGCATACTTTCGTCCGACCAGATTTTACAAATGAGTTGGTGCATGTTCCTTACCAACTCATCTCCACCTGCCTTGAAAAGTTGCGAGAAGTAATTTCACAAAATTTCTGGTTAAATTATTTCTCACATTAGATGAGAAATAACTTCACATCATAAAAGTGCATTTGTTTCCCTGTTGAGGCGGACTCAATTCCCATATGAAGTAAATTCCTGTGAATTTATTGCCCTGCACTCCCGAAACGTCAGAAAATTCCAGATTCTGAATATGTATTACATAGTAAATTTTAATGGGAGCTAAAGGAAGCTGGAAGTCAAAAACTGCATTCGGGTATAGCCCGTTAAAAAGATCCAGGACTTTAATCAACATTATATTTGATTGGCATTTAGGAGCTTGATTTGTGGTTTGCTAAAGCAGTTTAAACTCTACGCTTATATAGGCTTATTAGTACGAGCCTTATCAGCACCACTGAAGTGAATCCAAAATAATATAATAGAAGAAAGAACGACACTGGCCTCCTCATCTTGGTTTAAGACAGAGCCTTAAAATAAAGATGAAAAGCTAACGACAAGAGATATATTTAAAATTTAAAAACAAACAAATATTTTACAGGAAATATTCGCCTATTTTTAAGTAGTCGACGTTTTGGTGCCAATTTGTTTGAGTGGAGTTCACATTTTTCGAGACTAATCTGGCTTTCTAGCCAAGTTTTCAAATAACAATGCCTACTAGTGGGGTGGTTAGTAATCGAGTTCAAAATAAGTCTCTATTAAAATACAGGGCGGCGCAAAATGGTCTTATGGTTTAAATTCATTATAACTTTTTTATTTCAACTTTTTTTTTTCTGAATTGTGTAAACTAGAGGAGAATTTAATATGGAATGATACACAGACTACAAGCAACGGATTGACTATGCCATTTCGTTGCGACAAAAAGGCAGAGCAAATTCTACAATCATCCGCAATTTGATAATGAGCGATGTAGTCCATTTCAAATTAAATGCCTTCGTTAACAAGCAAAACTGCAGGATACGGGCTAAGGAGAATCCAAGAGCAGTTTATCAGCGACAATTCCATCCACTGTTTAGTGCGGTGTGTCGTCCGAAAGGATCATTGGCCCATATTTTTTTTTTTTTTTTGAAAATTAAACCGGTGCCGCAATTATCATCAATACTGCTCAATATCGAACGATGCTGGGAAAATTGTTGAGGCCAGCTGCGCAAAACCGTTCGCAGCTATGAGTCCAACAGGATGCAGTTACAGCGCATACAGCAAGTGACAATGATTCTGTTACGAGCGCATTATTTCACACAGTAGCGACTTCATCTGGCCGACGCGTTCACCGGGTTTAACTGCTCCCGAATATTTTCTTTGAACCTATTTAAAATAACGAGTGCACGTCAATAAGCCAGTGAACATCTTCCAACTGAAAACACCTGAAATTTTTCGAAAGGTGACGAATGTGCGAAGCAGAAAATAGCCACCATTTGTTTAGAAAAAACAATGAAAATTTATAACGAAATCAATATACAAAGGTCATTCTGCGCCACCCTGTACATATATGTCGCTGTGATTGCAAAATCTGACAAACAAAAAAACACAATTATGAAGGACGTCAAAGAAAATAAAATTGTCAAGCACGGATCCTTTACTAACAACAATTTATAGAGAACTATTCCTTAGACACAGCTTTGTGAGAAAAGGAATTGGTTTCCCTTTTGCACTCCCGATTGAAGAAAGTCCCCGCCGGTTCTGGGGACGTTGCTCCAGTTTACCAGTTTACGAAGACGTATAGCTTTTGTGATCGATAGAAAGGAAGACTGAACTCTCTACTACGATTTACGTAGAGATTTGGTCCACCCCGTTTTTTCGAACTTCATGACACGTCTTGATAAAGTAGTATCCCCTATATACAGCGGGACTTTTCACTTCACCCATTTCTGCTAAATACTCATATTTAAGCATTCCGATCTCGGTAGGGTCTTTGGAAACCGCCATTCGTCGCTAAGAAACTTCTTCTGTTTTCCTATCTACGAACATACGGACATTTTTTCTTCAACACGATGTTGAGGACATCCACTTCTCAGGGTAGTATATTCGTTATAGAAATCTTCATGTAGCCAACAGGCTTTTTTTCGGTCACTGCGTTGGACTGACGTAGTCGACGATGATGGCCTGGACATTTTTCTACGCTTCTGCAAAAATGGCGGCAGGACATGTTGTAATTTCACGGTTCTTGGCTTTTTTTTAAAAACATTTTTGCTGCAGAACAGCTCCAATCAGAATTTTATGCATTAGCATTAAATTTCAAGTCAGTGACTTGTGCAAGCATTCGCTGTGAAACTAATTTTCGATGAGTCTGACGTACGCCTGGTTGGCATGTGCTTTGACACGTACGTAAGGTGGTTTTTCAGTAGCCAGTGCCTCTTTGCTCAGTCAAGGCGATTCCAGCCTTTATTTCTTGCTCAACTTTCTTTTTGAAAATCATGCGTAACTTATTCTTTTGTCAATAGGTTGATGACAGTCACCTGTGTGCCGAAAGTTATAACAGTTCACCCTTATCTGGCAGGGCGTTCAAATAATAGATCGTCCTTTATCACGGCAATTTGTTACATATAATACTGCCTTTAGGTGGGGTGAAAGGTAACCTCCTTGGGAATGAAAACAAATTTTTTTTTTAAATGTTTTTTTATTTTATTCAATATAGTCCCCTTTTAGCTTGATACACTTATTCCAGCGATTTTCCAACTTCTTGATCCCGTCCGAAAAGTAATTTTCCGGAAGGTCTGCAAAATACTCCTCCGTGGCGGCGATGATTTCCTCGCGTGAGCTGAATTTTTTATTGATGAGCCATCTTTTGAGGTTTGGGAAGAGATAATAGTCCGAGGGAGCCAAATCGGGCGAATACGGTGGATGCGACAGCAATTGGAGCCGTAAGTCATTGATTTTAGCCGTGGTTGCGATGCTCTTGTGCGCCGGCGCATTGTCTTGCAAAAACAAAATTTTTTTCGAGTCATGTGAGGCCGTTTTGCAGCGATTGCGGCCTTCAATCACTCCAATAATGCACAGTAATACTCGCTGTTGATGGTTTTTCCTTTTTCGAGGTAGTCCACGAAGAGTATGCCATGACAATCCCAGAAAACCGACGCCATAACCTTTCCGACCCATTGAGCCTCCCTCGGCCGCTTCGGAGCACTCGTGCCGGCTTCAGTCCATTGCCGGGCACTCATTCTGTTCTCTGGTGTGTAATAGTGGATCCAGGTTTCATCAACAGTTACCAATCGACGCCAAAAGTCCGCCTGATTCCGCATCAGCAAGTCCAAACACTCTTTCGAAGTGCTCTCGCGTTCGTGTTTTTAGTCAGGAGTGAGCATGCGCGGCACCCAGCGGCAGGATAACTTTTTCATATGCAGAACATTGCCCAAAATATGGCGTGCGCGCTCAGTACTAATCTTTGTGCCAACACCATTTCATGTATTTTTTTGACATTGTCCTCTGTAACCGCATCGGAGGGCCTGCCGCTGCGGACTTGATCGGTAGTGGAGTTGCGGCCACCACGAAACTCTCGAAACCAATATTTGACGGTGTAATCTAACGGAGCATTAGCCCCATAATATTTATCCAACTTTTCTTTTGTTTCCTTCGCCGTTTTGCCTCTCAAAAAATAATGTTTTATGAGAGAACGAAAATCGTTTTTGTTCATACTCAACATGATGCCAAACACGTCAAAAACAATCAGCTGTCAAAACAAAACTAAAGACAGTATCGCACTGAAATTTGGCATGTCTGCCTAAATATGAATGGACTTCAAGGCACCATAACCTTTTTTGCAGTAGCAGCGCATTCTGGCAGTCAAGGAGGTTACTTTTCACTCCTATATCTATTGCCTGGGCAATCGATTTCTCAATTTCTATTTTACCACGGACATTGAAATAGTTTTAGGTGGGATCTTAAAAGGAATAGATACGTCTAAACTTCGTAAAGCTTGTACCAATCGATTTGTTTCCATTAAAATTTGTTGGGCATGAAATTTGATCAATACCTCCTTTCTGAGGCACAACTAATGCCATTTGATGCTAACTTATTACCTCGCCAATGTACCCTTATAATGCATATCCATAAACACTTATCGATTCTTTATTTATGTCCGGGAAAACAAAAAAAAAAATTGAACCACCCTCTTCGTTGGAGTTCCCACAGAGCCGACACAACCGACTTTTTGTGAACATGAAAAGAATTTCACAGTCTACTCGTATCCCTGGACAACATACGAATACGAGTAACTCAAAATGACTCCCACGTCTGATTACCATGCTTATTACATACCAATGTGCCACAATTGGCTACGGCTGCTGGTGTAGATGCTGCGCTGCTGACGGTGGCGTCCCTACGGCTGCGGCTGACATTATTACCAGATGATGGATATCCGATGCGGGTCCAATCCCTATGGATATCATTTTCAATTTGAGCCCTTTGTAGTCGAGTCGATGTGAAATGATTATTACGAATTTTTTTTTTTTTTGTTCCTTTCTCCTTATTATGCCTTTTTAGACTCTCGGATTATGGTGGTTTGGTGATAGATAAACAGCAGAGAATTCGCAAAATGCGTTAGTGTGTCCCCTGCAGATGAAGGATGTCACAACACAAATGGATCTTCGTCTGCCATTAAGACATAAATAACAATTAAAGTTTTCAACAAAGATTCAATCCTTTTTTTCTGAATAAGTAAAGGAGCAGGGAGCATTACCGCCCGGAGCAAACCACAAAGCCCTCTAAAGTTATTAGTAGTTTGGCTCCCTGACATATACTCACACAACCACAATGTAGTGCTGAGTTGGAGAGCAATTCTTTTCTTTTTTTTTTTTAGTGCTACTTTGTCCTGATGGATGGTGCCAGCACCACTATTGCCAACTTTTCAAGGAGTAGATGTGTATAACTTTTTAATGAACTCCTGCGAAAGCAGGAATTAATTTTCTTTCAAAACACGCATAAAGCACGGTGGGGTACAAGAAGTGTTAGACGGTCTTTGTTGGTGCTTGCCAAAATTGAATACACCGACCGGGTTGTGTGTGCCCTATTTGGGTATTGTTTTCAAATGAGTTGTACGCGTTCTTGTGGGTGGTTAGTTGGGGGTAGTGGTGGGTGAGAGGTTAAATGGAGAATACTTTTAAAGTTTGTCCTGTTAAGGATGCTTGAAATGTTAGCTGGAATTAAATTGTTCTTCCGCTGATGCTTCGGTCGTCGTAGTTGTCGCAGAATGGATTCAACTTTGCACAAACAAACATTCGGATAGACAAAAGCAATAGATGTGTACGTAGCCCTGTATAGTAATTGAAATGGGACGGAGAACTCAAGTTCATTATCTTTCTTTCTGTTTCGGGGTTTTCTAAGGATGTGAGTTCAATTTCAGAACAATTCAGTTGAGTTGTGTGCAAGTTATATGACACTTTTGGTGCTTTCCAAGTTTTCCAAGTGCTGGCTGCAGATGCATCCGCATTTTTTGTTATGCCTTCCACCCGCACTGCTTTTTGTTTTGCGTCCTCTTTCCTAGCTTGGCTATTTATGAGAGGATAAAGGGATTTTCAAAGTTTCAAGATGATTTTTATCAATTTGTGAGGTTCTAAAATTGCTTTCCTGCATCATTTGTAATGTTTTGCAAAATTTGCACAAAAGTTAACAAAAACTGTTTGAATTTCTTGACACTTTTTCGCTGGTAGCATTGCCGTAAGGCTGCGAAAAATCCCTCGGAGTCAAAGTGTGGATAGGGGTATTTTGTTCATCAGTTGTGATATATGAGAAACGAAGAATCGAGACAGGTTGATTAAATCAGAAAATCGCAGTGACTAAGAAACTGTAGGTGGTAGAGAAGATATATTACTATTCGTCTCATTCCTATGATATATGTACTCGCAGATGACGAACACGAAGTAGCTTATGCAATCGAAACATTTGCTCTATATAAGATACCTTGAATGGATAACATTCAGCCCGCAATGCTGCAAAAGCCGAAAGGAAATTATTGGTCTGTGGGTCAAATGAACCTTCAGGGGATGGTATGGTTCATTTTCAGACAATTCACTACAGAGCCAAAGACTATTAGTCTATCGTACTTCCTCCTGAAAGCTCTACATTAGAGGGATGATTGGGGACAACTATCTGTCCAAATAGCAACACGCATATCTGAAAGGTAGGTCAGCTGTATTTACAGTTGAAAGTTCGCTACAGGACGAGGAATTTACCTTAGGTACTATTCTCGATATAGAGGGAACCTTCAATAACTTAAGCACCTAGGCCATCATAAGCAGTCATCGAAAGGCAAAACTCAATGCCGACCTTTGCTATTGGATTGGGTCCACGCTCAGATGACGTATAACTCGACCTTAGGAGACGTCATTCAAAGGAAGGAAGCCCGCAGAAGAAATCCTCAACTTGGTATCCTTTCCCTACTGATATGTCTCCTCGTGGTCGACGACATCCCAACAGGAGGAGAGGACAGCTTCAACATGACGGCATACGCTAATGATGTTGCTGTTCTAATATCTTGTTATTTCCCACAAGTACTGAGCATAAGACATAGTTCCTCACTTTTGATAATAAATAACTGGGTCAGCGGCCAAGGGCTGAGTGTTAACTCTTCCAAGACAGAAATAATGCTTTTCACCCTAAAAAGGCCCATTTCCAAGCTCAACGTAGAGGTGATGAACCTTAGAATTTTAGGATCGGCAAGATATTTAGGCATATTTGCAGATTCAAAGGCATAGGTGGCTTACTGCGCATGTAAAATTGCTTTCGGTAATATTTGGAGCTTCAAACTGAGTGTGGAACGTTGGTTGTACCGGCGATTATGAGACCCATATTAACATATGACGCTACGGACTGGTGAAAGACTCTTAAGAAGAAGTGCCACCTCTCTAGACTAACCAAAATCCAAATAGCAGCATTGGGATAACTGGTACTCTAAGATCGATATCCACAGTAGCATTAGAGACCATGGCAGGGCCGTCAAGACTACACTTAGGCTTACGGAAGCAGAACTAATTTTTGAAGATTCACATAGAGAATTCCGGAAGATCGGATGGTCATAATGAAGATCTGGCCTGATTTGCTGATGGATCTAAAATGGATGTTCCTTAAGAATTAAAAGTGGTTGCAATTAATATAATTCAAGGACGGCATAACTGCGCACGTTGACAGCCAGGCGGCCGTTAAGACTCTAGAGTTACCAATAGTTAAATCAGTGCTAGTAAAACTATACAAAGGACCTAGGTCTGGAGTCATCGTCCGGCAATTAAAATCAAAATCAACAAAACCAAAAATCGATCTTTATCCTTCTACCAAGACACTCCCACTTGTTGTGTCAAAGTTGAGTACCGATTAATGCAATCTGCAATTCGAAAATCTTTGCTGACGTTAGCTCTCATTTGGTACTAACCGCAGGAAGATAAGAGAATAAATATGTGTTATCGATTCTTTCATTCCGATAGAGTCCTGAAAAAAAAAAAAACCAAATCCTTATAATGGAATTCAAATGATGTTGCTCGCATCCTCTGATTGGCAGATATAAAATCGAAGAGCATTAATTAAGCGCCGAAATCCTGGATCGATAGTTTATTTCTAAAACTTATAAGGCAACATAGAAAAAGTGAAACAAACAAAAATATTCCTGGCCATTGAATTAAGCTGACTTTGGCTGAAATTTTAAAAGCATACCAGCAAACTGGTAATCTAATTTGACTTGTTGTCATTTGATATGACAATTTGCTGGTGTGTGGTATGAATCTGAAATACCTATGTACGTTCATATAAATGTCAACCCATGTTCGGCTAAATGAACAATCGTCCAGAAGGGGGAATGGAATTTCAATGTTTTGGCAAAGTTGCGGTGAGGGATTATTCAATTATTTGCGGAATGGTGTTGAAGAGTGTTTAGATGATATTTACAGAATTACATTAATTTCATTCTATTATGTTTGCAATGTAATTGAACAACCAACAGCCTAAAACCCCCCGACTTGTACAAACTAATCGATAAAATATAGGTACAAGGTGTTGAACATGATGGTAAGATCAGGATTATCGATTAAAGGTAGTAGAGGAAAGACAGATGCCTACGACACAACAAACAGAAACCACCCTCTACAATACATAAGACAACCTTCAAAAATCGGCTAAATTCGCCGACCCATAGAATCCGTCGATTCTTTGCTGCGTCGCTTTTAACTGACAGTTAGACAGAATACACGCATTCTTATGGAAGGTGGCCCATAACCAACGGATATGAACTTCGACAGATAAAGTAGGTTTACTTTCTGCTTTTTTAGTCCGTTGATCCGTTGGCAGTTCACACATTCACGCATTGAAGTTCACACATTCACATATTCAAGTTCGCGCATTCACAAATTGAGAGTAAGCACATTCATTGGTGGAAGCATTGAGAGAATGTAGAGAAACTGTCAAAGCCGTTGACAATCGGACAGCTTGAAGAGAAAACACTTTCAGCAATAACGAAATGTCATCGCCTGTCATTTGTCAACGAAGGTATGCGACGAATTTTATGGGACTGTCTTAATAGCACAATACGTACTGCCATTCATCGAGGTAGTATCTCTAGACCAAGCCATAACATTTCAAGGTGTCACCAGAGTCATAAACCGATAAGCGTTAAACAAAGCCCCAGTCGAAGATCGTATTCCTTACGAATTCATCAAAAATGCGACAGAAGATTTCCTGGAAAAACTCACGAAAACATTTAACTTTATTTTTACCAATGGGGATGGTGACAGAAAGTTTCAAGAAAAACATAAACTTTCCGATTTTTAAAAAAAGGAGATCCAAATGAGCCAAGCAATTATAGAGGGAAGGGGTGACCATGGTGTAGTGGGTAGTGTGTTCGCTTGTGACCCGAACTGTGCAGCTTCAAGCTCGGACGGGAACAGCAACCACAGCCACCCGAGCATAAAAGAGAAACAACAAGTTTCTCCAACCACTACACCAAAAAGGAGTTTCTGCTTAGAAATTTCCTTTAATCAGAAAAGAATAATTATAGACGGATATCGTTTCTAAATGAAGTCACTGAAATATTTACATTTTGGATACAAGAAAATGACCTACTTAGCCAGTTTCAAGCCCGTTTGCCCAAGGAATACAGATAACATACGAGTATATATTCTCTTAGACAAGCAACGTGGAAAAATTATACGCTTTTTTCGTAGACTTTAAAGCGGCTTTTGACTCCATCGACAAAAGAGTCCTTTTCTTTAAACTAAGCAAGCTGGGAGGTTCAACAAAAATGCTTAAAGTACTGCAAAAGCTATACAAAAAAAATACTACCGCCATCTAGGATGGAAACATCTTGTCCAACTGGTTCCGATCGAAAACAGGAGTAAAGCAAGGTTGCCTTTTGAGACCACTTCTATTTTTATTATTTTTAGATTTTCGTCTCGCTTCATATAAAGTTCTTCCTTTATGCTGATAACATCGTCATAGAAGCGGAAACTTCTTACATGCTGCAGATCAATAGGCTACAACATTACTGCAATCTTTTGAAGCTACAATTAAATACCAGGGACGCTATGCAAAAGACGAAAAATTAACCTGACATAACGAAGAACTTGAAAAAGTAAAAGAGTTACAAATACCTCGGAATTCTGATAACACCTCAGTTATCTTTTAAAAAGTACGTCCAAGAGAAACTAAGGGAATCCAGGGGTGTAGTAAACTGTAGCTGGAACGGTATAGGTGGGAAGTACAAGATCTTTGAAGTCATCTGTTACGCGTCTCAAATTTCTTTTGATGAGGTATTTTCTAGTTTGATGAGGTGGAAAAAGTACTCAGATACTTCATTAAGAACATTTTCAGATTACCAGAAAACCCTTCCACTATTTTATACATATTCACACTCTGAGATTACATTTCTTATATACATATGTATATTAAAAATCGTTAGACAACCAATTGATCGACTCCCAAAAAGAATGATACGCACCTTAAAAATAGAAATCTCCAATTCTTTGGCGAATGGGTGAGGCTTGGACGTGAATATAACTTTTCCATATACACCGCAATCACTACCATGGGAACTGCTATTCAAGAGTTATTAGTGCAGATCGAGGAAGGCACTCGTGAAACGTTTGAGGCCATGTCCCTTAATCTTCTTGTTAGTCCATCTACAGCTCCCCAATTCCACCAGCATCCAGGGTGGCCATAACAAAACTATTTGTTTAGTAAAGATTGTAGGCTAGCACATGACGCAAAACAAGAAGCATATAAAGCGGTTCAGAAAATTACTATAATACCTCAAAAGCTCTACGCAAATGGAAGAAAGGTGTTATTGCGAAAATGATGTTCGAAAATGTTACGAGTGGATAAAAAGAACATACTGAGGTACTACAGACAGGCATCTGCTGGAATGCCGAAAGAAACAAAGTCGTAGATTCCCAGTCAGTACCAAAGAAATGTTTAAAATATTTTGAAGGTTGTTTCTATCCCACTGGAATCTCCTAAGAGCAGCACGCAAAGGACAACTTATGCCCAATACACATCAAACAGATCCACTCTCTCTGTGAAAACCAACAATACCAATCTCATAATCGACTTTTGCAATATTAGAAGCACGGGACTCAACAGCTAACCACAAATATTGGTCCAATTGGGATCTAAATACCCGGTTTCGGTGAATAGATACTTTACATAGACACAGCTCGTTGTCCTATACAATGTTCAAGTTTAACTGTTGCTTGACCATAGTTATCACGTTTGGAGTTCAGCCGCAACAAACATTCCCTTCATCTACTCATGAGCATACAGAGACGAGAAGTTCGCTTAATACTCGCATAAATTTTCTATCTAACATTCAATTAGCAAATTCATTGAAGTCAGGTAGCTCGCTTATGTTCCTACTAAAGCGTGGGCCATCTGTTGGTTTCTTTTCAAAATTGCTTAATTTTCAAAGTTTTTACCTTATTGAAGAGAGTAAACTTTCCGATTATTTATGGAAAATAATTTCATTTATATGGCTGCCGCGGCTGGCTTGGCTTGTCCATCATGTCAACCCAAAATCTTTATCTTCGAAAAACCACACCAAACACATCAAACAGTCCCACACTGAGGATGCATTCGCTTCACTACGACTATGTATAGGTTTTCCGACAAAGATGAAAATCCGCATCATTCGAAGAAATGATTATTTTTTAAATAAAATTGACGTCAATTTAGAGCTGCTCTAAAGCCTAAACAGAGAAGCGATAACGAAGCTGGTAAGGGAATATTCCGAGGTCTTTATTAATAATCCTCCTCAGGCTAGTGCGGCTCACTTTGAAAATAAGTTTTCAATATTTCTCAAGGCTGTACAAGCGTAAATCGATTCATTTCGCACCGCGGATATGTGATACTGAATTTCTGTCAATTTTTTGATCGCGAAAGAGCTGTCAGTGTGAAAATAAATAAGTAATCTAGAGACGGCTCGTCCACAGGAACACATGAGCACGTAAGCCGCATTTAAAAAAAAATCCCACGTATGTAACTGATTTCTAAATATTTTCGAAGCAATCTTCCATAATGAACTTGTTTTCATTTGCATAAAATTGACAACAACGCCTTTTATTAAAATTAAATTATATTAATTATTTCGAAACATTCTTCCATTGCCTGGGATAAGTGAAATCTCACATGCTCATCTCTGCTTAAGGATAACATGAAGTGCGTGTATTTCTACCTGCTATACGAGTATATTGAACAGCTAAGTGAATTGTGCACACAAAATTTGTGCCTAAAGCGTAATTTCCATAATGTAATCTGTTCGAGCAGTGGCAAATTGCCGTTTTTTCTTAAGTTTGGCTAAGTTTTAGTTTTTTTCGCTATCGTAACGAAATTTGCCTACGATTTGTACTCGTAAGTATGGAAGAAAATTGGGTGAGTTAAATTGGATTGCAGTTAATAGAAATCGGTTTTAATTGCGAAAATCTTGAGAAAAAAAAGTACTACATGGATTTAGAATTTTTTTAAATTTTCCAAAATTGAAGGAAATGTTCAACTTAAATCGGAAGTTAAGGGAAATCATTTTCGAGTGCGAATATCTCGCAAACAATTGTAGATTCTTACTTTTATAGGGCGACTTTGCTATAGGGTGAATGGCGAATTTAATGTCCAACTTAACTCGGAAGTTAATGAAAATCATATTTAAGTGCGAAGATTTTGCTAATGGTACACCGTGCAATGTTGTTACCC
This sequence comes from Pocota personata, assembly GCA_963082735.1. Lineage (NCBI taxonomy): Eukaryota > Metazoa > Arthropoda > Insecta > Diptera > Syrphidae > Pocota > Pocota personata. The sequence continues at coordinate 81,640,742 of OY720432.1, read as the reverse complement.
CGGTTCCTGGCAGGCAATAAGATCATAGCTGAAAGGCAAAACTGAAGGAAAAAATCCAGGTGGGTCTGTCACACAATGTGCGACACACCGATCATCGTCTGGCCCCAGAGGGACGGCCGTTACACACACAGGTAGTAGACTCACCCCCTTATCGTCTGACGAGATGAGCTGGTTAATACCAGCATTTCGGGGCACTGCCACAGCGTTAGAGATACGCCTCTTTACGATTTACGATGGAGATTTTAAGTTTTGAAAGTTCTTACAAGGTGGATACCAAAAATAAAAGTTATTAATTGAAGAAATGGCAATGACTGGATGGTCTTTAAAAACTTTAAAAACAAAAAAAAATACAACTCCCTTTTTTGAGGAATGTGAACCCCCAATACATCACGAGCCGTCAGTTACCATGGCAAAATCTACCTGTTCTGAGGAGCTCAATTGAATGAATTCCTAAAACTACGACATGTGGTTGTCCTGCCAAATATGTAGCTAGGGCCCGTTCGCTTTATGACAACAACATCTCTGTGTTAAAATAATTTTTTTAAACAGAACTAGTAAACTTTGTAATTCATTCCCGGAAGTCATATGTACTTCCAGAATCTTTTCAAAAGCGTAGTCCAAGTCTCTCCTGAGAGCAAAAAAAAAGCTATAAGATATAGTTTCGGTAATCCCCTAAGATTTTGAAATCAACCAACCATTCTTCGTGGATGTCATAAGTAATCCCCACTTCAGAACATACTTGAAGGTGTGTGCCAGTAATTTTCCAGTTTACTGGCTAAGACCTTACACCAGAATCTTATACTATTCTGCACCAAGACAATTCCCTAGATATGATAGAAACAAATTTATAAGACTCGTATCTCATAGGTATCAATGTCAACCTCGTTACTATGAGGCATTTATGCTGATCTCACATTTTATATCAAAGTATCAGATCTCACGGGCAAACCAGTCAGCTTTAAATCTCAAACCGATAGCAAATAAACATCATATCTCACTCTATCTTATTGCATCGTTTCAGATACACTTGCAGATATACAAACAGCAATAGCCCCCTCGATATTAAGAATGCGAACAAATTTGATCCGATAAAATGTCGCTGCATTCGCGAATGAGTTGTACTGCTTTATTGACAAACCCTGACCACCACAGTTGTGGCCAAAGTTATTGTGCAATTATTCGTTTTCTTTATGCTCTCTCATTGTTATCCTTTTTTCTTTTGCCTTTTACTTCTCAAAGTCGGGTATCTTTTGCACGCGAAATCGAAGAAGAAAAAACTGCAAAAATAAGAGTTCAGAATGCCAATCAACAGAACATTTCCGGTACTGTTGGATGACAGACCCGGAGATAGGGAGAAACAATGAGCCTCTTTGATGAATTACTTCTGACTGAGAAAAGAGCTCGAAACGGGCACCAGAAAAAGTCGAACAAAAACAACCAAAAAGACTTCGGACAACATGATGATTAAAGACGCGGTAACAGGCTTCACTCAAATGACAAATGCGTGAATTTTTTTCATTGTATCTTTTTATCTTTTTTTATATAAATGGGCCATGGGGCAGCACATAATGGGGATGCCTTATTTTTGTGTCACGGATGAGTGCACAGAACAGCCAGTTTTCCAGTTGAATGACGACACATCATTGCTGGAATAGAGTGTGTGCGGCCGGGATTGAGTCGAGATTTCATGGATGAGTTTCAGAGGGAACATACACAGGAAGACGAAGAGTGGACATTATGCAAATGTGACATGGAAGCAGTTAATGGGTTGGAATTTTGTTCCTCTCTGAGTAAACAGTGAAGAGTATGGACGAGTGTTGCATTGTACGCCTTTCTATTGCATTTAGTGTCCCTTCGAAATCCATCTAGGATGACATACTGTATGCGATATAAACCGAGTGATTGAATAATTAACTTCCGGCGGAGGATGTGGAAGTGGTGGTCACGTTCAATTAAAATTTGTTTATGGGGGTTTTGTGTGAATTCATTCATTCCTGCTGGTTGTATGCCAAGGATAAATTGAAAGAACCTCAAGAAGCTAATCGACTTCATACGCAGGGCAGATCGAACGAGTGGAACACAATGATTCGGCAAAGAGGGTCTTCCCTGGAAGAGCGAAGTTAGGCTGCGAATATTAATTATTTTGCGAATAATTACTTTACTTACTTTAGATGGCACTAGAGTCCGGGTGGACCTGGGCCTCAACTAACAGGCGCTTTATCTTATGCTAGCCGCCTCCAGTTTAAAGTAATTGAATTCTTCAATGGTGCTAATTAAATTTCTTGTATTAATTATCCCACCAGCGAGCTAAAGAATGAAGTGCTCACATTGTTAAACTAGGTGGTCAACTACCAGATCGCATAGCCACTAATTATGGTGTGCCTTATGGACCTGGTAGTCCGCCGAGCTCATCTGTGCTGCGACCCAAGGTATTACCGAGCACCTGCTGAATATTTACAGTAAAAACACTTAATTGGGACATTCTGTAGTCGGGGCGACCCTTTTTGCCTACCCTCTATAATCACCTACCCTCTATAATCACCTCTGCAACTGCGACGCACATCTCGAATAGGATACAAGACATAAAACTAATCAATTTTGACTTCGCCAAATTTTGACAATAAACTTCCAGATGTAAAATTTTGCAACCGCATCGCGTTGAATTATTTAAAATCTACATCTATTGTTATGCTTCTGTTGACAACATTTTGCTGAATATATAATTTGTTGTGGCTTATCGTGGCGCTTTACACGCAAACCTCTCTAAAAGGCACGAATAGGTTCAGCAAGGGGCTGCTCCCATCGGAATCCTAATTATGGAGGTTTTACTGTATTTATACTCCAGAGTCAAGTCGACTCCTTGCTGTAAGTAAGTACATACTGCGAAATTACAGTGAAAGATAATAAACACAAAATAATACTTCACAACAGGTGAGGGTGGGTCACGAACTAAAAATACTTTTAGCTTTCCACCACTGTCCTTCAGAAAAATCTTCTCAACAAATAAAAGAGGCAGCTTGCGATACAAATGCACTCCAGATAGAAGAAAATGAAAAACTGAATTCTATAATGAGCTTGCAAGTGCTGGCATCTTCAAATAGGTTTAGTATGCCTTCATATAAGCAGAAGATCGACATTCAAAAAATGGTGGTATCATTTAGGTCTGTGTCGTGATCGCTTGCGCCTCCAATTCCAAAACACACAAATCCAAACGAAAAAAATAAGTGTAACCTTGAGACAAAATGGGGTCGCTTAACCTTTGTCCTACAGTCTAATTTGAATTTAGTTTTAAGGTCACCTATGGGGGAAGGGTCGAAATGTTTAATTGTCCTCATCTGAGTCTATTTACATGAGTCTTTATTTTAGCCGACCATTGTATCATTTATTTTGCTAGTTAGCCCGCCTGTCTGCCTTTTCGTAAGTTGCAAGTTTTTGGAGCAAGTATGAAGATGAAACTTCGTACACAAGCATTTTTTTAGCCCGAGGCAGTACACGTATAGATACGTAGGCAATATTCAACTTTGTAGGTAGAAACCTTTTTTATTTAAGAAAAATGTCAAGCATACAGGAAAGTTACAATTTGTCTAGAACGGATCGTATGATACCCTATCCCCCATCTTTTAACTCACCCCTAATAAAGCGAAAACGTTGCGAAATGTCTTCTTTTAAGAAAATACCCTCAAAAAGAAGGCGTGGCCATGGACGAAATGTAGAGAAAGTCAACATCTGAAGCGGCTGTAGAAAAGAATCGTTAGATCCTCCACAGGGAGGAGTCGCATCACCTCCCTTGTGGTTACTTCGCATTTATAAAATTCTGAAGACTCTAAAGAACAAATGAATAAAGACTGCGGCATGCACAGATGACATAGCAATCCTTACCAACCATCAGCGATATTGTAGAATCGGCACTAAAAGATCTATCCTCATGGACGGAATCAAATGGTATACAAGTCAACCCAAATAAAACTGAACTGGTTCTATTCAAACCCATCTCGATTCAAAACTTACTTGGTAGCGGAACACAGAGATCATTAGACCCATAGGTTAGGTTAGGTTAGGTTAGGTTAGGTTGGAGGGAAGTGCATATAAGTGCTTATCACGGGGGCCATACGGTGCACTGTGTTTCCCTTTTGTTATGTGGAACCTATATTTAAGACCTTTGCCTTGCGGTCGGTTCTGTTACAAACCAGGCTGAAGCCTATCATATTCCTAAGTGGAACTTGTACGAGATCCCCTAGTCCGACAAAAAGCCTGTTTCCCATACGGCGGCGGCGGGGGTTTTGAAAATTTGAGCAATCACATAACAAGTGTTTGATAGTTTCTGTCTCCTCTATATCTTGACAGCTCCTGCAGTGGTCGGGTGTGTTGATGCCTGTTAGCGTGCCTATCAAGATTCGAATTTCTTTTTTATTCATCGCCAATAGGCTTTTTATTCTGTTTTCATCCACTGTCGGCCATAAGCTGCGAGATATGACACAGTTGCTTCTGGCGGACTATGCGGAGTTAATCAGTTCTCTTGCTTTTAGGTCTATTTTCCTTTTCAGTTCACCTATTGGAGCTTCTACTGATATCCAAGTATGTTGAAAACCCAATGCTGATACCTTTTTAGCTATTTCATCTGCTGTCTCGTTTCCTTTTATATTGCTATGTCCAGGAACCCAGCAGAGACTTACGTCATGGGTGTTGCATATTCTGTTCAACGTATTACGGCATCTGGAAACTGTTTTCGATCTGACTTCCTCGCTGTCTTGGTGCTTAGATTGCCGCTTGACTATCCACGAAAATTGTAATCTTTGGTGGATTTAGTTTTTGCTATGTATAGTCTGTGCAGCCCTATTAATGGCGAAGACGTCAGCTTAAAAGATGCTACAGTCATCCGGAAGTTTGTATGAGTGCCAGTTGCAAGCTCCAGTTGCAATATCCATTTTAGACCCGTCGGTGTGGAGCTGAATGTCCTGTACATTAATTAATGTGTTGGAGTTCCGCTCTTGTCTTTCGGGAATAAAAGTGGAGTAGTTCTTGTCGAAATCTATGTATGGTGTTATATAATCTGTTGTTCTGTCGAGATCGGTTATACTATACCTGTTGAGTATAGATCTGTGTCCATAGGAGCTTTGCTTCCATGCACCCGATTGTTTGAGACGAATCCCACTTTTGGCAGCTGAGCGTCGTATGTACCCATCTAGGGGAGGGATATTTAGCATCATCTCTAAACCAGCTTGACAAAGGAGAAACTACTGCTCTTGAACCTGTTTTACTTACGATGCTCACACCCATACTTACCTATGGAGCACTGGTATGGTGGAATGCAATGGATAAAATTAGTTGTCTCAATAACCTCGCTAGGTACAAACTGGAGCACTGAGATCAATACCACAAGCAGAGCTAGAAATAATAGTTTACCTTCTTCCCTTGTATGAGCACATAAAAGGACTGGCAGGCAAAAGCGCAATCCGGCTTAAAGAATCCGGCTTTTGGAAACAAGGTTCTTACGGTCACGCATCCAAACTCTGCAAGTACGGATTGTTGACCGCAATAAGTACTCAGACTATGTTCTTCCATACAAAGATTTCAATAAGAAATATTCCATCCTTATTCCCAAAAGACAAGAATGGGAGTACAACACGTTAATAAATGATTAAGACATCAAGTTCTTCACTGACGGATCTAAAGTGGAAATAGCAACCGAAGCAGGAGTATTCTGTAAGTCTCTACAGATTAACGACTCATATAAACTAACAAATGAATGCAGCGTCTATTAAGCTAAAATCTTTGCCATTGATAGAGCAACGTTGACAATCCTCGCTTAATCCATCTCGGACAACAATCTTTGTGGACAGTCAGGCAGCTATCAAGGCACTGGACAGCGAGGCCATAAAATTTAGGACAGTACGAGTATGTATAGGTAAATATCGTAAAAACCTGAACAAACTAAGCAATATCCACGTGGTTAATCTCTGCTGGGTTCCCGGACATAGTGATATAGAAGGGAACGAGATGCGGTTGAACTAGTCAGGAAAAGATCAGAACTAGGCACAGAACATACTCGCACACAAATAGATATCCCTATTAGTGTAGTGAAAGGAAATATAGATCTAGGATCAGGGACCTAACGAATACCGTTTGGATATCAAGAGGTGATTGTGTTATATCCTGCAGCCTATGGCCACGGGAATGAGGGAAGGCCCAAAATCTTATTAGCTGGGAAAGAAGGAAATACGCATCTTGATTGTGGTACTGACAGGGCATTGCGCGATCGGCACTATGGCCTATAGACTAGGCATAAACTCCTCAAACTACCGCAGGAGCTGTCAGGATGAAGAAGAAATAGAAACTATTAAACACTTGCTCTGCGACTACCCGAATCTCCAAAATTGGATGAGTTTGAGTAAGCTTCGCTGATAGACTTAATGCAATTCATAAGGAGCACTCGCTGGTTCAAACAAGAACCTACCACTACTCTAAGGGGAATTTCAATGGACCAAGAGGCCCCCGTATAAGCACCCATCGTGATACATATCCCTCCTAACGTAACCTAAGTCAACGTCTACATATTTACCTAGACAATGTTTTTCAGTTTCTAGTAAAAACAATGAAAAAAACAATTTTTGGCTGCTTCGGATTCCAGAAAGCTTATAAAGGGTTATTCAATAGGAACATATCAATTTTGTATTTTAAAACAAACACACCCTTAAACCTTTTTTGTGATCTGTCAATGTCAAAACGTCAGACAAGGTTCGCGTTTTTATCATGGTGTAGTTCAGGAACGAGCAACGACTGAGCCAAATCAGTCGAATCCACGCCGTTCACAAGAAGTGGGAAGCTCTCAGTCCACATTGTGGCGAATTTTGGGTAAAGATCTTAGCCTACACTCTTACAAAATCAAATTAACTCAAGAACTGAAGCCTCTTGCTCATGTGAACCGGCGAAACTTCTCCGATTGGGCTCTGCAAAAGTTTGAAGAAAATTCTGAATTTCATCGAAAAATCATTTTTAGCGATGAAGCTCATTTTTGGCTTAATGGCTTTGTCAATAAGAAAAGTATGCCTTATTGGACAGCAACAAACCAACATGTGCTTCAAGAGACTCCATTGCATTCACAAACCGTGACGGTGTGGCGTGGATTTCATGCCGGAGGTGTGATTGGACCGTATTTGTTCGTCGATGAAAATGATAACCATATTACTGTCCAATGGAGTTCGCTATCGTGAGTATGTTTGACCAGAATTGGATGCACTTGACATCAGTGATGTGTATTTCCAACAAGATGGTGCCACATGCCACACAGCTGGTCAAGCAATTAATCTATTGAAGGGGATCTACGGCAATCGTGTAATCTCCAGTAATGGTCCGATTGAATGGCCAGCTCGCTCATGCGATTTAACGCCCATGGATTTCTTTTTATGGGGTTACGTTAAATCGTTCGCTTATGCCAACAAGCCAAAAACGTTAGAGGAGCTCAGAAACAACATCGAATGCGAAATTGCCAACGTTCCGGCCGATATGTGTGGAAGAGTGGTGGAAAATTGGCTCCAAAGAACGAGATCGAATTCCATACTTAAATTTAACATGTGTACTACACCTGGAATAAATTTCAGCCCGATATCTCAATTATTCTGTGTCTTATTTAAATACAAAATTGTGTTATGTCCTTATTAAAAAACCCTTTATAAGGTCTAAAAAGTGGTGACGTACAGACAGACACGATTAGATTGACGTAACCTTTGATGCTGACCACAAATATACATTTTGGAGTCTATCGTTATTATTTCTCTATGTTACAAGCTATGTATCAAACTTAATACGAGTACACCCTGGTTAGAGTATCGCCAACTTTTATAAAAATGGTACAAAATAGGCAACTTTGAATCCTGACCTATAGACTTACTCCAAATGTGCCCAAAATTGACGAGAATGGAATGCTGGGGTGTCTCAGGAGGAGAGTAGGTACATTATATATTAATTTAACATAAGTCACATCGTTCTAATATGTGAACGTTAAATCACAAATTTGAAATTGTCGGTAGTACTCATAGTATCCCTTAACATGCTAATTTATACAGCATGTTTATATCCAAACCAAAAACCAATTATTCTGCTTTCGGCAATCCATTAAAATTCACCCTGCTTCGATAAACACCCTCCAAGCCTGAACATCAGCATTTCTTACCCCAATATTGCCAATCACTTACCTCTCAATGATTTTTTTTCTCTAGCTCTCTCTCTCTCTCTCTTTCTCCTTTTTTTCTCTCATTCTACACATCATATATACAGTAGCACCTCTGTTATCGAATAAAATCGATATAACGCACTTAGCTTAAGCATCTCCGTCCATCACTCGCAAAGTACAAGTATATAGTATCTGAGACAGAAAAGCAAGTAACTTGTAGCATTATTATTATTATTATTATTTTGTTTTTCATCATGTGAAACTGAAAAAGCCATCGAAGAGAAATTACTTTTGCATCGTCAGCAAAACAGTTTATCGATTAACCATATAGAGATATCGTGTGTTGTCACATTATCCATTATATTTACATTCATGGCACATCCTTGAGATGGCATTTTTTTTTACAAAGCTTATTTTTCCATTTTAATCCTGAGGCAACCCCAACAATTTTTCAGATCACAACCACCAATGAAATGGAAGTCATCGATGAAGATGATAAGCCCAGGCAATGAATTGCATTTATCGCTTTGGTATTCTTTTTTTTTTCCACGGAATTATAATTAAAACAGATTCTTGGGCACAGACCTCATAGTATAGGAAAATAAATTATAAGGGTGTGATATCACTTTTCAATTGGAAGGCTACATTTTTGTTTTTGTAATTATTTTGGCTGCGTAAATTCATAGAGTATGTTTAGCAAGAGAAGATGTTAAAGATAAAGGAGGAATAACGATCCAAAAGTCTCCAAACATTTGTGTTTTTATAGCTTCTGAATTATTGAACCGATTTTAGTGAAATTTTCTTTGAAGTGAATTTTGTCGGTCATGTGCATCTTTCGAATACTGCAAGTCATCATAATAAAGCGAGATCTAATCAGAATGAAATTGGAATGCAAAGAAACGCTTCACATGCCAGTCCCATTACACTAGAAGAGATAACAGTTATACTTCATAAAGAAGCCGATTTCAGTAACATACACCCATTATTTTTGAAACACACTGTGTACAATACTGATCGATGATTAACGTCAATCTACTCAAGACTTATGTTTGTTGTTGTTATGTCCTGTATCCCCTTGTGGGTCCTAGGGCCTCTACAACGCCTACGCGCCATCGTGTGCGATTTCTGGAAATGTGCCTCAGCTCTCCCCAACTCTTTCCCAGTTGCCGTGCTTCCTTCTCAACTGTTCTGCGCCACGTACTCCTGAGACCGCCGCGTATCAAGACTTATGGCAATGAGCGAATTCCGGCAATCACATATTATTCACATTGACCACAGTGGATGCGAAATACGCCGATGTTGGGCCATTTTTTTAAAAGGAATTTCCCAAATCCCAGAGCACTCAGATTCGATTTTCGATCCATTGTACTACCAAGCAGAAACCCCTTTCTGTGATGGTGGTTGGAGTGGTAGTGGTTTGATTTTATTCGTTTCTCTTTTATGATAGGGTTGGCACTTGGTTGCTGTTCCCCGTTTGGACTCCAACCCGTACAGCTCGGGTCACAAGCAAACACGCTACCCAATACACCCTGGCCACCCTAATGTTGGGCAATAGTCTCTTATCACTGCTGCGGCTACAAGTAACTACCTTGTAACTTTCCGCGTAAATCTTTCATCAAATTTGGGAAGTGGTAATAATCACTGAGTGTCGGGTCAGGCGGATGAGCTAATTCCTGGAATGACCCTCATAGCTTGGGGCTGGATCACCCCTTTTACGCCACTGCATGGACTGCTGCTTTGACTCAGGGTCATAATAATGAATCCAAGTTTCATTTTCAGTAACAATTGTGTAACCACATTGTAAACTATGGTTTGCTAGGGCAAGAAATTACGTAAACTGTTCTTAGTACATTTTCCACACTTTATCCTTGTTTGGTGAGCAATTGAATTACTGCGCCGAACTCAATATTTGACATTTTTAAAATTACCACAGGCTTACAGCATACATAGTAAAACACATCTCGGAAACACCCTTACGGGTGATGTAGAGATTGTAACGTGTTACCGATTTCCTTCTATTTTCGTAGCGAATTCGTTACTTTTGTGTAACAGGCAATGGCTGGCGGTGTATTCTTACATGGATCTGACAACAAGAGTGCACAGCCAATAGATCATATTGGGCCTAATACCCCAATTTGTGGGCAGGTTTGAGAGCAGATCTACCAGGAACTGTTAAGACTACCATCTTTCTGTGGATTTCGTTAATCAGGCAACTCCCCAAGAAGGTGAACGAGTAAACTTATTTTTTAAACTTACAGAAAGATCTTGATTTTCCCATCACCTCTGCACTTCTGATTGTGTGAACTTACCACCTCGAAGTCGAATCATAATTCTTGTGTGTCATTCGTGTGTGTCAGAAATCAAATGTTTGCATATATCACATATCAGCTTGACAATATGACGCATAGTCATTTCCCAGACAGACAGTCAGTATGACACGACAATAATCTATGCTCCCCCAAACTACCCACAATTGAGGGTAGCCGTGGTGTAGTGGTAACATTACCGCTTGTCACGCTGTTGATTCACGGTTCGAATCCTGAAGTCAAGAATCATTTACTTATTTCGCACGAAATAAATAAAAAAAAAAGTCGATCACTTGCGAAAGCTATGTCAACTCTATTGTGAAGGCATAACACTATCAGTAGGGTGGTCATATGGCTAAAATGCAACTTGATCGTGATAATGACATCAGGAGGAGGGAAAAAAATACTGTGAATCATAAGCAACGACAATAATAGCTAAAATACTCCCCAGTTATCTGGACAACCACCCTTGGAGTTTACAGAAACTTAATACCACCTGAGTCTCAAACCACACCACTCTGTCTTTCTCTGTCTCTTCCCCTTTCCACAAAAACGTACGTGTTCTAAAAATTAGTATAAGGGTATTCGTATCCCCTTTAATACGTGCAAATTATAAAAAAAAAAAAATGGTTTCAATTTGAAGACTTTCTTGCTGGACCCACTGCAATGACTTTCACATCTCATTATGCTGTTTTCTCATTAAACTTAGCTAAACAAAAGGCTACGATCTCCTTCCATAGTGCTTTTGTTTTGTTTGGCTTTGGAAAATATTCCAAATAGCTCCACCATACTGCTGTTGAAGCCACCCTCGATTAACCCTTTAATTAATTTTATTCCTTGTGATATGGACCGACACACACACCCAGCACTCATTCACTGTTTGCCGTTCAGTAGAAAACCCGCTCAAGTTAATTGCTTTAAATTAAGCGAAGCGATAATGCTAAAAGATAAATATTGAGAAAGTGTTTCATTTCGGTTTTTTTTTAATGTATATATATATTTCCCGTCTTCTGTTTCCTTAATTTTATGTTAAATTTCAAGAGAACGCGGGATGAAACAATAAAATTTGTTATTTGTCTCTTTAACTCATTTAAGTGTTTTTAGCTTGTTGTGTAGCGCTTAATTGGAGGAATCATTCAAATTGACTGGTCATTTACATTTGACAAATGAGATGAAAACATTTCTTGTAATTTGGTTTCGTTTTATATAAATTTCTGTGGAATGTGAGAAACAGAAGCGAAATGTACATCAATCCGGAAAAGATATTATTTTTTTTTTTTGTAAATAAATCGAATATCCGCCAATCGAGAGACATCACACCTCGCATCGTATACATACTTAATTTGACAGACTGATAATGAACCTGATTCTGCTTTCATTTTTGCCTTGATATTGTTTTAAATACTCGTTTTTTTTTTCTTTACGCCGGATTAACCTGTCGATAATTAATGAGTATTTTATTGTAAGCGCAGCAATTAATTTGGGATTATAATTAACGGATCATCGTGTCGAGAATGACAACATTTCAATACTATTACTGATAAAGGTGAAATAGAAACAGTTCTTCAAAAAAAAACTTTTATAGTACAGGGTGATTCTGTGGTAAATATTTGGTATTTAGATTCAATAAATTTATACATATGTAGACAGGGTGTATCTTAATTTTGGGTCTTTACTTTGAGATCTGGTAGAGCATTGAATGTTAAGCAGAAAATATGTTATAAGCTTGGGTCTAACTTTTACCATTAAAGAGTTACATATACAGATTTTTATATTGTTCTTATCATCTTTTTAACTCAACCCTATCTTCCTAAATCTTCACCAATTTGAATCGAACACAAAATAGAGTAAGGTTTCCAGTAATTGGCACTAGATACCGTGACTTATGAATCTCTGTTACTGTTACTTTCAAATCACCGTGAAAAATAGCAGTTTTTTAGGTAGCGGATAGTGTGTACAATGGTGGTTGCAATTTATGGAAGTGATTTTATAACATTGAACAAATTATTTAAAAAAAAAAAATGTGGCAAAATGTTTAAGCAATTTTGTCATCGGGAAAGGTTTTTAAAGGGATTTTCTCAGTGCAAATCTGCTGCATTGAAAAACAAAGGAGCTTTCCATTCGGTTAGCATTTCAGACATTGGCTTGTTACAATCACAATTGGTGAGATGAAAATGAAGGTGGAAAAGTGGTACAGACCTGAGGTTGCGTGGGTTCGTGATAGGAGAAATCATTTGGAGCAGAACGGGAGAACCAATGTTTCCAGTTAGTAGCTGATGGGCAAACAGTATGTCAACTACTTCTCGACGTTTTTCGAGTGATAGTACATTGATCAGTTGTAAACGATCCTTAGGGTGGAAGTGGTGTAGTGGTAACATCAACGCTTGTCACGCTCTTGGTTCACGATTCAAATCCAGATCTCAACAATCATCTATTTATTTCGTCTGAAATAAATAAAAAAGTCGATCAATTGCGAAAGCTTAGTCAACTCTACTGCGAAGGCATAACAGTGGCAGTAGGGTGATCATATGGCTTAAATGCAACTTGATCGTGATGGTGACATCAGGTGGAGGGAAAAAATACTGTGAATCATAAGCAACGACAAAAAGCAGAACAAACAAGCTCCCCAGTTATCTGGACGCCACCCTTGGAGTTTACTGAAACTTAATACCACCTAAGTTTCAAACCCACTACACCAATCTTTCTCTCTCTCTCAATTTCTACAAACGCCCATGCCCTGAAATAATTGAATCGACTTCGATTCGAAGAGGGTTGGTGGTAGAGGTTCGAGAATTCCTTTGACCATCGTTTTACGAAACCGAGCATAGAATTGGCTCTGCTGATAATTTAATCGATATGGCAGCGAAAATTGACTTCTTTGTCGCAAATGACACCCAAATCGCACAGTAAAGAGACGGGGGGACAAGGTCTCACCGATGAAGTATAATCGAGCGACTGGTAGAAGTCGCTTACGGGAATATGTGATAGCTTGACATTTATTAACATTGAGGTCAAGAAATTTTGTTGGCACCAGGTTGAAAAGTTATTCAAGTCAACTTGGAGTCGGTAGGGGTAGAAATGTGTCTTAAGATTTGCTTGTCATCATCATAGATGGAAATATTTGAGCCTTTAGTGATATAGTCAACGTCATTAATTGACAACATGAAAATCAGCGGACCCAGGTGTCTACCTTGAGGAACTCCGGAGGTTGCTGTAATGCACTTTATATTGACCTGCTTCGAGTATAATTTAATCTACATAGTGGACCCCGATTGAAAGCCAAGAGCTTTCAGTTTGAAAAGGACTATAGAGTGGGAGATTTTATCGAAGTCTTTACCTAAAATCGTTGGCAATTATATCGACATCCTTACCATCTTCTAATGAGCACAGAGTAGTCGAAACGAATTCTGTTAAGTCTGTGGTTGCTGACCTTTCTTTAAAAAAAAATGAGCTGACAAGAAGAAAAGATGAACTTACAGCGGAAAAACATGCGGAAAAACGTAAATAAAGCTTTCGCAGAGTTCGGGTATACAGGAGAGCCTTTTTATAAACAGTTCAGCATAATACATGGCGAAAGCGTTAAAGTCTGAAGTAAGCTATGAAGTCTGAAGTAAATCCGCCAAACCGTTTAGGCAGCAGTCTTGCGTACGTAAAACAGACGTGCCACAAGACCGAAAGTTTTCACGACACTAATATTTATCTTTTGTTCCAGTAAAAATTGATATTATGAGGGATAGATTTAACAGTCACGGTTCAGAATATCGATAAATGTACATATATACGAAAATAGAATATATTTACGGCAAATTATCGATAAGCTTAGGGCTGCAAGTTTTTCTCAAAGTCAAACAGTTCCAGTTACCATTTTGATAATATGCTAATACGAGCAATTATTATATCGATGCGGCAATAATTGCACATTTTATTTACTAAATTCATAACCAACCAACTCCGTATTGAAAACTAGAGGCGGTAAGCACAAGATCGAACTGACTACAGACGCATGTTGGTTAAGGCCCAGATCTACACCTGACTGTAGCGCCATCTAAAGTAAAGTAAGTAAATATTTTTTTTTTTAACAATAAATTACTGATGCAATCAGCGCCTAAGAATATCTTTGAAAGACAAATTAAAGGAGCTCCTGTAAAGGCAGTATTGTTGCATGAAAATGTTTGATTTCGAGATTTTAATCAATCTTGGTATGACAATCATGGATAAACTCCAAAAAAGGTTCACACAATTCTGTCCTGCACGAGTTTACTTCAAACTCCATATCGGGGGTCTATGGGTTTGTAACGAAATAAGAATTTTAATTCTAACCTCGAAATTAACGGTATTTAACAGCGCGTCATTTTTGAATAATTGAATAGTCATTCAAATGCCGGCTCTAGCTCATTTTGCGGAATTGCCTTCAATGCCCGTGTCGAAGCTGCTTTAATGGTCGGAATGTCGTCAAAAAAGCATCCTTTTCAACTTCAATTCTAATTTCGGGAACAAAGGGAAGTCGCATGGTGCCAAATCAGGTGAATACGGTGGATAATTGAGCACACACACTTGATTTCGAGCCATAAATTGACGAACAATGAGTGCTGTGTGATTCGGTGCATTACCGTGCAACAGAGACCAACTCTGGATCGCCATATTCGGCCCAAACGTTTATGCCACTCGAAAACAACTGTTCTACTCAAACAATCATCATGGTATACTTATTGCATCAATCGGAATGTTTCTGATGCATTTTTACCAAGTTTTGCGTGGAATTTAATGACCGCTCTTTGTTAAATGAAAAGATTTTCTAGAAAAATAATTTGTATAATTGTTAAATCTCAACCAAATGTCATGAAATTTTGACAGATAGTAGAGAAAGATTCAAGCAATGTTCGAACAAATAGATGGCGCTCTCTGTTTCTGAAATATGGTTCGTGTCCGGGATATTTTTTGTATATAAACTTATAGACCCAAGCTTGGTGAAAATTTAATTCCGTACCACATTCCGAAGTAACGGCCACTATTTAAGAAACACCCTATATTTGAAAAACAAAGAAATTCCAAGAATTTATTGAAATGCATTAACAATTTGAATTTCAATAGACAATGCATGTTAACTTTTTCCAAAAGAAAAGAATTCAAATTTTTACGATAAAGCAATCAAAAGAATTAAAATTCTACAATTCTGGCTCCCTGGAGTGTTATATCTTGACTTTGTTGGGGGTAATCTTGAGTTGAACAAAACACAAATAAGTAGGTAGAAGCTACTAGGTTGTAAATTTTGTATGGGTGGTGAGAAATTGCTTAATGAGTCAAGAGAAAACAATCAAAAGCAAGTTAGTATGCGGGTAGTAAAGAGATCGATCGATTTCCTGAATCGATTTAGAGAAGGTTTATGCACAAGTTTGACTCAAATGAAACCACTCGTCATATAAACAAACCACATACTTTGGATCGTCACGGGTTGATTAACATACTTATCAGATAAAAATTCCCGCCTCAGGTTTCCCGTGAAGTTTATGAAAAAAAAATTGTTTGTAATAGAAAGGCGATTAAAAAAAGAACTAGATTGGCCTGTTACAGGGAATTCCTTCAAAATTTCTGTTCAGTTCAAAACTACTGTTTGTCCAAAAATGGGATTAGGACAGTCCTTATTTTGCCTCCTGGTGGTGGTCTAAATGGGTTAAAATTGCAGTTGCGTGCTCTGACTTGTAACATAGTCTAGGCAAGAAATGTGCCATTTTGCGTGACGGAAAAATATAAGTGCGTTCGTTAATTACACATTTCATCTGATAAGAAATGATCGCACGTTGACGACTTTTGGCT
Source organism: Pocota personata (assembly GCA_963082735.1). Taxonomy (NCBI): domain Eukaryota; kingdom Metazoa; phylum Arthropoda; class Insecta; order Diptera; family Syrphidae; genus Pocota; species Pocota personata. Next base: position 81,624,452 of record OY720432.1, on the reverse strand, counting down.
ATTAAAAGATTGACAATGCAATACGAAACTATAATATCGTCATAGCGCAATGCTGAAAATGCGACGGGTGGATTTGTCTAGATACCTGCAGATCCATCGAAGAACGTAAAGAACAGCAGCAGGAAGCAGCTTGGATATGCTGACCTGTTTTTTAAATTGACTCCAGTATTATAGGCAAATCATCTGTATCTACTCGTAGAAAGAACTTGTATTTCTAATGAACAATTTTTGATTAAGAATCAAAAGGCACCAACATTCAACCCACAAACTGACAGCGCAGAAAAGCAAAAAAAGAGGAATCACTGCAATTGGGGAAGAGTCTGAGCGAATTCAACTACACTCCTAGTATACCGCTAAAATACACTCGATGGCTCGTACGGGTTCTGAAGGCCCTAAGACACATCTGGAGAACTTAAGAAAAGTTAATCAGGTATCTACTGTATTTTCGCTTCATTCACCGACCGCCACTTTTTACGAACATTTTCTTCAATTATAGCAAAAGGTGCACTGACATCAGTACTAGCCTGTTCAGGTCTTGTCACCCCGAGTAGGGCATAGGGCTGCAACGCGTTTTAAATCTCTCCAACTCTTTTCAAAATTGTATAAGTGGATTCCATTGCATGGTGTACATCACAATGGAGGTGTTATTTCGCCGTAATGTGTGATCCATCCATTTCCACTTTCTTCGTTGTATATGGATGTCTATAGCTTCTTGTCCCGTTCTCAAGTGAAGCTGCTCATTCGAAATACAGTTCGACTAAAGAAGATGATACGAAGATATCTATTGAAGAAAGTGTGCAGCTTACGAGTGACACTAAAAGCCACCTTCCAAGTATTACACCCGTACAGGGGTACTGATTTTATATTTAAGCGGAACAGACGCAGCTTAGTTTATATACTGAAAATAAGTTCTTGACAGTATGCCGAATGCAGCACTGACATCATGTAGGCCAGAAATTATATTGACGAGACCACATCACGTTTATGTAGTCTCTTGAACTTGCCTGTTTCTAGAGTTTACTAGAGGTTAGGTTTGATCTTGAGTAAGATCCGGAACATGTAGGAAACGAGGGATCGTCTTTGCATTTTTAGTAGTTTAACTTTCCAAGATGACCCTTTAATAAGTTTTCTGCTGCATAAAATTAGAAAAAGGAGATATCAAGGCTGTCGGCATTGAAATAATTTGCAAACAGTAAGTCATCCGCAAAATGTGGTTCAATGGATTTATGTCAGTCTCAAGAAACTATGAGCACTGGTACACATAAGAAAACACTATAGGTATATGGGGCTTATCAACTTTCAGACATAGACCTACCATCACTAAATACACTCAAGATTCAGTGATTCATTAAGACAGTTGGACTGGAAGGGGTGCTCTAGCCCAAAAATCTCATCGATAAGACCACCAGGTAGAGGGTCTTGCCTTGTGTACTTGCATCCCTGCAACCCAAATATCTATTTCTCTATGTATACCTGATGATTGAAATTTCAGTATCTATTGCACAATCTTCAGGAATAATGTTCTTTGTATTGGCCTTGTTCTGAAGTTCAGGTGGTTTTGAAGAAAAAGTAGCTGGACTAATAGTAGCGTCTTCCAATTAATTCTGCGTTAATACTACTTTGTGGGTGAAGTAGTTTTATTCATGTATTTGACAGATCTAAGCTTTTCTGCAGAAAGGAAATACCGTTGACCGCAAAGTCATCGGCTAGGATGCTTAGTTGATGAGGGTGTGGATAAATCTGTTGCTACTAAGGCTAACATTTTCCGTTGCATAGCGAAATGTACCGGCCGCGCTCTATTACCAGATAAAGCGCTTTATTTTCCTATCCAATTAAATTTGCTTTTCCGATCTTAGCGTCATTTTTTTGACGTCCATGCTTCAACAATAATTACAGATCGCAATCTTTATCTTTAGTTGGTGTATGCGTCTTCCATTAATGAATCCACTATCCACAAACGAATTCGTATCCCTCTGCATGACATATTTTCACATAATATCTGTCCCATTCTTAAAATTCAGGACAAAAGGAAAATCGACCGCGACGTCAGGGCAACAGCTAAATGCGAGTACTTGAAATACAGACAAAGAAAAAATCAGAAAATTGGACAAAAATTGGGCGGACAAAGGTGAACCAGTATAAGGTATCACAACCGGTGGGATACTTCTAGTCAACATAGAATCTTGAAAACTGGTGCATAGGTACTAGTTGGGATATAGACGAAGGAAAAGAAGATTAAACCAACTTTTAAACATGGTTTCCAAAATTTGGGTGGATGGAAGTGTAACCAACTTCAGGCTGATCTATCTTTCGAACGTCAAATCGAAATGTCAAACGCTCCTATTTGTCATCCAATTGTCTGTCAAACGCAAATAACCTTTTAAGAAATAAACAACACCACGTGATTCGCGCTTTATTTGGGAAAGAAATCGACGATAGTTCCTAAGTTGCGGCATCTAAACATGAATCGTGATGGCAAAAGAGGTTCATATATCTGCCGCAAGCATGCATCGCATTTTGCGGAATAAGCTGATGATCAAGCCTTTCAAAATCCAAAAGATTCAAGGCCTTGTAGTAGCAATGCGCCCTCAAAGACCCAAGACATTGAAGCAGCAGCAGACTGTGCAACGGGCATTTAGTCGTCAAAAACCAGCGTTCGTGATGGTTTGGGTAAAGGTGAAGGTTTGGGAGTAACCGAGAGTGGACGCACTCCGCGGAAATAGGTGACTCAAGAACTTGAAGTCTTAACTTATTACGGTAGGTATGTGCATGCCTTACGTTTGCAAAAAAGTATTTCTATATGACACTTGACAAAAGTCTATTTAGGCATGTGGGAAACTTTATTGGAACAAGTTGCATACCAAGCATACCAATGCCTATTTTCAACTTCTAATTTGATCTTAATTTGAGCATTTTTGTGACTTTTCAAACTAAAATCTTCTCGATCGATAAATATGAATTTAATTGGTTCAAATTACTACAGGGCTTTTAAAAAACCGATTAGTGCCAAACAGAAATTGATGTCAAATTGACCCGGATTTGTTGCGTATTAGAAGATCACGACTAAAAACTCATTCAAACTAATAAAACAGACCCAAAATCGTGCTCCAAACTGCTATGCATACAAAGAATCCCTCTTAAGTCGCCTCTTTATCTCATTAATTAATTATTAATTAATTGAAAATCTCATTTAAGCACCGTAGGTCGATTGGGTTGGGTCATTTCACCGACACGCTTCCAAAGTTGGACATTCGACCAGCAGTCTGCAGCGGCAGCCGATATCGTTAATGCACTTTATGACCGCTTTTCACCATTTCTGGGATAATTCCAGTCCGCGACTGCTCTATGAATAGCACTCAATTACGTTATACACAAACCGAGTATAGGTACCCTCTCATCTGTGATGCATGTTAATTTTATGCATCTGATAAATGGGTTGGGCTTCATTTGGGATCAAACGAGAGTATAGTATATTTGAGTAGACATTGAGCTCCCAGTGATTGGGGGAGCTTCGTGTCTTCTTTATTTTTTTTTTTGGGACATGGAACCCGCAGTAAGTAAGCACTTACGAACGACTATAGTTTCGGGTGTAGCTCCGCACCTTGGCTTTGAGTTTCCCTCATAAATCAATATTAACTTCACTCACACAAAAGATATCGAACTACTACCGCGGCTAATGGGATTCAATATTTTAACTAAATGCCGGTCCCGCGAAGGCGGGTGGCGGATGAGACGATATTTAGTGTTAATTAATTTGATTGGATTACAGTGTCTGGTGGCGAAATATCCAACAACGACACATCGACAATATTGTACAAATATTTGAGAAAATATGCTGCATGTGTGGGGACGGAGGGGGAGTAGATACGATGGACATTGTATAAGTCAACAGACTACTGTTTTACTAGATGGTGTCACTTAAATGGAGTGAAGGAGGAGGAGTAAGAGTTTGAGGAGTGACAACAAGGTATTTGGCATAGATATTGATGTTTAAGGTGTGGGCGAACAGTGATTATCACCACATAATTCGGTTAGTTTGGAAACTTATAATTAATTAAAAATATTTTGTTAACACAATCATTAATGCTGATGAGTTTTGTTCGCTTTTAATTTTGAAACAATCTTATTGCGGGAGCTTTTGGAATGTGTTAAACGAAAGATGTTTGATAAATGATGAAACTTTATAATTATTCTATGCTATCCCAAGGTATCTCTATCGTTGTACCACAAAGGATCTATGTATAGATGTGTCGCTACGCACATAGACTTTAAAAGTTAGAAGTAGGTGAAAGACGAGGAGGGTTATACTGATTATTTTTGAATAATAGCAGCAGTCACATGCAATTAATCGAGTAGTACTACAGCTGTTCTCAACAGGGTCATCAATACCTCCGGATTGCTTGGTGGGTAAGTGCTAAAAAAAACAAGGGGAAATCAACCCCACCATTCTTTTCTCCTCCTGAGCTTAATTAATGTTGTCAACCAAGTGCCTTGCTGACTATCAAGCATTGTCTGGATAAAGCAGGAGAAGTTCACGAACGAGCACCGTTTGGAAATTATTAAACATTACTACCGAAATTCAGAGTCGGTGGTAGAAACTTTAACAGCGCTAACTTCAATTTTCAGTCGTAGCAATCGTCCCACCGACAGATAGACAGGCTGTGCGTATTACAGTGTTGAAATGTTGCTCTGACAATGAGACAACGCACCGGTGGAAGTACCGAAAATTTCGCAGCCATAAGTGCTGCCAAATCAGTCGATTCCACGCCGTTCACAGGAATTGGGAATCTCTCAGTCCACATTATGGCGAATTTTGCATAAAGGTCTTGGCCTACACCCTTACAAGATCAAATTAACTCAAGAACTGAAGCCTCTTGATCATTTGAAGCGCCAAAACTTCTCCGATTAGGATCTGCAAAAGTTTGAAGAAAATCCTGAATTTCTTCGAAAAATTATCTTCAGCGATGAAGCTCATTTTTGGCTTAATGGCTTTGTCAATAAGCAAAGTATGCCTTATTGGACAGCAACAAACCCACATGTGCTTCAAGAGACTCCATTGCATCCACAAAAAGCGACCGCGTGGTGTGCATTTCATACCGGAGGTGTGGTTGGATCGTATCTTTTCGTCGGTGCAAATGATCGCCATGTTACGGTCAATTGAGTTCGCTATCGTGCCATGTTGGAAGACTATTTTTGACCAGAATTGGATGGACTTGACATCAGTGACTTGTGGTTCCAACAAGATGGTGCCACATGTCACACAGCTGGTCAAACAATTGATCTATTGAAGGGGAAGTTCGGTAATCGTGTAATCTCAAGAAATGGTCATATCGAATGGCCAGCTCGCTCATGCGATTTAACGCCAATGGATTTCTTTTTATGAGGTTACGTTAAGTCGTTGGTTCATGCCAACAAGCCAACAACGTTAGAGGAACTTAGGGACCATACCGAACGCGAAATTGCCAACGTTCCGGCCGATATGTGTGGAAGAGTGCTGGAAAATTTGCTCCAAAGAATCGATCGCTGCAAACGTGCATATGAACGAGATCGAATTCCATACTTAAATATAACATGTGTACTATACCTGGAATTTCAGCACGATATCTCAATTATTCTGTATTTTATTTAAATTCAAGATTGTTATGTCCTTACTGAAAAACCCTTTATATACGTAGATATAAAGACATGTCAAAGGTCGGCCATCTGTTGATTTATTTTTACAATTGCTATAAAAAAAATCCATTTAATGTTTCTCAAAGTTGTTTCCTTTATTGAAGAGAGTACAATTTCCGATTATTTATGAAAAATAATTTCATTTAAATGGCTGGCGCGGTTGGCTTAGAAAGAGTCCTCCCTGTCAACCCAATTTTGCAGAATATTTATGGGGGTTTGAGACTCTTTTTCACGAATAGCTCTATCAATATTGTGATTAAGTGCCTAAATCGTTTCTGGATGGTCAGAAGATCGATATTCTTCAACGGCACCCCACAAAAAAAGGCCAAATGCCACCACCAAAATGACTGATTACACCATTATTTAACTTAAAGCGCCAAAGATCAATTTTTGGACAGCTTGTATGGTAAGTAGCGCCGTCTTGCTTTAACCAGAGATCGTCCAAGGTTATTTCCTCAGTTTCTCGCCAAAGAAAATCGGTTATCATGCCTCTGTAGCGCTCTTCGTTGACCCTAGCGTTATTGTCACCTTCATCTTCGAAGGGCCAATAATGCCACCATTCCGCATACTACACCAAAGAGCCACACGCCGAGTATGCGTTCGTCTCTCTACAGAAATACGACAGTTTGGGTTGTTTACATAGTCGCCGAGATGAGAATGCACTTCATCCGAAAAAATTACTTGTTTTAGGAAAATCGACGTCAATCGCCCAAACAGAGAAGCGATACCGCATCGTCCTCATTCTTCTTTAATTCCTCAATCAGTTGCACCTTGTAAGGGAATAATCTGAGGTGTTTATAAATAATTCTCTTCAGGCTACTGCGGCTAATGTTCAGTTGCTGAGAGAATATGTTGTGGAAGATTCCAGGGATTTAATTGCGGCTTGACTGTCTGAAAAGATGCGGATATCAATGGCCGATATCACGTTTTTCTTTAGCTAAAACAAGACTTCCCTTATTTCCATTATCTCTGCCTGGACCATATTTGTTATATATAGGTGCAAGTAAAAATGAACCACCAATAGACCATCTCCTAGCACTTGGATCTCCCAGAACCAAGTATAGAAGAACCTGCTAATTCCACCCATGGAGCAGATTGGGAACTCATGAACTAGGTTGTCAACTAGAATGATTTTTTTTTAAATTTTATGAGAATTGGGAGCTCTGGCAATTTTAAATGTGCACTGTACGTCATCTTGGAAAAATTATAGATCAAGAAGTTTCTTACACGTTTTATACCTACCGGGTGATACAATTGGAGATTACGATTCAAATCTGAAATAAAACACTTTGGTAACAAATTATTTTTACACGAATTGGACGGTATTGATGTGGAAGACATGTGGTTTCAGGAGAACAGTGCTACCTGCCATACAGCGCTAGAAATAATGCATTTATTCTGCACAAAATCATCTCTGGTTTCGACGATCAAAATTGGCCACCAAGAAAATGACCCGAGGTCTGTGACTTCATAGAATCGCTAAAGTCTACGATCATGTATAAAATGATCATAAATAAGCAGTTTTGTTATACGGTATGCTGAAAATATCTTACATTTTGGTATATTAAGTTCTAGAGCATTATGGTTACATCATTCCGACAACCCACTAATATCTGACTGAAATCTAATGCAATCAGATAAATTATTTACACGAGAAAATAATTTGTAATCATCCGTGAAAGTTAGTACGCCACGGAATTAGAACATTTCATTGCCAGCGTTTACAAATAAAACAGATAGCAATGGACCGAAATGACTACCGTGTGGGATGCCAGAAGTTGCTTCTACTACTCAAGATATGAATTGAAACAATTTACCATTTATCTTCCGTTAAATAATTCAGAAAACGCTTTAGCATTGATCCAGTTGATCCAGTATCTACAAACATTGGTAAACATTCGTAAACGCTGGCAACTGTCGGTAGCACCAAGTGATAAAAATAGACTTAATAGTTTAAACAATACGCTCAGAAAAAAGATCACAGAATTGAAAAATGCGTCGGTGGAAAGATACCTTACAAATCTGACAAACGATGCTAGTACAGAATACTCACTATGGAAGGCTACAAAAAAAATTAAAAGACCAACGGCATACATTCCGCCAGTTAAAAACAGCAGTGGAAACTGGGCAAAAACAAACAAACAAAAGGCCGATTTATTTGCTGAACATCTTGAAAGCGTCTTTCAGCCATATGAAGATAATGATTATCTCCAAAAAACGGAAGAAATGTGCGAAGATGGGAGGCTAATCCCAGCAGTAACCTCTAAGGAAATAGCCACAGAAAAAAAAGAGAAGATGAACCCGAAAAAAGCCCCGGGATTTGATTTAATCACGGGTGAAATTCTGAAAAAACTGCCTATAAAAGGTATGAAAAAAATAGCACAGATAATAAATGCAGCGTTCAGACTAAGGTATGTTCCACGCATGTTATTATGGTACCAAAGGCGAGAAAATTACCCAGTGAAGTTGCTTCATATCCGTCCGATTTCATTGCTGCCAACACTGTCAAAACTCTTCGAAAAAATTCTTCTGAAACGACTCCATCCGATTATAGAAGAAAAGGCACTGATACCAAACCATCAATTTGAATACAGAAATAGGTACTCCACTATAAACCAGGTCCACAGAATAACTGACAAAATAGAAAAAACCTTAGAAGAAAAACAAATATGCTCTACTATCTTCCTTGATCTAACGCAGGCTTTTGATAAAGTCTGGCACAAGGAATTGGTCCATAAACTGAAAAAATATCTTACAAAACAATACTGAGAAATACTGGAGTCATATATAAAGCAGCAATTATATAGAATTAAGCAAGAAAATGAGTACTCCGCATTAAAATGTATAAGATCTGGAGTACCGCAAGGTAGTGTGTTAGGGCCTGTGCTGTTCCTCCTATACACGAACGACCTACCACAAAATAACGAAACTACTGTTGCCACATTTGGAGGCGACACTGCTGTACTTGCTGTCGGAAAAACCGTGCAGGAAGTTACCGAAAAACTACAAAGGACAGTAAATGAAATATCTGAATGGACCAAAAAATGGCAAATACAATTAAATGAACTGAAGTCAATCCATGTTAACTTCACTAATAAAATGTACGACACATACCTGTGTATATAAATAACAAAGAAGTTCTGCATTCGGATTCAGCTAAGTACTTAGGCATGAAGTTGCGCTGGAAAACTAATGTCAAGAAAAAACATGACGAACTAAACATTCGATATAAAAAAAATGTATTGGCTAATTGGAAGGTATTCATGTCTCTCAATATATAATAAACTGCTTCTCTATAAGCAAGTTTTAAAGCCAATGTGGACATATGGCCTTCAGCTTTGGGGGTGCACAAGTAAGACCTACAGAGCATACAATGCTTTCAAAATAAAGTACTACGCAATATTGTTAATGCGTCATGGTACATACGTAACGCTGATCTACATAGGGATCTAAAAATTGAAATGGTGGAGGACGAGGTCAGGAAGGTCGCAAGAAGACAGAAGGTAGGCTTCGCAACCATTCTAATTTAGAAGTAGTCGAACTACTTAATAATAACAATCTAGTTAGAAGATTACGAAGAATAAAACCATTCGAACTAGTTAACTAGGAGACAAAATAAAAAGAAATATATAACATAATCACCCGAGCAAAGTGTTAACGAGTTAAAAAACAAAAGGTAACAGACCAAAGTTAGTTCCTTACAACATAAATTTACAAGTATTGGAAAAAAAAAATGCTGATTAGTTTAACGACTAGGTGCGATTATTGGAAAGATGGTAACACCATGCTTTCTCTGGGTGTTTTTAGTGGGTGGGTCAAGTCCCACACTATCGCAAAGCTCGCTGGCGATGTCTTTCAACGATTTTCACCCAGCTACACGAAAAAAAAAAAAAAAAAACATTGGTATAGAATTTAAGGGCAATTTACACCTCCAGTTCCTCCAGCTCGCCAATCGCGGGTGGAACAATCTTACCAGTTGTGCCATATCAAGGAAGACATTGCCCAGTTTCAACAAACCTAAATCAAATGAGCTACTAGGCAGATCAAGGTCTGATATTGCCAGAATTGTTTTATTACAGGGCACTGGCCTATAGGGGACCACGCGGCCAAGCTTGGCATTCCTCACAACACTTTCTGTCGCAGCTGTAAAGACAGTAACGAGAGGGAAACTCTTTTCCACTTTCTTTGCAGTTGTCCTGGCCTAGCAAGGACTAGACAACGCACGCTAGGTAAACCCTTCTTTGACGATTTCAGAGAGATAGCCTCTAAACGGATTGGAGAACTAATCCTGTTTCTGAACTCCACGGGCTGGGTTTAATTATATTTTCTATTGTACACGAGTTTTTGTGGTATCAAAACGGCACACTTGACTCTAATTGGGTTCTTCTGAACCACCACTTTACCTACCTACCTACCTATGGAATTTGAGAACAATAAATGTTAGACGATCAACTTGCAAAAATTTAAGATTCCGAATTACAAATGGCCTATAAAATATTATAGCATTGGAAATCTAGTACTAGGTAAAAGCTATAAGTGTCTACCATTAAGCTATAAGTTATTTGGCTAACTGATTGATCTCAAAAAGTCCTTTTACAGATAGAAATAATGCAAACGCCTGCAACAGGATAACAATAACTGATCTTACCAAAGTCCGAACAAAGATACTTTTTTGTGTGCAACTTTGTCACAGACTAAGGAATACACATTCTACAATTAGAGAATGTGCGCGAGTGTTTCAGGACCGTGATTGCAAGTTATATTAACAACCACTTGGTGATTTTCTTTTTCATTTTTTACTAATAGTTCAGACAAATTAGACAAATTTAGGATGTTAACATCGAAACTCCAAACCCAAATTATTCCATTTTGATCGCATCGCTTATAATTGTGAGAAACCTTTGTGCCGGAGTGTACCCTATAAATAACAAATTATTCGCAAGTTTGTATCTAAATGCAGACATTGAAGAAAGAGGAGAATAAGTCGAGTTTTTTGCTTATAAAATTGCAATTTTTCCACAAATTATGATGGATCAAACCATTTGTCAGCGGTCGCATATTAGGACTATGTGTACTGAACATCTAGAAAAAATATTCGAGAGCAGACTACCGATCTACCTACTAGAGACAGATTTAGAAACAAAGAAATTTATTGAAAGAAACAGAAAAGCACGACAGAAAGTTTAATTAAAACCGACTGTAATAATATGATCCGGTTAAAAAGCCATAAAAAGGATTCACAGGACCAACGCAAAAAAACAAAAAAAAAAGCATCAGAAGCTAATGCAATAAATCAATCGATCAAAACTTAGCTCGTCCTATGACAGGGCTCTCACAATGCATAACAATCTAACATCTCACAGGAAATACCCACCGCAAGTGTTAGATAACACGTCTGCTCTTGGCAACTGACTATCCCCTTCAGTATCATCTTCATCATCGCCCATTCTCCGTCTGCAGCCTTTTACTACTACATAGTAATATTCTTACCAAATGGGCTACTGAATTCCAAATAGCAAAACAACCAACGAGCCACTATCATCATCATCATCATCATTGTCGCTACTGAGATTGCTGTTCGCTACTGGTGCAACTATTAAGACTGCTGTGGACCGTCGACGCACGTAAAGAAAAAGGGATCAGGTAGCCATGGTTCATAGATACTCAGGTGGAAATGTCGTCGAAGTCAACAGTGATATATGACCTCCTTTGTTGATGGATTCTCTTTTTTTTTTTTTTTTTTTTTTCTGTCCTCCTCCATCTCCTTCGGCTACTGTACCGCATTCATCTCTCGACAACGACGACATTTATTTTTATGTGACAGTGAATAGCTTCTGCCACGCTAACAACGGTCATCCCCATTCTCCTGCCCACATTAGGATACAACGCTGACTTGATTTGTGGCGCATTGTCGTCTAGGAACAATGATTCAATAATTCAAGCTTTTCATTATTTTTTTTCCGCATGGAAAATAAAAGTATCTACGCGAACGCACAAGATACGAGTACCCCCCACTCCTCATTCCACAGACTCACAGTAGAGTACAAGTAGTTACACATTTATGGATACAATTTTCTACTTTCTCGGGTGAAGTATCATTCCATCTGAAAGATTTATATCACCTTTCAACAATCTATCAGTTATCTATCTAATGGATGCCAAGTGTTAGATACTTTCCAATATTTGTGCGCCCGCAGAGTTCCTGCTCCCGCTATTTGTTTCTCTTTTGGGTGTGATGTGATATCAATGGAAATGTTTTGTATCACATTTTTTCACTTAACTTTATTATCATATCACTTAACGGGCGTTTTGATATCATTTACATCATACCGCGTGGTGGTGTTGGTTTTGGTAAAACAAAAGGAATTCTGAGGAGTGAAGTAATAACATCCATGATCATAAATAATTCAGATTTTAACGCCCATCAGTGGCTTCATTTTTGTTCCGTCTTTCTTCGGCGGCCTATTATCTGTACGCACATTCGAACGTGCTTACGTGAATGAGTAGCGGCGCGGCGGTGCGGTGACTGGCAGGACTGGAAGACTCTACTATATGATCTGTCACTTTGTATGCAAACAGGTTCAATCATTCCGCAATCACCATCAACTTTATCAGCAGAATAAAACTTAATAAAATATTCACGCGCAAAATATAGTGATAAAAAGAAAAAAATAATATCGGGATAAGATATTGGATAAATTGAGAATTCTGAGGGTTCTGCTTGCCTGTTGTTCTTGCCGCACAATGATGACGACGATGCTACTGATTGTTATGATGCTGATGATGATATTGATAGTGGTTCTGGTGGTTGTGGTGCTATACGGACGACCCAATAAAGCCAGCCGGAATATTCTCAGTTGGTTATGGAGTCATTAAAGCAAGAGACGCAATATTGAGGATGTGTGGAAGCATCATTATATTTGCGTTTTGTCTCCCTACCGCATACAGGCGGTCACAAACGTTACCCTAGATAAATAAGGAAATATTATTGAAGAAATGTAAAGGAAACTAGTCAGGACTTAAGTTTGTCTTCGATATGTTAATTTGTAAAAATTGTAAAAGTTCTCGATTAATCACGACTATGACTAGCAGTGGGGAGAGTACTCAAATATTTCCTACTTATAGGTTTTGGAGGTATTTAGGATGTCTCCTTCAAAATAACATATTCCCCATCCAAAGATTTTGGACACACGTTGTACACCACTTTGAACCTTAGTTTGTTCTCTAAAGAAATTCATCACTCACCACGGATATTTCATTTTACATTGCATCCCCAAGTGCTTAAAAAAATCCTCAAACCAATTGAAAAAAAAAAAAAATAATCATTAAATTTTATTCACTACTCAAAAAATTTATAATCAAAATTGTTTCCACCGTCAGAAGAAGAATACCCAGAACCTTGGAGAAACAGGAGGAAAAGAGAAATATAAACCTGGTCTGGGCAGACACAACATAACCACACAAATCCGTGCACTTTTGCCTGCGGAACCAGCAAGTAAATTAATAAAGGAATCGCACTAATTATGCTTCTTACTTAATTGGGTTTGAGATGACGTGTAGTGATGTTTTATTGCTTCAAGTCGGGTAAGTTCTTGTAAGCATTTTAACGGTATAACTTTAAAATGTTGGTGTGTAAGGTGAATTCGCCATAATTAGTCAGTTTTTTCAAGAAAGAGCTTTATATTTAGATATCCATAAATATTCTCTGGCTCCCGTGGCTCAGTGGTTAAGTGCCGATCACTGAACGAGAGGTTCAAGGTTCGAATCCAAGAAAACCCAGAAATAAAAGAAAAAAAAACATCTTACAAACATCCGAGAGTAAAATTGTTATGAAAAAGCTTCTCTCAATCGGAAAAATTACCCTTAAGAAACGGCATAAAACTGTCGATCCCAACCATTCGTGAAGCGCAGCACGAGTGGCTGCGAGAAGCTAGACCAGGCCTTGCATTGGGCTGTTAAATACTCTCTAAAAATGTATCCAATCAACAAAGTAAGCGTTATCAAAATTGGTTCAAGAGATCTTAAGTTAACTGGCTACAACGTATAAAAATGAACACTCAACCTCCTATATCTTATCAACACTCAATTCCACCTTTATTGTTTTTAAGTCTCTACATACTTGTGTAAACTTGACCAAACCTCGAAAGCAAAATACATTAAAATAAAAGTGTTTGTTTTGATCTGCAATTTGAAAGTCAAATAGATTCGAGAAGTAATCTATGTTCAGTTTCCAGGAGCGACCACATACGTGCGAGTATGTATATATCTTTTCGAACAAAGAAGAAGCAAAGGGAGTTTTTGGGCCTACAATTTTAAACTAGGAACATTAAAGTGAGTAGTAAAAATAATCTTTACTGTATGCTTATTTTTTCTAACAGAACCTACCTATTGCGAAGCATGTATTTCATACTCAAAAATCTTCGCGATTGGGTTCGGTTTGAGTTTGCCCAAAACAGGCGTTAAAACCGAAATTCGTTTACGGGTAGTAAACTTAGTTTCGTATTAGTACGAAAGGTTTGTGCGTTTTTACCTTGGGAGGTATTCAAATATACGTAAACAAATATTTGTTGTGATAAGTTTATTGAACAGAAATGGCCAAAACCATCGGTAAAGCAGTCATACAGGCACACACTGGTTCCAATCAACACTCTGGGGAACTATTGATTAGTTAACAAGTATTCAGTTTCAGAAAATAAGCTCAATACTCATCGAGATATTCTGACTTGTTGGCAAGTTGCCGTGTAGACCAAAGGGACGACGCTCTACAGGAAGAAAGGAAACCTCAACCAACTTCGTGTGCAGAACTGCAGGCGGTTAGCTCAAGATCTACTTGGCTAGAGTTGTTTGTTCGTTAGATTCCACCCCGTACTGTAGCGCTACTTAAAGTAAAGTTAGCTGCATGATACTCTTCGCATCTACAAATATTTGTGAGCAATAGGGTTCCAATGTTACTTTTTAATAACACTCACTGCACTTTAATAAATTATTGGAATTTAATTTCTGCTACAGCAATACCATATTCGAAATCGCTTCCTAAATTCGAAGCTCCTACCCTCTAAGCACAGTGATGTAATAAATAAGCGGTAGTATATGACGAAATATATTTCTATAACACTTTTTCCGAAGAAGAAATATCTCTAGAAAACATTTTTATTTCGAAAGGAAGGGTATTTTCGGACTGGTCTGTCTTTTTTTGACGAATTGACTAGTAGCGTTAGAAAAGAAGTTTATTGTGAAACGAAAAAAAAAATATTTTTCTGACCGACCCCCCGCGATTTGAATAAAAATTTTGCGAGAATATACCTATTAATGTAATGACATTCAGAGCAAAATATTCTTACAGAAATCTGCTTGGGTTACCAAAAAAGAGATACCACAGTTACAATGAAAGCCTAAATTTTACTCGGCATCTAGCCATTTTCGAATGTTCTCCCAAAAAAATAGTACCACGATTGTGTTTTTTTCAGTGGCAAGTCACGAATAATCAGACAACGCCCCAGTACAGGGATCGGGAAATGTAGCTATCATAAGTTCCCAACGGACAACCCTCTCTGCTTCACGCGTAATGGATTCCATTCTTCACTTACTGAAGCTGGAGCTTGATATACTGATTGAGTATCTGACGACAAATAGTGTTTTTTCTTCAAGAACAGCAAGAATATTTATGTTCTATCCTATTAAATCTAGAATAATCCAGAACCGCCACAAAATACTCCAGGTATTATGCACATAGAAGTGTGTTAGGCTGGGTACTGCAAAATAGTAGACTTGCGGAATCATAGAAGAAAGCCACAACTCGACGACCGGGAAGAGGTCAAACCACCTTCGTGTGCACAAAATGCTATTATTAAAGAGAAAGTCACTAGAATGTTGGACTATTGGTCTACTATAGATTAACTAAAGACTTGTGGCCAGGACACATTTAAAACTGCGTAGAGAACAGCTAGTAGAAGTCATAAAAATTCTGTCGAAAACCTAGACTCAGATACTGTAACTATATTTGCGGAGGACATTACACACATGCATAGTACGTATATATGAATACCGTAGAGTAAGTCTATTATCCCTTCTAATGACATCAGTAGCCGCATACCGTCGCACCGTGCAGGAAGCTCTCAAAAATAGTCTTCACATATTGTCCGTACAAACTGCATGTCAACCAATAAATTCCGCCAGCTTACCAGCTTATCAAGATTATTTTTCGGAATTACTTTCATAAAATAAATCGAACTACGAGTAACCCTGGATGCGGCATAAGGCGGCAACAAATCTCTTCCATCTTTTTCGGTCTGCAGCTAGATATTTCAGCTGTGGCCATGTTTTCCACTTAGTCGTTTCTTCTGCCAAGGCTGTTGATCTCCACGTTGTTCTTGGTCTTTCAAAAAGCCGTCCACACTGAGAATTCCATTTGAAGGCCTACTTCGCCATTTCACTGGCTTTGTTTCGACATCCAATACACCCACAATTCCTTGTTGGATATAATTTGCGGCCAGCGAATCTTTATAATTTATTGCAGACAACGATCAACGAAAGCCTATAACTTTCTCGTGATGTTTGCCGAAACTTTCTAGGTTTGACAGGCATATAATAGCACGGATTTAACATTGGATTCGAAGAGTCTCAACTCAGTGCGTAAGGAGATTTGACTGGATTTCCCCCATCCGATGATACACAAAACTTCTCAAGAAGTTAAACTGTTCAACCTCCCCAATTGGCGTCAGTTTCAGAATAATACGCTTATGTTTGGAGCGGCCTGTGGGAATTATTTTTGTCTTTTTGAAGTTGATCCTTAGACCGACCCACTCTCCATTCGCCTTCAGTGATTGACACATTTCGTCTAGCCCGCTGATGGTACTTGCCAGGAAACAGATAACATCATAATAGCCCAAATGACTTAGCCTTTCAATTGCCATGTCTCTCAGGTAGACCTACTGTGGCAGTCAGTACGTCGTCTATTGCCAGTAGAAAAATTATTGGCGACAGAATATCCCCTTGTCTCACTTCCTGTTGCGCTTCGAAAGTGTCGGAGAGTAGCTTGCGTTATTGTAGGACTTCTTTATAATAGCAACTATTTTTAGGTGAATTCCTCTCTTAAGAAGAAAATGTATTCGCGATTAATCTGGTTAAAAGAGTTCTCGAAATCCGCGAACATGAGGTAAACTCGGCTGATTGCTCGAGAATGATACACAAAGTTTTGATGTGGTCGACGCTTAATGCCTTTTGAGTGTAGTCTCGATTCTAACCCTTATCTGCTCGAGAATGATAATTGTCATTAGTTTCCACGCCAGCTATTGCAGTTCCTAAGATCGCCTTTTATTGGTATCTTACCGTCCTTCTAGTCCCTGAAATAGGTTTCATTTTTCCAAATGGCCTGTATTAACGGAAGTATAATACTAGCCGTAGTGGCGGGGTCTGCTTCCAGGAACTCACCTGGTATGTCATCAAGCCCAGCTGCTTTGTTGGCTTTGAGAAACAGTTTGGATTTCTGCAACTGTTGAAGGGATGAATAAAGATGCATAAAAAGCTGCAACAGCTGAGATCTTGCAAAGTATTAGATGTATCTTCTGATCAAAAAGTACCCGGAATTCTTCAGCAAAACGAAAACGGTTCAATTATTCATCGATATTCATTTTATTCCCTTCAAAGTAATCTCCATTGCAAGCAATATACATATTCCAACGCTTTCATAGGCCGATTTTGGAATCCCCTTCAGATCCTCCTTTATCGCCTCAATCATCTCAAAATCGCGAAGTAGTCGTTACCGCGAAGTGGTAACTTGAGTCGTGGGAATAGGAAAAAGTCACAAGGAGCCATGTCGGGTGAATAAACGTTGTTTTTGATCAAATAGTCGCGTACAAAGTGAGATGTGTGAGCCGGTCCGTTGTCGTGGTGAAGAAACCACGAGTTGTTTCTCCACAATTCTGACCTCTTGCAACGAACAAAAAACGCTTTAATACGCTCACGTAATACTCTTTATTTACTGTCTGGTCGGAGTGGACCACATCACGACAATAAAAGAAAACGGTCGACAAAGCCTGTCGTGGTTTTTTGGGTTTAAGCTCGTCTAAAAAGCGCCATTCCGATGATTGTTGGTTAGTCTTGTCATTGGTAATGATGCCATCGATAACATTTTGGCCCAAAGAAAGCATTTCTTTAGCGACATTAATGCGATGCTGTTTCTGCAACAAATTCTGCAAATTCGCAGCACACTACAAATGCTGACTTGTTTACAAAGCTATCACGCACAAATTCCCGACAAATGGCGTCTGATGACAGATGTACCAACCTAAAAAAAAAAAAAGCTTTTAACAATTTCCCAAGCGCGGTTTGTTTGAATGGGAAATTCCGGGTACTTTTTGGTCAGAAGGTATGTATCCTCATAACTACTTGACATCTTTAAATTTTTCTTCCAATTTCAGCCGTTACGGTCAACAAATTTATTTATATTTATAATCAGCTTAGGAGGTGCCCTTCACAATTATATATACCAGTCGATCCATATTAAAAAAAATAAAAAATAAAATATACATGCACATGTAAGTATAGATACTTAAGCCCCCCCGTGTCGTACATATTTTGTCATTATTTGCTAAGTCGATCATAAACAATCTAATTTACAGACAGGCTTAATATGTAAGCTATTTCTACAGATACCTGTAGTACCAATTGCATATTTTAAAAACTTCAAAACTCAGGGAAAAAACAAACAAACTTTGTTTCAGGTTTGTTAATATTTAAAATTCAATAGCTACCCGTATATTTAAAAAAAAATTACATCTACAAAACAAGCTTTAGGAAACAAAGCTATAAAATTACGAGTATATTATCAAATGTATCTTTATTAATTTCATTCACTGTATGTCTTTCTAACTTTAAAAATAAACTATGCGATTCACTGGAAGTCCCGCCAAAGTATAAAAGGGTGGCGGCTGTAGCGGTAGCAGCGAAGCACTTTACGCCACAATATTTGAGAACATCCGCTGATTGATATTATTTAATGCTGCGCTAAGCTTTATTTCTGGTCGTTCTCAATGGCATGGTGGCAATGTCATATTAAATGGGATTAGTTGGGAATTTTCTCAGTTACTCTTTCTATTTATTTTGGCTTACGATTTTAATGGATACTTACGAGACATTTATTATTCTTCCTCTTCTTTGTTTTGGTTTCTTTGAGGCAACTTGTATGAAAAAAAAAAAATAAACTTGATCAAATCGTCAATCGTGTGTGAGAATTTTCGATGAAGTTGTGAATTTTTTTTTTTTTAAATAACTGCGGGAGGGATATTAGATGACTTAGTTCTAGGAATGAAATTTATGTGTGATTTATTGCAGAGGCATTTTTTTTCTGTTCGTATAAATGTTTATTTGTTTATTTTTTGAACGTTTTATTACTCGCACTTTTAAATGTTTTCAACATTCTTCTGGTTTCGTGGTTTTCTCTTTCGAAGAATCCAAGTATAATTTATGAAAACAGTGGGGAATCGTTGAACAATGTCTGGCGATTAATATTTTTAATGCGATCCGAAAATTGATCCGATGAGTCAAGGCTGATACGAGTAGCATCAAAATTCATGTAGCCTACATTATGTTTTCGTGTCTCTAGGTCTAAAAGAACTACATATGTACAGGTTATTCATTCGGTGCTTTAGGATGTTAATTTGAATAAAATAATAAGTATTAAAGATTTCAATGAACTGTTATAAATTTTGGATTATACACGAGTATGACAGACAGACAGACGGACACCGTGTACGCCATATTATTTTTAGAAAAAAATGGCAGAAATTAGAGAAAATCAGCCAGAAATTTCTGTTCTTCTTTCTATAGAAAAACATACGGGAAAGTTCCAATCCATCTACAAGGTGGCGCAAAATTAATCATCAAATTTTGTTTTTGAATTACTTTTTTACTAAATAAAAAAAAATGATTTTGAGTGATAAAAATCTTTATTTGTATATTTACAATTTTTTCTGTTAAGTGACTGCCGCCAGTGTTGGTACACATTTGTGCACGTTTTATCGCATTTTCCATGACTTTCCGCAAGATTTCCGGTGATAACTGTTCGCATTCGTGTCGAATATTCTCCTTAAGGGCTGCGATTGTCTGAGGCTTGTTGGCATAAACCCGCGACTTCAAGTAGCCCCAAAGAAAGAAGTCTGGGACGGTTAAATCGGGCGATCTTGCTGGCCATGCCAAATCGCCAAAACGGAAGATTACGCGACCAGAAAACGCTTCCTTCACAATATCCATTGTGCTTGTGGTGTGTGAGCGGTTGATACCACATGTTGACCATATTGCCAATGGCGTCCTCAAAATGAACGTCCTGAAAGTGAACGCAGCACCACACAGTGGCTTTGAGTGGATGTAATGGCTCTTCGTGCATCACACATGGATTTTTAGTGCACCAGAAACGAAGATATTGCTGCGCCTCGTCGCTCATGATGATTTTCGACACAAAATCGTCCTCTTCGTCGTTGAGATTGCGGCACAATTATTCCACGCTCTTGCTGAGTATAGCGCTCCGTTGCTTGTCTGTTTGTATACTGCAGCTGTCTTGTTCATAAATGTCAAATATGATTGACGTACGACGCCATTTGCAAAAATTATAACATCTTCAGATAGGATGATTTATTTTGCGTCACCTTGTAGAACGGATCGTTTTAGGGTATCATTTTCCAAACTTCTAACTCACCCCTAATAAAGTGAGCGAAATTTTCAAAACATACGGCAGCCTAGTAGGTGGCCAGCCCCAAGTAAGGGCACAAACCTCAAGATACAAAGAATGGCGTGCATTGGTGTCACAGGAGCTATGATAACCATACCAACTGCAGGATTAGAGACCATACTCAATCTATTACCTTTAGATCGATTTGCACAGGAATCTGCAGCTAGAAGTGCTCTAAGATTATGCCAATCTGAAAGTTGGAGGTCAAGCTTGCACAGATTTTACGCAAATACATGGGCGGAAATGTTAGCACAGACTACATAGTGCCCTATTTAGACTTTCATAAGCCGTTTTCCATTTCATTTCCGAGTCGGGAGGAATGGGAAACTAATATCCCGCTAAATGACAACTCCATCTCCATCTACATTGATGGATCCAAAATGGACGTGAGAGTAGGTGCAGGGATTTTTTCTGGAAAACTCAATTTGAACAAGTGAATTCGACTTCCGGATTATATCAGTGTTTTTCAATGTCTTGGCGGTGACAACAGCTGCCCAGGTCGCTGCAATGAAAGCTATACTACCAGATGATATTAACTTTTTCATTGATAAGTAGACAGCGATAAGAGCGATTTCCGCCACACAAATAAAATCGAAGCAACACAGTGTAAAGCTCTGCTGGGTACCCGCACATAATAGCATTTCAGGAAATAAGAAGGCTGACGAGCTGGCAGGGGAGGGCTCAGCTCTAAATCCTGAACGAGCTGACTCATCAATTAAGACACCACCCTGCAACCTGAACCTAGAATTGAGAAATAAAATGTTGAGCGGATAAACATCAATTTTCCATTCGGGAGAGTTTTCGTATCCACTCCGGAGAGATTACGCAGATTCAATCTTCGATGGCGTACGTATGTGAAAGGGAACTTCACCCAACTTGTAGTATGCAATTGTTCCTCAATTCCTATATTAAAATTTGTTCTATGTGCCAAATTTGAAGATGTCTCTGTACAATTCATTGGGTCATGGTTTCAAAATAAAATCGTGCTTTCATTTCCCAAAACAAGAAACACCTGAGTGTCCATTAGGCGTTTGAGATGTAGATTTAAGGTCTTTGAACTGGGCTCATTGCATTTTTATAGCAGAGCCAAAACAGACTGGTTATTACACATCATACTAAAAATAAATTACTGTGAAATTAGATTTACATAGCTTACCCCATACAATTTCGTTGTGAACCGAACAAGCACTTGTCGAAAAGGCAACCTTCATTAATCTTACTTCAGTAAATCCATAGTGAAACGAAACGGAAACAATCCTCAGATAAACCCTACAACTTTGTATTGTTTGGCCACAAATAAAAGGGAGAGGCTATAAAACATTATAAAACATCTCTCCACCATGTGCACTCTGTCTTATTCACCTAACTCTTACTATGACTTAATACACATCTTCGCATAATCGAACGGGTTACACAATTCAGTTCCCACAGTTCCCGCCAAGACACCAAAAGTCTCAGAAGGAGGAAAAAAAATGCTCTCCAACGACAAGTGAACAAAACATGACCATACTTGGAAGAGTTTCATAGCGAAAAAACCGACGACGATCTGTCAGAATCAAAATGAAAAATTGTCAGATGTCACAAGTTTTTCAACCTCAATGGCACACACAGAGTCGCTGTAAGAGGAGGGATCTGAACTTAGTCTCTGAGTTCACTTTTCTAAGACCCAACTTGGAGACAATGGGAACATCAGCATAAAAGATTTTTTTATTTTTCCAACAAGAATTAGATGCCATTCAGACCGACCGAGGCGTTTCAAGTTGCTGACTTCATGAAGTATCTATGGCCAATTCAAGTATTTAACTACGACAAAGACCTCCAAACACGGCAAAAACATAATTTTAATGAAAGGGACAAAGCGGAGCAAGCACAAATAAGAAAAACATTATTGCACACAACCTTTGAAGCGACAATGTTTGCACTACAAGCCAAAGAAGAGATTCTTTCCGTCCTGTGTGTATCTCTGGTCACGATCCGGCAGAGCGTCTTCCTTAATGTCGACGAGTTTTGTGTGATCTACATAAACAGAGCAAAACAGCAAAGAACAAGGTTAATCGCCATTAGACAGACTTGACTCATGGTCGTTGTACTCCTTGGGACACACCGGTACACGAATTGCTTGGCAGGTTCTATTGTTGCTCACAAGCCATAATGATGCCACAAAGAACGACAAACATAAATTCCATACCAAACGATGCCCATAGATGGGAGTAGTAATGTGGCTAATTAACAAGTGCAGAACCTCGATAGATTGATGGATGATTGGTGGTTAGATGAGAACTTAAGAGATTTGAAAAGAATTATCATCGAGACATGCGACAAACATCCTCAGGAATTCACCTTCATTCTAACAATAAGGTAAGATAAATTCTGGAAAAACACATATAGAAGACCTTGCAAACTGAACTCACTGTGGACCGAGTGTTAGAGTGAGTATGTGCAACTTTTCCATATCGAGATACAAGTATTTGTATCCTGTCGGAAGATGCTCTCATTTTTGCAAATGGCGTCTTATGTCATCGCGACTTTGACATTTGTGAAGTAAATAGAAACAGAATACACGTAGGCAAACCATGGATTGTTATACTTTTCAAGAACGCCGAATAATTGTGTCAATGTTGTTGATTATTATACAAGGTGGCGCAAAAGTCATCGCCCTATCGGAGATGCTCTCATTTTTGCAAATGGCGTCCGACATACATCACGACTTTGACATTTGTGAAGTAAACAGAAGCAGAATACACGTAGACCAACCATGGATTGCTATACTCGCGGAATAATTGTGTCAATGTTGTTCACAAATCAGTCTTTGATTTTGGCTCAACGTAAGTTTCGTCATTGAAAATTATCATGAGCGACGAGGCGCATTTCCACCTATGCGGGATACGTGAATAAGCAACATTATTGCTTCTGGGGCACTGAAAATCTCGCGTGTAATGCACAAAGATCCATTACATCTTCTCAGTGTCTCTGTTGGTGATTGGCCCATATTTTTTTGATGACGGCATCGGCAACACTTTTGCTGTAAATGGTGAGTGCTACAAAACCATGATCAATGATTTATTGCCACCGCAAATTGACGAATAATCTTTCGTTTTGGTGATTTACACTAGCCCGCAAGATCGTTCGATTTGACCGGTCCAGGCTTTTTTTAGGTCACGGGTCTATATGAGCAAACCACAAACCTTGGCGGCCCTAGAGGAGATCGTCCCACAAGAAGTGGATAATTTATCACCAGAAGTTTTGAGAAAAGTCATGGAAAGCTCGAATTTGCATCAACTCTATCGGTAGCCACTTGACCGATATTATCTTTGCCAATTCTTTTTATTTACAAACAAAGTTTCCCTGTTTTGGGAAAGAAATAGAGCGGAGTCTTTTGCGCAATCTTGTACTAAAAATTAATGAAATTAAATTTGAATATAAGCTAATTTCGCCTGCGTATGTATCTAATTCCGCTCGATATGTACCTTAGCTTATCTCTAAAAGTCTGCATTGAAATTAGATGCTTCGAAATGCTACTGAAAGACAATTAATGATTGTGGAAATAATTGACGTTCAAACCTACTGTTTTAGCTGACTGAATTTTTAAAAAATTGCATTGGTAACTCAGGTTACACGTAATAATAGCCAAACGACAAAATAACTTAATGCTTTCCAAAATGTCATAAACTAAACCAAAGAATAAGAAAACGAAAATGAATTGGAGCGAGCGACTGGGACCTCAAAAACTTCTGCCGCAATCTCAAAAGTATGAATTCCGAGCAATATCTTTGTGCGCAAACGATCGATTGTTGGATGACTTATATGGCACTTCGCGCCATCTTACTGGAACCACAAATCGTCTAAGTACATTTCCTCAGTTTCTGGCCAAAGAAATCGGTTATCATGCCTCTGGAGCGCTCTCCGTTAACAATAACGTTGTTCCCATCCCCATCTTCGAAGAAAAACGGGCCAATAATGCCGCCATTCTACAAACCACACCAAACAGTCACACGCTTCTTTACGACTACGAGTGTGTTCTCCGAGCCCGAAATACGGCAGTTTTGCTTGTTTACATAGCCATCGAGATGAAAATGCACCTCATTGGAAAAAATATTTTTTTTTAGCAAAATCTACGTCAATTTCGAGCTGCTCTAAAGCCCAAACTGAGAAGGGATAACGAAGCGTGAGATCATTTTACTTAAAATCCTGAGGCAGTAATCCGGGGTCTTTATACATATTTCTCTTCAGGCTAGTGCGACTAATGTTGAGTTACTGAGATCGCATAGTTTCAGCACAGGACGAACACGGGGATAACTTGCTATAAATTAGTCTGCCAATCTCACGAACTTTCTTCATAAACTTGCGTAGAACAGGTAGTTGGTGCATTATTCTACCGAAATTTATTCACACTATTTCGGCAACAGAACACTCACTTTGAAAATAAGTTTTCAATATTTTCCAACGTTGTTCATGCATAAATCCATTCATTTCGAGCCGCGGAGATATGATACATGTCTGTCAATTTTTTGAGCGCAAAAGAGCTGCAAGATAACATGTAATTTAAAAAGAAATCAGCAGATGGCCCAGCCGTTAGTTCGGCATATTATCTATATGCGTGAATAATAAAAGGTAACTACAAGGTGGCGCAAAAGTAATGACTAAATATGAATTGTCTACACTCCTCAAGTACGTAGAATTATTGCCGATTTGTTTGCGGAATAATTCATCAGTGATAAGAACTCCATGCGAATTTCGTCGACGATTTCCCCACAGTTCGGCACCGACTGGTCACTAATTCGATGACAAATCGAACGCCTCGAACAAACTGACACAACAGGAGATAGGACTAAGTTCAGGCCATTCGGCTGAGAATATTGATGCTGTACGCAAGGATGTGGAAGAGTGTCCAGAAACATCAACGAGATGACGCGATTGAGCATAAGGAAGTACATTTCCATCTTTTCGGACATGTTAACAAGCAGAATCGTCTTCAAATAGTCTTTAGATCTTTAGAAGAAGATCGCCTTTACATCCACCGAAAGTTGGGCCCCACTTTTTCGAAAACGCTGCTGGCAACGCTATAACTGTCACTGTCGAGCGTTATTTTTTGACAGGCCACAGAAGACTCTCTTAGCCCTGAAGGACAACATAAGAAAATAAATAAAAAATATACAATACAACAAAAAGTGATGGAAAATGCCATAAAAAGGGCTCAAATTTGTATAAACGCTGCAGGCCAACAATTGAACGATATCACCTTCAGTATTTAATGGAACAAAGCTCAACGTCCAAATAAAAATAATGAAAAATAAAATCATCGTTTTTCAATTTAGAAAAAAAGTTAAGCTAAATCAAATTGGATTACTACTTTTGCGCCACCTTGTTTAACAGAAAGCTGAGATGGGATGTTGAGAAATGTTTTCCTTAAAAAAGCAAAATTAATATGAATTTTTTTTTTTTTTTTATAATTTGCACCTGTTAAAGGGGATATGAATACCCTTATACAAATTTTTAGAATACGTGCGTTTTCGTGGAAAGCAAGAGACAGAGAGAAAGACAGAAAGACTGTAAACTCCAAGGGTGGCTGTATTGGGGAGTATTTTGTTTTGTGTTTCGCTATTATTGTCGTTGCTTATGATTCACTGTATTTTTTTCCGTCCTGATGTCATCATCACGATCAAGTTGCATTTTGGCCATATGACCACCCTACTGCCAGTGTTATACCTTCACAGTAGAGTTGTCTTTGAAAAAATTAAGTGAATGATTTGGAAAATCGTAAAATTTGGTTAATTTATGGTGAAAAATCGTATTGCGCTTTTGAGACTCACAAATCATACAGTATAACAAAGCTGATTGTTAACTCATTTTATTTTATACAGATAATCAGGCTGATATTCAAAAATTAATTATTTCTTTATACTCTCACAAATCCTTGGTTTGCAGATGGATTCTGTTTAGATTGTTCGGCGTTTCCCTTTCTCTTCTTTTTGTTCGTCTTATCTCATTGTTAGCTTTCCTTTTTTAATTGGACCTACATATAAGGGCAAGAATAAGTTTCCTGAAAAATTTCAATATCACGATCGACCAATCTTGATACATATTACTATACCGGAGAACCTAAAATAAAGTGTGTCTCTCCGTCTGTCTGCATGTACGGCCAACTGCAATCTAAGCGGCTGAACGGATTTGTCTCAAACTTTATGTCAGGGGATTGTCGAGTCACAATTCGAGGCAGAATCGGAATTTTCATTCTAACCCCAAAATTAGAAAAACATTTTTCCGAAAACGGCTCAAACGATTTTAATCAAAATTAGTATTTGAATTATGGTTGATATATGCTATCAGATAGAGTACCAGGTTTTTTCCAAAAAAATACATTTAACGGTACTTTGCTTATTAACCATTTTCGGAAAATTGGCTGTTTTTCAGCAATGATTAGATCGATTTTGTTCGAAATCAATATTTGAACCGTGTTTAACTTTCACAAGATTATGGCATACAAGTTTTGGGAAATCTTAAAAAAAAAATTTTTATTTTAAATCTGAATGATTTGCAATTAAACATCTTAAACGAGTGCATACACCCTGTCGTGCACTTTATTTCTTATAGAGGGTTTTTTTTTTTTAAGTCGTTGCTTATTTAAAACACTTGTGGCTACGCCAGCTTCCTGTACAACTTGACGCTTACATAATATAGCCCGCTCATTTCGACATCTTAAAGGTTTGGGTCTTTCAGGTCTCTTCCGTTTTCCATTATTTCGGGATCTTTACATATTAATATGGAGCAAAATGAGGATTAGTAAATTTATAAGAAATTCAAATTTCATTCCATCCCACAACCCGTGTAACTACTAACGTATCAGTCTTAATCTTCGTGCCATATTTCATCGAATTCCGTTCATTAGTTCTTGAGTTAAACAGCTAACGAAAATGATTTGAACATTTTGCAAACCACGGCCCCGACATCCCACTCGCATTTGATACGATTTTGACAGTTTTTAGACGAAATAACCCACGTATAATGTCTTTGGTGATACTCGAGCGAGTCGTGTGAGCGGAAACACACACTTAAAATAACATTAACCGACTTGACAATTTTTATTTTATTTTTTTGATTTCACATTCAGCTACACTGATTCACCATACAAATAAAGGGCTATTCATTTCTAGGTTAAGATTTCACATCCCCGCCATATACGAGGGTGGGTCAATAAGTCCCTGAAAATTAACACAAATTGTGTCGTCACCTTAAATTAATTTTTTTTTTGTCAAGAATCATCTTTCAAAAGAACGCACCCAAATTTTCAGACAGATCTGTCAAATAGTTTTGTTGTGGCAGCCATTTTATATAGACGCCTACTAGCATTTTCGTTAAAATGGAAAAAAGGGAATTTCGAGTGCTCATTAAACACTATTTTTTGCAAGAAAAAACTATCACGCAAACCAAACAAAAGCTTGACAAATATTATGGGGACTCTTCACCATCGATTGGAACCATCCACCACTGGTTTACTCAATTTCGGTGCTGTCGTTCAAGCACAAGTGACCTGAACGTTCTGGTCGCCCAACCACACCAGAAATGGTCGACAAAATCCATGGTTTGATAATGGACGATCGATTTGATAATGAACGATCGCGAGCTTGAAGAGGCCACAGGCTTATCACATGGCTCAGTGATTTCGATTTTACATAAATATTTGGACATGAAAAAGCTTTCCGCAAGATGGGTGCCGCGTTTGCTCACAATCGACAACAAACGCATTCGTTTGACAACTTCAAAGGTGTGTTTGGCGATGTTCCAGAAAAATTCGGCTGAGTTTTTCCGCCGTTTCGTAACCGCGGATGAAACCTGGATTCACCACAATACACCAGAAACCAAGGAACAGTCAAAACAATAGACTTCTCCTGGTGAATCGAAGATGAAGAAGGCCAAGGCGGGTTTATCAGCAAATAAGGTCATGGCGACAGTTTTTTTTTGAAAAGGGTAAAATGATCACCGGCGTATATTACGCAGAGCTGGTGGATCGATTTCAAGCCGATTTGAAGCAAAAACGGCCGCATTTGGCGAAGAAAAAAGTTCTTTTTCACCAGGACAACGCACCGGCGCACAAGTCCGCAGTGGCAATGGCAAAATTGCATAAGTTAGGCTCCGAACTCCTCCCTCATCCAGCATATTCCCTAGATTTAGCCCCCTGCGACTATTTCTTGTTTCCAAACATGAAGAAATGGCTCGGAGGTAAGAGATTTGGGTCGAATGAAGAGGTTATCGCTTAAACAAACGCTTATTTTGAGGGGATCGAGAAATCGTATTATTTGCAGGGCATCCAAAAATTGGAGAAACGTTGGATGAAGTGTATGGAGCTAAAAGCAGACTATGTTGAAAAATAAAATGTTTTTATACCGAAAAGAGTGTTCCTTATTTCATTTTTCAGGGACTTGTTGACCTACCCTCGTGCGAGTAGCATCTGTCGAATCCATCTGTCATCCATAATGACAGGTAGCTAGTTCTTGCCTCGCCTTGCCATTTTACAATATGGATCGTCTAACCACCGCTCAACGCATTTAAATTGTTGCATTTACTAAAAAACAACGGTATTGCGATTTAACTACAGATTATGTTATAATCGTCCAACTGAGCAAAAAATTCGAAACACAATCAAGAAATCGATAATGTCGCGCGTTTGACAATTCATTCACAGCTGTTTATGAGTTTACATAAAAAAAAGTTAATTGGTGCGCGACGATTGTTTGCATACGACTAAACAATAAAAATCGAAAGAGTAATTTTTCACTCTTTTTTCTGTGACGAATTCGTGTATTGGAAATTTAACGGAACATCTTCATACCTCGCAACGCTGAAACGACATTTCGTTTTGGAAAATTGTCGGTCGCGCTTTTTGGCAGATTTAATCGTAAAGTTTCTACAACGCCACTCAAAGCCCATTAACGGGCGACCGCGCGAACGCCACATTGCGTTTTGGGCATAAGTTCCCCGGCCATTTAATTTCGAGATTTTGTGGGGCTATGCTAAAGATCGCGTCTATGTAGATAATCCCCAAACTTTGAAGCACTTAAAAATGAATATACATACGTGAAGTTAAGGCCGCAATACAGCCAGAAATATGCTGAAAAGTCATCGAAAAATACCTCACAAGATTCAAAGTTTGCAAAAATCGCTGTGGCGTCCATGCATAATGGCATTGCCCAAAATTTAAAACAGTAAGAAAATTTCATTGAAATCTTTAATACTTTATATTTTATTTCAAATTGAAATCCTAAAACACAAAATGAATAACCCTGTACTTATCCTATCTTTTTAGGACACTGAGCAAAATAATTTGTTACAACATCCTAGGATTTGAGTTCATTTACCTTAGGACCCACAACGATTGTTTTTCTCTTTGCACTTTGAGAAATAGAAAATTAATAGGGTTGTCCTATATTTTTGGTGCGGAATGTAGGTCCAAAGTGAAATAATGCCACGAAAAATTTACATAAATTTTCAGTATCTAATTCTGTGATATTTGCAATTTGTTTTATGGATAACAATTTGGTTCTCATTAGATAATAATGATCTGCGGTTTATGAGTGGTTATAACATTTTAATAGCTTCATTAACTTTTTAAAGCGTCTGAGCAGTACGTTCGTTGAACGTTTACTCAGAGTCGAGATAAATACTCTAAATATTCTATGTATAATAAATTTTAACATAATAACTACATGTGGATTCTGTTTAATTAAATATTGTGGGACAAATGACAGAATGGGGTATTTCACACTGTCCCTTATAAAAAGCAAAACACTTCACAACCTATTGCGCTACACTGTAATCCAAATTGACCGTAAAGACGTTCACCCGCAATAATGAAAATGATCCACGCACTGTCCTCACCATAAATCAAGGCACCTGAGATGTCAATCACCCTGTATTGGTAAAATGTTTGGATGGCAGCCTATTCTTAAAAAATATTCTTCCACATTAAATAACAAAACAAACACAACCTTCCCTATAAGACCATCATAGACCAACTCCAACTCCAATTGGCAATTCAGAATTCCATTTCTAGAATCCGCATAGAAATATCCAAGAAACACAATCGAAGGACAGGAAAAAAAGTAGCTAATCAAGTACAGGATTCTATGTGCATAGATCACATGCCGGTCGATCTGATCGATTCCCCGACGAAGAAGAATTGCACATCCACATCGTTTCAAATGTTCCCAGCGACTATTGTTAAATAATTGCCGCCACCACCAAAGCAGCCAATGTTGCTTCCACCTAAAGTCACTTCTAAGTCGTGATTCTGGAAATTCTCACGAGTCCGTCTCAAATGGACCTGTTTACATGAGAACGAATAATGCTTTGCGACGATGGGACATAGTATCTACCACAAAAACAACAAAAAACAATGAAGACAACGACCCCGACGTCGAAGGGTCTAACGTGGTAAGGTCGTTAATGTAATCTTCCATGATTAACACAATTGCCTCAATTTGTAGATACACTTCGCCATTGCGGGCGATGGCAAAAGATTGTGATGGGATACACAAAAACTAAAAAAAAAAAAACAAAAAAAAAAAACGACAGACCGATCTTATGGTGCTACTTTGCATTTAGATTAGATACTCTTCGTACTTACGAATGCCAAAGTGTAATCCGTAGACCGCTTAGATAATCCTTAATTTAAGGCTCAATAATGTAATCCAATCTGAGAGTGAATTTTTCCTTACCCCCCCTGTATCACTTAATTACACTGGCACTTGCTTATATGCATAGCACTAACTTCAGGAATTATAAACATTTCACTTTATTCTTAAAATGCACTATTTCACGCCGAAAGATACACTAAAGATACACACTGGCGAAATTCGATGGGGGCAATCTTTATGGAAGGGGACCCCAAAAATAGATCAGCAGCACGTTAATTTGGTTTTGAAGCGACACAGGAACGTCGTCGGATACGTTACTCTCGACAGAATCAAAACAAAACAGAAAATTCCAATGGCAAATATTTAACCGTCCGGTCCACATCTGGTATCACAACCACACGCCGCGTTTGTTTACACACAACTGATCGGTACATCGTCGTCGTCGCGTCGCTGTTGTTCGCAGCCGGCAAAGATCGGTGCACATGGAGATGGAATGTAACTGCGGTTATGTCTGGGCATATGGGGGGAAATCAAAGCAATACGATGATATGCGATGAAGTATCACACATGGGGAGTCATTCTAATATCGTAAGTTCATCGGTAGTGACGTTGAGTTGAATTCATCGGTTGGAGGAGACCGTATTTGTACTGTTGAGTCTGAATGAATTTGACGGTAAAAAAATAAAATAAAAGAATGAAAAAAATTTGCCGATTGATGTATTTTTAGTTCAGCAGCAAGTTGATCGGTGTAGTTCACTGGAATGCCGGCGGAGATCTACGTAAACAATTTGACATTTTGAAATTTAAATTTTTATCCTTTTCAGCTTCTGGAATTTAAATCTTTTTTTTACGACTTAATTGTTGCTCAATTATAGGTACAAATGGAAATGAAATATGACGTGAATCTTCCTCGCTCGACCGATACGATACTGATTGACTTGAATGGATATTTTTGATTTCTATGATACATCGTTATTTTTTGATTCAATTTGTCTGCACTATTCATAAACAACTTCAGTGTGTTGTGTCCCATTTGCAAGAGCTGTGTCCGGTTAATATTTCCAAGTACTGGCCTGAATTTAGTGCTTTAATTTAGCTCTGCAAAAATTTGAGTTTTGGGACCGAGATGATTTAGAATTCGAACCTGTACTCAAGTTCGTTAGAGTGCGCACGGCTCTCAGGAAATTCGAATCATGTCCCGAGATGCATGTAGTGCCAACTGCCAAGCTTCGAAACGTAATCTTGACTATTTCATGGAGCCTATAACGAAATGTGGTAGTATTTCATTTGGCGACAAACTTTGTTTCACAAACTTCTCTCAGGAAATTCCTGGATTTTTCCTTCAGTTACTCAACCTATATAGGGATATTCCAGGAAATTGTAAAGCTGACTTGCCAGACATGGAACAAAAATACCCATCCTTCCAGACAAAAGGTCACTGTATATGCCTATCGCTACATGCAAACTTAAATTAAAGCTGGATGCTATTGAAAAGACAATTTATAGGTGGACAAGTGGTACTCGTATATCTTGTCTAGCGACAAAACGGATTTGGCCTAAACTGGATCTGATACGCTCTAAGAATTTGATTTCTCTCAATAGAATGTATATCAGCGCTATTATAGGTGTCATTACTGGACATTGTCTAATAGGCAAGCATGCAACAAGGCTTGGTGTCTTCTCAAACGATTTCTGTACAAGCCGTATGGACGAGGAGACTATTCGTCACCTTCTTTGCACCTGCTCAGCTCTCTCTCAAAGATGGGAACTCCACTTAGGAGCCTTCTGTTTCAACGACCTGAATCATCTGAATAAAATAGACGTTAAGGACCTTCTACAATTCATCAGAAGCTCCAAATTGTTCAACGAGTAGGCTAGAGGCCGCTTCCCAAACCCATGTGGTATCACAATGGACCTATTACTGGTCTAAGTGTGTTGGCTTTTTGCTGACAGCACCTCAACCTACCCTAACCTACTCAGCCTAAGCCCATTGTATTTACTATCAGGCAGAACTCCTTTTGATGTAGTAGTTGGAGAAACTTGGATTTTATTCGTTTCTCTTTTATGCTCGGGTGGCTATGGTTGCTGTTCTCCGTCCGGGCTCGAAACTGCACAGTTCGTGTCACAAGCGAACACAATACCCACTACATCGCAGTCACCCGACTATGACTTACTCCCTAGGCTTACCTCACTGCGTATTTTTGTTCCAACAATCGTATATCCTCGACTTGTTGGAAAAAGGTTGTACAAATGGTTACGCAAAACACGTTGGAAAGAATAGAATTCAAAAATAGTAGTGTGTTCGTATTACGGGCAGTAGAATTTCGAAAAGTCGCTGAAAAAGGGGGCAAAGAGGATACATTTTTTAAACTGGCATTTCACTTAGGTAGTATATATCCAGCAACCTGGACTCTACCACAGCTACTTACTGCCAAGTTTACAGACTTGTGAGAGTAAAGTACAAGTAAAGAAGTGAAAGAAAGTGAAAAATTACAACAAGATTGGTCAGGAAAAAAGAAGATACACGCTGGTTCCGAGTCCCAAGCTCAAAATATTCATATAACATTCAATTTTGATTCGAGTGGAAAGAAGGCTTAACCCTTAAATCACGGCAGGCAATACTGGCTGGTTTCCCTAAAGTCCCCCATGCCATGAATGATTATAGCAAAGTCTTTTGGAAAATGAGAAACATTTTGAACCAGGAAAGTTCTACTTCTACATGCTAAGCATTGACTCTTCTTCATTACCATTTTTGGTTTGACTGCACAGAGTATCATTCTTCAGAGACAGGAGACAACACTGTCGGCTTTTTAGCCCTGGAACAATAGGTGTTTCCATTATTTGGTACACCCGCTGTGGAATTGTTGAAGAATAACAGAAGTCGATAAAGAAATGGACTGGATTGCAAGAAAAATTTAGAAGATACTGATATAAATCATGACATAAACAGCATTAGTTACTAAACCGATATTTGTTTTAAACTAAAAAGCTACGTACATAACCGGATTTGAACATTTAAATATAATTAGGAAGAATGACAAAACATTTAAAAAAAATTGGTTTTAAAAGGTCGTAGAGGAGAAAATTTGGCCAATTCTTGAAAAGTGGTCTCATAGTTGCAGGACAATGAAAAAGGGTCAAATTGCGACTTTAGTCAAACAAAGGTATCCTGGAGCACCGGTGATAAACACTCGTGGATCTCCTTCCTCTTCAATATCAAGATGTCCAGCACAGCTATGCGCCGTAAAACTCCGCCTCATATGGAACTTCAAACAAATTTATTCAAAATATACGTCCCATAATAGGCGTTGCAGCAAAACTAAAGTGAAAATGTTTACCTAAAAATGCGGAATACCAAATATGAAAAATCTGAAGATAGTTAAATTAGCTGAGAAGTTGTCTTTGAAAATTGGCGTTCTGCGAGTTTAAGTCTTACACGCAACGCAACCCTTCTACCCAATCAAAACATTTGGCAATGGTTTTACATTACTTATTATGAAGTTAAATTATTCATTCAACAACACTTAAAGTAGAAACACAATGTGGCGCTCCGGCTGTCACGCGTTGTCAGAATGAGTAGAAACAATGGGATCTTATGGGGTAACACGAAATGTGACCTCAGGCGTTTGGTCGGCTTTTGATCGTAAATGTCGTAAGCGCCACCTCAACGTCGGAGTAGAGCTACTCTCTACTATTGTCGGGCGTTTTGACAGCTCACAGCTGTTTTGGATGGACATTCATTTTGACTTGTTCGATTTTAGCAACAAGGTGACGTGTATGTACTCCGAATTGTTAGCATTTAACATGTAAACATTTTTAATTGCTAATTGATGTTTTTTGAACACAAATTAATTATGTTAGAGTATTTTATTTTTTTTTGGGTTTTCTTATTCATATACATTTGTTTGCGAAGTTATTTCTTATATTTGTGTTTCCGAATCAAACCATAAAAATAAAAGAGTATATTTCTACTCTACTTTTTGCCGCGAAATTCTATGTGGGGAATTTGAGGGAACAGAACATAATTCTGTCATATTTCTAACCTCTGAACGCCCGACCGTTTTGGAGCCACATTTGGTGTTGCAAATTTTGAGGTCGCTCGTTGTGACAAATATTATTGTATGTCGGTAGAAAGCCTGTCAAACGCGCGATCGCCACATTGTGTTTTGCCCTTTAGCCTTTGCACCATGATTTTGTTGCTGCCTTTACTCTCAGATTATGGCCCAGCCCACTACCAGAAAGCTGTCAGACGTTGAATTTCCTTAATCATCAAATCTATAACGATGGTAAAAGATATGAAGTGAAATTGCCAAACTGTTTAAGGAAAAACATTCACCAGCGCTCAGACTATTTCGGCCTTAGTTCTACATTAAATTTCATTCCTTAAACCATCGCCTAAGTGTTGATGCCAATTTTGTTGACATACACCAACAAAATTTGTACACAGTCAAGCTTGTAATGACATATGGCATCTGTCAATTGTACCTGTTATCCATAGTGACAGCTAGTTAGTACTTGATTTGTCATTTTTCAATATGGATCGTTTAACCATCGCTGAACGCCTTCAAATTGTTGCATCTTACTACAAAAATAATAGTTCTGTAATACATATCTGTGTATCGTATTTAAGGACAGATATAATCGCCCAACTGAGCAAAATTAATCACCAAATTCAGACAAACCGGGGCAGGTTTTCGATCTTTTTTTGATTGAAATTCCCTAGGAGTATTTTTGTTTGTCCTTATTTTGTAAGTTCCCTAACGAGCATAGATCTTTTGGGTTTTTTCTCTCTGATGTGTCCGCATATTCTTCGAATGGAGTTGCTATATCCTCTTTCACCAGCGGCCTTCTCGCTACCACCCACACAAATGTTACCTGCCCTGACTTCCAGTATAAGATGACGTTCTTGGTTCTATCTAGGCATCTTGGAGCGGAAGGAGCTGTAAGAGCTCAATGCTTTGATGGTGATCAATCGTACTGCTTTGCGCGATCGATTTTCAGGACTTCTTTCGATAGCAGCGTGGTAAAGACTTTCCTCCATTCAATGCAAACTATTGAAATCACAACGAATACGGAGAATTTGCAGGTGTGTTCGAAAAAGAAAAAATTCGAATAAAAATAGAGTGAAAAATACAAAATTAAAGCAGAGTTAAATTTAATAGCGCGGAACGTACATTCGTACATATATTTAACTCAAACTTAGTAGGGCTGTCAAAGTGCCCAACAGACGGCAGCTTGGCTTAAATTGCCGGTGGTCTACTCTCTCTTTGTGCTCGTGGTGAACTTTTTAATAAAGCTATATTTCTTGATCGTTACTAGTTAACTATCATTGATAGCTGCTGTGGAGCACTACCTTATCGCTCCTAATAAGCATATTCAAGCCGGTCTCTGTACTTAAATGAAAATTGTATTCGTTGTTTTCAGCTTCGTTGTGAACACTCACCGAAAAAACTAAAAAAGTATCAAAACGTAGCACCAACTATAGCAGTAACGAACCTATCACATTAAAGAAGAAAATGTATCACTTTTTATACAAATTATACTGCCACACAAGTGTTTCAGCTGTTCTCTTCTCATTCCTAGTATCTTACACATCCTCCTTTTTTTGTGTAGTTTACCTCTTCATTGTTAATGATGTCGTAACAGCTTCATGTAAAGGCTTCTTATTTTCTTATTTCTAAAGGAGATTATTTGTGGTCGATTACTTTGGGTCAATTGAAAGCAAGTGCTGCAATGGGATCATCCAACAACAAGAGGTATAATTTTAAATGTCGCGCCATTTTTGAACTGTCAACATTCAACTATCATTGCGATGACTTTTGATAAGTAAAAACTAGGAGGTTATAAAATATGGATCGATTCACACTCGCACGTGTTGAAATAGTGAAAATTCACTACAAAAACCGTGAAAGTATCGTGAAAACGTTTCTTAAAGTTCGCACTGCTTTTAGTCATCATCAAGGGCCTTCTCGCACAGCTATACTGAATTTAATCTATAAATTTGAACGTCTCGGACAGATTAGTGATGTGGGGACTCCAACTTGTGTTTGTCCGGTAAGGTCAGCTGAAAATATTGCCGCTGTAGCTGAGAGTGTGACTGAAAACCAAGGTGTGTCCATTTCGAGACGATCATAGGAATTGGATCTATCCGCAACCACTTTGCATAAAGATCTTGGCATACATGCTTATAAGGTCCAGCTGACACAAGAATTGAAGACAGCAGGCCACGCAGAACGCCGTATTTTTCCTAACTGGGTGCTAGAAATGAATGAACAAGACCATGATTCTTTATACAAAATTATTTTGAGTGATGAGGCTTATTTTCATTTGTCTGGGTACGTAAATTAACTAAACTGTCGCATCTGGGGCTCCGAAAACCCAAGAGAAATAATGGATCCACAACGAGTGGCAGTTTTTGGGCTGGCGGTGTCATTGGGCCATATATTTTCGAAAATGAAGCTGGTGCGACCGTTTCAGTGCCTGAATGGCGTTACCGAACGTTGTTGACTCCATTTTTTTTGCCTATAGTTGATCCTATGGACGTGGACGACATTTATTTTCAGCAGGACGACGCCACATGCCACACAGCTGGTGAAACAATGGCTGTATTGAGTGACAAATTTCCTGGACGTGTGATTTCTCGAAATGGAGGCATCAATTTTCCGCCGAGATCGTGCGATTTAACACCATTGGACTTTTTCTTTGAGGCTATGTTAAAGATAAAGTCTACGCCAATGATCCACCAATGATTCATGCATTAAAAGAAAATATCAGAGCTGTTATTCGCGAAATACAGTCACAATTAAGCGAAAACGTGATGAAAAATAATGACAATTTCTACTCAGAGCCGACACGGACATTAGGCAGACATTCTATTCCATTACTAACCTCAGAGTTTGTACTTTAGATTGAAATAAAAATATCACCACTTTTCATTAAAATGTTGCGTTTTTCTATTGATTTAAAATGACACCCCTTCTTGGATGACCTTATATTAGGGTTAATCTGGAGAAAGGCATCTAGCCACAACCTAAACGCGAAGTCGTGCACTCGGCTTAGAAATCAAAGAATTCCTTAGAATGCTCGAGTTTTGGTAACTTAAATTTAAACTCAATAACAAAAGACTTCATTAACAAAGTAAATATCACTGTCCTAACATGTACCACAAGAATTCTAACAGCAATTCCACATCGTTTATCACACACCGATTAAAAAGCAATCAAATTCGAACAACAAACAAACCCGTACGATAACCCACAGGAATGTCGAATTGTTTAAAGGCCAAATAGTTTTAAATAATTTTCCTTAAAAGTTCAGTTCATAAAATTTTTTATTACAAAGAATTTTGTTTCTCAAAAAAGAATAACGACACAATATTGTTATAATAAACTCCTTTTTATCTCTTTCGTTTCATGGTATATTTTACTGTTTGACTGCTTTGTTTCAATCCGCTGTGATGTGCCACTTTGATTGTCAATACTAATTCAACTACATAGGAAAATGCAAATTACTTAATGAAATCGAAAAAAAAAAATAAAAACACCGAAACAAAAAGAAAAAAAAAATCAAATACTTTGTAACTTCATCACTAATTTAAACTCGAATTCAAAGAGTGTATCTCGAACCAGAAACTTACTGTGATGGACCACATTTTTCTGTGGGCTTTGGCCCAGAGCAACCAAGTCGAAAGTGTTCTGGTAAAATGCAAATCGTTTCGTAGTAATCGTAAAAATAAAACATAAATGTCGTTTAAATCTTAAACGTATCATAAATACTGCACTTTGGATGCGAATACACTCACACAAACAGAGTTACTGCTGCGATTGAATTATTCATCCCATCGA
Organism: Pocota personata; assembly: GCA_963082735.1. Classification (NCBI taxonomy): domain Eukaryota; kingdom Metazoa; phylum Arthropoda; class Insecta; order Diptera; family Syrphidae; genus Pocota; species Pocota personata. The sequence continues at coordinate 81,585,579 of OY720432.1, read as the reverse complement.
TTTGTGCACGATGAAATGCACAGTATACAGTTAGCCAACCACCTTCTTTGGCCCGAACTGGATATAGGGTAAGATAAGAACGGAAAAAACGAAAACAAATCCGGTTCTAGATACTGACTGCGGAGTCTTATCATCGATGATCCTCTTATCTCGTGCTCACCTTCGATTTTTTCTGGTTCGCCACCTCCTCCACCAAACGTCCACTGGTATACCTACCACGACTATATCTCTGGACGTTCGCATGGAATGCCGTTCCGCATGGAAAATCGATTTCCATCTCTAAATAATGGACCTCGAGATTTCCATAAATAAGTGCTTCTTTCACGCGGATGAGTTCGAGATGATGCTGGATGTATGTGTGTATCTTTGATGATGATTATGACATGCCATTTGGGCAGCAAACAGATTCCCCCTTAAGGAAAGCACGCCTGGAATGCAGAAGCATGGTCAGAAGTGGGGCGAAAATCGTGTGGAGAGAAGAGTAGGCTGCTGGCGCGTTGTCATGAAAGATATCCATCGAATTTCTCAATTTTCATACCCGCAGTACGAGATTTGAGCATGAGATACTACTAAACGTACATCTCGTGGCTCAAGAGTGAAAGACCCCTTTGTCAATATTTGTGCCCCAATGGATCTCTCTGGATAAAATCTCTTTTGGAACAAATTGGTAGGGGCGGGAGGCAACTGTTGGCCTTGTACTACGCCTATGTCTTCTTCGTCGTGTCGTTGTGCGGGGGGGAGTAGAATAAGGTGATAGACACACAGATGATTCTGTTCAAATTGCAAACCACTTTTGCATGGCAAATTGCAGAGGGATCTATAGAAATTCACATCGAATTGGCATTTAGGGTTCATGAATTTTACTGAGCCCCAAAGTGGCATTCATGTTGACTCGTTTTTTTCCCCTCGCTTTTATATGCAGCTTGCATTTCTCATAAATTGGGATAAATGCAAAATTGATTGCGTGGGAAAGTATCTTTTAGAAAATAAGTTTAGTGCAGGTACACGTAGCAGAAGCAATTTCAGGTCCGAAAACTTTCGTTAATATCTATAATTCTTTCCGTAACTCATTTGGTTGGGATTGTAAATTGAAAGTCATTAAGTATCTCTGAGTAATGGGAGGGAGATACCTACTATTTCTCATGTATAGACCCATGAAGATGTACGAGTAATTACGTCAATTTACGGCGAAAGCTTTCGGAGAATAATTGCTTTGGTTTTTGTTTACACCTAAGATAATAATCTTAAGTAATCGGATATCCCGTGGAGCCAACCGCAGTTGGTATGTACGAAGAATTTTTCGACTAGATGTCAAAATAATGAGTTCATTCGTAGGGTCTGATTGCGTTTGTCATGAACACGATAGCCTAAGATACATTTCTACATCTTGATAAAATTGTAATGTAATGATTAACCATGCTTAGGTTGTTACACTTAAAATATATTTAGGGTTCTTATAGATTGCTGTGCTTAGATTCATGCAAAATAGTTACATTAGTTACCTTCCAACAGAGGGCTTTGTCCACCCATGTCATATCTAATCTTCAGCAAAGCTACTATAGACAGTTCTTATTTTTTTCGTCATCGTCAAAGCTAAGTGAGTACCATATTATGCCTTGAGCACAGCTTTGCCAGGAAGGAAATATGAAATAGAGCATCAATATCTTAACCTTAAGTATGCGTTCATATTATTTTTAAAATTTTGACGGTTGAAAGTTATTGGAAAGAAAATAGAAGATAGATTGTTCCACATTCGAATTGTGCTAAGCAGAAACGGATCTCTGTATTCGACAGTAGTACCAATAGTAGTTTGAAGTCTAAAGGAGTACATAATTGGTGACAGCTCTTATGCAAGGTTGAATGGACGATTTTTGAGTTTCAGTCAGATGAGATGGTGTCAAGTAGCCTTTTTATCTCTTGCACTGTCACACGCAAGTGTGACAACTTTATCATGTTCCCGCCATGGTTTGTAGTGCACTCCCATTAAGAGTTGACAGTGGAATCAAAGGCGTATGGGCAATCCAGAGTGCCACCGTTTGCAAAGCTGAGTATTAGAGTCTTGAAGGTAGTTGAAAGGTCATTAATCGACTTAAAGAAGAGGACTGCTGAAATGATTAAGGATTGAGGATCACGGCACTCATCAAACGACCAGATATGAACTTTGAAACCAGTTTAAGAACATAGAGTCTAATTTGGAGAGAAGTACAGCAAGTCAAACTCATTCAAAGGCTTTTCACATACATATATGGGGATTCAGATTCTCCTAGACTGTGAAAGCTGTAGTTTCAACAATCGAAAAGGTATGTATTTAAGTCGTCACTTAGGGCTTAATACATTCGGATGGTTACTAGGTAATGAGGTGATTCTGTTATGGTTGAGCTAACAAGTATCTGAAAACCTACCGAGGGAAACGAAGTAAGTGCATTGGGTCTCTAGATCAAAGAATCACTTGTTTCACCTTTTCTGAAAGATAATTTTTACTTAGGGGTTGACCTAAGAAAGGGCTGTTTTAGTCTAGACGGCGGTACATTTTCGGATGGACATGTTCCTCAATCAACAAGCATCTCCAGCCAATTTGATCTTATGCCACCCATCTCCAGTTAGGCACACGAAGTTGGTTGAGGTTCCTTACCACTTGTGTGCACGGAGTACAACGCTGATGACCTCCAAGAACAGTATCCACTTTGGACTTCAAAATCCTTCGACACCTTACCATTGTGTAAGATTTGACACTTACTACCCTCTTATGTAGCCTTGATAATAGCTATGAGTTCTTCTGGGATGCCTCTCCTGCGCAAGGCCAACCAGATACATACGAGTAGCATCTCGATTCAAGCCTTCTCGAAGTCGATAAACAACAGATGTGGCAGAGACCAGTTCTCAATGCATTGCTTTATTATGATCCGTAAGGTGTTTATGTGATCGATGCAGAAGGATCCAGGACGAAAGCCTGCCCGTTTCACATCGATTGTTGAATCGTAAGTGTTCTTAGATTTCAATATGATTCTAGCTATTATCTTGACTACGGCCGGGAGAACACATATACCTCTCCAGTTTCCACAATCTATCAGATTTTTCTTTTTCGGAAGCTTCTCTCTTTTCCACTCTGCGGTAATTGCCCGTTTTTACCACGCTCTCCGTATGAGCAGGTAGTAGTTCTGCCGATGTATTTGGCTTCGCTTGAAATAGTTCGGCAAGGATGGCACCAAAATCAACTGCTTTGTTTTTCGTGGGGACTTGATTGCTGTTGTTATTTCGGTTTCACTGGGCGTTCCGGTGCAAATTCGGGAATTTGTTGCTTAGGCAGACTCATTAGAGTTCGAGATCATATCACCATCGTCTAAGTGGCTAAGGACTGTAGCGAAGTGTTATTCCATCTAGTGAGCTAATCCTCATCCGAAATCAGAAGCTTACCATCTAAAGTTCCGATCACCAATGAACTCCTTGGTGATATTATACACAATCCTACTATGACACCTGCTTCCTGTTTCTTACGCCCTTGAGGCAAGTGAGTCGATATACTGACGTTTACCACACCTCACACTAAGCTGCACTTCCTTCTTTTTCACCCGATATTGGGCTTCTTTCTCGGTTCTCTCTTCTGATGGGGCCGCTGCAATCCGAGCCTTGATTGCTGTGAAACAGCTCACCGGTCTGTTGTCATTTCGGTCTTCAAAGCCGTGAACTCCCACCACGTACTTAAGTACAGTGTTGACGCTTCCAACGTTGGCGTTGAAATTCCCCTTCGATGTCGATGACGATGTCCCTATTAAGCGTTTGGTTGAAATTGTACTCATCTTCAGTCTCATCTTCAATCGGAGCATAGCACTGTTTGATGGTAGATTTCCTTACTCTAATACTCGTATGGAATCTAGCCGTAAATATTCGATCAGTGTGAGGTTTCCATAATATTAGGCTGCTTCGTGCTCCTGGACCTCCCAGCTGGTCTACCAGAGTAGAGCATGACCGTGTTTTTTTTTTTGTGTTGGGGGTGGTATTTCCCAGCATTGAATCACCTTATCTCACTCGGCCCCAAGATGCCTATCTTATATCGCATGAACTCACGCTCTAATTGGTGGAATCTGACGTTTTGAGGCTCAGCTCCCTGTAGTGAGTCGAGGATAGTCTTTATATTCCTGAAATTTATCGTTGTCCTTGTATGATAGCCAAAGGTAGTCAACAAAGTATCCGTCTGCATTCGAGGCACTGTGTTCCGTTTCGGAGCAATTTGTTTTGTTACGATTGTGGCTTGCTGAATAGACACATATCCTACTTAGTGGCACAGGATGTTCGCCATTCGTCCTCTCCTGTTCGCAATTTCCAAAGAAATTGCCAGATGGCCACGCGAGGATGGAGTTGGGCTTACTAGCAGATCCGCCAGGTTTTCAGCTGCAGACCAACTCCTATCGGGAGATGTTGCTCCTAAGAGCCATTTGTTAGTCGTTTACCATTTGCTTATTACATATTCTGTACAAAAATCCATGTCATATCTTATTTTAACTTGCTATTCTTTTCATCTTTTAATGCCATAATGTTGGCTATTTCCATTCTTAATTTTGTTCATTGATACAACACCACATGGGGGCGAATCTGCACCGATGGCACAATTCAAAATCGCCACACCTTTTTATCTGACCATCATTAAATTATTAAACGGATGTTGTCACTTCATTTAAAGTGTCAGTCTCACACAATTGCAAATAGGTATTTTCACAAAAATTTCCCCGCATCTACTGTGTCTTCTTCAGAATTTCGATACAAATTGGGTCTATGCGTTCTCATATCCAACTATGCATCTGTTATTATCTTCCACCTAACATAATTTATCCATTCAACGGATGCAAATCCAGAAGCATCGTTCAGAACAATACCCATTGATGAGTTATCAAAACCGATTTCTATATCCGTCTATTATCACAAATGGGCCGCTCCCAGAATCCAAAAGGTAATTTATTTCCTTCTTTGATTGCCGTTTTTGTAGGCGCGCGATAATCAAATCCAATTAAATGACAATGCAATCGTTAATCCATCAACAAAGCTTTCTTCTTCTGTTTACATGTAGAGGGGTAAAAGGAAAACCGACTGGCCCCATCTCCCCTAGGTGGCACGCACCACCGATGATTGTAACTTTCATTTGAAGAAGAAGGATGGACCTCAAGTCAAAAGAGTGCGCATTGAAAGAAAGACGGTTGATACGGAACGGATACTATTGTGGGATTTGCGTTGACACGTTTACCAGTTTACCAGTTCTTGGAAATCCTTTGGAATTTTAAATGAAGAAGAATATCTCCAAAACTTATTATACCTACTCATCGCTTGACCAGTGAAATGATGATGATGATGATGAGGATGGATCGTTTATTTATTAAGAGGCCTTAAGATACCATCTGGTGTCTGATTTAGACGTTAGATACTGATTTGCCATCGACAGGATGACTAATCGGTGGAATTTTTCATTTTGTTTATTAATAATATCTTGGCATATGGTAAGTCTTAGAAAAAAAAAATATTTCGTCTCAAGTTTCCAGACAAGTTATCTGAGTACCTACGAATTTCTCTTAAATTTGCTTGTCAGTTGGTTGAGTCTAAAGCCCGAATGATATATTAGGGTCCGGATACCATTCAAACGAAATGTGGTTTCTTAATTAATTCGTTCGTGTGTATGTACAGCGTGTTTTAAAGAACAAGATGATTTATATTAAAGTTAATAATGATAATGACAATCTTTACATGGGCCAACAACAAGAAAACAAATTTATTGTCTACAGAAATTTACTTTTCTCTCTTACTAGTTATAGAAGAGAAAACAAGTCACATCATCGCACGATTTACTCACAAGAATACTTGTCCAGTATTTTGATCAAATACAATATCCGGGATATAATTCCTCATATATGATGCGAGAGTTCATTATGAATGTGGTTCGATCTCTGAGCGAGTTAGCAGAAATCTTTTCTGCTTCATACCAGAAGATACATAAGAATAGCCACCGGTTTGTGGAATTCTCAGGGATGAGCAGGAAAAAAAAACATAAAGAGCACGACTGGGTTGCACGTAATTGCTCCATATGTGCTATTCGTTTGTAAATTGTCCAAGTGATATCCTTCTAATAAAATTGGAAAGTATTGAATTACATTCTAACTTCCTAAAATGGATCAACTTCTACTTAAGTGATCGTATTCAGTATATTCGCATAAATCACATGTTTTCTGGACCAATGTATGCATATTCAGGAGTTCCACAGGGTAGACATCTTGGTCCACTGCTCTTTCTTTTAGTCATCAATGACACTCCTGAAATCATTTCAAATTAAAAATTGTTCGCTGTGTAAAGTCTGAGCAAAACTGCGTTCAGCTACAAGCGGATCTTGAAAGATTATCAATTTGCAGTGCAGTGATAACTTGTTATATATACTTAAACGTCTCGAAATGTCAAAGTCTGAGTTACTACCGCAACTTCTCTTCAGTCCATTACAGTTATAAGATAAGCAACATGCCATTAGCAGCCATATCTTAAAGACTTCGGTGTAATTTTTGACCATAAACTTAACTTTCAGAATCACATAGACTTTTTTTATTGCTAAAGGTAACTCAATGTTGGGCTTTGTCTTACCCAATTCGAAAGATTTTTCAGACGCACATACCCTACAATGCCTCTTTTTTGCCTTTGATTGAGATCTACTCTTGAGTACTGCTGTACTCGTATCCATTTTATGAGATTCACTTTGTTAGAATTGAGAAAATCCAAAAACGATTTACGAGAGTTGTTATGATGCGAAGTCCTTTTGTACGAAACTAGGTTAAAATTGTTTGGAATTCCGGCTCTTTATTTCCGAAGAAAACACTATTCAATTATGTTTATTCCTGATTTGGTTAATTATCATATCGATTGGCCTTATCTTTTGTCCCTAATTGGGTTCTATGATCCAACACGAGCTCTTAGAAATCGTTTTTTATTTCATGTTCCTTTTTATAGAGTTGATTATGCTTTTAATGAACCTTTATCTATTGTAGGTGCTTAAGGGAATCAAACACTGTATTCAATTTGATTGAATTTGATCTTAATAGAAATGAATTTAAATATATCTTAATTCTAACTTTAGTGGAAGTTAATAAGTATCTATCTTTATATTAAGTAATCTCTTGAGTACAATTTCAGTGTAACTCTGTTTGATAAAATAAATAAATAAATTCCAAATTTAGGCAATATCGATATGAAGCTGAAAAACTCGTTTGATCATACTCATACATCTAAAATTCGAATGAGATGTTCTTACATATGTCAAAAATTACTTGGATATAAATTTTGAATAAAACAGTTCAACCTGTATCCGAAAAATAGCCCATTTTCGCAAGTTAGCTAACAAGTAAAGTAAAGTGACAACTGATTCGCAATCTATTTTCGAATTCGAAGCAGATTGCAATAATGTACCTACATATGTATGTATTGTAATATGCGAGCTATGGCTCGAGTAGATAAAACGATATTCTGTGAAATTTATTTCTTTATTTTCTAGTCTATAGGACAATTTAAGTTCACACTATACTATTCTTCGCAAATTCTTTTCTTACAAGGTCTCTTTCCTCTCAAATCACTTTATCTCCTTTCAATTACTTAATTCACAAATCCAAACTAATTACTTCTTCTTGTTAACTCTCAACTTTCATTTTATCACAAAATTACAACTTCACCCATTATCACTTTTTCAATCTCTTCGCCACGGTTCTAAACCAACTGCCTGCTCTCGATCGCCATCTGTCCTTATACAGCAGAAGTTTCTGATAGCCAGAAACTTCTAGCAAATTCTTCGACCACTGGAACAAGAAAAATTCTGATGTAATAATTCCAAGATGACAATCATTTCTTGCAGTTATAATTCTCTCTTATCCGTGATATTATCCGTCTCTTTCGTAGACATGAACTGTGGAAACTAACCGCAGACACGAACCTCGAATGAAAGGACACTTCGGACCAAAATTCTGCCAGAATGAAAAGACACTTCGGAATTTGTTGCATTATACTTTTAGGGAGCGTAGTTATTATTATGTTACAGTATATTATATTTTGTGTGCTGATTCGAAATCTATTATTAAGCAGATTGCCATAATTTGTATGTCGTTGGATTCATTATCAAATTCGAAGCAGATTCGAAATCCATTATCAAATTGATTCGAAATCCATTATCAAATTCGAACGAAAAGTAGTTTTGGAGAAATTGAGTTTTTGGAAAGGTCAAATTGAAATTCGTATGTCATTTATTCATTAATGTGTGCGTTTTCGAAAACTAGTTCGACCTTCGAAAAGTAGTTTTACAAAACATTAGTGTTTTTTTTAAAGAAGATCAAAATAAAATTCGACCTAGCAGAATGCAATCATTTTTATGTTATTCAATTCATTATTGTGTGATGAGTCCAAATCTATTTTCAAATTTGAATTTCGAAAAATAGTTCTTCAGAAATTAAGTTTTTTCAACATAAACTAAGGTGTATAAAAATATTTTGAAACATGTCTTTAAAAGAGCTCGAATTTGTGAAGTTAATGGGAAATTATATTCCGTAAATAAAATTATTAAAAAAAATAGAATACCTTCCCGTAGAACACCCTGTATAAATGGAATTTACTTTAAACAATCGAGTCTATGCAGCGATTGGAATACCTTAGGGTTCCTGCTCAACCTCTGAATCTGTTAATACAGTGTATTGAAGAAAATACCTTGAAAAACCCGAATTGCTCTCTGACAATCAACTCGAATGTATTTTGTCTTTGCCGGGAAAGACGGCAACTACAGAAAGTATTTTCTCCTTGGCTAATAAATTATGAAACGAATAAAAACTTGGTTGGTTGGAAAGCTGCTAACATTCTTATTCGAGTATAGCAATGTGATTTATTTATACTCGTACTTCGATTACTTCATTTATCTTCAGATTGAGGCTCTCAATTCGAAGTTGGAACTCCACAACCATCCCAATACAGAGCAGTTAATTTCTAAATGTTCTAAAAAACATAAAAAATATAGAAAAGAAGGAAAGGAAGGAGAAATGAACCCTGACCTGCTAATTTTAAATGGCCTTGCATTAAATAAAAACTACCATTTAGTAGAACAGCAGTAAAGATTTCGTTGACCAGGAAAAATTTGATCAGCAATTTAATGATTTTTTTTTTGTCATTAGAATTTTGTGATCTGCAGAAAACTAAAAACAAAATCAACAGAAAAATTAAATGATTAGCAAGAAAAATAAAAGATTGGCTGAAACATTTTTCTTTTCATCAAAAATCAATGATTTGGTCAGCAAAAAAAATACAAATTCAGCAAAAATAAATTATTCAGCAGTAACAGTAAATTATTCCTTTTTTTTGACTAACAGGAAAGTTAAAGAAAATCTGTAAAAATGTTGAGATTAGTATACAAAAAGAAAGAAATACTGTTTTATTTTTCTTGAAGAATTATTTCTTTGTGCTGATCAAAAATTCTTTTCACTGAGAAATTTGTTTGTCAGCTGCTGATCAAACCAATATTTCCTGCTCATGAAAAATAAATTACTTTTTTGCTGATTGAAAAATGATTTGTCGATTTCCTCTGTACTTCACTCCGCTTTCACAGGAAAACTCTGTATTTTGCTAAAAGAAAATGGTCTCGTTAACCTTATTACATGTTTACTTGTACCTTGCTATAAATAGCAAGTATCCGTATGTACACTATAAAAGCACTTGTTATTTTCATGAAAATGTTCGAGTATTAAAGAGAAAATAAAAAGAAGGTCTCTGAATTCTGTCTGCTTCGAGAGAGGTCTAAACGGATTATGGGTTTATTTCAAACTCCTCATCTGGGAGTCATTGAAACCCCAAAATAAATTGTACTTTACTAATGGAAAATTTCAACAAGGGCACCACTCATCGATTGTTCCAGTGATGTGGTTGTTGAAAAATCTTATACGTTCACCAACAGTTTCGAAACAAATTTCCCCACAAGAGAATCTTGGACGAAAGGAAGGACGACAAGAAACTCCAACGGGTCATCGGTATATAAAGATGGCTCTAAAATTTCAGGGGAATCAGGGGCTGGCATCTTCTGTGCTAACCCACCGATTGAACTTGTTCCAAGCAGAAGTCCTTGCAATTATGAAAGCAACAGAAATACTCGCAGAAGACACCAGCGAAGAGAGGCAAATAGACATCTACTCGGACAGCAAAGCAGCAATTAGCGCGATCACAAACCCTGTGTCAAAATCACGACTAACAAAAGAGTAGCTGAAACAACAATCTGCGCTAACTGTGAGAATGAGGAGGAAGATATAGAACACTTCCTCTGCCCTGCAACAGCAAGATTAAGACTGAAGATACCCAGTATCCCCAAGGATACCGGATCTAACACACCTCAGCAAGAAAGGAATCGGTGATATATTAGAGTTTGCTAGACGAACAAGACGATTTCCCGATGGGAGTCGGACAGAATCCCGAAAAACATAATCCCGAAAACCCAAAATCCCGAAAACCCAAAATCCCGAAAACCCAAAGTCCCGAAAACCCAAAATTCAGAAAATCCACAATCCCGAAAACCCACAATCCCGAAAGGCCAAATTCCCGAAAATAAAGAAACTTTACATACACCCAACCTCGCACCCACTCCAAATCCAAGCAGGGGATTGTAGGGGGGCAGCATGCCCCCCATACATATTCTACTGTTTATGCATTGTGGATATAATATATATATATATATTTGAACATTAGAAAGTGACAAATTTTTAATTTTATATAATTTTTCGGGATATTTTTTCGGGATTTTGGCCTTTCATTATTTTGGATTTTCGGTGTTTTTGTGTTTCGGGATTTTGGATTTTCGGGATTTTGACCCCAACCCTTTCCCGATCACTATATGACATAAACTCTTCCTTGATACTCCCATGATCCCAATACCTTTCTACAGCTCGACAGACGGGGGGAACACAACGGCAGATGTCACACCAGGCTATTTACAATAAGTTTCTTACTTTTTAATGGATTTTTTAAAAACAAATCATTTTAATAAATCAATCCCAGTGATTTGCAAATGAGCAGATGCAAAATATAAAGATGCAAGCACTTGCGACCCAATCGTGCACTTTTTTCTTTTACATACTCGTATATATCTTTTGTCAAAGACTCATACTGATGGCTAGTTTCTAATAAAATTATTTGAAAATTCGGGCCACCTATCGCCTTTGGATAGCGTCATCCTACACAGCATACTCTACTTAGCACGTTCAAATGTAACTTGCTACAAGAATAGTTTTCAAGTTTCTCCCTGGAAGTATTTCCTTTCAACATTTTATGGTGACTGTTCTAAAGTTACTGCTGATGTAACAATCAGGACGGATCAATATTTTCATTTATTCTTTTCGACTAAAACTTAGAGAATTATGTAGAGATATTTTCAACGACAATGTAACTTATATTCGCACTTTTCCGAGTAAATACCCATACATTTGTTCCTCACAACTATTCCTCTTCTTTTCATTACGTCGTGATCCAGAGTAGAAGGATCGCAAACCGTCCCACTTTACTGCGTCCCTACTCACTCTTATTCTGCCCCAAAAAGGCCATTCGAAAGCTTCGCCGACAAAATATTTTCTTCAGTAAGAAATCCATTATCCAAATGTCCTTCACTTCTAATTATGTATATGCCCAATAATCCTTGAAAGCATACCATTAAGACAACTTGTTGTCACTGCTTTCCCTTCACAATAGAGTGTCGTTGTTCACAGATGCCTGCAGCTCCCTTCTCTCTCTCTCTCTCTCTGTGTCTACATTCGCGCATTCAACTAATTACGAATGCAAATTGAAATGCTTACTTTGATTTGGGTCAAGGCATTATCATCTAATTTCCAATTTTTCCACTATCGTTCAACTCCTCCCACCTTGTCATACCGGTCGGTTATATACAGCTCTCAAATCACATCCACGCCATACTCCTCTATGTGGAAATGCGTTCATTCACGCCCTTTACACGTTACACGCCAGGAGTCTTTGCGGGATGCCGACTTAATTAAACCCTAATGACAGCCTTCTGGTCAGTTTAATTTAACCACACTTCTATACCTATATGGATATATATGTATGTAGTTTGGAACACCTTTTGCGATGACATCGACGCGAGTCCCGGACGTCGTATCTGTTTATATGATGTCGTTCTCGGGTAATTAACTCGGCTATGAACGAAGTGGACAATTTAAAAGGCAAATGTGCTACCCAGCCATCAATCAGGGCTCAACAGTCCTGAGCGTCAGCAACCTGATGTGCGTGAAACCGTTTACGTTTAACCATGAAGTATGTAAAATTTATGCGAAAGAAATTAAATCATTTGGCTCCTGGGATGGGATTTCGCATGCATTGCAAAATTGAGATATTTTCGCAAAATTATGGAATCTGTTGTGGGAAACAGTATGCAGAACAAGATAGAGAACACTTCTGTCAGTTACATAGATTTTACGTAGGCTATTGACTACTATAATGGCGTGTTTGAGATTTTCCTTTGGTTGAATCTCTTGCAAAAGACTAGGCTAGGTTATAGGTCACGCCTATAGGGGGAAGCTTGAAACCCAAAGCACTAGATGACAAACTATACAAACAGTATAGGACTCTTGACTTCAAGCTAAGCCCATTGGCTGTGACTGGGGGCTCAGGTGAACCTCTCACAATTCAAAAAACATTTTCGAACCTGAAAAGCGCGAAAGAGTCCTTGTGGACCTTCCTTCATACTTGGAGCCTCCATTTTGTTCTGCTTTTAGATTTGTATATATACATATATGTACATATGTCTTGTTGGTAACGAGGTAAAGAGATAGCGCCCTGCACTATTTTGCACGCCCAGTGACTCATCTGTCCGTACTCCCGCCAGAAGGCGAAGCAACATTTAGACGTCAACTCCAGGAGAGTTAAAGGAATAAAGGAAACGTCGCCCTCTCTCTAGTCCTCGGAAGCATTTAAGTCTGACACAACAAACGGAAGAACAACGTTATGGGCACTAAGGTATGCGGGAATTGACCTCTACCCTTACTTCACTGGTACAATCGAAACAAATCGGAAGTGAGCGGCGGAACGTAATAGTAATTAACCTTTGGAAAACCGAAAAAAAATATTCTATGGCCAAGTCTCTACAACTATAAGGATAATCATTCAAAAGCAGGGCAAGAGCACTGAAGTATTTTTATTGTTATACTCGCTCCACGAACCGCCATATCCAACTACTTCAGCAGAAATGATGACATCAGGCTCACGCTCAGTAAACAAACAAGCAGTTGAGTTGGTAATCGGCGTTTTTTTTTTAAAGAAAATTTCCAAATACCAGAGCACTCAGACTCGATTTTAGCTTCATTGTACCAAAAGCAGAAACCCCGAGACTGAGATTTTATTCTTTTCTCTTTTTTATGTTCTGTGGTTGTTAGTTGCAGTTCCCCGTTCGGGGGCTTGAACCTGCACAGTTTGAATCACATCCGTCTTGGACGTGAAAGCCCAACACTAGGACTGAAAATAAAGTTAAAAAGCGCAGTGGCGAAGCAAGTGTTTTTTGATATATTTTTGAAGTGAGATGTTTCGCTTCTTTGCCACTCTTTGCTGTGCAACTACTCTGGGAAATAGAACATTTACGGGGACCATGCTACGTCATCGTTACTTAGGAAGCCAAAGCTTAGGAGATTTATCAAGTTGTCTCACTTACAACTCAAAATACAAAATCATGGTGATGAGCCAACTTTTGGCAGCCAATAAAGAAGAAAAATTACTGATGTTTTGGCGAACTGTAAGATAGCACACAGCTTCAGTTGCAAATTGGATAAGATTCCACTGCGAAGTGGTGTCGTAACAGCATACCACACAGCCTACTTACAGAATGAGGTTGCCGGCACCAAGTCTACCCATTGAAGGAATGCAAAGTTATCTCTGATCAGGAAGATTCTGAGCCCCTTTAAACTGTGTGCGCCACTTGATGTGAGGTGTCTCCCTTCCACTCTGTCCACCAATTCGAAGGATAGGCAGACAAAATCCTTAACTATCTCAAAATTGTACGACTACCAGTTTTTTTTTTTTGACGTTCTGCAATAGTCGCAGTTGTTAAATGTCCTTGTAGTTCCATAGACTTTCGAAAAATCGTATACCTCTAATATTGGTGTTGGAGAATCTTGTGCAAGGCTAGTCGTCTTACCTTAGAACTATTCTGATATCAAATATCTCCATCGCCATCATATCTCTGTATAAACGCTACTACGGCTAAGTTACGTGACTTCAAAATCGGACGTTTTAGAGATTTTGATTTTCTCCAACACCTACAGCATTATGAACACTAGTAGGCTTTCTTTGCCTTAAGCCAAACGGAAACGGACCAAGCAGATTTAATTAGAGGTTGAAGGCGTTCACATAATACGCAGTGTTGTACTGATTGATGTCTCTGTAATTGACGTAGACCACAGCCTCTTTTCTTAACAATAGGACAAACGACGTAAAGGCTTCTTTTATTTTGCAGATAAGTTGGTGTATGTGTAGTGTAAGCCCCTTACCAAATTATTCACTGCTGCTTTAAATAGCTCGCCAGTTAGACCGTTAGCTAAAACAGCTTTGTTCACCTCCGTTTGGTGGTCTAAAATAGAAATCTTGATTTTTATCGTTCGGATTGAATGGAGCATTCTGCTTAACAGCGTAGTTTAGATTATCGTAACCCCATTTAACAGTCTGCATAAGTGATCTTTCTAAATTCTCTACACCGACTGTGCTCTACTTCTGGATCACTTTCTTCATCCGTATCAGTCCTGTCATTATAGCCTTGGCATGTTTTTTTTTACCTTCTGGTGTCACTCTTTCAAGCCAGCGCCATTTTTTATATAATCTTGCCACAGCATAGGTATATTAATAACGCAGGGAGAGCGTGTTGAGATGCCTTTTGATTACGCTCTTAAAAAGCTGGAGATTGATTGCTTCTAAAAATATGTTCCCTGGAAGTGAATTGCAAAGTTTTCTTGTTCTATAGCAGAAGGAAGGAAAAGAGGTTCTCGTAGTTGCCGTGATATCATAGTATCAGCTATAATGTATAGCTATAGGTCTGCTACCAGATTTCGTTCAGCCAACAGTTGGAGATTGGATGTTAGTGTGGTATTTTCTATTAAACGGCTCGTCTCTCTATGTAGTCAAGCAGATGAAGAAAAAGTTTTAAGGCTGAGCTCCATAAGTGACAAGAATACACAAACTGTGGTCAAACGTTTGCTTTGTACAGAAGAGGCTGTTTCGCAGTAAAGTATCTCTTTGCTCTAAACTGGTTCAATTTTATGGATCGCGATTTACACCAGAGTTCACTGTAACACCAAAAAGATGCATGGTTGAATAATTTGGTTCTTCCACTCCATCTATGGGTTTGTAATTCTAAATGACGTAGTCCTAAGTGGTGTAGAATATATAAAAAGCCAAAGATGACATATTTTCCTTGTTTATGATTTAAATTGGCAAGCATGATCTTAACGTCATATTTAGGCCATAGCTTCTAAGGAGTCGTGGAGTTCGATGAAGCAATAATTATTTACATCATTTTTACGAGTATTATCATCATTAGGGGCGTTAGCGGACAGCGTACAATTTTCCCTTACTCTGCCCTATACAGTCCTTGCTTTTGTTTCCTTTAGTAGTCGTCGTAGGAGACATCACAGTTTTTTATTCTTATTTTGTCGGACCCATTCCATCAGTCTACTGTTTTCGCTAGAGACCAAGGTTCTCGTTCTAATTTTTCTTAACTTTGGTCGTCATCCTTATTGGAGGCTGGTTGTTGTTTCATTGTGGGATTTACTCGTTCGTATGGGATTGCGAGCCTCAAAAACGACGTATAAAAGTAGATCTTGCCGATATTTTTGGATTCTCTGGCAGCCCTTCCTTTTTATGACCTTCTGAGCGGCCAGCCAAAGTTGTTTTCTTCTCATTCCTTATTTCAAGTACCTATATAGGCACTCCGAGGAGTAAAGGTAAATACATCTTCTAACCCATTCATGTGTAGCTAAATTCATCATTATGCAGATTAGATTGTAGGAGTGAGGTTCTATGCAGCTCAGGAACTGCTGCTTCTTAAAGAGTCCTATTTATTCATTAAATTTTTACAAGAGTATATTTTTCTCTCCAGAAAAGGTAAGGAATGCATGATTCTTTTCAGAGTTATTAGCAATCAGTTTCGCAATTTAAATGATCTCATATCAGAGAATTGATTTTCTAAAGCGGAAGAAGGCTTGACATTCCGTGGCAATATAGAGAGATGTTTCGTCGTCATTAAGGCAAAATCTACACAGTGGGTGTATAACATAATTTAGTCGGTGTGTGTATTTTTTTAAGCTCCACGGTACCTGAATGTTCCAGTCAAAACTCAAAAGTTTCAATCAAGATTAAAGTGAAGGTTCGATTTGCTTGTCCCGGAGTAGTAACCCAGACTATATTAAATTTCTGGTATCTTAGCTTTTTTTATGTATGATTTGAAGTTATCATGGGGCTTTGCTGACACCACAGAAGAACTAATGCCTAGTTCTAGTCCCTAGGGTTTTTTTTTTTTTTTCACTGGAATCAAGAAGAGAATGTGTGTCAGGTTGTCCTTCGTCAGCTCAAAGAGCAAAATATAGGATTCCGGGAGCAAACTGAATTTAATTGCGTACAATTCTGAGTGCAACCTGGTATTGCGGTTGGTACGTACCCATTGGTTCTTAGCAAATACCTCTGTCTGGAAAACGATTGAGTGTGACTGAGAGATTTTTAGAGATCGATTTACTAAAAATGAATCTCTGAATCTCTCTTCGATCTGTTCATGTTCCAGATCAATCCATGAATGTGGCTTGATTTTACCAAGTGACTTTGTTAATTTATGTCCACAAGGCCACGGTGGCATACGCAAATATTAGTTCGATACCAGATCCATAATGATTTGGTGGTTCTATAAGTACTTAAGGTACCAGGTACTTGAGAAAACCTCTTCTTCATCCGATCTAATAATAAAATAAATATTTCCAAGCTCCAATGCAGGGCATAGCCTAGCTTCTTGTAGCCACTCGTGCTGTGCGCCTCACTAATAGTTGAGACCTACAATTTTATGCCGTTTCTGAAGGTCAATTTTTGTCGATTGAGAGAAGTTTCTCATGACAATTTTACTCTCAGATGTTTGTCGGACGTCCCCGAGAGGGGGGATCGTGAGAGAACTTTTTATTTTATTTTTGTTATTTCTTATATTCGAACCTTGATTCTCTCGCTCAGTGATCGCGCACTTATCTACTGAGCCACAGTGGCCACCATCTCTATATTGCATACTGTGCAAACTGCAGCACCTCCGAGGCGGTACCTTAAAATTTACCACTGACGATGAACTCAACATATGCTATAGCATCGATTCCTTGATTCTTCATTGACCGAAACATCTACAACGAGGGACACCTCCTTGAGGAGACCCACCGATTTTTCTTTGATTGTAGGATGTTTAAATTGTTGCTACAAGTTCACAAAGACCAGATTCAGTTGACACAGTGAATAAGATGACAAGGCTTCATCTCCGAAAGCTTTGTCAACTACCTTCTCCATGCTCTCAAGAAAAACAAAAACATTAATCTTATGGGACTGTAGAATTTTGGATGTTTCCCGCTTTTCAAATGTATTTTACTGTCAGCTTTCGCCAGGCTTCAAGCACGTAATCATAGGCAACACTATACCTGAGCAGTTTGGATAGGATGGGCGCTACTACATCAACTCCCCTTTGCAGTAATGCCGGCAATATTTCATCTTTGTCTACTGCTTTATCATCTACCACATGACAGGGAAGGTATTGCTAACCGAACGTAGATCGAAAAGTTTATCAGGTGAAGTCTGCAATTGGGAAATTTTTCAGAGAAGTTTTCAAAGCATCATCTGAAGGATTCCTTTCAGACTTTGATAATTTCTTTATTGTATCATAGTTGTTGAGAGCACTTGGGTAGGACTGCCTGTTTCCACTGCGTTTAGCTTTGTTGAAGAGTTTCCTAACTTCATCATCGAACTATACATGACATAGACAACACCACAACTTCTCTAAAGTGGCAGACATCATCTCCAGGTACTGCATCTTAGATGTGGTACCCGAAGAAGATATTTGCTAGTTTAGAGTACACCGAATGCAAAGTTGAGGTGCTTCAGGCATATTTTCTCCACGGCAGGGAGCCCGATATGTAATTATTTAGGTAAATTGTTTTTCATATTTTATGTCCCACACACTGTACTTGTAGATTGGAAGCCATCCAGTGCATTCATTACCTCTAAAGGATTCAACCTGACAAAGGTGTTGATTGCTAAATGATGTTTTATGAAAACAAAGAAAAATATGATCGCCATCATCAGTCTCTGCCCAAAAGGCGAGCACACATACGAAATTCTGAGTAAGAAATTCCATTAAAATTTTTGACAGCAATTTTCGAATTCAGGAGATACAACATTCCATCGGATGAAGATTACTTTCAACACGTACAATTGCAGTATAGCAACACGTCGTCGTACGCAACCCATTAACAACCATCAACCCTCACCACAGGTAAAGAGCTATATCACCACCATGCCGCGTTTTCAGATTATTTTAGGGTTCCTCCCTGAATGGATACAGTGCAGATGCAGCGACCTATCATCATCATCATAATGATTGTCAGCGGTGGCAGCGCAACCATGGTGTGTCCTTATAAAAATCCATAAGATCTCGCGCACCAGAACCTCAGGTAAATGTAATTATAAGCGGGTCGCTCTTCATCTCGCTGAGAAAACCCCAATCAATTCAGGTCACGACAGATACGGCAGGCAGCGAAATCGATTCTCATGCTTTTCGGTCTTTTGAGCCGACTCCACACTTCGATGGCGGTTGAGTAAATATTTTACGGTCAACCTGGTAGTTATCCCCATGACCATGATTGTGTGTAGTTTTCTGGGTGACTGGGGAAGCGTGCGTAGGGAATTAATCGCGCCCGCCATTTATCCGTCTTTTCCCAGTTTAAGTGATTGAAATTAATTGGCTGGTGATTGCGGTCTACACCGTGTCTGCTATCAACACCGTCATGTGGCGGTACGCGGTGTGAGATAGCAATTGTGGAATGGGTTCTGTGGATGGATTCTGTGGCTTAGTGTGATGCGAGATGATTATTATTATTAATTTTTCTCCTGCTCATATAGTTAGTAATGATGAGTGAGTAATGTGTGGGTGGAGTTGGATAAAGTTTCGTAATCGTTTGGTGAGGTTTGAGTAATCGACTTTGAAATTTGCGTTAGGAAAAACCTTTGCGGTTGCATATATTAAAGCACATACGTGTACCTAAGTAACTTAATGTGCTTTAGAAACATTTTTATCAATTCTTAAGGCTACATAAATTCACAGCTACTACGTCGGTATATTTGGAAAATAAATTTGAAATAACGCGCCACCAGAGTCTATTGTTGCTATTATCTGCATAATCATCCATGTTAGAAAAACTGGTAACCATACATTTTATGCATCCAAAAGATTTATAAATCAAAAAATGTACGACAAAAAAGGGAGAGCTCTTTCGTTGTGCGTTACGAAAGCTTTCCATTGTATGTAATGCTTACACGCCTTCCGTTTCGACTGGAGTATGCAGCTGGTTCGGATGGTACATTGTTTCCTGCCCGGATGCCGGAACATTACGAAATGTATTCTTTTGTTTTCGGTGTGAGAAAGGATTTGCACATAGCACGACACAATAATTAATTATGTTTTGTTACGGTCAGCAGGAACTTTTTAGCTGCGAACGGTGCGCAAATTTTCCATGCGAAACTACCCGTCGCATAACTAATTGCATTCACAGTTTTAAGGGAAAAAGAAAATAAATGGCGCTTTTGAATCACAACGTGATTTATTTTCATGTAAAATTCAAGCAAGAAGAAAGGTTAGACATTTAATTAAAATGAGGAGAAAATATTTACGTACTTCGTATAATAAAAATGATAAAAAAGATGATGAATGAAGAGTCCTAGTGTTTTCCAGGCCGAGCTTCATGCTATCAAGACTTGTGCTAGTATAAACTTGCACTCATTCATCAAAGGTGCCCCTATTCACATACTCACCGACAGCCAAGAGGCGCTTATAGCACTGATCTCCCACCTGATCAGTTCAAAATCAGTTTTAAGCTGCTTCGACATTTACAAAATTTGAGCGAATACAATAAAGTAAAATTGTGGTGGATACCGGGTCGTATGACGGCAACGAAACTGCAGATGTGCTAGGTAGAAAAGGTTCCTCTCAGTTGTTCATTAGACCTGAACCCCTTTGCGGTATATCTGATTCTGCCTAAAAAACGGACCCTAAACAGTTGGGAACGCAACATGTGCATTTTCCACTGGAATAACTCGCAAGGTCTCAGACGAGCTAAAAGAGCTGACCAACCCTTCCAAAAAAGGCATTTGATATCCTAAAATATAGCAGAAACGACATAAGAAGGCTTGTAGCTTCCTTACTGGTCACTATCAATTATTTTACCACCTTAATAAAATGAGATTTTCGGGGGATATCACCTGCTGCCTCTCTCTAGAGGAGGATGAAACACTTACAAATGTGTAGCTCTGTGTAGAAGTAGGAGAAGCTTCTTCCTTAAGGAGATCATATCTTCAATAGACTTAAGGAACTTCTCCTCTGCCGTAATTATAGCTTTCATAAGGAAAGTAGAAGTGCTGCTGCCCTAAAAAGTGGACTCTGAAAGCATAATCGCTGTAAATCATGCCGGATTTTGAACACCGATCTTCATCTGCATCTGTACAAATACTCAACAACTGAAGCCATTGGACCATGTACAGCGTAGAACATTCGTCAATTGAATGATTGAAAGACCTGACAATTTTTCATCGAAAACTATCTTTAGCGACGAAGCACATTTTCACAACGACGGCTACGTTAACAAACAAAATTGTGGAATCTGGGGCACGGAAAACCCTCATGTGATTCACAAAAAACCCATTGTTGTGTGTGGTTTATGGGCTGGTGGAATCACTGGGACGTACTTTTTCGAAAATGATCATGAAGGGGCCATTACAGTGAATTCTAAAGGATATCGTGACATGTTAACGAACTTTTTGTGGGCGAAATTGAATGCATTGAATGTGACTGAGCTTTGGTTTCAACATGACGGCGCTACGAGCCACACAGCATATCAAAACATCGATTTGTTGCGCACTAAATTCTATGATCGAATAATCTCACGAAACGCTGATGTGAATTGGGCGCCAATATCTTGCGATTTAACACAGTTAGACTTTTTCTTTGAAGGGAAGTGTATGCCAATCATCCAAGAACAATTCGAGACCTAAAGAATAACATTCGACAAGAAATTGAGGCCGTTGATTCACTTTTATTGGGAAAAGTCATCGAAAATTTAGACTTTCGGATGCAGGCCTGCAGACTGAATAGTGGTTGTCATATGAAGGATATTAAGGTGGTTAAGTCTTATTGTGAATATTTCACTAGAATCCGTAACCCATATCTGTGTACAACAAGCTGACGCCCATTTCTCGCTCGTAGGCTAAGAAAACAAACAAAATTGCAGAACTTGGGTTTCTGAGAATCGAAACGGCTGATAGTTTGGCCTTATTTAAGGCGCCACTGTTACAGTAAATTCTCTGCGCTATAGTAAAATAGTAACCAACTTTTTTCGGCCTTAGATTGAAGTCATTGATGTGAGTTACATGTGGTTCCAACAGGACGGGGCTACATGCCACACAACACAGGCATATTTGGCTCTACTCGTATTGCATGAAAAGTTTCCCGTCCTTTTAATTTCGAGATTTGGCGATATCAATTGACCACCAAGATCGTGTGATCTAACCCCGTTGGATTTTTTTTCCTGTAGTGCTATGCTACAGATCGTGTCTATTCAGACATTCCCCAAACTTTGGAGTACTTAAAAATTCACATCAGTGAAGTTTTGGCCTCAATACAGCCAGAAATGTATCGAAAATTATCTCACAAGAATCGAAGTTTATAAAAATTCCTGTGGTGGCCATTTAACCGATCTTGTATTCCATACATAATGGCATAGTCCAAGATTTAAAACAGTAAACAAATTTTATTGAAATCTTTATTACTTTTTAGTTTAGTTCAAATTAAAATCCTAAAGTATAAAATGAATAACGTGTTAATAATGACATCCCTTTCAAAAAATGATCCAACTTTTCTAAGGACTTATCTCTACAAGTATTTATTTACTTAAATATCATTTGACGCTTTCTCAAAAACTAATTATTGACAGTCATTAAGACTATGCTGTTCAAGGAAAAAAAAAACAATTAGTTGTGCTGTGCAATAAAAGTTACATACATATATACAAATATTAGCTAAGTATTTTACTAATGCCTTAAAGAACCCTCATTAGTAATTCTAAGATTCTAAGAAAAGTATAATTAATATAAAATGTATAATACGCGTTTCTACCTGAAGTCCTTCATTCTACAATTACAATACTATATGCTTAACATTCGCTAGTATCCGTATATAAAGGATGAAACGTTTGAAAGGAACCACAGTCTTGTATTTGATTTTGTAGACGGAACAGAGAAAAAAAAAGCAAAAACATGCATGTGCCAAAAATTCGACTTTTAAAATACATGATTAACTCGGTTATTTGCGTTATTGTTAAAGCCCGCAGTTTAAGAAAGAAAGAAAGAAAATAACTCTAAGTAGTTCAGCACAAATTGCCCTTCACCCAAGGGCTTCAACAAACATCGTCTCTTAGTGACTGGAAGACCAAGAAAAATCAACAAAATCAAATTTAGTGTGACACGAAAAAGTGATAATAATATTTTCTATTAAAGAATTTTAAATAATTTTATTTTGTTTGCAAAATTAAAAATCATTGTTAAGTAAAAGCGAATAAATATTTTTAAGAATATACGATGAAGAAAACTAAATAAACAAATTACGTAAAATTAAATCTTTTTTTTTTTTTGTTTTCCTTTTTATGTACTTGTCTTTCACCTTAAAACCTGATTCAAGTTCTGCCTGACCGGATGTGTTTCCGTACCGTGTATGTGCATTTTGACTTCTAGTCGAACCCCAATCCAATCAATCCAGTCAGGCCTATTAATTCGCAGTGCAGTCAATAAAAAATGGTGGTGGAATGCAGGGGTTCTTTTAGAATTTACTGAGCTTTTCAAATCACAAGACCTACTATAAAGATTATTACAGTAAGGGAAAATGCAATAAACACCATATATGGGGGCCTTAAAAGAGCATGAAACATGAAAAAAAAATTTCGTCTAAAAACTATTTTGGTGGTCTTTTTCCGACCTTGATAAATGAACGAGCGTTCTCCATCCTCATACTGCGTAGGCGAATAAGTTTAAAGTAATTTAAAAAAAAAAATATCAACACTTGACCGGTCTATTAGACTTCATTGCTATAAGATATATCTTGTCGCTCATGTTCCTTTTTCTTCTTTCTGAGCACGAATTTTCGTACTTTCTTTTCTGTTCATTTGGAACGTTTTAACATGCAGTGTACGAAAGCTGAGGCTGACTGTCACGTTACATGATAGATGTTAAGATGTGAGAATCTTGTTCTCGTTCTACCGTGTTTGGTCCGGCCGCAAATTCGATCATCCTAAATTGATTTTTAGATTAGTTGACTATGTTTTTCGATATGTTTATGTTTTCAAAGACAATTTTAATGTCGTATCTCGGGATTGTTTTAAAGTTGTTGATGCGAATTGCCAACAGTCTTTCACTCATAAAATTGCGGACTAGTTCATCTCATGCCCATCCTATTTCCAGCAGTGGAAATTCCGCTACAATGCAGTTCAGAATCTTCGTTCATTTTGTTTTAAATGCTGTCGTGTCAGTTCTCACAGAATGTTCCAAATATGTTTGCTGGGGTGGTCATCATCAACATTTGAATCAGTCCTCTTATCGTCTGTTACTTGATCATCATGCCCAATGTAAGGCGACTTCTACATCTTACGATAATCCACCAGGCTGCGTATGCAAATATGTCGTCCCCTGAAGCATAATGTAAAGGGTGGGCTATTTAAAAGTGGTTTTAAAAGAACATCAATTTAATATTTTTCAAAGTTTTTTGCTTCATTGAAGGCAATACACTTTGCGAATATTTATGGAAAATAATTTCATTTAAAGGGCTGCCGCAGCTGGCTTGCCAGTAGCCCATCCTGACAACCCAATTTTGTAGTATATTTTCGATGATTGCGGAGTCCAAGCAACATCACCAAAATAGCTGATTACATGGTTATTGAACTTAGTACCCAAATGATCTATTATTGGACGGCTAATATGGCACGTAGCGCCATCTTGCAAGAGATCGTCTAAATTCAGTTACTAACCAAAAAAAATAATCGGTTGTCATGCCTCTGTAGCGCTCTCCGTAACGTTGGTGCCATCTTCTTTTTCGAAGAAAAATTTGCTAATAATTCCGCCATTCCATAAACCACACTTTCGGCAACAGCACTAATATTCTCGGCAGGCACGGTTGGTGAATTATTTCAACCGAAATTTATTTTCAAAATTCGCACTGTTTCGGTAACACATTTCCCAACGTTGTTTATTTCGTACCGCGGAAGAGCTGTCAGTGTCAAAACAACACATAATTTAAAAAGAAATTAGCGGATGGCCCACCCGCTTGCATATGCGATTATTTATTCAAAAAAAAAATTATTCTTAATGACTTTCACTCTGGTAACCCTATTTCTGAAAAAAAAATTCCTTATACGTTTACCCGTGTTTATTACTTGCACTTGTAAGAGCAGGTATTGGTTTCCTGAACTTTTTCGATTTAATGTTTTGATCAAACTTGACATTACTATAATAGGGAAACTCAACAAAGTGGGTCTCTCAATTTTGTCTGTCTGTCTGTATGTACATATGTGCACTGAACTTAACGGCTGGACAGATTTTCTTGAAATTTCATATCTGCTGTTGGTTGTGTCACAATGACCGATTTTCTCGAAAACTGCTATGACTATTTTGTTCAAATTTTATATTTCAGCTATGGCGGACATATGATAATAGATGACGTACCAAGTTTTTGATGAAAAAAATGCATATAACGGTACTTCCCTTATTAAATGGTTTTTGAAAATTGACTATTTCTCGGATATGACTAAGCCGATTTTGTTCGAAATCAATCGAAAAACGCGAACACGTTTGCAGCTATCGATTCCTTGGAGCCAATTTTTCGCCACTCTTCTACACATATCGAAATAGTGTTACCATAGTGGAATATAATATTTTGACTCTAACAGTTCTTTCGGTGGGAACGTTGGCAATTTCGCGTTCGATATTGTTCCTGAGCTCATCTGACATTGTTGGCTTGTTGGCATAAACCAACAACTTAACGTAACCCCATTAAAATAAATCCATCGGCGTTAAATCACATGACTGAGCTGGCCATTCCATCGGACTATTTCTCAAGATTATATGATTACCGAACTTCCCCTACAATAGATCAATTGTTTGATCAGCCGTGTGGCATCTTATAACACTGATGTCAAGTCCAACCAATTCTAGCTAAAAGTTGTCTTTCAACATGGCACGAACTCCATTGACCGTAACATGGCAATCATTTTCATCGACGAAAAAATACCGTCCAGTCACCCCTCCGGCAAGAAATTCACACCACACGGTCACTTTTTGTGGATGCAATGGACTCTCTTGAAGCACCTGTGGGTTTGTTGCTGTCCCATAACGCATATTTTGATTATTGATAAAGCCATTAGCCAAACTTCATCGCTGAAGATGATTTTTCAATGAAATTCAAGATTTTCTTCAAACTTTTGCACAGCCCAATCGGAGAAGTTTTGGCGCTTCAAATGATCAACAGGCTTCAGTTCTTGAGTTAATTAGATCTTGTAAGGGTGAAGGCCAAGATTTTTTTATAAAATTCGCCACAATGCGGACTCGGAGATTCCGAATTCCTGTGTACGGCGTGGAATCAACTGATTTGGTTCATTTTGAACTGAAGCACTTACGGCTGCAATATTTTCGGTACTTCGACCGGTGCGTTATCTCACTGGCACAGAAACATTCAATAGTGAATATGTTGACTCGAATTTATCCACTGTAACACGCACAGCCTGTCTGTCTGTCGGTGGGACGATTATTACGACAAGCGCTCTTAAAGTTGCGACCACCGACTCAGAATTTCGGTAGTAATTTTTAATAATTTCCAAACTTTGCTCGTTCGTGAACTTCACCATGACAAAAATGTAAAACTTGGCTGACGTTTTTACATTAACAGATCATAAAAAAGGGTGCGTTTGTATTAAAATACAAAATTGTTACGTCCCTATTGAAAAATCCTTTATGTATTAAGAATATGAGAGGAACGCAAGTCATAAAATCATAAAATTTTCATAGTGGCACGTTTTTTTTGGCACGGGGTGTATATTATCTACAGGGCTGGATATAAAAGTGTTATTTAATTCGTCAACACCGGGTGTAACGTCAAAGACATTTTTTTTAAAGAACTAAAAATGTACATAAGTTTCTCCAAAGCATTTTCGCTTGCTCGCATTCCACTTTTTGTGAATTCAACCACTAAAAGTGGAATTAGGTGTTCTGCATTCCGAACGAAATTATGAATTGTTGATTGTATGTTCGAAAGTGAATATCTTGGTGTTCTGCATTCCACTCGAAATGATAACAATAAATTCTTTTTTTCGGACATGGAAATTGGTGTTCTGCATTTCGAAAAACCTTTGTTTTAATGCGAATTAAATTCGCTTGAGTTTTGTGTTGTAAATTGAATTCACATGTCTTTGTGATGTAAATTTGCATGTTAGCTGTGAAGATCAGAATCACTTTGAAAAATGTAAGCAAAAACAAATATGACTTTCCATTGGTGTATTAAAAGGACTGATTTATTTAGGGGGAAAAAAAAAAACAAAGCAAAGGCAAGAGAGTATTCTCTTGAATCAAGATTTTGCGAAATTTTTTTCAAAAAAAAACATCTTTTCCTCTGCAATTTAATCCACTTCGAACACAACTTGAATTGCAAAACATTCAACATCTCGCCAAGAACTTTGCTGACTGTGGATCTACCAATACCAATATCATAATCTTTTCCCACTGACTTTTGGTTCTATCAGGCAAAAAACGGAGTGTTGCTCCGAGTTTGTGTGTCAGAAGAATTGAAGTTGGCATCATCTGACTCCACTTCTTCCAAAATGTCAACAAATATTTCTTTACTTACCTTGAAACTGTTTTTAAAACAGCAATCACAATATTAATTACTTTTTTTCAGTTGTCGCATATCTACTTATACTCCTTCGGGAAGATGCAAAATGTTAGACTCATCTCGCAAAATCTTTCTGCGAATAGTAAAATAGCTATCCATTTTTAATGAAAATAAATTTTATTAAATTTTTAATTCACTTTCACAAGAAAAACCAAGCTTTTAACTGAAAATCTGAAATAATTTTAAAATGGTTTTAAACTTACAGCTGATGTTGACATTTCGAACAAGAATTCGAAGTGGATTCAAAAAATTCCAATTAAAATTTAAATTCGATTTCAATCCACTTTCACTCGAAATGCAGAACAGGGGTGAGAAAATACATTTTTTTTTTTTTTGACAATCCTATTTATACAGGGTGGGCCAAATAAGATCTACCAATGTTAAACACGTATAACTCTTGTAATAATCATTTGTTTTAATTAATTTTTTTTATATATGAAATACATTTTATGAAAATTAAGTATGAAATATGACATTAGACAAATGTCCTCCATTTTGCTCGATACAGACATTGGCTCTTTATAGTGCGTTTTCCATTACACCAGGTAATGTTTCTGGTTGCAGGCTCCGTATTTCGTTTCGAATATTCTGTTTTAGCTGTCTAATAGTCTCTGGTTTATTAACATACACTTTGTCATTTAAATATCCCCATAAAAAAAAGTCGGGCGCAGTTAAATCTGGTGAATGAGGTGGCCAAAGGAAATCTGAATTTTTTGAAATCAAACATTCCCCAAAAATCTCACGCAGCAGGTCCATAGTTTGCCTAGCAGTGTGAGCAGTCGCTCCATCTTGTTGGAACCATAAATTAGGATGCTGGCCGAAAAAAGTTGTCGATCATTGTTCTGTAAGAAGCTACGGAAATCGTTTCTGGCGTTTCATCCTCATTCTCGAAGAAATATGGGCCGATAACTTTTTCGGCCATAACACCGCACCAAACAGTGCATCTTAATGGGTGTACCTGATGCTGGTGTGTTGCCCTTGGATTTTCGGAGCCCCACAATCTACAGTTTTGCTTGTTGACATAACCACTTAAATAGAAATGCGCTTCATCCGATATCAAAACATTATTTAAAAAATCAATTTGTGTGTCTAATTAAATACTCGTATTGTAGTCGTTGCCGGTGGTCTTGCGGTAGCAGTGTTTGCACAATTTGAATTTTGTATGGGTACATCTTAAGATCCAACTCCACAATGTTGTTCTGGACATGCCCAATTGGCTCGAACGACGACGAGTTGAGACAGATAGATCATTTGCAACACTCTGCGGCACAGCTTCCATGTTGCCTTCAGTGCGAATTTTTCGATGAGCACCTGTACCAAGACGGTCGGCCACTAGACTTCGTTCCTCAAAACGGTCGACCAAATTCCTAATCATAAAGACTGTGGGAGCTGATCTTGAATTAAGATATTGGCGAAAAAATCAATAAATTTAACGCGTTGTTGTGTACTGTATGTATCCATTATAAATTTTTAAAAACTCAATTATAACCTGCAAAAAGAAAAAAACAATTATAAAGGGTGGTTAAATTTTAAGGGCCGATGTTGAATGTGAACCACACCTAAACGTCAAGTTTTTTTCTGCATTTCATTTGACATTTCTCAATTTCAGACTAACTCAATTTGAACCATGGAAAGATACACAATCGAGCAACGCGTTAATGTTATTCAGGCTTATTATGAATATGGGCGTTCAAATCAAAATGCATATCGTGCATTTCGTGATTCTTTCGGTCAATTTAGTCGTCCAAATGTGCGTACAATCGGAAAAATCGTGCAAAAATGTGTGCAAACCGGGTCTGTGGGAGATGTGAAAACACCAGTGCATACTCGTACAGCTCGTACTGCATAAAATATTGCAGCTGTTCGCGATAGTGTGGCTGAAGAGCCGTCCACCTCAACTCGTCGTCGTGCCCAATAATTGCACCTCTCACGCTCGTCGTTGATGAACATTATGCATAAAGACTTGCATTTACAATTCGAAGAAAATCATCTTCAGTGATGAGGCACATTTTCACCGCAGTGGATTCGTCAATAAGCAGAATTGCCGCATTTGGGCGAATGATAATCCAAGAGTGATTGTCGAAAAACCAATGCACCCACAAAGAGTGACTGTTTGGTGTGGTTTATGGGCTGGCGGCATCATCGGGCCATATTTTTTCCAAAATGAGGCCGGTCAGGCAGTTACTGTGAATGGTGTTCGCTATCGTGAGATGATAACGAACTTTTTATGGCCCGAATTGGAAGATATGGATGTGGACGATATATGGTTTCAACAGGATGGTGCCACTTGCCACACAGCTAACGAAACAATGGCTCTTTTGCGCGACAAATTCAATGGCCGTGTTATCTCACGTGGTGGCGATGTCAATTGGCCGCCAAGATCATGTGATTTGACACCGTTGGACTTCTTTCTTTGGGGTTATTTGAAAGAAATGGTGTACGTCGATAAGCCAGCAACAATTCAAGAGCTAAAGGATGAGATAATTCGGCACATTAACGGCATAGAACCTCAATTATGCCTCAGCGTCATCGAAAATTTGGACCATCGGATGGAGGTGTGCCGCCGAGGTCGCGGCGGCCATTTGGCCGATATTTTGTTCCATACATAATTGAACCATACCAATATTATCATAATAAAAAGAAATGACAGTAATTTCCTAAATAATTTGTGTTTTATTCAAAATCAACATCGGCCCTTAAAACTTAACCACCCTTTATTGCAAAATAAAAAAGTTATTCGTGTTTAACATTGGTTGGTCTAATTTGGTCCACCCTGTATAAAATAAAATTTCAAATATAAGTGATTTGCAAATAAACAGCACATAGGTGTGAGTACGTATGACCCAGCCATGCACTTTATTTTCATACTCCTCTCCGTTCAATTCCAAGCAGCTTTGAACTCTCTTCTTAAACAAAAAAAAAAAAACATCTCTCAAGAAAATACAAAATTATGAAGAGAAAACTATGCAGTCTTTCATTAAAATATTTATTTAACTTTTTTTTATAAATATTCTTATTAAATTTAATTAAAGTTAAATTTATCAGTAATTTATACAATTTAATCGTAAAAATATTATATGTATAATTGTAATAAGTAATACACATTACATTTTTGTTTTATTTTTATATTTTTGATGAAACAAAAAATGATTTCAATATGTAATTTATATTTTCAAAAATTTTATTAATATGTTAATTTTGTATTCTAAATTTAATCATTAATAACTACATATAGAAAACAAAAAAATAAATCGTTATTATGTTTTACTGGAAAGTATATTACAATTGATTTCTAAAAAAGAAAAAAACTAATTGAAGACAATTGAATAAAAATTTGTTTTTTTTTTTTATTTTTTCTCAAAAATTCACAACACAAACCACGACAAGTTTTAAACCACAAACAAAAATTCACACACAACGATACAACAAAATATGCATACGAAGGAAAAGAAAAATTTCAATATTGATTATTATTTACTATCATCATAAGTATTATGTGTTATACATATGTATATGCGTTATTTAAAAGATTTCGCTGTTAGTAACTCATTACCAGTCATTTGTTTTAATATAATTGTTTTTTTTTCGAAAATAAAAGGTTAAACCCAAATCAATCCCTGATTGTTGCCAAAGTTGTTAGTTTTTTTTTGGCACAATTATGATAAGAAAATAATAATTTCAAAATGTGCAATAACATAATTTTGACTGAACTTGTATAAGAAATAATATTGCATTAAAACTAAGCAACAATATTTTAAATTAAACAGAGTAGAACAAAACTTAATTTGCAGTGTAAACAATTTATTTATTTTTTTTTAAACAATTTAAAGAATAATGGACGGATGTGCTGTGCATCTACGTTTTGTATATATTTTCTTTTACAACATATGATTGACTGTGGAAAAAAGTTTTTAAGTCTTTAAAAGCTAACCTAAGGAAGGAGAAAACTCAGACCATAAAGTAAAAAGCAAATTTAACTGATATGTTAACGAAACAGGATAACGATGTCTTTTGCTCTCTATTTGCCTAATTAACACAAACGACAGAGTACATCAAAGTTATTTTTTTCTTTTTGTTTTTGAAAATATATATTTACCTATTTGTTTCGGATTTTAAGAAATTAACATTTTGTCTATCGGACATAAGAAAACAATTTAGCGATGTGTTATTTTGGGGATTTTACTTTTATTTGAGAAACTAGGAACGGAGGTCGCACTGCGGCGCCACTTGTGAACAAATCACCAGTGCGGTGATTACGCCTTAGGTTCTTCATTCACCTTCATATTAAGTAAAATTAATAGCAAAACAAACAAGATCATATTAGAACAAATTTCGAATGCAGTCCCTTGTTGGGCGCCAATCTTAATGCACTATTGGTTACAATGCAAAAATTTCCATTTCGAAAAGAATTCATAAAAAAGTTAATCGAGAAAAGAATCAAGTTCGTGATAAGAATGGTAAACAAATTGTAACCGGACTTCGGCGTTTTAGGGCGTTTCTCCAATTTTTGAATTAAACAAATTTTCAAAAAATTCATGAGAAGAGCTGGTAGAGAGACCTTTGTTATACTGAGCTGATTGTATGGATAAAGTCAACATCTCCGACTAATAATTGTGCGTCACCAATACTAGTAGAATCACGGAATTAAATCTATAATCCAAGTACAGGATAGCAAGACGATTAAAAGAAATTCATTCACTTCTATTCTGATGGGATGAAAAAAATTTTTTTTCACAGTCCATTTAAATGACAAACCTCACTTTCAGCGTCACGATTTCAACAGGGCTGTTCGTCGACAAGGCTGTCACCTTGATCGACAACGGGAATACACACATATCTAGTTCGCATTGTTATATTTAGACCAAGTAAAATCCCCTGCTAACAACATCTTTGAAAAGGCTAACTAAATTGCAACACAACCATTTTGCTAGACAAAAAGTAATCTCAATTATAAAATAAATTTTAACTAAGCTAATATAAAAAACGACAAACTCGATAGTCGGGAAAAAATTTAGATTTTTACATTTAGCTAGAAGTGCTCTAAAGAACATTTGAATTCGCACGAAAGGATACCAACACAAATTTATTAAATATTTATAGTTTTCCTTTTTTTCTTTATTAAATTTCGACCTTACTCCGTTTAACCCTACATTATAATGATGTTGATAGTAACTGCCACTACGAGTAGTCACTATACTACTAGTAGTGGAACTTACCATCAATTATCGCCACACAACTGCTTATTATTTTGGAATAGTGGAATTGAGACGCGTGTTTAGGAAAATATGGGAAGTTGTATCTGTGAGGCTTTCCATTTGGCAATAACCAAAACCATGTTTTTACTTTCAGGAGAGTAGTTTCAAAAGCATCCTAGTGCAGAGGAACTACGAATATACGCGTTAAGCCAATTTTGAAAAATGAAGTACTGTAATGCAGAACGAGATACGTTAACATATGAAATTGAATCTTAGTTCATTTTATGTAACACAACACAAGTCATATCAACTCTTTGACAACCGAGCTTTTCTTTTTTCAAATAACGGAGGAGCACAACTAACTGTAGCTAAACTAACCAAATATTTTAAGGCCTCCATTTTGCCGTTGTAAATGTATACCTACTCGTATATGCATGTCTATTTTATGTAGAATAGAACATCATCATCGTCATACAAGTCACACAAAATATTCTCACATCCAGGTCACCTCTAAAATTGGTTGACAGTCATATTTTACGCTTCTTTATGTTAAAAATATGTGAAATGAAAGTATTGCTGTCGATAGTGCCTGTACATGATCAGAACAATTAAGTGAGGTGCTATCCATGCGGAAAGGTTTGTGAACGATACAATGAATTAGAAAATAATTATAAAGTCACTTCATTTTATAAGTCAAAAAGTGGAAGAAATTTCATTGGAAAATGCCTTAAAAGGGGATTTTATTTTGAAAATCATGGACTAGCTATGCACCAGTATGGTGCAACAAATTTCTCTGTTAGGTGTACAATAGTTAACATAATTATTCACCACAAATTAGATTTTCATAAAGAACCATTAACGTAAGTAAAAAGTAAATGTTTATTGCCTTACTTGATGAAGTCACTGAGAAGACATCATGGACATCATGGAACCCTTGGAGATATACAGACAAAATTAAAAGACTGTTTGACTGGTGTTATCTATAAAATTGATTGACAGTGACAATTTGCATTCCCATAATCACATGTAAGTCGGTCAGGGACGTTTCATCACTCACATAGTCAAATTGCATCACAAAGTAAGAAAAAAATGTGACGAAGGGAAGCGATTGAATGAATGTACCACTTGGTCATGGATTTGGACAAGAGTTTTCAACTGATATACATTCTGACGCACATGGACAAAATAAGTGTCGGTGACCTTGAAAAATATAAATATGTTGTATTTGAAGAAGTGGTATTGCAATAGCTGTGCACTTTTTGTGGTTTTGCTGAATATACTATACTCTTAAACGCCCACCAGCCACACTAGTTGTTTTTATTAGAATACCTTTGGAAATCACTTATATATTACGGCGCTAAAGTTATAGGAAACATTTTACCAGCGAGATAAGTTGACGTAAAATCCGGGATCAGCTGCTGTGGGTTGAAATAGCATGGTGACCGAAACGACTTTTCGAAATACGTTCATGAAGGCCGAAACAATAGTACACATCGAAGTCTTGTCAGAGAAACCAAAACGTTGGCAGTACGTTGGATGCAGATCATACTCGTTTAAGTTCGAAGAGAATATGGTTTCCCATACTATTTTTTATAATAGCCCTCAAAGTCTTCTGTAATGTTGTTCTCAGTCATGTTGAATATATGGAATATAGGCAAACGTTGATGTTGAAAAAGTATTTACCCTCTTCGCAACGAACCTTCACAGGTTTTTCATTGGTGCCTCAACCAAACAGAGACATTAAAACTGTTGCAGAATGAAGTCCAATGCAGTGTTTTCAATTCTAATTTGAATACTTCGTAATGTTTTCTAATTGGATGCTAAATTTCCTAAGACTTAGTTTTTCTTAGTTTCGAGTGTTGATTTCCCAAAAGAAAAATTAATGGAAGTTGTTTGCAAAAAAAAACTATTCAATACTAAATTCAATTTTCAAAGTGGCAATTACTTATTTCCGAAGGTTGGTACCTTGAAATCGTAAGACAATCTTGAAGTATTGTCGGACTCTATTGAGATCCTCACCATTAACTCTACATTCGAAAAAATCCAAATCATTATATGGCATCGTAGAAAGAAATCAACATAATTAACTCCAACGTTAAATCATTCCTAAAACATGATTGATAAAAGTTGAGTAGTATCCAGAAAGTGGAGAAGGATCGGCTATGCGTATCACAAAGAGCAAATGCAAAACACTAAGCTAATGAACATGTAGAAGAGATTGGTAGAAGTAGCATGGATCTGTTAGGAAATTTTAAGACTTTCATCTACATTATATAAAACTCAATGTACCTATTCCACCGAACCGATTAAGCTCAAATTCAGGCAATCTTAGGTATTGGCCCGAGAGATTTTCTGTGAAGTTTGGTTAAAATCGGTCCAGCAGTTTACCCACAACTACGCAGCAATGCACGCCGGGTACCCGCTATCATTCAATAATTTCTGAGGTGTTTGTCAGGGGGCGTTCGTCGAGAGCACACAGTGATTGCGTAACGATGCATATCTCACATCTGATTCTTTCCTGAAGTGGAAATTTTGTTCGCGTTAGAAATTCTGAAGATTCGTTAAGTGTTTAACTTATTCAATCGTCCCTTCAACGATTTGAGAAACTCGGTACAAATTGAATAAAAGCGATAACTGCCATCCATACTGAAAGAAGTTAATTTATCTGTCCTTACGTCATTATTGGACACTATCTAATAGGCAAGCATACAACTAGGCTTGGCGTATTTTCAAATGATTTCTGCAGAAGCTGCATGGACGAGAAGGAGGAGGAGACTATTCGTCACCTTCTTTGCACCTGCCCAGGTCTCTTCCAAAGAAGGAAACTCCACTTAGGAGCCTTCTGTTTCAACGACCTAAATGATCAGAAAAAATAGACGTTAGGGACCTCCTACGCTTCATCAGAAGCTCCATTTGGTTAAATGAGTAGGCTAGAGACCGCTTTCCAAATCAACGTGGTAACACAATGGACATATTATTGGTCTAAGTGTGTTGGCTCTTTAGCTGACAGCCACTATGTCTATAGAAACATGGTTTCAACAGGACACTGCGCATACGGCAGATTTTCAAGACAATATATTCATATTCGGATCGATTATGAGGAAGCTCACTCACGTCAACACTACACTCAAGTACTAAAAGCTGGACAATAAACGGGGAACAGATACCATTAGCTCGAATAAATTTTCAGTCAAGGCAATCTTGCAATAGTAATGCAGGGTTAAAGCAGACAAAACTTACATTTTTCGTTCTGGTAAATCTATAAATCCGAATTGTTAGCTAAATATTTAAAGAATTCACTCAAATTTGATAAAAAGCAAGATGCCTACATACATACGTGTTTCGTTTAGCTATGGTATAAGAATAATTCATATATAATTTCTTAGGGCATTTGGCGTCGTTCGTTATTTATTTGTTATTCTATTAATATATTATTATATATTAAAATTAATTTGCTTTAAATTTAAAAAGTATTTTTTTTGTTTTGTTTTTTTTCTTTGTTATATTTGCATTATGCTTTTATAATAAATATAAATACATTATGTTCCTGTTCAATGTGAATTTAATTGATATTGCATTTGTATTTCATTTTGCAATCGCGCGTTTCTATTATATCTGTTTTTTTTTTTTTTTGTTTTTTTTTTATAAATATATATTAAGAGCATTTATTTGTTAACAAAGTAATTAGTTATTATTCATTGGAAAGCCACATTATGTTTATTTTATTTAATTAATTTTTTTTTTTTTTTTTTGTTTTCCTTAAGCATTAGTTTTAATTTTAAAATAAAAAACAAATTATTTTGCCACATATGTTATAATATTTTCGAATGAAAATTTGCAGTTTTCTTTGTTGTTTTCAATTGGAAGCATGGATTTTATATGCAAAATATTTTTTTTTTTTCAGTTATTTTATTGTTTACAAGTTACAGTTGAAAATATCTCAGACCGCAAAAAAAAAAAAAAGCGGCAGCATATATCTACTATTTTTGTTTTATTTAATTTTTCTTTTCTATAAACTTATCGTTCAGTTTGTTTTTGGCTTTGCTTTTCAAATCGGTCGACGTACATCATGCGCGATAAAACACGGCTTGAAAAGCTTTCTTCGACATAATTTTTCTACACTTATTGATAAATGTTTTTTTGACTTATAAATACATACATGTCATCTTAGACCAAAAAGAATATAAGAAATTTACTTTAGTCCAATGTTTCTTAGAACAAAAATTCACTGTATACAGTATACAAACAAACGTTTCGGAAGCAAAAATCACTTAAACTCTATAGAAACAATAAGAACAAACAAATAGAACTAAATAAGTTTAATAAGTGAAACAAAAATTATTATTAGTTAACTATGTAAATTATGTTCTATTATGTATAGTTTAAGACTAAATTTTTACACACTAGGAGTTATTCTCACAGTCATCGGGTTTGTGCTTACTTCGTGCATTGCTGAGTAAATCGGCGCAGTTGTTTACCATGGTTAGAAAATCTCCATTTTCCAAATTCATTTCATTGCCGGAGAATGGTGACGTTGTGTTTTGCGACGAGCTTTTATCGTTCCTAGAAAGGAAGTAAAATTATGGTTACTAATTGCATCAAGTTAAAAAGGAGTAAGAAGCGGTGATTTGACGTCGGAGTAGTAAAACTCATGTCTATAAAGTACTACGACACGAGTCCTAGAGTCTTTTGTAGAAGATGAGATGAAGATTGGAAAAATGCCATAAATTGCCCCATTAACAAAAAAATTTATAGTTTTACCGTCGCCCGTCGGCACCTGAGCTGTGCAGGTTCGAATTCGAGCGGGGAACAGCAACCAACAACCCCCGAGAATAAAAGAAACACAAACAAAATCTAAAGTTCACCAAATCTGTTTTTTTTTTTTTTTTTTATAATCTGCGCTCGCCAAAGGGGATATGAATACCCTTAAACTGTTTCAGGGTACGGACATTAGGATAAGGGGAAAGAGGAACATAGGAGGAGCACGTTGGCTTTAAATGTTTGAAGGTTACTAAAGGATATTACTATCGCAATGCCTGGTAGATCATTACATATTCGTGTCGTTCGGCTTATAAACGAATCCCTGACAGTACGACTGAATTTGGACTTAAGGGTGAACTGATGTGCATTCGAAGCATGACGTATATTGCAGGTGAAATTTTTAAGGAGAGGCTATTTCGCTAGAGCAATTTTTATAAAAAAAAAAAAACGATAAAATAGGGAGAGACATGAAACATTTTTCCAATGTTCAAGTGAATGTGATGTGAGTGAATGTATCTCTATCACCTATAAGTTTTAACGCGCGATTCTGTACTCTATCAAGAATATGCAGAACGGTCTTGGGTGCACCAGACCAGGGCGTTATATTCCAGCTTAGGGCGGATGAATGCCTTATAAATTGAGGCCAGATCAGACGGGGTAAAATAT
Organism: Pocota personata; assembly: GCA_963082735.1. Classification (NCBI taxonomy): domain Eukaryota; kingdom Metazoa; phylum Arthropoda; class Insecta; order Diptera; family Syrphidae; genus Pocota; species Pocota personata. The sequence continues at coordinate 81,547,713 of OY720432.1, read as the reverse complement.
TTCTTGCACCGTTTAAGGAATCCTAGACATTTTGCAGCATTTTTGGCGACTTCGAACATGTGATCGTTCCATCGAAGATGGTTATTAATACACATACGGAGAATGGCAAGTCTTTCGGTTTCAATGATGTAAGTTTCATCCATGGATAATGATTGAGGGTTTTGGTTTCGCTTGAGAGACAGAAGACAGCATTGTGTTTTGGAAGCATTAAATTCAACTCTGTTGGTTGAACCCCATTTGATTATGCTGTCCAAGTCGGAATTTAATCTGTTTAACATATGTTGCCGTTCCCCTTCTACGGCCGAAGAACAAGGACGTGCGTTAGGGTAGGTAGGGGTTCTATTTCACGAAAAGCTCGATCAATTCTTATGCTTAAGAGCCTGAATCATTTCTGGATTGTCAACATAACATATGAAAATGCGCATATTTTCGGCAGCACCAGCAATATTCTCGACTAAGCGCTCAGGTCGAACACGAGGATAACTTGTGTTATCAATTAGCGTGCCAATGTCAAGAACTTTCTTTATAAACTTGCGTATAGCAGGCACGGTTGGTGCATTATTTCAACCGAAATTTATTTCCAAATTTCGCATAATTTCGGCAACACAGTACTCACTTTGGAAATAAGTTTTCTATATTTCGCAACGTCGTTCAAGCTTAAATGGACTCATTTATATATGATACTGTGTTTCTGTCTATTTTTTAAGTGCGAAAGAACTGTCAGCCTCAAAATAACACGTAATTTAACGTTACACTGGACGAAAATCGAGTGGACGAAAATCGAGCCTCAGTGCTCTAGGATTTAGAAACTTAATTTCTCCCGTCTTTGGAAACTACATGGTGAAAAAGGGCATGCATAATTCGGCGTAAAGCTCCGAACTCCTCATAATCAAGAGGTCAAATCTGACTAAAAATTGGATATCTTAGAAGTGTATCGATGCTGGGGAGAGTGATAATCATCCTTATTTCCATAGTCTAAGTAACAGGTTGGCATCACTTCATTTTTGCGAAAT